>CM035135.1:136373833-137573833 GCA_020205605.1 Panax ginseng | reverse complement strand
GGTTATCAGAAAATTGAAACTCATGACTTCCATAGGAAATTCCATTATCTACAACTTTACGTAAGGAAGTTTTCCCAAATTCCAAGCAGAAATTGACCAAAATCCACAAACTACCGATTTTATACTATAATAAATTTTCTATTCAAAAATTGTGTCCACCGACACACAAAACATGTGTTAAACATTTAATCCAATAAAAATACTCTTCCTCCTCATTTATTCATATATCCCACATTCATTATAAAAAATATCACCATTAATATATTATTAAAATTATATATTTAAATAAATTATTTTTATAGAAAAAAATAAAATATTAATTTTTAACAATTGTCACATTAAAAATTTTCTTTATTTATATCCACATAAAATCAATATTTTCCTCATCATATAAATTAATAATTAATTATTCACAAATAATATTAGAATCACATTATTGACAACCAAAGGTTCTCAGATGAGAGGGCTTTCCAATAAGGATTTCTCCTTACCTGGCAAGCATGATTAGGTGACCAAACCTCTCCTCGATGAACTTTCTAGACATTGCCAATAATGTTATCTAATAATATTATTCAAATAATATGAATTATTGATCCGGTAATGGAGATCTTGTGCGGTGATAATTATTGAACAACAATAATATAAAATATCAACGCGTGAATTATTGAATCAATAAAATAAAATATTGAGCAAGAATTCATCGTGACAATTATTGAGTAGTGCCTTCTTACGTAAGGATCAATAATTCAACAATCTTTGTGCAATAATACCGTGTCTTCTTTGTGCAACCACGATATTATCGTATTTTAACCACCGGTAACCCAACAAAGTGTTAATTCGGTAACAATTTACGTAGATTATTTATAAAACTCAATCTTTGTCGCTTTTCTTTCATCCATCTTTTTTTTCGTTATGGGCCCACAAATGATCATGCGTATCGTCAGACGGAGATTCCCGATAAAAGAATATTCCACGACCAAACGAATATTCCCCGACAATAATGAATATTTTATAACCACTTGCTTATTTTGTAAACTTTGCACATTTCACCCATAACCAAAGCATTATATCAAATTACCACCTTATTAATCAAGAATAATAATTAGAGGAAATTCGATTTTATTTATAAAAAGTTGGGGTCTTACAAATACGCTCAATATTATAGAAGAGAATTCTCTGAAATTTCTGGTGTGGTTTCAATTCTAACTAAGCATCCTATTTATAGGAGAATTGAAGGATACTATTTAGAATTTTTCACGGACTGCACAGTAAAAAAATCGGATGAAATCATTCACGGGTGAACAAACTTCATACGCTTCTTTTCTTCTTTTCAACTTAATAATAAAATATAATAAAAACAAACTTATAATAATAATAATAATAATATAATAATAATAATAATATAATAATAATAATAATAATAATAATAATAATAATAATAATAATAATAATAATAATAATAATAATAATAATAATAATGGTAACCTCCTCCGGGTAATCTTCATTTCCCCAATTCTCATTCCCAACTTAATCCACAAAATATATATATATATATATATATATATATATATATATATATATATATATATATATATATATTATAACATTATTATAAAAAATAGGTAAATGGGGGTCCATAAATATAACAAATACTTCATAAAAACTCCTCAATATTTCTAACAACATTTATCATCATTATTATAATTCACAATATTAATCGACCAGGTCGTCCTCAGGAAAGAGGGGGCTTTCCAATAAGGATTTCTCACTATTGGCGTGCAATCACTACAAGAAAAAGGGCCATCTGCGACCAATGATATCGTTGATGCACTATCTATCCGGTCATTAATAATAATAATGACCGCTATCTGCTGACCGCTAGGGATTCTCGTCATTAGTATATATCGTGACCACTGCGATCACCGATCGGTCGGCCGAGAACAATTTCCTCCCAAAATTTGGCGGGAACATTTGGCGCGACGATTAATCAGATCGGTGATCGCGTCGCGGTCGGCCGATATGTCCACATCATTAAAATTAGCGGCGCGTCGCGATCGGCCGATGATGATCGCCGATTCTCATAAAATTAATCGAGTTCGATGGTTCGCTTTCGATATCTGCAGAAAAAAAAAAGAGGAGAAACAGACGGAGAGGAGAAGAGGGAGTAGGGGAGAAGAAGAAGAGGGGTGCCGCCTTCACCACGAGCTATTGTGCCATTTTTTTCTATTTCATTACAAGTCCGAAGTTGCACCATTATAACCTCAAACGAAAGGTAAAAAGTTCCAAATCTTAAGTTTTGTAATGTCCCTCTATATATATCTTGTTCAATTTAGGGTTTCTCCATTGGGTTTTGTTCAACTATTGATGTTGTAATTGTTTATTGATTACGATTTGGTTTTGTGAATGGAGATTTGTGTTTTTTGTTAATTTATTGATTAATATGGAATTAATCAATTAGTGAATATTGTATTTGTGAATGTTTGATATTTTAATAGTTGAGTTATCTGCAAATTGTCCTAAAGTAGAAAGCACAATTGTTTAATATGTTGCTTCTGATAAATTGATTACGTGTATGGTGTTTGGGCTAAACAAGCAATTTGCTAAAATGACAACGATTAGTACTTAATGGTAAATTATTATAAGTGTTTTGGTAACTAAAATTTTCAAAAGCAAAGATTGTTCTTTTGAGCCTTTCTTTAAATTCATATTTTAAAACTTTATTTGTTGTCTTTCCTTGTTTGTCATAAAAAAAAAAGTAGCCACATTCATTTTGCATATACTCTTATTGGATTTCTCATTCCATTTTCTTACTTATCTAATATTTGGAACATATTAGAACAACTATGATGTGACTTAAGGTTGTTTTGGGTATGGAAAGATTGAACTCGGTTTTCAAACATGCTTTAGAGTATGTCTTTATATATGAGTTTTCATGGTGATTTAAGGTTTATAAGAATGCTTAAAGACCATATATGTGTTCTATTGTAGTACTTGGGGATTTGGTAGCCAAAATTGTGCCTATAAGTGGATTTATTATGGCCAACTTGTGTGTTGGTGTTGTTAGATAGTGAGGAGTACATACATTGCCTATAGATAATATGTAAAAATGGTTCCCTAAGTTAGTTAAGGTCTACATGGTGTGTTGTGCAAATTCTTGCTTAAAAATCAATGAAAATAAGCTTTATAGAACAATGAACACTAAAATAGTGAACCACCATACCTGGACCCCATACACAAGTTTTAATAGTTATAATAGGACATAAGAAAGCTACACAAACTAAAGGAACCAAGCCTAAGCCATTTTGAGCATGAGACTTGTTAAAAATCACATTTTCAAGCTAAAAATGGACTGTTTTGGACAATTCATAGTACCTGACCTTAAAGGAATATTATGAGCAGATACAAAGTTGCTCATACATGCTAGTAATGATTCCCAAACATGGTCATTACTAAAGCCAACAAGAAAATCAATTTAAGCTCTATTTTCAAGCCTAAAGTGAGTTTTGATAAGTCAAAATGAGTTAGATGATTAAATAAAGTGTGGTGATGCTAAAAGTAACCTTAAGTAACTTAAATATACATCCCTAGACTATCTTAGTGGCTTAAGCGGAAAAATTTGGAAAAAGTACAAAATCAATTTTGTAAAAAAAAAGGTAAAAAACTAGCTAAGTTTGAGCTCTATTTTGGGGAGCTTAATGGGCATAAACAAGAAATCTAAACCTTGAATAAAATACCTTGTAGTATAGTTCAGAAGTAGGGACAAGTGGTTAAGCCCTTGGCTTAACCAAGGAGTTTAAACAAATCACCAAACTAGCATGGAAAATCACTAAAAAGCTAGGTTTTGCAAATTTGTCTAAGTATGAAAATTTGAGATTTTTCTATTCTACTTAGAACTCAATTTGGACACCTTAGACAAGTGATTTAGGGTTATGCTAGGCTATTCCAAGTGTTGGAATGCTAACATATCTGAGGAACTTGAGAAGTTAGTGTGTAAAAGCTTGAAAAAGCTTGGTTTAGAGGTCAAAACTCAATCTATGCATAAAGAAACCTAAAGGAATGCTAAAACTAGTTCTAAATAGATATAATTCAAGTGTTGGAATGAACCAAAGTGGCTAGAAGTGAAATTGGCAAGAAGTGATTAAAAATATCGTGACCGCATGTATGGTCGTCATTGATAATGATAGAAAAAGTTTTGTTGTGTTCAGATATGGACCAAGAACATGCATGATGTAATAATAATCTACTATGAAAGTACAACATGAGGCAATATGGTTCGGGTAGTTGCGGTCATTTATAATATTAACGAGCTAATCATATGCTTACAAGTATGCTTTCAAGTTATATGCTTAAGAATTTAGTATACTCAAGTCATATCTTTACAAGTATGGGCGCAATATGTTAATCATATGTTGCTCAAGTCATATGCTTACAAGTATGCTTAAATGTTAATCATATGCTTACAAGTATGCTCAAGTCATATGCTTACTAGCTAGTATGCTCAAGTCATATGTTAACATTTATAATGTTATTCTGTAGAAATCTTAGTGGAATCATAGACCTCTATTCGCATCAGTAGTTGGATGGCACGACGAAAGTCAAGTGCCGTGTGAAATCTTACAAATTGAATTTAAATTTGGTTGCCAAGTGTTTTTGGAGTATCGTATAGTCACCCGGAATGTATGAATGGTAAATCGCTTGAATCGATGTCCATGTTTGAAGTGTAAGAATGTAAATTATATGGGCCGAGAGACATGGTAAACTATCATTTACTTGTTTACGGGTTCATGAGAAATTACGAAGAATCTTTGGTGGGCACATGGGTAGAGAAGAGATGGTGGCATCACACAAGTACACAATTAAAGGCGTTAATCTTCATCGTATGAATGAAATGGTTCGAGATATTGTAGGGCGATTTTGATTGGGAGCGAAGAGAGAAAGAACCTATGAATTCGATGCCAAAGACTTCTTTAAGTTGTTAGGCGAGGGTAGCGAGCCATTGTGGCATGGTTGCACCAAACACACTATATTGTCTGCGATGGCGACATTACTTAACATCAAAGTGATCACAACATGAGTCATGAGTGTTTTGAGTCGCTCTTGAATGCCATTAAGAGTATGTTGTCGTGCGGTGAGAAATTACACGGTAACTATTACTTTTGTAAGAAAATGGTGAAGAAGTTGGGTCTTGGATACCAAAAGATCGATCATGTCCCAACGATTGCATGTTGTTTTATAAGGAAAATGAGCGGTTGACAAGGTACACGTTTTGCCATCGTGATCGGTTTAGGCCTAATAAAGAGGGTGTGACTACAAAAATATCAAGTATACCGTTTAAGATTCTAAGGTATTTTCCAATAACACATCGACTAAAAAGATTGTACATGTCTTCAAGAAACGGTGAACATATGAGTTGGCATGCGAAATCTCATTAAAGATGGAGAACTAAATCATCCCATGAGATGGGAAGGCTTGGAAAGATTTCAACTTAGCACATCCCGGATTTGCATTGGAACCTAGAAATGTGAGGCTTGGATTGTCCACCGATGGTTTCAATCCATTTGGCCACTCAAATTGTTCCGCACTCATGTTGGCTGTGATTGTTATCTCGCATAACTTGCCTCCTTGGATGTGTATGTAAACAACCCATACTTGTTTCTTTCACTCGTGGTTCCGGTCCCAAGAGTCCCGGAAAGAACTTAGATGTTTACTTGAGACCTCTTATGAGCGAGTTGAAGGTATTGTGGGAGGATGGAGCAGAGACTTGGGATGTTGCAACGAAAACAAATTTCAACCTTAGAGGCGTGGTTATGTGGACTATAAGTGACTTCCCGACTTATGGTATGTTAATTTGGATGGAGTACACACGGGAAGTTGGCTTGTTCGTATTGTATGGAGCATACAAAGTCGTTTAATCTATCAAAAGGTCGAAAGCCTTGTTGGTTTATGATGTCATCATCGCTTTCTTACTAGGTAGATCACCGTTCGAAGAAATAGAGAACACTTGAGGAAAGGAAAATAGATAATGATATGCTCGCATCGCGATTGTTTCGAGAACAGAGATGCGAGATGGCGTGTGATGAGATTGCGGTTATCCCATTTGGTAAGGTTGATGTCACAAACATAATCAATGGGTTTGGTGAATCTCATAAGCTGGGGTTGAAGAAGCATCTTTTGGGAGCCGCCGATTGGGTCTACAAATTTGATTCGTCATAATCTAGATGTGATGCATATTGAGAAGAATGTGTTTGACAATGTGTTTAACACTTGTGATGAATGTTACTGGGGAAGACAAAAGATAACGATAAGGCACGTTTGGACATGAAAGATATTTATGCGCCTAGATTAAAACTTTATGAATCTCTAATGGTAAGATTGCTAAACCGCATGCAAGGTACACATTGTCCAAAAAGCAAGTTGAAGATGTGTGCACATGGGTTAAGTCTCTGAAACTACCAGATGGATATCGTCAAACATTGCAAGGTGTGTTACGGGTGGGAAATTGCGAGGATGAAGAGTCGTCGACTGCCATCGTGTGTTCATGAGAGAGACTCATGCCTATAGCATTTCGGGATCCGCTTGATAAACCAATATGGGATGCTTTGACGGATCTTTAGTCGTTTTTCAAAGACTTGTGTTCAAAATCATTGAATGAGAAGGACATGTTTGTACTTGAGAATAACATCATAGAGATCACGTGTAAACCGGAAAAATATTCCACTTTGGATTTTTTGACTCCATGGAGCATTTGCAAATTCATCTTCCCTATGAAGCTCGTGTTGGGGGTCCGATTCAATATAGATGGATGTACCCTTTCGAGAGGGTGATGGGAAACCTTAAAAGGAAGGTGAAGAATAGAGCTTATGTTGAGGGGTCGATATGTGAGGCATCTGATTTCGATGAGATATCTACGTTTGTCTCATACTATTTTTTGAGACGAAGTCTTGACAAAGGCCAATCGAGTATCGAGACATGATGATGGGGAAATGTTGAACTAAATGGTTGGCTCTCAGTATTTGGTCTATCGGTCGTGCTTATGGAAAAGTGGAATCGCATATTCTCTCTCTAAAGCAAGAATTACATCTTTGCACATACTTATATTCTTCTCAATTATGAGGAGATTGACGAATTTGTGAGGTACACATGTAAACTTGATAATTTATCTTTTAAGTTGAAAATTTATTCCAATATGTTAATGTTTATAACATGGTATAGATTGTACAATGACGATTCGGCTAATGTACAAGTCCTAGCTATGGGACCGTATATGGACCAAGTCACCCATGATGGTTACAAAATAAATGGTTGTGAATTTCACACAAAGGCATATGGGCGCGGTAAAGAACAACGAACTCTCAAGAAGTGTGTGTCAAGGAGATTATTACAATGAGCTTGGTCGTGCCTTTTATGGGGAGTTGGAGGAAATCGTAGAGTTGTCGTACACAAGACGCACGTATGGGGTTATATTCACTTGTTCAAGTGCCGTTGGTTTGATTCGGAAAAAGGGATACGTGTTGGCGGACATGGAATCGTCGATATTGACCTCCATAGTCTGCGTACTCCAACAAACATTTGTTTTACCAACTCAAGCAAAGACAAGTTTACTATACTCCTAGTCTGTTAGGAAAAGGGATGACCGCCACAGATTGGCAAGTTGTAATCCATACTCCCCAGCGTAGTCGTGTCCAAGTAATAGATGAGGATTTCTACCAAGAGGAAATGCTTGAGAGACCTCTATAATAAATATAGAGGACAATAATGATGTAATCCGATTCTGAGGTGGAGATGAACTCGATGAATTGGATCTGAGGCGGTTATTGTATGCGGATGACGGTGATATTGAGGAAGAGTTATTGACCGACAACGACACGAGAATCAAGAAGAAGATGGTTATGAATCTCCGATAGTTGTACAAAATGATTTCGACTCATCGTGGACAACGATTTTCATTAAAATGTATGTTTAGTTATAATTGTACAAAATGTATATTTATGTTCAAGTTCATGTTCATGTTTAGTTCATAATTATGTACCTTCATTTATGTTCTCTATATCCTTAACTATATCATTTGTAGTTGTTGTAGTTAACTATTTTGCAGTCATGTTTATGTATCTTTCACTTATGATAATCGTAGTTAACTATTTCATACAATTAATTGTCATTCATAATTTCATACTAACATCCTAATTTTTTTTATTTATAGATGTCTTACGAACTGCAGCAAGACGAAAAGCGGGTTGGGTGAGGCCCTAATCATGTGTCGAAGGCCCAGTTAATCCGGATGATCGCATTCTTATACTGAGATCCGTCCTCCTCCGGAAAGACGTAAGTTAAACATCATTGTATGTATAAGGGTTTCATATTTCCATTGTTATAAATATATTTTAATGTAAATTCATCGTATATTGTAGTGATTTTCAAGATAGTAAAATTGTGAAGTGCATTTCACAATTATGCTTCTGAATCGGCCTACGCCCGGTGATTACGTAAATGAGCACACCTCTCGCCCATAAGGATGTAGTTTGAACTGAATTTCTGGTATATTTTTTTATCACTCTGATAGGTAATACATAGTTAATCAAATAATATTATTTAGTAATATAACAGTTTTAATATTATTATTGTTGTTTTATTTATGAAAGCGGTATAGATGGGATGGCCTTACAAGCATCGATTATTCATACACTATTCTCGCGTAAATGCGCCATCCGAACTAAAGATAATTTGAACAAAGGCGACAAAAAGCCACCTTGCAATCTTTGAGATTGACCATCCAGACGATTGTGAGCAATATATGCATAATGAAAGATAGCCCACTGGTGTCGCGCTGACAACCCATATGGGTGCAGAGATGTGTGACAGTGGAGAAGCGAGAGAAATTTGGGTCGAGCGCGAAACGCCGCCTCAACAGATCCTCGAGTGTATTAGGCAGTGAGAAGGCAAAAGGCACGTGTCAGGCGCAAAGTATATCACAATTGCAAAGACATTCTTTGCCAGAATACGTATGTTATGTTTACTGATAATCTTTTATAGCTAAAATATCATATGTTTACATAATAATATGAGAAAATGAATTGTAGGAGTCTCGGTCTCAAGGTCAACCTATCAATTGGTTGGATGTGTATGTGGCCACCGTGATGGTCCGCTTTCGAGGTACATTAGGATAGCGGTAATAAGTTCACTTTAACCTAATATGTTGTTTATAAATTATGATGACCTTTTTTAGTATTTTTTTTAATTTATTTTAAACTATTTAATTGTTCATCTTCTAACAGGACACTTATAAGGGCTTAATGAAGCGAACGATATCACAAGGCACCCGCGTCGTCGATTGATCAAGAATTATGGGAGAGGCGTCCATCGTGAAGAAAAAATTATGTCAAAGGCCAAGGACAAAGACGGCGCCCGACCATCAGAGTCGCACAGGCAGCTCTGCCACCCAGTCTACACAGTCATCAGGTTATCCAACCTATCATACTCCTGCTGACTATGTGAGAGCGATCTGTCAGGATCGTGATCTTCTTCAGATATCTTGGCGGGCATCTGCGATCTCCGAGTCTGATGAGTTGGCGGAGGCGATGGTGGCGGCAACGGCAAGCGAGGAAGGAGAGTATATATATCGTTTATTGTATAGCTACATTGTCATATATGTTTATAGTCTACGAGTCAATGTCTTACTTATATGTAACATATATGTTTTATTACTTTGTTAATTACTGAGGATCCTAATTTGGATGATCCATGAAAAAGCGCTAGACTTATTTTTTTAGATTTTTAAAGCCTTGTACTCTTTTAGATTTATTATTTGGACAATTGTATTGGTTTATATGGATGTTTATGATATCGATTGTATTGTGTTGGATGAATGTTTTGTATTGTATTTGATGAATGTTTATTCATGGATGAATGTTTTGTATTGTATTGGATGGATGTTAATATGGATGCTTGTTTATATATATATTCTTTGTGTTGGGATTGAAAAGCAGTACAAAGCGAGTTATTTTGGGAAATCAATAAAACAGCAAAATTATTAAAAAAAAAAAACAAACATCGGTGACCGCGTCGCGGTCGCTACCACTATCATCGATAGCGTAATCTAGCGACCGCGTCGCGGTCATTATTGTCCGTCACGACGTCGCAGTTACGTCACACCTGACGAATGACTCAAAGATATCGTCGAATAAGCGTGATATCGATTCGCAGAGTCGATCGCTAATTATTCGATCGTATTATTGTTGGTCGTTGATGTCCTCCCAGTGACCGGATTATCGCGACTAGTATCGCGAACCGTATGCGGTCGGCGATACTCATCTATGACCGTATCGCGATTGACGATATCTGCTGATCGTTGATAAGCTTTTTGTTGTAGTGAATTAGGTGACCAAACCTCTCTCGATGCGAACTTACAGACATCGTTAATATTGCGAATAATAATATTAATAACTTTATCGTCTCAATTATTGATTTAATAATATATAAAATATCGACAATAATTGAATCGAATAACGTGAGATCTTATGTAACAACTATCGTAGCAATAATTGAACCAAGTAGGTGACTTCTCACGTAAGCATCGATAATCAATACAGTGTCTTTCTTTATGCAACCATGTGTATTCTGTACTTTTACTCAAGGGTAGTTCAACGATATTAACGGTAAAACTTCATAGTTATTTTTATAAAAAAATATTTTTGCGTTTTTAATCAAATGATAATTCGTTTAATTAAGGGTCCATTAATGATTTGTTGTTATACGAATATTCCCCTGTTAAAAAAATATTCTCGAACCAATCGAATATTATATAACAACTTACGTACTTTGTAAAATTTATAAATATTACCCATAACTATAACATTATATCAAATTTATTCCATAATATTCAAAATGATATTTATAGAAAATTCATTTTTATTCATAAAAGTTGGGGTCTTACATTGTCTATAAGACCCCGAATTTTATGAAATAAAAGTATTCAATTTTCTTATAATTTTTATTTTATTTAGTAAATGGTTAAATTGATAAAAGATTAAAGTTAAGGGTGATATTTAAAATTTTTGCAAAGTAAGCAAGTTGATATAAAATATTCATTGTGTCGGGGAATATTCGTTTTAACATGAAATATTCGTATGACGGTACAATCATTGGTGGACCCCACAATGGAAGTATTGTCGTAGTTAAAAAATGACTGAAATATCTTTTATAAAAATAATACGAAAAGTCTTACCGTTAAACCGTTGAACTACCTAATGGTAAAGTACATTAATACACGTGATCAAGCAAGAAGATTACACTCAGATTGATTATCGATGCTTACGTGAGAAGTCAATCGCTTATACTTAATTATTGTTACGATGAATCACGATAAGTATCTCACGTTATTTGATTCAATTATTAATGTCATAGGATTAATATTTATATTATTAAATCAATAATTGAGATGACAACGTTATTCATATTATTATTTGCAATATTCGACGATGTCAGAAAGTTCTGTCGAGAGAGGTTGGTCACCTAATCATAGGCTGCCAATAAGGAGAAATCCTTATCGGAAAGCCCTCTTTCCAGGAATGATCCGTTAAAAGCTAAGACAACGGTTTTATATATATAGCTTGATAGAAGATAGGTCGTAAATTCCGTCGCTAAAGTAAAGTGAGAGAAAGGTATGTTAGATAAAGGATGAGCTTAAGATTCGGACCAGATATATATAATTTTATATAATTATATTTACATATATGTAAATATATAAAATTTTATATATACTAACAAATATATTACCAAATAAATAGAAATATATGTTATACAATAAATCTTTTTATATTTAATATTCTAATAATTAATATTTTTGAGAAATCAATTTCGTTTCAAAGTTTAGAAATACAACTATCTTATTTATATATTTTTTAATTTTGTTAAAAAGTAAAAAAAAAATATAAGTCAGTCATGATTTATTCATTTTTTGTTTTTACATTTGACAAAGTTAAAAGGAAGATAACAGAACTAAAAGACTTCAAATAGTAATACTTTATATATTACGTTGTTAATTCTTATTCTTTATTTAAAAAATTCTAGCTATTGTTAAGAAAAATATTAATTTGGTGTTAATTTAATTTGAATAAAAATAATATTAATTAATATTTTCAATTTATGTAATATATATTTTTTTTAGTCTAAATATACTTTTGCACCCGGCAACCGCCGCATTACTAAAAGTTAAAAACCGCATGTTGCATTCCCCTAGTTTCTCATGATTTTTTTTTCTCAAATTCTAATTATAATTATTTTTCCAATTTCTATATTTTTTTAATTTTTGAATACAACTATAATAATTAGATTAGATGACATTACACTAATCTGTTTTATAAAAATATGCACAGCGCAATAAATAAATAAAGAAAGAAAAACATACCAGTGCTTCTCTGAATTAATTAAGGTCTTAATTATGTAATCAATTTTCAGAACATGTTGATCAGTTAATTTCCTTAACTTATACTACAACTCATACATTTCAATATATAAATCTAGCTCAAATCTTTAATTACTAAGAACATACATATAGAGTATATGTATATATAGTTAGTGAGTTTGGCTTCTCGTCCTCAAACCTATGTAAGCCAAAACCCTATAACTAACCAACATTGTAGTCAATGCAGCCACATCCCAAACCATATTACCGATTCCAAGAAATTTAATGGCTGGAAAATCTACTACCCTGCAGTGAACCCCTACGGCACACTCATAAACCTCATTTTCCGAATACTGAACTCCCACCAAAAGCTTGTAACAATAGTGAGTAAATGACATGTACTTCAACCAAGCTATAAATGGTGGTATTTGCTGAATGTAGTATCCTCCAACTAGTAAAAACACGAGCATGATCACCGACGAGAAGGCCGTGGCTTGTTTCACCTCCATTAGAATGGCTCCGAGGGCTAGGCCTAGTCCTTGAGCGACTAGCACATTGAAAAGTATAATTAAGAGGGTTATTGTGAATGTGAGAAGAGATGGCTTGAGGCCGCCCATCCAATATGTCATGGTTACGAATGTAGTTGGGAGTACTAGCTCCATTGGTAGATCGCCAGCCATTCGAGCAAAGTAATAGGAACAGAGACGATACATGCTCGAGGATCGTTCTCTCATTAGCATAGGCCTTTCTTGAGGGAATGCAAATATGGCATTGAATAGAGGGAAGAAGCCCCAAAAGATTGATGAGAAGAAGAGAAGTCCCACCTGTAAAAAAAAGTTAAACTTAGCTACCTTAATTTGTTATTTGCAAATAAATAATTAAATTGAAAAAGATATTGTTTGTGTGTACGAATTAATTAAAACCTTAAAGTGCACACACAAAAATCAAGAATTAAGTCAAATAAGACTCTTATTTTTAATTTGTACGTGGTGTTGAAATTAGATTGTTAGATCAGCAAGCTAGCTAATTAATTGATCGAGTTACCTGATCTTGTATGTGAGATGTATCCGAATGCCACCATAAAAACCCTGAAAGAATAGAAACAGACATGACTTGGAAAATCCTGAGGCAAGAATATGATTCGTGTTTTCTCTCTCTAAGACCCCTTGTTAGCAACACCTTGAATTGCAACCACCAACTAGTAGTCCATTGATTATCAGAACCTGCATGTACGTGTCACAGCTGGTTACTATTCAATATTTTATAAAGGTTGGCAAGAATGCATGTTACTCGAAAAGGTTGCCGATGGATCAAATAGTAAGTACAAAACAGATAGAAGAGGCAGGCAGAGCCCAGAGGTTCACTTACTTCTTGCGGGCAATGGTCCTCCAACAGGGTTTTGGAAAGTTCGACTGATCTCTTCCTTTACGAATGGATAGATATTCTTTTTGTAAGATGATATTAATAGAGACTTTTTGATTGAATTCTGATCATCTGATCTTCCATGAAACTCCTGTGGCTCGTTTTGTTTTATATCAGGAGCTACGACACCTGGATTATTCCAAAGACTTTATCAAGTTAAAATATATTCCACAAGAATGCGAGGGAAAAAGAAAGAGAAACAAGATGTTGATATATAAGAGACAATCACGTACTTTTTTTTAATAAAATATTAAGGTTGCTTGATAAGGAACCACTTTTACCATAATTTTAAAATACTTTTCTATATACCAAAATTTTGGATTTAATTTTTATACTGAAAATCTTTTTTCTTTTTTTTTTCCTTTTTAAAAAAAAAAAATTAATGTTCAATTAAGTATGCTAGCTATGTGCAAACCTCAACATGGGTAAAATTAGAAAAAGTTAAAAAGACTAATTAATGAAACTCAAGTTTTTGGTTAAAAGCTTCATATATCTCTTAATTCAATCCGTTTTTAAAAAGGTACTTGCAGCCACTATTATTCACGTGTATACCCCTAGCTGAATAGGTCCAAAGCATCTCTATGAACATTAAACTCATATAGCTTCATATTAATTTATTTGAGAAAATTACATGATGCCTACTAGACCACTACAACTTATGTATCCCTTGGTTGAAGTCTCTGAAAGTACTCATCACTCGAAAAAGGAAAAGAAAAAAAAAACAAAATTCACCTAGCTAACTGACTCGCTTTTTAACTTGGAATTCGATTAGTCACTCATTTAAATCATAATTAAACTTTTGAAGCACAATCATATATACTATAACACTTCAATCTCTAAAGAAAGAAGAAATGATCGCATATTTCTCCTTTTGAAGGGTGGTCCTAATAAATTAACAAGACTGGACGAAAAAATTGCAGCTAATTCATTAAGCATAATATATATAGTTCACTTTATATGCGGATCATTTTTAGTGACGAATAAAATTATTGTCATATATAGGGTCTTAACCGAGTTATAACGACTATAGCGATAGTTCAGATCCTATGACGACGAGTTTAGTGACGATTTTGTCTGTCGCTAAAAATGATCCGCATGCGAATCACCCGTATAAGAAACTCATTCTCTCTCTCGCTCTCTCTCTATATATATACGATCCGGATCTTAAACTCACCCCTTATCTAGCTCACCTTGCTCACCCCCCTTTAACGACGGATCGGACGACGATTTGACCCATCGTTATATGTTGTCCGTCGCTAAAAACTAAGACGACGGGTCGAATCGTCGCCCGGTCCGTCACCAAAGGGGGCGGTAAATAAGGATGGAAATTAAGATTCGGAGAATAATAATAATATATATATATATATATATATATATATATATATATACTAATCAAATTGATTAACAATTTGTAGTAAAGATAATGTACATGTTTGAACATAAACAAAGGTAATTAATTGATCAATTATTTGATGAAATTACATACCGTTAGCAAGATCAAGCAGAAAATCAGCCGGATTCACAAAATTAAAACCAGGATCATAACCAATCGACCCAAAATACTCCATAACTTGGCCTGCACTTCCACTGTAAATCGGACACCCCTCCGATAAAACAACCACCTTATCAAACATCCTATACAACCTACTTGACGGTTGATGAATTGTAGTAATCACAGTTCTCCCTCCTCGAGCTAGCCCTCTCAGCGTGGCTACGATACGTTGGGCCGTGGTCGAGTCAAGTCCCGAAGTAGGCTCATCCAGCAGCAACAAGCTAGGGTTCACCAACATCTCTTGCCCTATACTCACCCTTTTTCTCTCTCCACCCGAAACACCCCGGAGGAGCGGACCACCAACTAGGCTGTTCCGACATCTAGTTAATCCAAGCTCCATTATAACTAATTCGGCCTGTTCCATTTTCTCTTGTTTGTTGAGCTTTATTGGTAGCCTTAATAAGGCAGCATAAGTTAGGGTTTCGAGTACGGTTAGGTGAGGATACAATATATCGTCTTGTGTAACGAAGCCGGTTTTGCGCCGCATAGAGCTGGAAAAGGGTTGTCCGTTGTATGTTATGGTGCCGGAGACTTTTCCGGGTAACCTTCCGGCAAGGGCAGTTAGTAAGGTGGTCTTGCCGCTTCCTGATGGACCCAGCATTGCTAGTAGTTCTCCCGGTCTGACAACACCAGGCACTCCGTTGAGTAAAGCTCTAGTTTGTTTAGTTTCGAAAGAAGTGAAATAGTTACTTTGCATCGCTCCCAACTTAACGCTGTACCCAACATCTTCAAACTGCATGCAACATTTCATGCAAAAAGATATACTATTGCTTAATTTAAAGTGTTACTTGAAGTTAAAACAATCGTAAAAATATTGCGAAATGTATATTTATCCTAACAATAACAGCAGTTCATTTATAAAAATACTTTATTCTTCCTTTGGAACTCTTAGAATTAGAAAATTATTTGTTCTATTAATTATCTGAATTCAGAAATTAAATAACATTATCTTTTATATAAATTATCATTAATATCCATCTACCCTAAGCTAGTAAAGTGCTATATATATGTGATTAATTTTGTTTTATTATTTTTGTTAACGTCAAATTTTGTACGTCTGACGAAATCATCAAAACAGCAGGCCAAAATCGCACTAACAGTTGATTGTATTGTTGTGAAATCAAACTCACGAAATACACTCACATAAATATAAATAAAGAGATATAAAATATGAACACAATAATTTACGTGAAAACTCAATTGAAAAAAAACTATGGAGAGAGAGAAATTCACTATAATAATCATGTTCTAGATCTCCCAGGAGCATAACAGATTCCACCGAACACTGAAAAACCTCATTCTCTCCCAGGAGCAGAACAAATTCCACCGAACACCAAAAAGTCTTGTTACCTCCCAGAAGCAGAACAGATATCACTGAACTATATTATTTTAGTGGATTTCTCTCTCTTCGTGGTTTTTTTCCAATTGAGTTTTCACATAAATTCTTGGGTTCATATTTTATATCTCTTTATTTATGTTTATGTAAATGTATTTCGTGATTTAGATTTCACAATAATATATATAATCAAACGTTAGCGCGATTTTGACCTGCTGTTTTGATGATTTCGTCAAGTGTACAAAATTTGACGTTAACAATTTTCTTTTATAGTCTGCCCATGGTTTCTATCTAGTTCCTTCCATAATTAAATATAAAAGATGGAGGCTATTAATTCTTTCCATTTTGAAGCAAGAAAAATTCTTTGAAGGTTAATTAGTGTCTATTGCTTAAATTCTAGCATACCTTCAATATAACATGGCGTAATGATTCACGTAGAATCGAAAACGTCCTAACTGGGGTTGCTGATGGTTGATTCGGCATTTGTTCATCCAAACACGACCTAAAGTTAGTCGTTGAACCCGGTGGTTCCTGATCATGAACTGAGATATTGTCCGGTCTGCTACTGGCCGGATTGTTAGCCGGACCGCGAGAGGTACTGGTCTCATGCTCAAGGGGCATCATTTCAGTAAGGTAGATGATAAGACAGAAGCAACCAACCAAAAAAAAGAGTTGAGGAGAGAGAAATAGTTAAGTGAACAATTAAGGGAATCTGGACTAGAGGAAGATGAGAATTGAAAGAGAGGAGAAAATATGAATATGATAGGACACAAGTGAAAGAGTTAAATGGGGGTAAGTTAGGTAGCTAGTTTGAGAGAAGAGATATATGGTTCACATGCAGATGCGATCGAGTAGTTGAGAACTTTATAGTGAAGGGTGCCAGACACGGGAAGAAGATTGTGCGACACATAATGTAATTAATTAATTTTCCCATCTAAGATAGGTTAACGTTTTGGGTGATGTGTGTATTAGGGTGAGGTGCTTTTCAACTTTAGTCTTTAGGTATTAAATTAAAGATGTACCAACTTCCTCCCTCCCTAAAAAAATGGTTTAAAGATAAATTTCATACAAATTAAGATTGTGGTCAAAATAAGAGGAGAGAGTATAAATTTACTTTTTATTTTGTTTGTATTAATATGTGTGTTAATTATTTTAATTAGCTCTCGAGTTTGTGGAGAGAGGAAGCGGGAATTAATTTGAGGAGTTTATCATTTAGACATTTGTGATGTGATTGATTTACTTTTTGACTATGATGGATCTAATATGAGTAAATTAGTTAATATAAACTTTTATCTTGTTGACTTATGTACTTTAAACATATTTTTAAGAATAATTTTTTTTGTCACTTAAATCCATTCTTTTAGAGACAAACGGGGTACATGATTATCTCAAGCGTGCAGTATATATATATATATATATATATATATATATATATATATATATATATATATATATATATATGTGTGTGTGTGTGTGTGTGTGTGTGTGTGTGTGTGTGTGTGATACTCCTCATGTTTTAAAACATTATCGTTTTAGAAGAAAAAATTTGTTCCAAAAAGTT
Organism: Panax ginseng; assembly: GCA_020205605.1. Classification (NCBI taxonomy): domain Eukaryota; kingdom Viridiplantae; phylum Streptophyta; class Magnoliopsida; order Apiales; family Araliaceae; genus Panax; species Panax ginseng. Next base: position 137,555,562 of record CM035135.1, on the reverse strand, counting down.
TGTCGTTTACAGTTTTCAAGGAGAATAAAGTATTTACTTTCTTATATTACCCCTACATTCTCTTATTGTTAATAGTTTTCAACTTCCTATAAAGGGGTAATGATGGAATTTTAAATAAATTTTATTTGATAAATGATACTTTCTTAATCTATGTGTCAAAATCTTAAACGACAATATTTTAAAAACGGAGATAGTAGTTAACATCCATTATGTATGACCTGATTTTTAGTCATTCTATCTATAATTATATGACCATCAAGATTTTGAATGGCCACAATTTTCTCAATAAATAAAGGGTTTTTGAGGAAGTTTGGGCTTTCTCATATTATGTGGAATATTTACTGATGGAGATAGATTATAGTCCATGGCAGGCTTGAAAATAAAGATGAAAATATCTTTCAAATTAAAAAAAAGTATTGATGCCTTGAGTGACGCTAATAATGTACCAAACTTATAGCTAGCTAGGTTATAATTATGATCATTATGTACTTAGGTGTTCGGTTGAAATAAAATTCTAAGCACTTAATTAAACTCCATTTTCTATTTAATTATTATCTTCTTGAATTCTTCTTCTGATCTCTGTCATGCATTACAGAAGTATGGTATCCTTCTTTATGAGTGTCCAAGAAAAAGAGAGAAATGAGCTTATATATATGGTTCCTTCATCTTCTTTATGTGTCCAGCGGTGATACATTGAGAGGGATCGTGCTTGAGATTGTGTCATGTCACCATCAAAATATATATATATATATATATATATATATATATATATATATATATATATATATATATATATATATATGTATGTATGTGTGTGTGTGTCCAAAGTTCCTGAATTCTTTTTTTGTGTGGGGATAATCTGGTCGTTTTATAACTAGCTGTTGCTTAATTGCTTCTTAATTAATCGTGGCATATATAAGCTTAATTTGAAGGTTGATACCTTTAAACTGTTGCAATGTTTCCATTTTAATAATTTTATGATTGATTGATCACTTTTCCAAACAGAAAGAATTAAAATTTATTTGAATCTCATTAAAATGGAAAATTAACGATATATATATATATGGGAAATGATCCGTGAATTACGTTCGCTAGTAACCCTATTGCGACTAACGCATATCCAACCGTCCAAAATGAGAGTTAATGGCTGAGATTATCTCCAAGCCGCTAGAGGAATAATGACCACCAATAATTTTTTTTCTCTGTTTGGCGCTAGAGGAGTAATGACCATCAAAACGTTGTCGTTTTGATGGTCGCTACTCCTCTAATGCCAACAAAGAGAAGAATTTAAAATTTGGACATTAAGGAATTTGGCCCGGTGCCAGTGGGGAATGACCAAATTCACCTTATCTTCCACCTTAAATCTAACATTTTACTCCATTCCCATCCAAATGCTTAACAGATGCAAAAATATACCTTCAGAAAGAATCTGCTAGTTCTAAAATCACTGGTTTGTACGAGAAATTATTGGTAAGTCTTCATCAATAGCTTTCATGGCTGCTACAAATATATTTTTATCTAGTTCTTCTGAATCTTTTGCTAGTTTAGAATGTAGAAATGAATCGGAGTATGTTCATGATGGTGAAAGTAGTAGTACAAAGGTAATGGTTCCTTATGTTGGTCAATTATTTTACAAATTAGAAGAAGCTGAAATTGTTTATAGATCATATGCCCCAAAAAGTGGATTTGAGATTAGGATTGCTACGAGTCGTAAACATGCTCAAAGTAATGATTTGACGTCAAGGTTATATGTATGTAAAAAAGCTGGTAGACCAACTGTTGTGAAGAATTCATTAGATGATGAATGTGATAACGATAAGAAAAGAAGACAACGAGACACAATTGGTCGAACACTACTGCAAAGCTAGAATGTATGTTGTCCATGATGAAAGAAGATAACTGGCGTATTTCGGTTATTGAGTTGGATCACAATTATCAGTTAGTGACACCTACCAAAGTAGATTTGATTGAGACACATAGAAATATTACGTCGGTAGCAAGAAAATTAATTGACACTTTAAAATCAGACGGGTATTGGACCAAGTAGGATGATGAATGTTTTGAGCACAATGGGTGGAGGAATGCAAAATATAGGTTTTAGTGACAAAGATGTTCGTAATGTAGTTAGGGATTTAAGGCGTGACTCGGAGGATGAAAATGATGCACAAGCAGTAGTTAATTATCTGAAGAAATTTGATTCTAGCAGTGCGAGTAAATTTTTCTTTCGTGTGAAATCAGGTGAAGACAATCGCATAGCTTGTATCTTGTGGGTAGACGCCCGTTCAAGATTTATGTATCAATGTTTCGGAGACGTAGTTACATTTGACACTACGTATAGGACAAATAGGTATAATATGTCATTTGTTCCATTTACCGGGGTTAACCACCATTATCACTCTGTTTTATTTGGATTTGCATTGTTAAGGAATGAGACAGAAGACACTTTCAGTTGGGTCTTAGAGACGTGGCTTGAAGCCATGGATTACAAAGCTCCTGTAACCATCATCACTGACCAAGATAAAGCTATGAGCAATGTTATTGGTAGGGTACTCCCATCCACTCATCATTTGTGTTCTTGGCACATTAGCAATAAATTTCTAGAAAAATTACATCATATTTATGCGGAACACCCATCGTTCAAAGATGATTTTAACAACTGTGTGTATAATTCATATTCCATCGGCGAGTTTGAAGAGCGTTGGAAAATACTTGTGAAAAAATATGATTTGTCTCAAAATGAATGGCTCATAAGTTTGTATGATGTGAAAGAGAAATGGATAAGTGCATACACAAAGAGATATTTTGTTGCAGGAATGACAACCACCGGAAGAAGAGAAGGTATGAACCATTTTTTTGATTCTTATGTGAAAGCTTCAACAGGCATGAAAGATTTTGTTGTCAAGACTCAGAAGGCTATTGAAAAACAATTCAACAGAGAGAGAAAGGTTGATTATGTAACAAAGCATCGAAAACGTAGTTTGATTTTAGGAACATCGTTGGAAGTACATGCTTCTGAATGTTATACAAAAGAGATGTTTAGACGCGTTTTCAAAAAAGAGCTCGTGGATTCTTTTAAGTATAACATCAAAAAGTTAGTGAGTTGTGCATTATTGATGCAAAGGTCTATGCGATGTCTGAGGAAGATGCAATTGAAAATAGTCGGAGATATCGGCAAGTTGTCATCAATAATTGTCGAGGAAATTCGATAACATGTACTTGTCAAATGTTCTCACATTCTGGTCAAATTTGCAGACATGTACTAAGATTCTTAAGCTTCAAGAGTATTGCACAAATACATGCTTACATGATCGTTCCTCGATGGACAAGAGATGCTAATAGGAGTAATGGTGAAGAGGAAATGTTTTCTCCAATGAGTGCAGATTTTGAAAAAAATCAATCAATGCGGTACAATCATTTGATGAGTGATTATCAAGAGTTAGCTAGTAAAGCTGCTTGCTCAGTTAGAGGCTACAAGGCAATACTACAACAAAATACACGAGGAAAAGCCCTTATTGATCAATATGACCCAGATGAGACAGACATAGTTGACGATGATAATGACCGCGCAGAATTACATGCAGCTCAGGATTTGGGATTGCAAGATGATGAGGTTGATGATGATGATGATGATGATGATGATGATGATGAAGACTATAAGGTTGATGAGGAAGAACAAGAGTATTTGCCACCAATTGCTTCTCAGACAAAGGGTCGAAAAAGATAATCAAGATTAAAAAGTGTCGTTGAAAGATTAGTGGGTAGTTAGTCTCACCGAAAATGTGCGATATGCGGATTTGAAACTAACCATGATAAGCGCAATCATTATAGGGTGTTAGGACTTCCTAAACCTAAAGATAATTAATGTCTCGTTATGTGTTTATTTAGAATTTACAAGTGTTTTTTGTTCTTGAGTGATTATGGAGATGTAATTTAATCAGAATGTTTGAAATGTTTGTTTTGGGTTCAGAATGTTGAATCATTTCCAATTTAATCAGAATGTTTGGAATGTTTTTTCTTTTTTGTATTTTTTGGACTAGACATTTAGTCAGAATGTTGGAATGGCAGGTTGTGATGCCGTTCAAGATTTCTCGGATGCTGGTAGAATGGGTTTGGTGCCAAATGATATTTGTATCTTTGGCCATTAGAGGAGTAAGCGGCTAGCACTTTTTTAAAAAGTGTTGGCCTACTACTCCCTCTGGCGGCCAACATCTGATCATTCGGGCACCATTGACAAGTTAGATTACTACCACCCTATACCTGTTAAACAGCTTAATCACCAATATGCAAACAATATATATAACAAATTAATACCAAAATCAATACCAGTTAAAACACATGATCAATACCAAAATCACCCAATAAAATACCAAATTCAGTTAAACAAAATATTTCATCCAATCCATATAAAATATTACATGTTCAAGATTGACCTATAAATAATTTGGTCTGTCGGTATGTCTCTAGCCTTACATTTGAACAATTCATATCCTATTTTATACCTAAAGACAGATACATCTTCAGTTGACCATTTTTCTTTGTCAAGGTCAATATTGCCCCGCACGAGGTAGTCAATATACTTACAAACAAATATGCCGCAATCATAATAATTGTCCATAGGTTGAGCCTTTGTTGTCTGCACCTTTGGAGGTGTACGCGGTCAATCACCGACCGGGTTACCCATTCGCAATATCAACGGTATCAATTGTATCTACAATAACAAAAATGGCATTAGTACGTACATATATTGCAAGAAAACTAACTGACTGTATTAAAAACAAAATGTCACGTACCGCGACATCGATGTAATCTTTGTACATTTCGGTTAACTTCATGTGTGGTTTGTCATTATATAGCGAGTCGAGAATAGAAACCTTCCATGTTGAGACCGAAAAGGTTAACAGTACGAAATGATTGTTACTTGGGATACATATAGGCATGAAGATAAAGTCGCACTGATGTATCGGCGGTCCCACTTGAGGAGGTGTCGCATATGACTGACAGAAAAGATCTCCACGAATTTGGTCCCCAGTTGACAAGGCACCTTTCCCAAGTGCATGAAGAAGGAGGGCATGAAGCCAAATTTTGCCCATCTCTGTATTCTCTCGCTCTGATATTTGGCTTCCCGATCCCGCAGAAGGCACATATATGTGTCCATCACATGCTCGTATATCCAAATTTCGGGTTGCAAAGAATTCATATCTTGGTGAGTCAACGTGTACCAAAGTTGAGGGTGCGAAAAAGGAAATTGAAGATCATTGGGGGGAGTCTCACCGAAGAAGTTCTCGTTGATCATTCCAATCTTTGGCCCACACAATCTTTTTGTTATAGACCCTTTAGGTCCATATGCTTCTACTGGAACATCATCACCAATAAAAGACGAACCACACCGTATATATGTAAACCGAAGTAAGGTGAGATATATCACAAGTAGTAAATTTGAGTAGGGATGTATACATCGACCTCAATGGCAGGGGTGGGCCCCTCTGTCTGTTCACCCCATGTATACTCCTCCCCCCCACCCCTAACATCCGCATCATACAACTCATATAGTTGATCCCAACCATCTTTCATGTGATTGTATTCAAGAGGAAAGTCTTGCTTGAACTTGAAAATTTTGTCGAGGAGAGATTTTGCGCCCTCAATCTATGCAAAAAATAACATAAAATAAGAAAACAAACAAAATAAATTAGTATTAAAGAATACAATAGATCATATTAATTGAATAAGATGCAATATATTATACCATGCTAACCATACGATGTTGATTATATCTGTAAGCGAGGCTCGTAGGTAGTGTTGGAATCTCCTTCCGTCGAGAAGGCGGTGCTGCAAGTGTCGTCGAGTAATTTTTTTGTACCACTTGAAGTATGTATCCATAGGGATAGTTTTTGCAACCTCCTGAACTTCTCCCTCGAAACAATCCATATATAACTCCCACTCATCAATGTATTTTCTTTCATTTGTATGGCTCGAATGGCATTACATGGGTTGTCTCAAAGCATCATTTCTCTCAATTTGGGGACGGAATGCCTTGGATATACCCATATTGCCTCATTACCGGTCGGGCATTTGATACTCGACAATATCAAAATGAATCAATGGGACCCAAACCGGATCTCGCCAATCTAGCCTCATAGTTATAGTACCTCAATCATCATCCCATATTTGGTATGGCCGCCATACTACCTCCCACTGAGGTTGCTTATCAAATTCACCCCGGTAGAAAGATAGATGGTGATGGGGATCACTTCGCCTATCACTATATTGATGTTTGGCGAAGTACGCCCATGCTGTTGCTCTAGGGACCCAAAATGCAGAATTGGGCCTAGGGTTAGGCCTTCCAACCAGAAAACGCTCGTATGCCCAAATTTGTAACAAGGTCACACAATCATTTACATAATTACTCTCTTTCATAGATGTTGTGTACAAACCCCGATATAAATATGACAAACATGCGGCACCCCATGCATATGTGGCAGTCTTATTTGAATCATAAATAAAATGCATGTACCTAGGGTGTACAAGATATTTTTGACCTTATGAAATAAACCCCCCCTGCATAGCCAAAGGACATATGCCTTTGTATACATACCAACCACATCTCTACTTGCATTGTCTGGACACTTGAAAAAAAATTTATTTAACCAGACTAAGGAAATACCACGTCTTTTTTTGACATTATTCCATTCCCCAGCCCATTCATCCCCAAAGATTTCCCTAAAATAAGCTAATGGAGCATCAAATGAAGGAGAAGTTAAGGGCTTACCCAATACTTGCAAACGAAAAATGAAATGGACATCCTTCAATGTTATTGTTATTTCACCATATTTCATATGAAATGTATTTGTCTCTGACCGCCATCTCTCAATCAAAGCAGATATATGGTGACATCCATTACAGATTCTACTTTGCAGAATAACTAAACCCCTTAAACCCCACGCCTAATAATTTTTTTTTTTGTAAATTTGGTAAGTTCCCATTTATCATATGTAATTGAAGTAGATTGGGGCGACATCGATTGTACCCTTTCAATCCCATTCCAAACATCTTCCGATACATGCTTTTCTTGAGCATAAAGGACACTGCGATCGATGGGTCCAGGCAACCAATTGTCCATATTTACCTACAAATATCAATAACAATAAAACTTATACACATACTAATATTTTGTACTAATATCAATAACAATAACAAAAATATACATAAAAATATTTTATATATAGAAAAAATACCCAATTTATACACATAATTTGTATACATAGATGCATACCTACCACCCAATTTATATACATACATATAATAATACTAAATTTGTCACTTATATACCATGCTTTCATATAGCAATAATTTTTAAAATATGTAGCAAAATTCTATCATTCAATGTCTATTTTATTTCTAAAAATACTTATAAAAGCATAGTGGGTAGTAAGACACTTACTTTATCAGTTGAATTTGAGATTGATGGACAACGTTAGCTATTACAGCAATCTCTTCGATGTCTCTCTGTGCCCAGCCGTCTCGCATCTCTGTAGCAGCAAACTGCAGACATAAACAGTATACAAGTTTAGATCTGGGAACGCCTGGCCGCTACTCCCACTAGCGGCTGGGCTAAATACCCTTAACGTTGTCGTTTTGTTGACCCATTACTCCTCTCAATGCGGCCGTGAGAGAGAAGGAAAAATTATTATTGGCCGCATTACTCCTCTAAGCGGCTTGGAGATCATCTCAGCCATTAACTCCCATTTTGGACGGCTGGATATGCGTTAGTCGCAATAGGGTTACTAGCGAACGTAACTTTTAGGGGTGAGCTTAAGATCCGCACTCTCTCTCTCTCTCTATATATATATATATATATATATATATATATATATATATATATATATATATATATATATATATATATATATGAATATGGAGTACACGGTAGTGTAACTTTTAAAGTTACACTTGTCTACGATCGTAGAGTAGTCACTCCCACGATCGTAGAGTGAATTCACAAATCGTGGGTGATTACTTTCTACGATCGTAAAGTGAAATCACTCTACGATCGTATGTGTACCTCCATATTCCCCTATATATATATATATATATATATATATATATATATATATATATATTGTGACGCCTCCAAAACAGGTATACAACACCTATTCTGAGTCGCCAAAATACATGGTATAGAAAACAAACTACAACTTCAATAATACAAGTGTCGTGTGAAATACGACAATACATACTGTGAGTTTAAATACAATATCCACACGCAAATAAGTCCTCATTACAATTATTCAAACACTATTTTATAGAAATAGTGAGGATTGCTAAAACATCTTCCTAGAACCATCACTCCATACCCAGACTCGATCCTCGCCATATTCTCACCTCCCGAGAAGAAAATGGAACAAAAAGGAAAGGGTGAGCTCAACTAGCCCGATAGAAGAATATTATGACTAAGATAATATACAATAAATTATCGTTAGTCTTCAGAGAAAAAAATCTAATAGAATACAATAGACAACAAGTTTTAGATCAACAAATGCGTGAAGCAAGAATCCATTAGAAGAGTCACGTAGAGAAAGAATTCTCTTGTCTTCTAAGGTTTAAAAGTCCATCATCAATATTTTATCCCCTGTAACAACAATCAATATTCATCTTTGCACCATGTGCCAAAGATATTCATTTAAATCACCGATTAGTTATGTTCATCTCAACACACATTCATCTTTGCACTACAGGCCAAAGATATTCATCGATTAATCTTTCATCTTTTGCACTACTGGGCCAAAGATATTCATTTATATCACCATTTAGGGTGAGGATGATGAAAAACATTTTTAAAGAAAGCGAATCCAAAGTGAAACAAAATGACAAGGATTAAGGATTAAGGATTCGTACTTTGTTTTACCCATATCCAAAAATACTTCAAAAATAATCATATTGGTGTAAAATTCAAGAATGATCAAAACATGGATACAATCAAAGCTAGTATCCAGAATAGATATTTTGGACAAAAAAAAAAAAAATTTTATTTTTAAATTGAATAAGGTCGTATTCGTGAATAAAGTGTCGTATACGTGAATAGGCCAGTATCACGTGAATAATAACCCGACACAACAAGTTCCAAATTTGATAAAAAGTTCACTAATACTTGGCATAATGATATTGAAGAAAAATATCATTTAAGAAGAAAATAATACCCCTTACCTCAAAATAACCGCATCTTGATTTGAATTTTGGTATAGTCTTGTGAAACCCATGCATAGTATAGCAACACTCAAAGTATACTCACAAGAAGAATTTCGATAATTTAGAGAGAGAAAGAGAAAACTTAGTTTACGGTGTGATTTTCAATTCTAACTTAGCCTCTCTATTTATAGGGAAACGCTTTAGAAGCCATGCAGGAGACTAAATAATAAAATATTATTATTCTTATTCTTACTTCTATAACAAGCTAGCCACCAATTTCTGAAAATTTTTAGCGACCCATGTGCATTCAACACCTACCAAAAAGTGGGTCCCACCCATTAATTTAATAAAATTATTTTATCTTCCGAAACTTCAATAATTGTAGAAAATAGCTCGGTTATCAGAAAAATTGAAACTCGCGACATTCCATGGGAAATTCCATTCTCTACAACTTTGCGAGAAGAAAATTTTTCCAAATTCAAAGCAGAAATTGAAGAAATCCATAAGCAGACGATTTACTGCCTACATAATCAATTTTCGGTCAAGAATTGTGTCCACGCACACACAAAACATATGTTAAACATTTAATGCCACAAAACACTCTACCTCCTCATATACTCATATATCCCACATTCATTATAAAAATATCACAATTAATATATTATTAAAAATAATATATTTAAATGAATTATTTTATCGAAAAAGATAAAATATTAATTTTCAACAATTGTCACATTAAAGATTTTCTCCATCTATATCCACATAAAATAAATATTTTCTTTATCATAATAATCAATAATTAATTATTCAAAATAATATTACGAGAATCATAAGATCGACAACGGTAGTTAAGTGAAAGAGGGGCTTTCAATAAGGATTTTCTCCTTCTTGGCAAGCAATTAGGTGACCAAATCTCTCCTGTAAGCAGAACTTTCTAGACACATTGCAATAATGTTATCTCGATAATATTATTCAAATAATATGAATTATTGATTTGATAATGGAAAAATCTTGTGTAATGACAATTATTGAAACAATAATAATATAAATAAAGAACGCAAAGACAATTATTGAATCAATAAAATATAATATTGAATAAAGAATACATCGTAATAATTATTGAGTAATGCATTCTACGCATTTAATCAATAATTCAACAACATCTTCTGCAATCTGGTGTCTTCATCAGACAACCACGCGTACATCAGTATTTTAACCACAGATAACCCAGCGGTGTTAATTCGGTAACAATTTCTGCCGTTATTTTAAAACTCAATCTTTATCGTTTTCTTTCATCCAATCGTTTTCCATTATGGGGCCCACCAATAACTGCGCCGTCGTACGGAGATTCCCGACAAAAAGAATATTCCACGACCAAACGAATATTCCCCGACAATAATGAATATTTTATAACCACTTGCTTATTTTGTAAACTTTGCACATTTCACCCATAACCAAAGAATTATATCAAATTAACCCTTATTAATTTAGAATAATGAATAAAGGAAAATTCAATTTTATTTATAATAAGTTGGGGTCTTACAACCTCCCTCCTTATGAAATTTCGTCCTCGAAATTGGCGTACGTCGTGGTATATCGAAAAGGTGAGGTACCTCGCTTTTATTTCGATTCCAACTCCCATGTCATTTCCTCAATTGCATGGTTTCTCTACAAAACCTTAACTTGTGGTATAACCTTCGATGCGTAAGACATGCTTCTTTCCTATCCAAAATCTCAACAAGTATCTCCTCGTAGGTTAAATCTTCATTTATCTAAATGCGGTTCTAACGCAATAATGTGGTTCGGGTCTTTCACATATTTACTGAAGCATAGATATGTGGAATACATTGTGAACACGAAACATACTTGGAGGTAACGCGAGTCTATAGGCTACGTTTCCTATTCTTGGTCAAGAATCTCAAATGGACCAACAAACCTTGGATTGAGCTTTCCTCTTTTCCCAAATCTTGTAACTCCCTTCCATGGAGCAATACGTAACAATACATGATCTCAATATTAAACTCCACGTCCTTTCTATGAAGATCGAAGATAACTCTTTTTGTCGATCTTGTGAAGTTTGAATACGTTGTCGAATCATTTGGATCTTTTTCAGTAGTCATGCGTGACTTAATTCTCGGTCCCAACAATGTTGCTTCCCCCTCGTCCCAAAGATTTGGAGAGCGACATTTTCATCCATACAACGCCTCAAATAGAGCCATGCCTATACTTAACGATAATCGTTGTTGTAGGAGAATTCCACCAGTGGTAGTACTTATCCCAACTTCCTTTGAAATCTAGGACACGAGTCTTAATAGATCTTGAGGGTTTGAATAGTCTCTCGATTGTCCGTCCGTTTGAGGATGGTATCTTTGAATCAATCATAAATCCGTGCCCATAGCTTTTTGCAACCTAACCCAAAATCTTGAAGTGAATCTCGGTCACGATCCAAAACTATGGATCTTGGCATGCCATGCAATTGTACAATCTCATTCACGCATATACTGAGCAAGACGTTCGAGGGATAAGTCTAAGCGATCGGCAAAGAAATGGGCGAGACTTGGTTAATCTATCAACAATAACCCAAATTGCATCTACGCCTTGAGAAACTTTAGGAAGACCGTAACAAAATCCATAGTAATGTGTTCCCATTTCCATTCGGGAATCTCAAGTGGTTGCAATGGACCTTTTGGCACTTGATGCTTTCGCCTTTACACGTTGATGAGTTAAACATCTTGAGATAAACTCCGCAATCTCTCTCTTCATATTGTTCCACAAAATGTATGTCGAATATCATGATACATTTTGGTACTCCCGAGATGGATTGCAAGCGGGGTGTTGTGTGCCTCCATCATGATTTTATGCTTTCAGTCGAGAATCGTTAGGAATGCAAAGTCTAGAATTGACTCAAGTATTCCTTCCTCATCAATTCTTGCTTAGGAATAGCTCCTTCTTGCACTTTCTTCTTCATACGCATATTTCTGTCCGTAGCTTGAGCGGCTTTAACTTTATCGATTAAAAGTCGGTTTCTACTTGTATATTCGCCATCATCATGTGGGACCACAGAGTCTTTAATTCTATCTTCATCCTTTGTAAGTCGTATAAAATGGGCCTTTCGTTGACAATATTGCACTCAGATTGCGTATGATCTTTACTCAACGCAATCGCCATTACTACGCTCGCTTTTCCGGGATGATATTGAATAGTGTGATCGTAATCTTTCAATAGCTCGCCAGCCAACGCGTCGTCCGCGTATATGAGTTCTTTTGGGTGAAGAAATATTTGAGGCTTTTATGATCCGTATAAATCTCTACTTTCTCCCCGTACAAGTAGTGTCTCCATATCTTCAACGCAAACACGACTGCTGCCAACTCCAGATCATGAGTAGGATAATTCCTCTCATATTCTTTGAGTTGTCGTGAGGCATAGGCTATGACTTTCCCATGTTGCATGAGAACACATCCTAACCCCTTGCCAGAAGCATCGCTGTAGATAACAAATCCATCCGAACCAGATGGTATTGTTAGAACAGGTGCCGAAATGAGTCTCCTCTTGAGCTCTTGGAAACTCTTCTCACATTCTCCGTTCCATATGAATTTTGTATCTTTCCGAGTCAGCTGAGTTAACGGAGTAGCGATTCGAGAAAATCCTTCCACGAATCTCCGATAATAACCAGCTAAGCCCGAAAAAAGTCACTTGATCCGCCACCGACTTTGGTTGCTCCCAACTTTGTATTGCTTCAATCTTCACGGGTCAACAGATACTCCTTGTTTTGACACCACGTGCCCAAGGAATGCTACTTCCTCAAGCCGAACTTCGATTTCTTCAACTTGGCATAAAGCTTGTGTTCACGAAGTCTTTGTAGTACCAGCTTCAAATGGTGCTCATGATCTTCACGGCTTTTGGAATAGATGAGGATGTCATCAATAAAGACAACAACGAACTGATCCAAATATTCCTTGAATACACGGTTCATCATATCCATGAAAGCAGCAGAAGCATTAGTCAATCCAAAAGACATGACCAAGAATTCATAATGCCCGTATCGAGTCCTGAATGCCGTCTTTGGAATATCCTCAGTTTTAATCTTCAGCTGATTATATCCAAAACGAAGATCGATCTTTGAAAAGAATGTGCTTCTCAGAATCGATCGAACAGGTCATCAATACGAGGTAGCGGATACTATTCTTGATGGTGACATGGTTCAATTCTCATTGTAGTCAATACAAAGTCGCATACTCCCGTCTTTCTTCTTTACTGAATAAAATAGGAGCACCCCAAGGAGACGTCTTAGGGCCGAATGAAACCGATGTCTAATAATTCCTCGTAGTTGGACTTTTAACTCTCGAAGTTCAATAGAGCCATTCGATATGGGGTTTTAGAAATGGGTTTTTATGCGGTTCAAGGTCAATAAAGAATTCAACATCACGTTCTAGGGGTAAACCAGAAGCTCTTCAGAAATACATCGTGGAATTCTCTAAACACGTAAATATTATTCAAATCTAACTTGTCTTTATTCAAATCCATAACATGGGCTAAGAAAGCTTGACATCCGTTTTTCAATAAGCGAATAGCTTTGTGGCTTGATATAGCGATGGTCGATTTTAGTGGTTTAGTGGTTTGAATCGTATGATGAAGTTAGTTAGGAATATGAAAACTAACAACCTTATTTAAAACAATCAATTTTGGCATGATGAGTGGTTAACCAATCAATTCCTAAAATCACATCAAAAGCAAGTATCTTTAAAGAGATAAGATCAACAGTAATGTGATAGTGCCAACTTGGATCATGCAAGATTTATAAAGCGTAGATGTAACGAAGGTTTCACCCAATGAGTTTCAACAGATAAATCAAAATCTAATTTCTCCGAGTCAAGTTTAAGCGTTGAGCACAAGCGGAGAGATAAAAGAATGGGTAGAACCCAGTATCTAGTAAGGTATAAACTTCGCAAGAATTCAAGATTAGCTTACCGTGATCACCTCGTTTGGGTTCCTCACGTTTTGTCCATCACACGACAACCGCTTCTTCCAGAACCCGTGATTTGGCCTTATCGGGATGACCTCTTGACAATCTCGAGCAATGTGGCCTTCCTTTCCCACGGTTGTAACATACCTTGGATTTTTGTGGACAGTTTTAATGATATGTCCCTCCTTCCCGCATTTGTAACATCTAAGCGGCGGTCGTTCTCCTCCCCTAGCATTTGTTGTTGGTCTTTGGTCGCTTCTTTGTTGATATCTTCCCGTCATTGTTGAATCTTCTCTTTCGAAATTTCCACTTGAGTCACCTCTCCTATTATCATGTCCACGATTACCACACGAGTGGTTACCGCTTTTGTCCGTATTCTTTCCTCCTCATTTGGTTATCATCATTCGATGACTACCTTGATTGTGGTCCCTCGGTTGAGTATACTCACTATCTCATTTCTAATAACCGAGCCTCATTGACAACATCCGAATCTGAGAGAAAATTTATGAGAGATAAGGTATTGACGAATCTACGGTTTTAGACCTCTCGAAATATACGGCGTCATTCGTTCCTCATTCTCCACCAAATGAGGTGCTGACACGGATAATTCTGCGAACCTTGCCTCAGATCGAGACACCGGTCATGTTGTTCTCATTCGAGTCTAATAAACTCTACCTCCTTCATACGACGAATACTTTCGGAAAGTACTTGTCATTGAACGATTCTCAAATCTTTCCCAAGACATATTAAGTGCATCGGTCAGGTACGCTTCATGATTCCCACCGATGTCGCTTTCACCAGAAGAAACATAAAGGTGGCGAATGGAACCTTACGTTCCTCCGTGCACCCCAAGACATCGAATATCTTGGTAATTTGCTTGACCCACGTTTACGCCTTGATCGGATCCGGCTTTCCATGGAAATCTGGTGGTCCCAACTCTTTGAATTGTTTGGCCGTGACAAACCGCGACGTTCTTATCATTTCTCCCGTATTTTGTACACGAGTCTCCCTCGTCGATTTTTTGCATGAAGCGCAAAAGCTTCTAAACATCCCGTCGTTCATCATTTGCTCGATTGGCGTTGTTCACGGGAGGAACATTGCCGACTGCTGCACGTTTCTCCTCGTTGGTGAAAGCACGGCGTCTCCACGGTCTCATAAACTCCATTGTTAACGTTTCTCGTGACCATTCTTAAATCTCGCCATAAAACAAGGGTTAATTAAACAAATTAACATATCACATAATATCCTATATTATGAATGACCAACAAATAAGCTTAGGTAGGACACACTAGCGAAGGATTTACTCGTCTCTCCCTCCTAGTTTATTCCCCGATCTCTCTTGGAGATCATATCCTAAGCTCGATATAACCGTTGTGACGCCCCAAAGCAGTATACAACACCCATTACGAAGTCGCCAAAATACATGGTATAGAAAGCAAACTACAACTTCAATAATACAAGTGTCGTGTGAAATACGACAATACATCTGTGAGTTTAAATACAATATCCACACGCAAATAAGTCCTCATTACAATTATTCAAACACTATTTTATAGAAATAGTGAGGATCGCTAAAAATCTTCCTAGAACCATCACTCCATACCCCGACTCGATCCTCGCTATGTTCTCACCTCCTCGAGAAGAAAATGGAACAAAAAGGAAAGGGTGAGCTCAACTAGCCCAAAAAGAATATTATGACTAAGATAATATACAATAAATTATCGTTAGTCTTCAACAGGAAAAATCTAATAGAATCACAATAGACAACAAGTTTTAGATCAACAAATGCAATGAAGCAAAGAATCCATTAGAAGAGTCACGTAGAGAAAGAATTCTACGGTCTTCTAAGGTTTAAAAGTCCATCATCAATATTTTATCCTCAGAATAACAATCAATATTCATCTTTGCACTACTGTGCCAAAGATATTCATTTAAATCACCAAGTTGGTTATGTTCATCTCAACACTGTTCATCTTTTGCACTCTGTGCCAAAGATATTCATCGATTAATCGTTCATCTTTGCTACTACAGCCAAAGATATTCATTTATATCACCATTTAGGGTGAGGATGATGAAAACATTTTTAAAGAAAGCGAATCCGGTGAAACAAAATGACAAGGATTAAGGATTAAGGATCAGTACTTTGTTTTACCCATATCCAAAAATACTTCAAAAATAATCATATTGGTGTAAAATTCAAGAATGATCAAAACATGATACAATCAAAAAGCTAGTATCCGAATAGATATTTTGGAAAAAAAAAGGAAAATTTTATTTTTTGATTGAATAAGACCGTATTCGTGAATGAATAGTTAGATATCGTGAATAAGGTCAGATCGTGAATAAGAAACCCGAAACAACAAGTTCCAAATTTGATAAAAAGTTCACTAATACTTTGGCATAATGATATTGAAGAAAAAATATCATTTAAGAAGAAAATAATACCCCTTACCTCAAAATAACCGCACTTCGATTGAATTTGGTATAGTCTTGTGTAAACCCAAGACCCAGATAAAGAACACTCAAAGTATACTCACAAGAATACATTTCGATAATTTTAGAGAAGAGAAAACTTAGTTTACGGTGTGATTTTCAATTCTAACTTAGCCCTCTATTTATAGGAAAATGCTAGAACGCCAAAGGAGACTAAATAATAAAATATTATTATTCTTATTCTTACTTCTACGCAACAAGTGGGTTCCACCCATTAATTTAATAAAAATTATTTTATCTTCCGAAACTTCAATAATTCGTAGAAAATAGCTCGGTTATCAGAAAAATTCGAAACTCGCGATTTTCCATGGGAAATTCCATTCTCTACAACTTTGCAGAAGAAAATTTTTCCAAATTCCAAATAGAAATTGACCGAAATCCATAAACGGACGATTTTACAGTCTATAATCAATTTTCGGTCAAGAATTGTGTCTACCGACACACAAAACATATGTTAAACATTTAATGCCACAAAACACCGTTAATATATTATATTATTAAAATATCACCGTTAATATATTATTAAAAATAATATATTTAAATGAATTATTTTATCAGAAAAAGATAAAATATTAATTTTCAACAATTGTCACATTAAAGATTTTCTCCATCTATATCCACATAAAATAAATATTTTCTTTATCATAATAATCAATAATTAATTATTCAAAAATAATATTACGTAATCACAAGATCGATAAACGGTAGTCCTCAGGAAAGAGGGCTTTCCAATAAGGATTTCTCCTTACCTGTGCCAATAATTAGGTGACCAAATCTCTCCTGTATGAGAACTTTCTAGACATTGCCAATAATGTTATCTCGATAATATTATTCAAATAATATGAATTATTGATTTGATAATGGAAAATCTTGTGTAATGACAATTATTGAAACAATAATAATATAAATAAGAACGCAAAGAATTATTGAATCAATAAAATATAATATTGAGCGATAGCTCACGTAACAATTATTGAGTAATGCCATCTTACGCACGAATCAATAATTCAACAATCTTTGTAATACTGAGTGTCTTCTTTGACAACCACGCCAGCGTATCAGTATTTTAACCACCGTGTAACCCAACAAGTGTTAATTGGTAACAATTCTGTAGATTATTTTAAAACTCAATCTTTATCGTTTTCTTTCATCCAATCGTTTTTCCATTATGGGGCCCACTAATAATAAGCGCTGATGTAATTTGAGATTCGGAAACAAAAAGAATATTCCACGACCAAACGAATATTCCCGGACAATAATGAATATTTTATAACCACTCTTGCTTATTTTGTAAACTTTGCACATTTCACCCATAACCAAAGAATTATATCAAATTAACCCTTATTAATTTAGAATAATGAATAAAGGAAAATTCAATTTTATTTATAATAAGTTGGGGTCTTACATATATATAGGGAAATGATCAGGTGCATTACGTTCATTAGTAACCTATCATGATTAACGATATCGGTAGTCGAAATGGGAGTTAATGGTCGAGATGATCTCCAAGCCACTAGAGAAGTAGCGGCCAACAATAATTTTTTTTCTCTCTCTGGCCGCATTAGAGAGTAATGGACGATGAAAACGTTGTCGTTTGATGGGCCGCTACTCCCTCAATACCTGACAGAAGAGAGAATTTAAAATTTTGGGCATTAAGGGAATTTGGCCCTGCCGCTAATGGGAGTAGCGGCCAGGCTTTCCCAGATCTAAACTTGTATATCATTTACGTTTGCGGTTCTTTGCTTCTGAGAGATCTTGAGGCAATTTGAGCATGAGAGAGACATCGAAGAGATTGTTGTAAATAGCTAACGTTGTCCATCAATCTCAAATTCAACTGATAAAGTAAGTGTCTTACTACCCACTATGCTTTTATAAGTATTTTTAGAAATAAAATAGACATTGAATGATAGAATTTTGCTACATATTTTATAAATTATTGCTATATGAAAGCATGGTATATAAGTGACAAATTTAGTATTATTATATGTATGTATATAAATTGGGTGGTAGGTATGCATCTATGTATACAAATTATGTGTATAAATTGGGTATTTTTCTATATATAAAATATTTTTATGTATATTTTTTTTATTGTTATTGATATTAGTACAAAATATTAGTATGTGTATAAGTTTTATTGTTATTGATATTTGTAGGTAAATATGGACAATTGGTTGCCTGGACCCATCGATCGCAGTGTCCTTTATGCTCAAGAAAAGCATGTATCGGAAGATGTTTGGAATGGGATTGAAAGGGGTACACTGATGTCAAGCCAATCTACTTCAATTACATATGATAAATGGGAACTTACCAAATTTACAAAAAAAATTATTAGAGGCGTGGGGTTTAAGGGTTTAGTTATCCTGCAGTAGAACTAGAACGGATGTCGATCTTATATCCGCTTTGATTGAGAGATGGCGGCGAGAGAGACAAATACATTTTATATGAAATGTGGTGAAATAACAATAACATTCAAGGATGTCCATTTCATTTTTCGTTTGCGTATTGGGTAAGCCCTTAACTTGTCTCTTCATTTGATGCTCCATTAGCTTATTTTAGGAAATCTTTGGGGATGAATGGGTGGGGAATGGAATAATGTCAAAAAAGGCGTGGTATTTCCTTAGTCCGGTTACATAAATTTTTTTCCAAGTGTCCAGACAATGCAAGTAGAGATGTGGTTGGTATGTATACAAAGGCATATGTCCTTTGGCTATCGCGAAGTTATTTCCTAAGGTCAAAAAAATACTGTACACCACAAAGTACATGCATTTTATTTATGATTCAAAAATAAAGGCGCCACATACGCGTGGGGTGCCGATATTTGTCATATTTATATCGAGTGCATACAAAGATCTATGAAAGAGAGTAATTATGTAAATGATTGTGTGACCTTGTTACAAATTTGGGCATCTGGCGTTTTCGGTTGGAAGGCCTAACCACAGGCCCAATCTCGCATTTTGGGTCCCTAGAAAGCAACAAAGACGTGGGCGTACTCCACCAAACATCAATATGGTGATAGGCGAAGTGATCCCCATCACCATCTATCTTTCTACCGTGGCGAATTTGATAAGCAACCTCAGTGGGAGGTAGTATGGCGGCCATACCAATGATGGGATGATGATTGGAGGTACTATAACTATGAGGCTAGATTGGCAGGATCCGGTCGGGTCCCATTGATTCATTTTGATATTGTCGAGTATCAAATGCCCGACCGGGTAATGAGGCAATATGGGCATATCCAAGGCATTCCGTCCCCAACTGAGAGAAATGATGCTTTGAGACAACCCATAGAATAGTCATTTGAGCCACCAGATTACATACAAATGAGAAAAAAATACATTGATGAGTGGGAGTTATATATGGATTGTTCAAGGGAGAAGTTTAGGAGGTTGCAAAAACTATCCCTATGGATATATACTTCAAGTGGTACAAAAAAATTACTCGACGACACTTGCACCGCCTTCGACGGGAAGGAGATTCCAACACTACCTACGAGCCTCGTTCTGTATATAATCAACATCGTATGGTTAGCATGGTATAATATATTGCATCTTATTCAATTAATATGATCTATTGTATTCTTTAATACTAATTTATTTTGTTTGTTTTCTTATTTTATGTTATTTTTTGCATAGATTGAGGGCGCAAAATCTCTCCTCGACAAAATTTTCAAGTTCAAGCAAGACTTTCCTCCCGAATACAATCACATGAAAGAGGGTTGGGATCAACTATATGAGTTGTATGATGCGGATGTTAGGGGTGGGGGGAGGAGTATACATGGGGTGAACAGACAGAGGGGCCCACCCCTGCCATTGAAGTCGATGTATGTATCCCTACTCAGCCTACTTGTGATATGTCTCAGCTTACTCAGTTTACGTACGAGGGTGGTTCGTCTTTTATTGGTGATGATGTTCCAGTAGAAGCATATGGACCTAAAGGGTCTATAACAAAAAGATTGCGTGGGCCAAAGATTGGAATGATCAACGAGAACTTCTTCGGTGAGACTCCCCCCA
Organism: Panax ginseng; assembly: GCA_020205605.1. Classification (NCBI taxonomy): domain Eukaryota; kingdom Viridiplantae; phylum Streptophyta; class Magnoliopsida; order Apiales; family Araliaceae; genus Panax; species Panax ginseng. The sequence continues at coordinate 137,534,910 of CM035135.1, read as the reverse complement.
ATGATCTTCAATTTCCTTTTTCGCACCCTCAACTTTGGTACACGTTGACTCACCAAGATATGAATTCTTTGCAATCCGGAATTTGGATATACGAGCATGTGATGGACGCATATATGTGCCTTCTACGTGATCGGGAAGCCAAATATCAGAGCGAGAGAATACAGAGATGGGCAAAATTTGGCTTTATGCCCTCCTTCTTCATGCACTTGGGGAAAGGTGCCTTGTCAACTGGGGACCAAATTCATATAGATCTTTTCTGTTAGTCATATGCGACACCTCAAGTGGGACCGCCGATACATCAGTGCGACTTTATCTTCATGCCTATATGTATCCCAAGTAACAATCATTTCATACTATTAACCTTTTTGGTCTCAACATGGAAGGTTTCTATTCTCGACCCGCTATATAATGACAAACCACACATGAAGTTAACCGAAATGTACAAAGATTACATCGATGTCGCGGTACGTGACATTTTGTTTTTAATACAGTCAGTTAGTTTTCTTGCAATATATATACGTACTAATGCCATTTTTTTTATTGTAGATACAATTGATACCGTTGATATTGCGAATGGGTAACCCGGTCGGTGATTGGCTGCATACACCTCCAAAGGTGCAGACAACAAAGGCTCGACCTATGGACAATTATTATGATTGCGGCATATTTGTTTGCAAGTATGTTGACTACCTCGTGCGGGGCAATATTGACCTTGGCAAAGAAAAATGGTCAACTAAAGATGTAGCTGTCTTTATGTATAGAATAGGATATGAATTGTTCAAATGTAAGGCTAGAGACATACCGACAGACCAAATTATTTAGAGGTCAATCTTGAACATGTAATATTTTATATGGATTGGATGAAATATTTTGTTTAACTGAATTTGGTATTTTATTGGGTGATTTTGGTATTGATCATGTGTTTTAACTGGTATTGATTTTGGTATTAATTTGTTATATATATTGTTTGCATATTGGTGATTAAGATGTTTAACAGGTATAGGGTGGTAGTCTGCTTGTCAACTGGTGTCAAATGACTGTATGTTGGCCGCTAGAGGGAGTAGCGGCCAACACTTTTTTAAAAAAGTGCTAGCCGCTACTCCCTCTAAATGAGCCCGAAGATCATATATTTGGCACTGCACTCCATTCTCGCCAAAGATCCGAGAAATCTTGAACGGCATCACAACCTGCCATTCCAACATTCTGACTAAATGTCTAGTCCAAAAAATTAAAAAAATAAAAAACATTCCAAACATTCTGATTAAATTGGAAATGATTCAACATTCTGAACCCAAAATAAACATTTCAAACATTCTGATTAAATTACATCTCCATAATCACTCAAGAACAAAAAACACTTGTAAATTCTAAATAAACACATAACGAGACATTAATTATCTTTAGGTTCAGGAAGTCCTAACATCCTATAATGATTGCGCTTGTCATGGTTAGTTTTAAATCCACATATCGCACATTTTCGGTGAGACTTACTACCCACTAATCTTTCAACGACACTTTTTAATCTTGATTGTCTTTTCCGACCCTTTGTCTGAGAAGCAATTAGTGGCAAATACTCGTGTTCTTCCTCATTAACCTTATAGTCTTCTTTTTCATCATCATCATCATCATCATCATCATCTTGCAATCCTAAATCCTGAGCTGCATGTAATTCTGCGCGGTCATTATCATCGTCAACTATGTCTGTCTCATCTGGGTCATATTGATCAATAAGGGCTTTTTCGTGCATTTTGTTATAGTATTGCCTTGTAGCCTCTGGCAGCAATGACTTTACTTAGCTAACTCTTGATAATCACTCGTCAAATGATTGTACCGCATTGATTGATTTTTTTCAAAATCTGCACTCATTGGAAAAACCATTTCCTCTTCACCATTACTCCTATTAGCATCTCTTTTCCATCGAGGAACGATCATGTAAGCAGGTATTCGTGAAATACTCTTGAAGCTTAAGAATCTTAGTACATGTCTGCAAATTTGACCAGAATGTGAGAACATTTGACAAGTACATGTTATCAACCCCCCCTGACAATTATTGACAACTTGCCGATATCTCCGACTATTTTCAATTGCATCTTCCCATATTAATCGCGATAGACCTTTGCATCAATAATGCACAACTCACTAACTTTTTTGATGTTATACTTAAAAGAATCCATGAGCTTTTTTTGAAAACGTCTAAACATCTCTTTTGTATAACATTCAGAAGCATGTACTTCCAACGATGTTCCTAAAATCAAACTATGTTTTCGATGCTTTGTTACATAATCAGCCTTTCTCTCTCTGTTGAATTGTTTTTCAATAGCTTTCTGAGTCTTGACAACAAAATCTTTCATGACTGTTGAAACTTTCACATAAGAATCAAAAAAATGGTTCATACCTTCGCTTCTTCCGGTGGTTGTCATTCCTGCAGCAAAATATCTCTTTGTGTATGCACTTATCCATTTCTCCTTCACATCATACAAACTTATGAGCTATTCATTTTGAGACAAATCATATTTTCTCACAAGTATTTCCCAACGCTCTTCAAACTCGCCGATGGAATATGAATTATACACACAGTTGTTAAAATCATCTTTGAACGATGGGTGTTCCGCATAAACATGATGTAATTTTTCTAGAAATTTATTGCTAATGTGCCAAGAACACAAATGATGAGTGGATGGGAGTACCTTACCAATAGCGTTGCTCATAGCTTTATCTTAGTCAGTGATGATGGTTACAAGAGCTTTGTAATCCATGGCTTCAAGCCACGTCTCTAAGACCCAGCTGAAAGTGTCTTCTGTCTCATCCCTTAACAATGCAAATCCAAATAAAACAGAGTGATAATGGTGGTTAACCCCGGTAAATGGAACAAATGACATATTATACCTATTTGTCCTATACGTAGTGTCAAATGTAACCACATCTCCGAAACATTGATACATAAATCTTGAACGAAAGCGTACACCCACAAGATCAATTTATGCGATTGTCTTCACCGATTTCACACGAAAGAAAAATTTACTCGACCGCTAGAATCAAATTTCTTCAGATAATTAAATCCGCTTGTGCATCATTTTCATCCTCCGAGTCACGCCTTAAATCCCTAACTACATTACTGAACATCTTTGTCACTAAAACCTATATTTTGCATTCCTCCACCCATTGTGCTCAAAACATTCATCATCCTACTTGGTCCAATACACTTTGATTTAAAGTGTCAATTAATTTTTCTTACTCTAGGCGTAATATTTCTATGTGTCTCAATCAAATCTACTTTGGTAGGTGTCACTAATCGATGATTGTGATCCAACTCAATAACCAAATACGCCATTATCTTCTTTTTTCATCGTGGACAACATACATTCTAGCTTTGCATAGTGTTCGATCAATTGTATCTCATTGTCTTCTTTTCTTATCGTTATCACATTCATCATCTAATGAATTCTTCACAACAGTTGGTCTACCAGCTTTTTTTACATACATATAACCTTGACGTCAAATCATTACTGTGAGCATGTTTACGACTCGTAGCAATCTTAATCTCAAATCCACTTTTTTGGGCATATGATCTATAAAAAATTTCAGCTTCTTCTAATTTATAAAATAATTGGCCAACATAAGGAACCATTACCTTTGTACTACTACTTTCACCATCATGAACATTCTCCGATTCATTTCTACATTCTAAACTAGCAAAAGATTCAGAAGAGCTAGATAAAAATATATTTGTAGCAGCCATGAAAGTCATTGATGAAGACTTACCAATAATTTTTCGCACAAACCAGTGATTTTAGAAATAGCAGATTCTTTCCGAAGGTATATTTCTGCATCTGTTAAGCATTTGGATGGGAATGGAGTAAAATGTTAGATCTAAGGTGGAAGATAAGGTGAATTTGGTCACATACTCCCACCAATGTGGTGGGCCAAATTTCTTAATGCCCAAATTTTAAATTCCTCTCTGTTGTCGCTAGAGGGAATAGCGGCCATCAAAACGACAACGTTGATGGCCGCTACTCTCTAATGGCTTGAGATCATCTCACCATTAACTCCCATTTTGGATGGTCGGATATGCGTTAATGCAATAGGGTTACTAAATAACGTAATGCACGGATCATTTCCCATATATATATATATATATATATATTGTAAAAAAATGGAATCTGTGGTAGTGTAACTTTTAAAGTTCTACGATCTACGATCGTGAAGTAGTCTCCAGGATGGTAGAGTGAATTCACTCTACGATCGTAGAGTAGTCCACGATCGTAGAGTGAATTCACAAATCGCAGAGTAACTACTCTACGATCGTAGAGTGAAATCACTTTACGATCGTAAACCGTGTAATTTTAAAAGTTATACGGTTGTATACCTCCATTTTTACCTTATATATATTTATAAGTTGGACGTACACCAGTATTTTCATATATATGAAAGCTGTGTACGTGTTAGCACTTGATAGCTTTTGTGAGAGAGAGAGACAGACGGGTATGTTCCCAATTTTAGGACGCATGCATGCGTTGATTTAACATCACTGCCATAGAGTCGCGGGGATGGTTATCTTCTTTTAAAAATATATGTAGAGTAGAGGTGCACACAAAATCCGTAACTTGACTTTGATCTTCTTTGGACGTGGCTTCATCAAAGATTGATCTGAGAATTTTATAGATGCCGCTACTTGAAGGGAAAAATTCGGTCTGATCCTCTCCATTTTAAAAAAAAATAGACTCTATTTATTTTTATTTATTTTCAGCATAATATTACATTTTAACATATTTTAAATTTGAATCATGAAATAAAAAATCTCCTAAGATTTGATAGCCCCCTCTTTTTATCAATTACATTCTCTTTCGTACAAAATTACATAATATCATAATTGTTATTGAAGTATGATCCTACGTAGGTAAAATTATTTAGATTCAAAATCTTCATATTAACATTAATAGATAACTAATTAATATTTGCACGGAAGTAATGCCTAAATATAGCTTATTAAAATTTTAAGCACTCCACTCATGGACAAGCCAAGAGTTTTTTTAAAAAAAATAGCAGGGGTTCGGGAACTTGATAAATCATATGTTAATGTTTTATATTGACTTAAAAATATTACAAACTTCTGTATTTCAAAACGGAAAGAACACTTTTTTTCTTACTTAAAGAGTGACATACTTTTTTTACATAATTAAGAGGTCTAAAGAATATATATATATATATATATATATATGTAATTTTTAATATAAATTTTGGGGGCCTAACGTAAAGTCATCTACAATGTTCATTCATTCATTTAGAATTTTGAGAAAATCAAATAATTGCAAAAAAAAAAAACCATGAACATAACAGTAAAAATTAAAAATTAGCTGATTAAATATTAATAATATGTTAAACACTACTAATTGACAATCCAAATATAGGGATGAGTAGGGGAGCGAGTACTAGTACTAGTAATAGTAATAATAAGAATGTATGCTCTCAACTTCACCAATTTGCATATATCAATATTCTTCAGTCTTTTAGGCTATATATATCCTTCATCCATGTATCCAGTCCAAACTCAACAAAGCAGCCATCAGCTTACATTATATTTATAAAGATAGGATTGGTGACAATATTTACCCAGTGTTCCTCATCCCAGCCGCAATCCCATTTATAGTAATAAGCAATGCATCTCTAAGTTTAGTGTTGTCATCATCTCGTCTCAATCTCTTCAATATCTCTACCTGCAACATGTTCAATGGATTGAGAAACGGAAGCCTGCTCTCAATCAGCTTCCTTAAGCTCCTGTTATTCTCAGAAAGCTTCTCATGCCCAGTAACCACCAACACATAGTTCTCCGTTGTCAACAGCTCTTTCCTTAGTTCAGTACCAAGCCCTTGCCTGCTCTCCGACACCAGAACTTCATCATAATGCTTGGCTATCGGAATGTCTGCTTTCCCCAGAACCATTTCTATAAGGTCTACTGTAGATTGAAAGAAAGGCCATTCTTTGTAAATAGCCCTTAATTCCTCCGTCTCTCCCTTCTCACAAACAGCCTTCAGACCTGATCCAACTCCAAGCCAAGCCGGAAGAACAAATCTCGTTTGTGTCCATGCAAATATCCATGGAATTGCACGAAGATGCCCAATCCCTCCTGAACTCTTTCTTCTTGTTGGACGGCTTCCTATATTAAGGTAGCCTAGCTCAGCCTGTGGTGTAGCTTCCTGGAAGTAAGTAATAAATTCTGGGTTTTCGTACACTGTGCTTCGATAACTATTGCAGCTGATCTTTGAAATATCCTCCATAAGATTACGCCATTTTTCTTCTCTAGGTGGTTGTGGAGGACGTAGCGTAGCAAGCAGCACCGCTGTGGTGTATATTTCTAGTTGTCGAACAGCTGTTTCCGATAAGCCAAATTTCGCCTGCACCATTTCTCCCTGTTCGGTTGACCTAAGTGTACCCTATTAGTTTCGAAAAAAAATCAAGAGAATCATAATCATATTCAGCAGATCATAGTGAATAATTATATTAGTAGATTTTTCCTAGTGTCAAGTCTTTCCTTAAAGAGTACTGACTTTTAATTACTAGATGAACATAAACCAATTAAACTTCCGTCATACCAGAGTTCTGACATATTAATGAATCTAATGAAAGAGTTGAAAACATAATTCGATTTAAAGCAGGAAACAAAAAATAGGCCCTCCATCCCACTGCATAAGACAAAAAAGGTTTTGTCCCCTTTTGGCACTGATTTTAAGACGTCAAAAACAAATGTATTCGATATTGTTTATATATTTGTATGTTATATTTTTATATTATATTTAAGCTATCAAAAAATATAATGTATAAATGTTTTGGTACATCTTTAAATTTAAGGCAAAAAATAGCCAAATTTATGTCTTATAAAGAGGGACAAAGGGAGTAATGTATTCACCTGCAAATCATGGTAAAAATTCCACAACTATGTAACTAGTAATAATTCATGGAAGGAAGTCATATTTCTTAAGAATAGACCGCAAACCATCAAACAATGATATGTACCTAATACTGTTGGGAAATGAAAAAAAAACATAATTTCAGACGCAATACAGAGTTAACTGCATCTGATGCTTGAGAATAATTGATTCTTGAAGGCTTAACTTAATAGGTGACTCACCATTACAGAACCAGGTGGTTGGGATTGAATTGCAACATGTGTGGGACCTCCACCACGACCAATACTACCTCCACGCCCATGGAATAGAGTAACTTTAATACCATACTCGGTGCATGCAGCAACAACATCCTCTTGAGCTTTGTAGAGTTCCCATGCAGCAGTAAACCGGCCAGCGTCTTTACCGGAATCAGAATATCCTATCATCACCTGTTCACAACTACTGCATAAGCTACTCTGAAACTTCAACAAAGAAATGATCTCATTAAGTTAGTACATGAGTACCTCTTGGTGCCCATTATGGTTCTTTACTATGTGCTCCCGATACCAGTCAATTGATAATAATTTCCTGATCACTGAGCCAGCTCCTCTCAAGTCCTTCACAGTTTCAAAAAGAGGAACCACGCGCAGTCTAATTCAAATATGCACAAATTCGGTTAGAAAGTTGTGTTAAAATGTACAATGAATAATGTAAAGAGTGTGCCAGAGACATGATAGTTTTTGAATAACCTAAATTAACCATGATAGAAACACAAAATGCTTTTCCATGAATACTATTATTTACTAATTACAAGCTTTTCCATTTACCGTTCCACCAAGTCAGGCAGCGCCACTTTTAAAAGTTTGTTTCTGTTATAATGAGGAGAACTCAATATAAAAATTAAGGGCATAATTAGTTCAGAAACTCTACTGGTGATTTTGCACGCATGCACACAAATGCAATCCAATCTTTTTCATAACTTTTTAATGTCATGCATTGGTGCGGTAGATCATACCTTATATGCATGTCTGCTCTTCATAATACAATACAGAAACTCATTCAAATTATCTCCTTCAATAAGCAAAATACTGCTCTTCATAATTTTACCAAATAAAAATCCCATAAACCAAAACAGAGGGAGGGAGGGAGGGAGGGAGGGGGGGGAAGACAAATCCACATCAAAGGCTAGAAACTTTTATAAACGCATACTCAACTTTAAACCTACAACAATAAGTCATCTTAATGCAGCCATAAATAATAACACAACACAATCAAAAGCATAACGGGTAATGCTAGGGATCTCAAATGGGCCTCAAATGATGTGGCATTGAATAATTTAATAATACTTTATAGCATAGCCAATCATATGAAATCTACCTAACCAATGTAATGACCACACATCATTTGAGACCAAACATTTGAGATCCCTAGCATTACCCTTTAATATTTGGGATCTAATATGCAAACAGGAAAGGAAAAAAGAGATGCAATCTTACGTCCCACCAGGACATGGCCTGCCTAGCTCCCCAGCAACGGCAAGATGGCTATCTTTCTGCAAAAGCTCCACAGCAAGTACATCACTAGCCTGCCAATTAGGAAGTACAGACAAACAATGTTACTAAATAACAAAGGAAATCAAAAGGGTTGAGGAACTGCAAAGGCTCAAATGTCACCTATGGAAATTTTAACTCAAGAATACAGTGCAACACAAATAAGTGACCATACATGTGAGGCCATGGAAATGACGTATGCTCCAAGTGAATCACTTCCCAACTCAGCAGCAACACGAAATGTGTCCAGGACTTCTTTAACATCAGGAGCAACCTATAAGGCACATTTGAAAATATTGAAACAGAAGGCCACAAAAATAAAAATTGAAGGGGAAAAAAACTTGACATATTCTCATAATCAAGAAACATAGGTACCGATCTTTGTCAGACCAACTAGCCAGGGAATTACATCAAAAAGAGTACCATAACATAACTCAAAAAATATAGAAATTGAGCACTCTAAATTAGAACAATTACTTCTAGACACTAGAGACATCCATGAAAATTCACACATTATCACTAAATGGTCCGCTGCTTAGTTGTTGAAGGAATACAGATAAGAGAGGCGAAATATCATGATCGCAAAAAAGGAATTTTCACCACTATTCATTAGTAAACATTTTAGTCTGATCTTAGGCCCAGACTCAAGTTTTTAGGATAACATTGGATCTACTCAAGGACCTACCAGTTCAGTTAAAATAATTTTCAATTGAAAAATACTGCTAATGCATTTAACTGGGCAAGAGAAATATTTCTTGATCCTGAAACCTAACAGATATTTGTCTTGACAAGAAAATTTTAATTTTTTTAGTTTATTCATCTTTCATACCTGGGCAACTATTCCACCTGTGTTCATTTAACATTATTATGCATCTTTATTAAGCATGCTTTTACCTATCAAAAAAGAAAAAGAAAAAGAAAAAGAAAAAGGACTAGCAAGTCAACAACTTCATTGCTTTTAGAACTGTTTTGATGATAAATCAAGAGCTAAGAACATGGTTTTGCATAGCAAAATGGACTTGTGAGTACCATATACGACTGTCATTCAATAAAATAATATGATCTTACCTCTATAGTTGGAGGAACTAAAGGCCTCTTCCCTTTCAGCTCCATCGATAAGAATTCAAGTCTTTTATCTTCGTCCCACTGACTATATGTGCCCATATCCAGATATTTGGTAATTGCATCAAGTGTCTCAGCATGTCTACCAGATTCCTGGTACATTAAAGAGAGTTTCAAATCAAATAATCTGATAATGTTACAACCTCCTTTCCAGATAAGAACGAATAATGCTACAGACACAAACTATTCTACAAACATTTTACAAATTGCTCATGGCATACTCCACCTTAGCTTTTATGTGGGGCCGAATACTACATTGAAGCAATTTGTTGATCAATATACTGAGGTGGAGTATGCCACATCAGCAGTTTGTAAAATGTTTATTGAATAGTTTGTGCCTGTAGCATTACTCGATTAGAACAAACCTGACGCAAGTCAAGCTTCATTAAACCCATCCCAAAGGTTGCAACTCTTCTGATGAGGTCAGAAAGCCGACCATCAGCTATAACCCCTGATCCACATGATTGCTGCAAACATTATATTCCTCATCAATAAATATTACATGTCACAATGAAAGGCTAAATAGTTTCCTTATAGTTCCAGGAGTGTGGTGCACAGGCACTAAATGTGTGGAAGTGATAAAAATCTGAAATAAATACCAAGGATTCATAGCAGAGAAGTAGCGGTTCCAAAAGCTGACATGAAGTCTCATAATAATCACAAGGGTCCTGTTCACAGGGAAGATTCTCAAGGAGAAGCTCCAGTCGCCTCCGTGTTTTCACAAGCTGATCTCCCAAAGCAAAACACAATTTTAAGATATTCTCATAAGTAAAAGGCACAATGAAAACAATAACAATGCAACAGTAGTTTAAAGGTGCCATTGGGCATCAGAAAGAACCCTATGAGTGGAATTATATTTTCAAATACAGATTTCTTTCAAATCTGTCTTCAGAGAAAGTTATTGAGTTACAGTCTAAGTTTTCTTTCAGAAGGTAATCATCCTTTTACTTCTATAATGCTTTCAACAAGAAATTATCTCTCATCATCACTACCATGATTCATTTGATCATGACAATTGATGCTTCTTTTGTCTAAAACCTTTTCAATTATTTTGCTATTGAAAGTTTTATTGATCCTTTCATTCATCTGCCTCAACAACCTCAAGCCCAAACAATTATACATTTGGCTATAATATTTCATGTGATCTTGTTTTATACTACAGGAGTGATAGTTTATACCTTGAACTTAACATTTTCCCTTAGCTTAAATGGTTTGTCACAAATTTCATAATATCTTGGGTGGTGAAAAACAAATGATGGTCTCTAAGCCTGGACCCAGTTAACACAACAAATGAAATATTTAATGGTCACACCATTTTCATCATATCTAACCCTGGTCATATCTAGTCAAGCTGCCGAGAAAGTAAATTAAAGTCGCACATTAAATCAAGGATGGGGAAAAGAAATTATAGTCTCTAACCCTTTGCTCCTTGTTAACGTCAGATTTTGTACGCCCGACGAAATCACCAAAACAGCAGGCCAAAATTGCGCTAACGGTTGATGGAGTAGTTGATTATATCAAACTCACGAAATACATTCACAAAAACATAAATAAAGAGATATAAAGTGTGAACACAAGATTTTACGTGGAAACCTAATTGGGAAAAAACCACGGAGAGAGAGTAATCCACTATAATAATATTGGGAGTACAAGGTGATAATATAGAAAGTACAAGTTGTGTATTTGTGTTGTATCTCTTGTATTCTTGTATCTTGTGTCCTCCCCCAAATATTAGCTTGTAGTCGTATATATAGAAGCCACCTCCCCCCGCATCCAACTAGGAGAAGGACTCCTTTTGTAGAATCACCTTATAACTACTAAATTCAATTAGGAGTAGGAGTCCTAATTAAACCTCCTAATCCCACCAAATAAGGAAACACAATCCTATTTTAATAAGGACTCTCCACTGTCACAATAAATACATATGGGTCATCACTAGATCCGGACCATTAAATAGACTGGGTTGCACCATGGTTAGACCCAAATAATCACATCCCAACAATCCTATTAACACATCAAATTAATAAAATCTATGATGGTCACACCATGTTGCACCGTGTCTAAGCCTGGATCCTACCAAATCAAGTTATCGAAAAGGTAAATCAAAATCTAAAGTATGGTCTTCTTGTTGCATGTCTGCCTTTTATCAGTCTCAAGTTCTGGCCAAGTCAAAGCATTAATCCTATGGTTTGCATTAATAAAACTCAAAATTATTTAACTTCAGCTTGGCGGTAGTGAGCCTAGCGACAACTGCTTGAAAAGGAATAGGTCATTGGTTCAATAAGGTGATAATCTCCTATGTGGTCACCCAAATATAATTTATTATGGACTTACCCGGTGTGGTTGGCCCAGCGCACACCTGAAGGGTGGGGTGGTGGCTACAAGTTCCACCGTCATGAAAAACAAATACTCAAAAATTAATTGAATTATGTTAAGAATTATAGAATGCATAGTCCCCACAATTATAAATTATCAAATAGCTGAATAAAAACTGAAAGGGAAAAAAAAAACTGCCTTAGTCTTTCTTCCATCAGTAATTCCACAAATTTTCCAATGCTTGGTAACTTAAATGTTTTGTAGCTCATCATGAACTTGGTCGTGATCACCATTTACACACAATGAAAATTATGCAAAAAGCGAGCCATTGCCATAGGATTTGGTAACAAATAATTCTTCATATTATCCCCTTCCATAAAAATGATAATGACTAAAACATATTGAATAAGTGAACCCATTAGACTATAGACATTGCTGTATATTTCTCTCGATACAGAGCTTTTCCATAATCAAGTCCAAGGTAATGTCTCACTACTTCTAGGACAGCAAAGTTTTATGTAGAAGCTTAACATTATTTAGCTATAATTACATATTTATCATCTATTCTACACTCCATTTTAAAAATAATAAATGATAAGTACCTTGTCTTTTACATCTCCGAGAACAATTCTATATGGAGCGATTCCAGGTCGCTGAGACACGCTTGGTTCCATAAGCTTTTGGAAGCTGGTCCTTCCTATCTGAGATTCAGCAAACAATTTTCTCTGAGCAAGTAGTTGACTAGAAGCAGAACGGGGTGTATAAGGTGGCTGGGCATTCACGGAATTAGCCACATTTCCATTTCCAATTGTTTTGTCAGTATTTTTTCTTGAATCCTGGCATGAAGAAACCTGACTATCCTGAAAATTGGTAATTAATTTTTACACAAGGGAAAAAAAAAATCAAGGGGATCTGTACATTCTAGATAAAAGTAGCGAAGTAAGAACCATTAAATAAAATTTGCAATATACATATTAGCTTTCCAAACGTTATCTTCACCTGAAGGTTCAAAGGCATGTAATCAGTCCCAGGAAGATCAAGACGAGGATAATGGGGATTCACGTCCTTGCATTCTACAAAGAACATATTTTCAACATTTATTGATCAGTCCCTAGTTGGCATAGCACAGAGTGCTAGATCAAACATATATCCAGCCACTGAACAGGAATCTGAAGGTATTGTTTGCTTAAATTGAACACAGTTAGAGCCAAAATTATTTATATATATACAGTAAAAAGAAATAAATTTAACAATATCGTTGCAGATGAAGAAATCACCACATGTAGGAACACAATGATATCAATTCCAATGATGAACTTTGATCCAACTGGTGATACAAATTACAATTTTCATTTCAAAACTATCTTGGTAAAGAATTACTAGACAGGTGAGGGAGAAGGTCTTGTTTCGATGACAACATATGTCACTATGTCACTCAACCAGGATGTTCCACAGGACCACAGATGAGAATAAATGTGAGAGAAAACAAACAAATGTGCGAAGAGACTATCAACTTGTAAACAGAGAACTTTACAAGACCAGGAGTTTAACCTGTGCAAGATGGTATATGAGCTCCAGCTGGAAGTTGTGTAGGAAGGGCTGGAACGTGCTGACCATGATGCTTTGTTTGACTCCAGTTCACTGGTTGGTTCCAACTTTCAAGTCCATTCTCTGAAGAAGTTTCTGAATAATTTTGACCCAGCATCAAATCATAGAAGTAGCTCACGTATTTCAAGGAGCTTTATTAGATTCAAAAGAGATAGTACTGTGTACAGATATACTCTAAAATTGAAAAGCTCATCTACAGAACATGCCCTTAAACTGCACTCACTTAGTTCCTCATCAAGAATAAGTAGAATATTTACTGAACTCAGTTATATCAAAATGATATTCTCTCCATCCTATAAAAGAGGCTTAAGTACATTCTAATGTTATACAAAGACTAGTTGTCTCAAAAAGTACTTAAGTGGAGTCCACTAATTTAAAGAAAGAAATAGATTCCAGAGTGTACTACATCCAGAATAGAGAAAAATGGAACGTATTTGATACTCTCTCCTCTACTTTAAGATTTTTAATTTGCGTGAAAAATGTACTTAAGTCGATCTTTTTTGGGACGGTGGGAATATTTTGCATGGAAGATGGTTAAATTACGTATATTTCTCAAATAATAAATAGTATACGATCAATTAATTGATTTAACTGAAACTAGTGTTGGAGTCAAATTTTGGGATCAATTTGGTATATAATTGACACGATATAACAGACCCAAGTGAGCAATATTCTGTTGCCAAAACAAATTTCAGGGCATATAAATCCTAAAGAACATAGTTACTTTAAAATCAGTGATTTAAAATAATATTCTCTATATGATTAATCATGCTGTTATAGATCTTGTCTCACAAGTTAAAACAGTTTTTTTGAAATGTAATATCAGTTACCAATAGCAACTTCAAGCACTAGAATCTTATTTTATACCATAATTTTATGTTCCCTTAAAAAGTTTGTAGACGGACATGAGAACTATATACTTTACGGGTAGATTTCATCACAAGTAAAGTACATCACATATTGAATATTGACCACCAGCTGACCAATTAAGCCAATTAAGACCCATCAGTTACATGACTGCTAAACAGAAGCAACCCAGAACAGTAAAAAACAAAGAAAATAGAAGAAATGTGCATGCTAAACCTTTTGCTAGAATTTCGTGAGCCAGCTTAGACAATCTGTCGCTGCATTGGTTCACAGAAAGTTCAAATCTGAGGTGATCAACTTCACGTATGTAGAGATCAGTAGCCATCCACCTGGATAAAAGGGATACATCTTTTGTGACCTGAAATAGTAGAGCAGACGTTTACATAAGATGACAAACTTAATAGACATACTAAAATAAATCAGCTCAAGTCAAATGTTAATTGAAGGTCATAGGTACAATAATTCCATATGAAAATTAATTAAAAGGCTTTTATAATATGAGTACTTAATAGTTCTGAAGAGGATAGAAGTCAGTGTGAATGCCAAAAGCAATGGAGTAATATACAGGGGAACATATACAATTATTTTTTGCCTGGTTGTTCTACTTTTTTGTTACGGGTGGGGTGGTGGATGTAATGGTATTAAAACCTCCCTGCCACCCCATTCAGTCTGTTTTTGTTGCATTTGTTGGCATGTAAAGTACAACAGACACTTTCTATGCAAGTGTAAAAATTTCTAGAGAAAATGTACAGGAATAGAGAAGCTGGTTTAGATCCACCATTTCTTTTGGTCCTTGTTGTTTTGTGTTTTGTCCCTTGTTTAGAGTCAAAGGCACTCAGATCCACACTAGATCGCTAAAATGACTGGATTATAGAAAAACACAACTCATCCCATCTACATGACATGCACCATTCATCATTCAAAGTATGAAACCACCTTTCATTGAACACTTGTTCCTGCATCATCATTTTGATGTCCTATCACAACATCATCAATGATGTTCTTCACCAAGACTGTAAGCTTTAACAAATTATATTCTCCCCTAATTACAGGGGAGTGTTCAAATCATACAAGCAAGAGCAGACAACATAAACACAAGTACCGTTGAACCCCTCACCTTTGCTGTCACATTTGGATTTCCGTCTCTATCTCCCCCCATCCAAGATCCAAATGTTATTGGTGTGCATGTGAGTGGAAGTGGCTTACCAGTATGCTGAGAGGAAAAATAAATGTAAGAAACATCCTAGGTGAGAAAAGAGAAGCTACATAATAAAGTATATGCATATGAAAGGATCTGCAAAAAAGTTAAACCAAACCTTTTTTAGAGCATTGCTGACACGGCGTAAATAGTGAGGCACAGCTTTCCAAAGGGACTGCTCCACAATGTGTAAGCCTGAAAAATAAGTCACAAAGTTTTCATATGGAAACATGAAATTTATAATAATTTTAAGAACTAAACTTTACCAGCTCTAGCTTCATCTACAGGTGTAGGCTTGTGACGTCTGAGCTCATCCGTCTGCCATATTGAAGTTATCTCTCTCACCTATAAATCCATAGACATTAGAATCAATAAAAAACTTCAAAAAATATTTATCCTTTTTATAAGATTGTTACAAACTATAAGAAATAAGCACCAGATCTTCTATCAGCATTTCTTGATCTTCACGTCCAAGATCAGGCCGGTTATTATACTCTAATAGATGCTGCAAAGAAGATAGGAAGGCAAAAGGCCACAGTTATATATGTAACAATAACTTGATAGTTGATAATGCAGAATCCTACATATTAAGTGGAGATTGCTAAACATACCGCAATTCTAATGTGTTTGTATTGTAAAGTTCGCCTGTTTATTTGAGTGGGATGTGCAGTGAGAACAATCTCAACCTCCTACAGAGATAGGAACCAATATTACCAACACAATGTTAAAAATGAATCTGCTCAACACAACTAATTTGTAAATTAGAAACCACCTGATTGCAAACAGTGTTATAAAGCTCATCCGGGGAAACTCCACCCTGCACCAGCTGATTGAAAGTGTCAACACAAGATTTTGATAAACTTTCCACATTTTGTGACTTGCGCAACCTGCACAAGGGGATGTTAGTGCAAGATGATTCTAGGAAATAAGTTCTGCATGTATATATATATATATATATATATATATATATGCATGTTTTTCTATATCCTCTCTCACCATCCATGCTGTTGGTACATAAAAAGACTTTCATCGAGAGACTAAGACAGTAGTCCAATTTAATATAAAATTTTAGTTTTCGAAAATGACTTGGCAGCAAATAAATAAGATTTTACTGGTTGCCAAGGACAACCAACGTCACATAAATGAAATTATTATAAATAGAGTCCTACTCTTTGACTTATCAATGACAAAAGTTATGAAGGTTTATTTGGATGTTAATACATTCCTCTAAAGCCATTACCAACTGAGGAATAAGTTGTAGTAATAAAAGGTAAGTGAATCAAAAAGCTACCTGTGATGAGTTTCAGCTATGCCCATGAAACTGAGATAGTGACTGAAAGCTCTGGCAAGTGTCAATGCTTCCTCTAGTGTCATTTTCGATAGATCAGATGCTAGTTGCTTTTCTAGGGACTCTGCAGTGTCCTCAATCCCTGCTGCCCTCATGTTACAAGCACTCTAAATCCACAATTTCCATCAATAACAAAACATGTATACCCATAGATGACAGAAATGTTTACCTATATAATTCCCTATCTATATTTACATTTGCATGTATAAATAATAGGAGTTACATAACAGCATTTATTCCATAATCTTGATAAGAAATCAAAATTGGCAGGGACAGACAAATTTCCCACAACAATACACAAAGTCATAATAAAAATATACTCCCCCCACTCCATGAGAAGATGGGAGACCCATTTAACTTCTATAACCGACACACTTAAACATGATACTAATTTTTCTAAACATTAAAAATTCCATGTCAAAGTGTGTCCTATGGGGATCTCAAATTGGGTAGGGGAGTAATTTTGCCTATGACATACATACACATATATAACAATACTATTAGCATACACATAATCTCTCTCTCTCTCCCTCCCTCTCTCTCTCTCCATCTGTTTGTGCTTTTGCATGTAAGGTCTGAACAATATTTGTACAACTGATAGAACCAGAAAGGTAACGGAGAAAACAGCGGAGAATGTGGGTAAGAAGATGATGGATAAAAATAATAGTGAAGAAAAATGTTGAGAGTAATGAAAGAAATGAAAGGGGGGAATAGGTATTAGAGTACCTGAGCGAGGATTCGAGTTCTCTCAAGTTTTTCCATGAATTGGGCTCCAACTTTACGCTGAAGAACGTCCTGAAGGAGGCTACCAAGCAGTTTACAGTCATCTTCAAAGCTCTGGAACGATATTTCCTCTGCTATATCGTCTGTAATGTCCGTCATTGCGATATGATCACCCCGCTTAATTTCCAAACAAATAATACAGTTGTTTGTTTGAACTTTGATGTGTATATGTAGAGAGAGGTAGAGGAGGTGGGGGAGCGTTAATGGAGATATTTGGAAGAAATAGAGAAATGGAGAGAAATGATAATGGTTACGGCGAGTGAGTGATGAGTGAAGAAAGGGATGCATATGGGGCTGATATTTACCGTGGGGAAACAACAAAGGAAACGGTGACATGTGTCATTTACACCGGAATCTATGCGACAAGTTTTTGTTTTTTGTTACGACTCAGACTCCACACTTTGTTGTGACCCTCCCGGCTTTCCAATTCTTTATTTTCCGGTCTCCCCCCTACATATTTTTCCTTTTTTATGACTTGTGCTGTGTTAACTCAAAGAGTGGTCTGGGAAGCATATTTATTTTTTTACTACTTTTTAAAGGTTCAAACTTTATGATCAATCTTTCGAATATAGTGTACTTATTGATTCATAATATATATTTATTATGAATTTTTATAGCACATATATCATTTAAAATAAAAAATAAAATTTAATATTAAAAATTAAAATTTGATGTCAATAAGGGTGTAAATGAATCAAAAATGAATCGAGTATTGAAGCTACTCAAATTTGATTCATAAAATATATAATAGCGCTTAAAAAGTGATACATCACCCATCTTGAGTCGCCAGATACATGATACATAAATTCAAATACAACTTAATTATATAACAGTCGTGTAAAATACGACAAAACATAGCTGAGAGTTTAAACAAGAATATTGTCATCTAGACAATATCCACACTCAATGGTGTCCTAAGTTTTAGATCAATTAATATCGAAATAAATATTGATTTTCACTAACACTAATAATTCCAACACAATGGAACTATCAATTTCATCTTTAATCAACACGAACTTATTCATCATTAATATTATAATTCACAATATTTAACAATCAGGTCGTTCCTAGGAAAGAGGGGGCTTTCCGATAAGAATTTCTCCTTATTGGCGCGCAATTAGATTATCTAACCTCTCCTTGACAGAACTTCTAGACATTGTCAATATTGCAAATAATAATATGAATAACTTTGTCGTCTCAATTATTGATTTAATAATATTATAGGGTTTCGACACAGAAACGCACAGCGGAAATAGAACAATTTAAAACAATTTTCGAAACCCTAAACAGGATCCATGCGAAAATAATTAATTCAGTGGTTAGAAATTATACCGAATCTGAAAATGCTTACGAAATTGATGCTTTCGAATCTCCAACGCATCCAAACGAATCGCGCTCTACGGTATCCACACGAACGCATGCAATGAGCAGTCGATCGATCTGCGAGAAGCGGAATCATGCAAGATTAGCCACCAAAAAGGAATGGATTTTAGAACTGCTTTCTCTACAGTCTCTCTAAGAGTCTTTGGGTTATGATGTTATGATATTATCCTAAATGGCTACTATATCATATATATAGTAGTTAAAAATGGATTAATCAAAACGTATTTTAATAAAATCCGAATTTATATATATATATATATATATATATATATATATATATATATATATATATATCTTAATTAAGTCTTACTTAATTAATATACATATATACAAATTATCCTTTTAATTTAAATTGTGATTTAAATACTATTAATCATATTAATATATTTAAATCCTTGAAATTTAGATTAATTCCATTTTAAATTACGTTACATGTGTGTGTGACCTATAGGTTATTATTACGTTGGCAATAATTTTAAAATCATATTACAAAATTATAAATAAAGTGAAATAATGATCTAAAGTAATGCATCATCGCTACCCAAGTAATAATAAGATCGATGATTTGATACAACCTTTTCGTGACCAATGTTTCAATGTAATTTAATCCTTTTAACCTTAATATCCTAGATTAAACTCGAGTCATAGAATGTGTCATACTCTTCATAATTTAATCTGAGTTTTCTTGATTAATGAGCAGACTATATGAAACAAATCACTATTTGAGCATGGCCATGCATTTCATAGTTCTACTCAATCAAGAGGCCTATGGATATCATCCCTAATATATAGGAGGTTAAATTCTATCTAGATCACTCATATTCCTCACACGATTCATGATGTACCTAATAATCACCTTTATAGTCCACCCTATTAAAGGTGACATTTGATGATATCAAAGTACATAAATTCCCGTGTAGTAATATAGTGATTTCAGGTCGGAGGACCATTACATCATTATCACTATGAGAATTTTTAATAACACTTCGCATAATGCTCCACATAAAATTCTCATGGTGGGTCCGCATCCGAAAGACATCGTTTCAACAATGCATGTACTACGCATTGACTTAATATCTCATATATTTATGACCAATGAGATTTGGTCATCAGTCAATCCACATACTAGTCTCAATGCATCAATGTTGTCCCATCAACAATGATACTCGTCTAGGGACATTTAAGAACAATGATACTAATTGTAATTATATAATCTCATGTTCAAGTCACATACTTGAAACTATATAATTTGTATCACTATTCTAAGGAATTTTATTATGTTAACAATTATCTAACGCAGTAAATAAAATCATAATAAAATCATTCATTTATTCAATAAAATATAATATCAAAACGTTAAGCAATTATATCAAATAATTGGCCTCTAGGGCATAAACTCTAACAAATATAACATATTATGCAGATGATACTGTGACAATAATTGAATCAATAATATGAGAAATATGATGCAACAATTACTGTAGCAATAATTGAGTATAACTGAGTGACTTTACACGTAAGCATCAATAATCAATATCGTGTGTTACTATGCAACCACGCGTATTACTGTACTTTTACTACCGGGTATTTTATGACAACTTGCTTACTTTGAAAATTTTCAAATATCACACTTAACTTTAAACTTTTATCAATTTAACTATTTACCAAAATAGAAAAATTGAATACTTTCATTTCATAAAATTCGGGATCTCACAATCTCCCCTTCTTATGAAATTTTGCCCTCGAAATTTACGTACCTGGTAGTTCGAAGAGATGAGAATACCTTGCTTTCTATTCGGATTATACCTTCCCGGTAATTTCCTCTGTATCATGATTTTTCCATTGCTCATCTCTTGTATTTCAGATATCATTCTAGAATATTGTTGGTTGATTTCACAATCAATGAATTTGTGCAAGTGTACACAGTCAACAAGTAATAAAGTGATAAGATAGAGTGTTGATCCCACAGAGAATTCTAATCAATAAATTTCAACTACTAACACTATATCAATCCAATTTTATTTAAACAACCATAAATTGTGATTTTTCAAAATAGGAAAACAAAATTAATCAATTAAAAAGAGATTATTCTAAAATAAATCAAATAAATAAAACTAAGATTTTAACGAATGAATTTAGATAAATAAAGATTAAGATTCCAATATCCCCAATTATGAACTATAAACCAATTATCTAATTATCCCAATTATTATGCCTACTGAATTGTTAACGGAAATTCCCAGTGTCAAAAGCCCTTTTCCAAGTGATCAATTAACTTCTATTTAATTCAATTAATCTTGTTATATTTCTATGCAAAACAATTAAATTAAACGCATTAAATTCCAATTTCCAACGTGTTACATGCAGTGAACAAATATTTCCACTCCATTCACAACCCTAATTATTCATCAAGTAAATAATTAAGAATACATGTTATCATGCCCAGTTCTAACCCTAGATCTCCTCTTCCAATTCCTTCTAGAATAACAAGGTAATTATTGGCCAAATAATTAATCAATAAGCACAAAACAAGATAAACAATTCACTTTAACATAAATAATTGGAATAAATCAAATAACTAATTTATAGACATAAAAGGTTCAATTGGAATCTTAATGAAAGAATTAGTTCATGACAGAATTTAAAACCAACAATCCTTTGAAAATCATCCTTAAGAAATTACACAAATTAAAAAATAGGAGAAGAAGAATTCTCTAGAGCCAATCCATCAATCTTCAAGTGATTCCTTGCTTAGTCTTCAATTGTGGTAGATATCTTTTTATTTTCAACCAATTAGCCTTTATAGACTCCTTTTCCATGCTCCTTCAATCCTAGTCCAAATCAACTTCGAATAGCCTCCAATTGTGCAGTCAAACCCTTGGTCAACATTACATACTACTCAATAATAAAAATCGCCCCCCTACCGAATTAGTTCTATCAATAGCGCCTACCATTTGAGCGATAAAAATTACCAAAATGTCATTCTCCAGCTCAAAATTCCCCAATTGCTCCTACAACTCCCGAATCTGCAAAACAACAACTAAACACAATAAAAATGCTTCCAAACGACTCGAGAATACAACAATTTACGCTCAAGTATATCCAATTCATGGGTATATTACCCAATCATCAAATATATCTTCAAAACAAAGGTTAATTGACGTGCCACATATTATCCCTATACTCTGACCGACCAATTAAATACCAAATAAACTTAGGTAGGTCATACTAGCGAAGGAATTCCCCATCTTTCCCCTCCTAGTTCTTGTCTCACATCTCAGCTAGGGATCATATCCCTAAGCTTTGATACCAACTGTGACGCCCCCAAAATAGGTATACATCACCCATCTTGAGTCGTCAGCTGATACATGGTACATAAATTTAAATACAACTTAATTTTACAACAGTTGTGTAAAATACGACAAAACATAGCTGAGAGTTTAAACAAGAATATTGGCATCTAGACAATATCCACACTCAATGGTGTCCTCATTACAATTATTATCACATTATTCCGTAGAATAGTGAGGACTACTAAAGCCATTTATCCTGGACCATCACTACATTCCCCTCCCTGCTATATTCTCATTTTCTGAAGAGAACAATGAAAGAAAGGGTGAGCTCAACAAGCCTAGTAAGAAATATTATAACTAAGATAATGCAGAATAAATTATCCTTAGCCTTCAACAGTATAACAACTGATAGAATACAATAAACAACAAGTTTTAGATCAACAACTGCAGCAAAAATAAGCAATCCATTAGAAGAGTCAAATAGAGCATAAAATCTACTATCTTCTATGATTTAAAAAGTTTTTCATTAACTTTATCGTTGAGACTCAGCTTAATAAATAAAATCAAATCATCCCTGCATCACGGCCAAGGATATTCATGTAATCATCAATGGTCATGATTATACCGAATAATCTCTGGTCATAATCATACCAACAATTGTTCATCAATGAATTACAGGCCAATGAGGACTTTTAGCACATCATTCGTTACATTACGGTCATGATTATACCGAATAATCCCTGGTCATAATCATACCAAGTCCATCTATGCACGTAAGCCAAAGATGACTTTCATCACAATATAAGCATGAGGATGATGACAATGATATAAGCAATAATCAAATGAAATCAAATCCAACGAAATCAATGATAAATATTAAAGACTTTAAATTTATCTAGAGTTTAAAAAAATATCTAAATTGTCAACATGATACTGCTTTGTAGAGTAAAATTCAAGAATAATATTCATGTACCAAAAATAATTTGAATGAAAAAAATATATATTTTGAATTGAATAGTACCCGTGAATAGTACTTAGGGAATAGTACCTACGAACACGAAAAGTGTCCTAAATACCCGAGTGAATGATACTAGAGTGAATAGTAATCGGGTGAATAGTAATAAATGAATTGTACTTTCTGCACGAAAAGTGCCCTAATACCCTAGAAAGTGAATAATACTAGAGTGAATAGTAATCCTGACACAAAAAGGTAGAAATTCCACAATAAAATTTGTACCAATATTCCGGCATAAAGATATTGAATGAAATAATATTATTTACGAAGAAATAATACCCCTTACGACTGTTGAACGAAAATAATATTCCTACGAATATTGAACGAAGAAGATATTTCTTACGAATATTGAACGAAGATAATATTCTTTATGAATATTGAACGAAAATAATATTCATACGAATATGAAAAATAATATCTCTTCAGAATATGAAATAAATAATACCCCTTACCTCAAAAGAAGACTTGATACTGGAATAGTGAGGTAACAGATTTCTCTTCTTTTTTCTCTCTATAATTTATCTCTATAATAATTGCTCTATAACTTTAGTGAATTGGTGAAAAATAATGAAGGAATGAGCTTCTATTTATATGAAAATATAGTTTCGATAATTGCACGTTTTGGGGCTCAAAATATTACAGTATAATACCTTCCTCTTTTCCTTCATTTTTAATTTAGTCCTCCAAGTATTATCAAACTTGCACCATCTCCCATAATAGTAAATCATGTGAATCAATAGTTTAGACATGTGAAAATACGAATTACAGTATAGTACCTCCATCTATACCTCCATTTTTAACTTAGTTATGCAAGTATTATCAATCTTGCACCACCTCCCCTAATAGTACATGAATGTGAATCAATAGTACACACATGTGAACAAATAGTTATAATCATGTGAATCAACAACAATTAATTGCTCATTTATTCGGTTAATTACCCGATTGGTCAATATAACCTCCAAAAATCAATTATTATCGAAAGAAATGTCGATTTTCACTAACACTAATAATTTCAACACAATGGAACTATCAATTTCATCTTTAATCAACACGAACTTATTCATCATTAATATTATAATTCACAATATTTAACAAACAGTCGTTAAAGGAAGAGGGGCTTTCAGATAAGGATTTCTCCTATTAGCGCAAGAATTAGATTATCTAACCTCTCCTCGATGAGAACTTTTAGACATTTTCAATATTGCAAATAATAATATGAATAACTTTGCCGTCTCAATTATTGATTTAATAATATAACATATTATGCAGATGATACTGTGACAATAATTGAATCAATAATATAAGAAATATGACGCAAGCCAATTCTGTGTAGCAATAATTGAGTATAACCGAGTGACTTTTCATTTAAGCATCAATAATCAATACCGCAGTGTGTTACTATGCAACCAATGCCAGTATTCTTTGTCTTTTTACTACTTGAGTTTTTATGACAACTTGTTTACTTTGAAAAATTTCAAATATCACCCTTAACTTTAAACTTTTATCAATTTAACTATTTACCAAAATAGAAAAATTGAATACTTTTATTTCATAAAATTCGGGATCTCATATATCGAGTATAAAATAAGTTTTGATTGAGGCTCATTTAGCTACCGAGTCAAGCACGATTTCGAATCGAGCTCGAGAATTTTGAACTTTTCGAACGAATATGATCCGAGTATCAATAGAAAATTATAATTTGAGAAGGTTCGAGTAATTTATCGAACTCTAAAATTTACTCATATTTGACTCATTTATATTTTGAATTGAGCTCGAATCGAACTTTTAGTCGAGCGAGTACGAATCGAGTTCGCACTGTTTACTCATTTATAGTCTTAATGTCAGCTATCAATAGTAGTAGACAGTAAAAAGAAACACTTAGTATCCGTTACTATTAGTAGCGAACGTTAATCAGGATAAGAGTTTGACTCAATAACAAATGTTTAGGATTTATTAATCAAGATATATAGTTTATTAGTCAAAGATTAGAGTTTATTAATTAGGGTATAAGATTTATAATACTAAACCTTAAATTGATTAATAAACCATAAATCCTATTTATAAATTCTAAATCCTAATGAATAAAGACAACCATTTATTGTAAAGCCAAACACATTCTTATAAGCGCTCGCTATTATTTGTAGCGGACGCTAAATATTTTTTTTACTGTCCGCTACAAACGTTGATTTTTATTTTCTAATCATCCGTTCTTTTTTATTTTAAATGGTATAAATGATATATGTCTTATAAATATTCATAATAAATACATAACAATAATTTATCATACTTAAATACAAAGTTATGTTCAATAAAAAAAATTGTATTGTATGTTCCATTGGCTAATGGCTATTCTCTTCGCATGTACATAATATACATTAACATCCAACGTTTGATGCCACAGTTAAAAATATAATTAAACTTACAAGGATAATTTCTTATTTTTATTTTTTTGCTAATTTGAACACACATACACTGCACAACTTGAACCCCCAGGCCCCAAACTCATAATTAACATGGGTGTTACATACCATAAAAATAAAAATACTTATAGTTGATATATTATAGTACAATACAAGTGGGTATTAAAATAACACAATACAAGTGGGTATTAAAAATTGAGCCTGGTGGAAGGAGGCAGAAGTTAATGAACTTTACCCGTTAAGCCGAGAACAGATCTTCTGTCCTCAATTTTCTTGTTCTCTTGTGTCCGTTCACTTAAATTTTGATACCTAATCTCTTACTTAACACTAATTAATTTTAAAATTAAATAAAAAGACATGTGTCAAAATTAAGTGAGGAGACACAAAGGGGACAAGGAATTTGAGGACAAAAGATCTGCTTTCAAGCCGAGAGCAGATCCTCTGTCATGGCTAAGTTTGGGTTGATCTTCAAGTTCAATCACAGGACCTAATGATTATATTTCGAATTTAACCCAAAAAACCTATTAACAATAATAGGTTAGTTGTCAAAACAGAACAAAAGCAAGTAAAAGTTATTACTAAATAAATGTCACAGAGTACTTGTTTTAAATATAATTTCTAGGATGAATTACATATTCTATTACATTTTTAAAAATAATTACAACAATAGTGTCCTCATATAATCTTTACACAACTAATACACTTCCAGATTTATTTACAATACTAGTGCAATTAGGATTCTTTAATTTAGGGAATTAGTATTCAATTAGAATTCCTTAATTTAGGGATTAGTTATACCCATAACTTCTTCTCTCTCCTCATCTATAACAACTGCAATTAGTCATCACCCTTCTTCTGAATTTGATATTACTGCAAATTATCTGAATCTGGATAATGTGTCGAATTGATGCGGGACAATAGACAAAAAAAAATCGAGACTGAATTCTATTTTCTTTTATCAACGTTCCATTCTCATTCTCTCAGTTGAACGGTATCGAAAAAACTTTGCCGGGAGAAAAAACAATGGCGACTCTGTTCGCTTCCCCGACTGTAAATACCACCGTCCACCACCACAAGTAGCCTTATTTATCAGCTACAACGGGTGTTTCTCGTTCCAAGATTCACCTATCCCCATCATCATCATCATCATCACACTCGTTCTGCAGCTTTCGAAACCCTTCATTCTCTTCCTCCTTCACCGATCTTAACTCATATTTATGAGTCAACCAACTGTATATCTCCAGTAGCTTCTCAAAACGAAAGGTCAAAATGGAGGTGGGTATGAAGATTCAGGCGATGGTGGCGGTGGATGTAAGACCCAGCTTTTATGAATAAAGATGATTTTTCTATAAATACCATTTTTGAATATTATGGAATGAATTTGATATAATGTTATAGTTGTGGGTAATATTTATAAATTTTGTAAAGTACGCAAGTTGTTCTATAATATTCGATTGGTCAGGGAATATTCATTTTAGCAGGGAATATTCGTACGACGACATAATCATTGGTGGACCCCACAACGGAATTATTGTCGGATTGAGAAAACGATAAAAATATTTTTATAAAAATAACGGCGGAAGTTTTACCGTTAATACTGTTGAACTACTCGGTAGTAAAAGTGCGATGTCTGGCGTGGTTGCATACTAGCACACGGTATTAATTATTGATGCTTACGTAAGAAGTCACTCAATTTTGTTTAATTATTTCCACAGTAATTGTTGCATAGTATCTCACGTTATTTGATTTAATTATTGTCGATATTTTATATATTATTAAATCAATAATTTAAATGACAGAGTTATTAATATTATAAATTACAATATTAACGATGTCTAGAAGTTCTGCCAAGGAGAGGTTTGGTCACCTAATTGTGCGCCAATAGGGAGAAATCCTTATTGGAAAGCCCATTCTTTCCTGAGAACGACCTGATCGATTAATATTGTGAATTATAATATTGATGATAAATGTTGTTAAAAATGTTGAGGGAATTTATATTTTGACGCCCCCAAAATAGGTCCATTCCATCCAACCCATTCTGAGTCGCCAAATACATAGTACAGAGATAACTACAACTTTATTAATACATTTGTCGTGCAAAATACGACAACATATATACTGTGAGTTTAAAAAAACAATTATTGTCTTCTAGACAATATACATACCCAAATAAATCCCCATCATAATTATTGATACATTATTTTACAATAATGGTGAGGACTACTAAACAACTCTCCCTAGAACTTTCATTCCATACCCCACTGCACTCGCTTATATTCTCGCCTCCCGATAAGAAAAATGGAACAAAAGGAAAAGGGTGAGCTCGACTAGCCCGAAAGAAGAATATTATGACTAAGATAATATACAACAAAATTATCGTTAGTCTTAAACAGAAAAAAATATAATAGAATACAATAGTACAACAAGTTTTAAATCAATATTCGCAATGAAATAATAATTCATGCAAGAGTTACGTAGAGGATGAAATCTACAAATATCTATGAATTTAACAAATCCATCATCAATATTTTTATCCTCGTAACATCAATCAATATATATCCGAATCATATATTCATCCTTGCACTACAGGCCAAGGACATTCACGATGGGTCATGTTCATCTAAACATTTGTTCATCTTTTGCACTACGAGCCAAAGATATTCATCGAAATCATTCATCTTTGCACTACTGGGCCAAAGATATTCATCGAAATCATTCATCTTTGCACTATGTGCCAAAGATATTCATCGAAATCATTCATCTTTGCACTACAGGCCAAAGATATTCATCGAAATCAATCATCTTTGCACTACGGGCCAAAGATATTCCATAATATCATCATTTAAGACCGAGGATGATGAAAAATATTTTAAAAAAGCGAATCCGGTGAAACAAAATGACAAGGATTAAGGATTAAGGATTCGTACTTTTGTTTTATCCACGTCCAAAAATACCTCAAAAATAATCATAGTGGTGTAAAATTCAAGAATGATCAAAACATGGATACAATCAAAGCTAGTATCCGAATAGATATTTTGGACAAAAGAAGAAATTTCATTTTTCGATGAATAGTGCAGAGTATCGTGAATAATGCTGGTAGTACGTGAATAGTAACTTCGACACCAAAAGATAGAAATTTCACAAAAAAACATCTTCACGCTTCGTGAATATAGACTTCGTGAATAAGAACTCGTGAATAGTAACTCATGAATAGTAACTCATGAATAGTAACCCGACATGAAAAAGTTCCAAATCGATAAAAAGTTCCAACCAATATTTCAAAGATAATGATATTGAAGAAATAATATCATTTGAGAAGAAAATAACATCCCTTACCTCGAAAGATAAGACTTTAGTTGAAACACAGGATATAAGGCTATGACTTGAACTTGCACCATATAGCAATACTCAAAGTATACTCAAAATACTCACAAGAATACGCTCGATAATATAGAGAGAAAACTTGATTTCGGTGTGATTTTCAATTCTAACCCAAGACCTATTTATAGAAATCGCTTAGAACACCAAAGCAGAAAATTTAATATAATAATAATATATACAAAAATATTATACGTATTCCTTGATATCTTAATCTCAGCAATTCACACATGCCAACCTTCTAGAAAAAATAAAAAATGTTTTCTAATTTAAAATAATTTAAACTTTCAAAATCAATTATTTTTGAGCTTGAACTTCAATAATTCATAATAAATAGCCCTTTTGTCGAGAAAATTGAATCTCGCGTATTTTTATAGGAAATTCAATTCTCTACAACTTTGCAGAAGAAAGTTTTTCCAAATTCCAAAGCGAAATTGGCGAAATCCACAAACCAGGCGATTTTACAAAGCTATAATCAAATTTCGATCAATAAATGGGGTCCACCGACATGTTTAACATGTTTTAAACATTTTGGTAACAAAAATACTCCTCCTCCACATATACTCATATATCCCACATTCATCGTAAAAATATCATCGTTATTATATTATTAAAATATAATAATATATATTTAAATGAATTATTTTATCAGAAAAAGATAAAATATTAATTTTTAACAATTGTCACATTAAAAATTTTCTCCATGTATATCCACATAAAATCAATATTTTTCTCATCATATGAATCAATAATTAATTATTCACAAATAATATTATGTAATCACAATATCGACAACTGTGCAATTCCCAGGAAAGAGGGGCTTTCAATAAGAATTTCTCCTTATTGGGCGCCAGCAATTAGGTGAACAAACCTCTCCTTAGATGTAGCGTTGTAGACATTGCCAATAATGTTATCTAATAATATTATTCAGATAATATGAATTATTGCTTCGATAATGAAAAATCGTGTAATAACAATTTATTGAAACAAACAAAGAATATAAAATATCAACGCAAAGAATTATTAAATCAATAAAATAAAACTTTGAATAAAGAATTATCAGAGTTATTGAGTAGTGCCTTCACGTAAGAATCAATAATTGGTGCAATACTGCGTATCATCTTGTGCAATAACGCCAGACATCGTGTTTTAACCACACGGTATTCCAACGATTGTAAGCAGAATAACTACTACTGTGTTATTTTTAAACAACTTATTTTGTCGTTTTCTTCCTCCAATCGCTTTTCAGTTATGGGGCCCACACATGGTCTATTGTCAGTGCATCACGAATATTCCCCGACAAAAGATTTAATATTCCACGACCAAACGAATATTCTCAAAATAATAATGAATATTATATCACCACTTGCTTTATTTAAAATATTTGCAAGATTTTACCCATAACTAACCACATTTATCAAATTCACCCTTACTATTTCAAAATAATAAATAAAGGAAATTCCTTTTTATTTAAAAAAATTTCGGGGTCTTACATATATATACAAGTTTGTAATGTGGGTGGTGGGTGGAATATATATATATATATATATATATATATATATGTGTGTGTGTGTGTGGGGGGGTGAGTGGAAAATGGTGGGATGAGTATTAGTATTATATATATATATGGCATGAATTGAAAATAGTGGGGAAATGGTGGGAAAGAATTATGGTAGTGCACGGAAGGTGTGATATTATTTATTAATTATATATATATATAGGTCTGACAAAGTTGGCAAAAGGGGTTGCAATAAATGCACCCGGTGTTCTTTTTCAAAGAACATGTGATAATTTATATATATATATATATATTATATTTTATTTGATTATTATATTAATACTTTGAAAAATCAGACGTTTGAAGATTATTTTTTATGTCTATGACTATGTGAATTATTCGTTCGTGATTTTTTTTCTCTTAAACAGTACCCCTTCAATTCTCATACAAATATGATGCTTAGTTAGAATTGAAAACACACCAGAAATTCAGAGAATTCTCTTATATAATCTTGAACGTATTTCTTTAGAGTTTTAAGAAGCTTTTGGCGTAGTCTGAAGTTTTCTTAAAGAATATCCTCGCCTACTACCAAATGGAATACTCTTCTTTTTCGTAGTAAGGGGTATTATTTCTTTTGTATTCATGAAGAGAACTTACATTATTCCATTCTTTATTATTTTGTTGGAATATCCTCATGCATGCGTTTTACATCGGACTGGTTCCGCCTTTTATTATTCATTGGAATATCCCGCTCATGCATGCGTTTTACTGTGGGACTGGTTAAAATCTTTATTATTCTATTAGAACATCCTGTTGGTGCAAATTTAAATCGACTGGTCCCGTTATTTATTATTCCATTGGAATAACTTTGCCTACATCTGAAACACCGCATTTACGGTGATTTCTTTTGTTATTCCATTCTTTATTATACTCGGTTGGTTAAAGTTTTGACTTCTATACTCCATGAAATTAGTGGAATATCCTTGATATTTGCGCTTCATCCAGAGATCTTTTCATGGAAATATTCTTACGAGCATTCTTGAATTTTACTCTACAAAGAAGTATCATGTTGACAATTTGGACGTTATTAATTCTGAATAAATTAATTCTTGAACTTGTTTTTATTGAATTCTTATATCATTGTCATCATCATCATGTTTATATTTTTGAAAGTCATCAGCCTTTTGTAGTGCGTAGATGGACTTGGTATGATTATGACTGTGGATTATTGATTGTAATCATTAATAGTAATGTTACAAATGATGTGGTAAAAGTCCTCATTGGCCCGTATGCATTGATGGACAGTTGTTGGCATGATCATAACCATTGATGAATACATGAATATCTTTGGCCCGTAGTGCATGGATAATTTGTGGTTATGATACTAATGAATATCCTTGGCCGTAGTGCAGGGATGATGTGGATTTTATATTAAGCTGAGTCCCAGCGATAAAAATGATGAAAAACCTTTTAAATTATAAAAGATAGTAGATTTTATTCTCTACTTGACTCTTTTAATGGATTGCTTGTTCCGCTGCAGTTAAACTTGATGTCTATTATATTTTATCGGTTTAACATTATTGAAGACTAATGATAATTTATTCTCGCATTATCTTAGTCATAATATTTCTTCTTGGGCTAGTTGAGCTCACCATTTCTTTTCACTTTATTCTCTTGAAATGAGAACGTGGCGGGACTAATCGAGGAAGCGGAGTGACGGTCCAGATGATAGTATTAGTAGCCCTCACTATTACATTAAATAGTGTGACAATAAATGTAATGAGGACTTATTACGAGAGTGGATATTTTCTAGAAGATGATTTGTATTAAAACTCATGACTCTCTTGTTGTATATTAAAGATTGTATTTGTATTACATTCCATGTATTTGGCGACTCAGAATAGGTGATGTATACCTATTTTGGGGGCGTCACAGTTGGTATCAAAGCTTAGGGATATGATCCCTGGTTAAGATGTGAGACAAGAACTAGGAGGGAAGAGACGGGGAATTCCTTCGCCAGTATGACCTACCTAAGTTTATTTGATATTTAATTGGTCGGTCAGAGTATAGGGATAAAATGTGATATGTTAATTAACCCTTGTTTTGTGGCAGTATTTGAAAATGGCATCCGAGAATGTTGAGAATATCAATGGAGCACAGGAGACCGTTGAGTGTCCATAGATCAATAACCAAGACAATGTGCATCAGGAAGGCGACAATCCTCATGCAAACAACAACACTGACCAAATGATGAACGATGGAATGTTCTGAGGCTTCATGCAATTCATGCAACATCAGGCGAGAGCGGCTCCTGTCCAAAATACAAGTAAAAACACTAGCAACTCTCGGACCGTCACCGCCAAACAGTTCAAGGAGCTGGGACCATCGGAGTTTTTTGGAGAGCCAAAACCACTTAAGGCGGAGACGTGGATAAAGCAGATCAACAAGATATTTGATGTCTTGGGATGCTCCGAGGAGCAAAAGGTTTCCTTTGCCACCTTCATGTTGCGGGCAGAGGCAGATTACTTGTAGGAATCTGTAAAGCGTACTCAACCTGCTGCACTGAAGATGTTGTGGGAGAAGTTCCAAGAATTGTTCAACGACAAGTACTTTCCCGAAAGTATTCGTCACATGAAAGAGGTAGAGTTCATCAAGCTGGAGCAAAACAACATGACCGTGTCGCAGTACAAAGCCAAGTTTGCCGAGTTGTCCCGGTTTGCATCCCATTTGGTTGATAATGAGGAGAGAATGACGCGAATGTTTCTGAGAGGTTTAAAACCCGAGATACGTCAATATCTTATCTCTCATAAACTGTGTTTGTATTCAGATGTTGTTAATAGGGCTCAGTTATTGGAGCGCGATAATGAGTTAACCCAACCAAAAGAGAGCAGCCGGAAAAATGATAATACTAGTGATAATAGTCATCGAAGCGATGACAATAAGCGTGGAGGGAATCAACATGCCAGAAATGGTAACCACTTCGGTGGTAATCATGGCCAAAATAATAGGAATGGATATTTCAAGAAGAGGAGATTCAACAATGATGGAAAGACGTCAGCACCAGCACCCGTGGTTAAGGAAGGAGAACGACCACCTATCATATGCTTTAAATGCGAGGGAATGACACATCGGTCAAATCACGCGATGTCATCTAAAAAGCATGTTATAATTGTGGAAGAGAAGGTCACCTAGCCGATTTTGTCGTTCATCAAGACAAGTTCGGGCTTAGGATGGAGGCACCAAAGGACGCCCCGAGAAAAGTCAAAAGCCAAGAGTGGTCTGAGGAGAAAGCGTTTGTCCGGAGAAATTGGACTTTAACTTATCTGTTGAAACTCCGTTGGGAGAAACCTTTATTACATCCACTATTTATAAGTCTTGCTTGGTTCAAATTAGTACCCTCACATTACCTGTCGATCTTATTTCATTGAAAATACTTGCATTTGATGTAATTTTAGGGATTGATTGGTTAACTACTCATCATGCAAAAATTGATTATTTTCGTAAGGTTGTTAGCTTTCGTATTTCTAATCAACCTATTATGCGAATTCAAGCAACCAAACCATTAAAATAAATCACTGTCATCTCAAGCCATAAAGCTATTCGTTTATTAAAAAATGGATGTCAAGGTTTCTTAGCTCATGTCACGGATCTAAATAAAAATACGTCAGTTTTGAATGATATTTCTATTGTTAATGAATTTCCTGACGTATTCCCTGAAGAACTTGTAATAACCCGAGATTTTCTATATAAAATAAATAAGAAATTTTGCGTATAATTTTTTTTTTATTTAATGACGAGAATAAATGTCTAGTAATGTGAACGATAGATGCGAATATATTTATTACTTGAAAAATTAAAAATAATTTTGGAATTATTAATTACTACAAATTATATTGTTATGACAATTAATTTCTGTAAGCAGAAATGTTTTTATTAATTATTTTTCATGAAAACATGATTGGAAATAATATATGAAGTGGTAATTAGAATTATATAATAAATATTTTATTATATGATTTGTTTAGAATATTTAAGTTAATTATTTTAACTTGATTATTGATGTTGTGTACGAAGAATAAGTTAGATATGAGATCCAAACCCTGGATTGGGATTGTGATCAAGAGATGAGAATAATAATGCTATGTACAAAGAATAAGTTAGATATGAGATCCAAACCCTGAATTGGGATTGTGATCAAGAAATGAGAATAATAATGTTGTGTACGAAGAATAAGTTAGATATGAGATCCAAACCCTGGATTGGGATTGTGATCAAGAGATGAGAATAATAATGTTGTGTACGAAGAATAAGTTAGATGTGAGATCCAAACCCTGGATTGGGATTGTGATCAAGAGATGAGAATAATAATATTATATTATTGATATTATGTGTAACAACCCCAAAATAGGTCCATTCCATCAAACCCATTCTGAGTCGCCAAATACATGGTACAGAAAATAACTACAACGTTATTACAACAATTGTCGTGCAAAATACAACAACACATATGCTGTGAGTTTGGATACAAATATATATCAACTGTGACTCATGTCCTAACCGTGGACAACACCTCATAATGACACCTTACATAAAGGTATAGTCGAAAACCTGCTTTTAGAAATTAGAATCTTTGGGAAGTGCTCAAGAGAAACCTTCGTATACATGGGAGGCCATGCGTGCTCAGGTTATTGTAGATATCATATGGCCACGTAATTATCCTTGGTTCAATCTAATAGACCCCAAAGAAAAACGAGAAGATTACTATCATATTCTTCCCAATGATGAGTCTTCTCTTGACATATCATTATCTCCACTGTCTCTAATTGAGGGTTATATTTCAAATAGACTCCAAGATCATATAGGTAGTGTTGGTAGATATACTCAGCAAGTGGATAAGCACAACCCTGTCTTATAATGACACGAGGTTGTATGTCATTAGACATCTTGTATGATAGTGGCAAAACACCCTTCCAAGTTAAATTCACCTCACCTCAACATCTATGATTCACCGTTTCTATTCCTTGTTATTCCCCACTCGACAAATTTACATTTTATTACACCGAAAGGAAATTGTGAAGCAAAAGGGTGAGCACAACTAGCTCAGTAAAGAATATCATGACTAAAGATAAATAAATTATCAATAGCCTTCAACAATAATAAATCAGAAATTTAGAACATATGGTAGATGATAAAACTTTTCAACCATAGTTGCAGCGGAACGAGCAATCCATTAGAAGAGTCAAATAGACTATAAAGTCTATTATCTTCTCCAAGTTAAAAGTCCACCAACAATGTTTTATCCCTGTGACACCAATCAACAATTCCTGTCCACAATCACATGTATAACTCATAATCGTAATTGTAGTTCTAAATTCCTTTTCTCATTCAGGACGAAGATAATTTTCATCACTTGTCTTTACCTGAAACATCAATGATCATGGTTATACCAAATCACAGTTCCTGTTCATAATCATACTAATAAAATTATCTTTGCACTACGGGCCAAAGATATTCATCAACAGATTCATCTTTGCACTACCACAGCCAAAGATATTCAACAACAGGTCATCTTTGCACTACGGCCCAAAGATATTCATCAACAATTCATCTTTGCACTACAGGCCAAAGATATTCCTCAACAGTTCATATTTGCATTACATGCCAAATATATTAATATCTCAAAGAAATATATAACCATTCCAGAATTTATATAAACAATAATTATAACCATGTTGATCAATTCACCTTTGCACTTAAGCTAAAGATATTCAATTATAAATTCAATGGTCATGATCATACCAAACCACAATTCAACTTTTCACCATCGCCAAAAGAACCCTAGTCATGATCATACCAATAATCTACCTATCTTTACACTCCAGGTGAAAGAGAATTTCAACATCGGGTTATAAAATGTTATATATGATAATAAAATCAATATAATCAATATATAGTTTTAATCTCCGAGTAATATTCATAAATCAACTATAATTTGGTTAGAAAAAAAAACAATTTTGTCATGAATAAGAACTCAGCTTAATAAGAATCTTCGTGAATAAGAACTCATGAATAGTAACTCTCGAATAAAGATCTCATGAATAGTAAACCCGACTCAAAAAGGTAGAAATTTTACAATAAAATTCATACCAATATTTCTAATATAATGATATTGAAAGAATAATATTTTTTAAGCTTATAAATAATTTATTTTAATTGTTTACACTTTACTAAATAATACATTTAATCATTCTAAAATGCCAAACTCATAAGATTTCATCACCAATAACCAAAATCCTCATAAAAAATCTGCATATACCTCATGTAGGATTCTCAAGCCATAAAATCCTATTTTCTAATTGTCTTACTTCACATAACATATTTAATTCATTTACTCATAACTAGTCTATTTTCACGAAAAATAACAAATCCGTTCCAAAAATATTTCTTTTCTGGGATTTAGCATAATATAGTTCCATATTGAACATATATTTTTCTCAGAATTTTTAAAATTCATTTACTATTTTTCACATGGCCAAAACCACCGAATATTCATACATTTATCATAAATTGTAATTTTATCCAAAAATTCGAAATTCACAGGGTATTACTGATATTATATAGATATACTTCCAATAAAAATTTCATCAATTTTGGAGTTAACCACAAGGAGTTATAAGCGGTTATTTTTAAAATAGTCTTTTCTCATAAAATCCATAACTCCTAATCTATACATCCAAAAATCGCCATTTTTGGACACAATCTACAAAACTCATCAAAATATCATTTCAAAATTTTCCAGAATTTTTGAAGGTTCGAAAAAATACAAAACTGAAAAACATAATCACCCTTAAAAATCTCTTATTATCCTTACCTCAAAAGAAAAAAGATTACGATCGAATAATAACGAACAAACTTGCACCGTAGTATAGTAACACTCAAAGTATACTCAAAATACTCACAAGAATACGCTCGATAGGAAATTGCTTAGAACACCAAAGCAGAAAATTTATTAAAATATTAATATATATATATATATATAATCTTCTACGCATGCCTAGAATCAAATTTTCAGCCATCAAACACATGTTAAAGATGCCCCCAAACATGTCAAAAACGTTTTTCTTAATTAATTAATTAAAAAGTCCAAAAAAATGATAATTAATTAATCCGAAACTTCAATAATTCATAATAAATAGCCCTTTTATTAGAAAATTCAAATCTCGCAAGTTTTTATAGGAAATTCAATTCTCTAAAACTTTGCAGAAGAAAGTTTTTCCAAATTCCAAACAAAAATTGACCGAAATCCACAAACGAAGCGATTTTACTGTGCTATAATCAAATTTCAACCAAGAGAAAAAGGGTCCACCAACATGTTTAACATGTTTTAAATATTTTTGTAACAAAAATACTCCTCCTCATATACTCATATATCCCACATTCATTTGAAAAATATCACCATTATTATATTATTAAAAAATATAATAATATATTTAAATGAATTATTTTATCGTAAAAAGATAAAATATTAATTTTCAATAATTTTCACATTAAAATTTTCTCCATCTATATCCACATAAAATGAATATTTTCCTCATCATAAAAATCAATAATTAATTATTCACAAATAATATTATATAATCACAATATTGACAACTGTGCGCCGGTTCAGAAAAGGGGGCTTTCAATAAGAATTTCTCCTTACTCTGCTGCAAGTAATTAGGTGACCAAACCTCTCCTTAGATGTAACTTTGTAGACATTGCCAATAATTTTATCCAATAATATTATTCAGGATAATATGAATTATTGCAAGATAATGGAAAATACCGCAGTAATGACAATTATGAAACAACAAAGTAATATAAAATATCAATGCAACAATTATTGAATCAATAAAATAAAATATCGAATAAAGAATTACTTTGTAATAATTATTGAGTAGTGTCTTCTTACGTAAGAATCAATAATTGATGCAATCTTTGTGCTATCGTGTTTTAACCACCGAGTATTTTAACAAAGATTAATTATGAATAACTACGCCATCATTTATAAACAACTTATATTTGTCGCT
The DNA here is from genome assembly GCA_020205605.1 of Panax ginseng. Classification (NCBI taxonomy): domain Eukaryota; kingdom Viridiplantae; phylum Streptophyta; class Magnoliopsida; order Apiales; family Araliaceae; genus Panax; species Panax ginseng. The sequence continues at coordinate 137,496,175 of CM035135.1, read as the reverse complement.
TTTCTTCATCAAATCGCTTTTGGTTATGGGTCGCATAATATAAGGTCAACGCCGTCAGCATTTGATATTTCGATAAAAGAATATTCTACGACCAAACGAATATTCTTCGACAACAATGAATATTTTATACCACTTTCATGTATTTTTGAAAAAATTTCATATATATCACCCTTAACTTTAACTTTTTATCAATTTAACCATTTACTGAATTGTAATTATAAGAAAAATTGACTTTATACCTTGCTTTCATTTCAGATTCCATCTTCCCTGTCATCATAATTTCTCCAATGCTCATCTCCTCAGTATTTACGATATCATTCAGAAATACAAACTTCAAAACAAGGGTTAATTGAACAAATTAATATATCACATAATATCCCGATATTACGACCGACCAACAAATAAGCTTAAGTAGGACACACTAGCGAAGGATTTACTCATCTTTCCCCTCCTAGTTCTATTCCCCGATCTCCGCCAGAGATCATATCCCTAAGCTCTGATACCAACTGTAACAACCCCAAAATAGGTCCATTCCATCGAACCTATTCTGAGTCGCCAAATACATGGTACAGAAAATACTTTTATTTCATAAAATTCGGGGTCTTACATTATGATTTTACAATACCCTATTTATATACGTGTAGATGGAATGACAGATAATATTGAAAGAATGACTATCAATTAGGTCATAACATATTATTACCGTCTTTGAAAACCTAATTATTAAAACTCGGTTATGAGAAATGACCGAGTAAGTGAATGTGTTATATGAAGTTACCGTGTATAAGAATGCTCTGTAATTAGAAGAAACCCTAATTATTATTTTTACCGATAATTCAGACAAACCCCAATTATTATAACTCTAATCGGTTGAAGATAGAAATCGAATGACCGTGTTAGTAACATACACGATAATTAGAGAACCCTAATGGTCAATTAGAAAACCTAATTGATGGCGTTAAGAAACCCTAATTAGAAAACCCTAATTTTCTATAAGAAAACCCTAATTTAAAATTATTGGGTTTAATTACGATGTTAATGTACAAGTGTTTTAATTTACCAAAGATAGAAAGTAATTGGTAAATGATAAGAATTACCATCTAGTGATTAAATACAAATTTTAATTGCTATATACAAAAATGCCCTTGAAATTTTATGCGAAATTACCACAATAACCTTTTAGTGTATTATTAGTTAATTATTGTGTATTATTGGTCACATTGTTGGTGGAATCTTCATAAATAATGCTAGCCAACATGTCTACCCTACTGATTTAACATTTATGCAACACATTTATCAACTATTACAAACACATGTTATCAATTACATGATGAAGAGAGAGAAAGTGTACATTTTTGGCCTATATATTCACCCACACTTGGCCATATATTTTTCCAAGCTCAAACCTATTTAATTTCTCTTACCCATAAGCTCATAATCAAAGCCCGACCATCACAAATAACAAATCGAAGCATCAAGAAGTCGTAAATCAAAATCAAAGCAAAAAGAGGTAAAACCCTAAATTTATAAATCCTTCGATTCGATGTTAATTGATGCAATTGATTGTTTAAAGTTGTGTAATAGGAGTCTATTAATGTTCGGGTTGATAAATCATGAACCCATAACATCAAAGTGCATTTAATTTGAAGATTTAAGCAAGTTGGAAAAACCAAATTTCGTGATTTTTCAAAGAAATGTCGGCTTATAAATCTTTTCTCGATCATGGCTTTTGTGGTTTAAAAGTTGTTATGTGTAGCTTGTTATGTGTTATTTAACCTCCAAAAAGAATCAGTCCATATATATTGTGGATAAAAAGTTATTTAAGGTCAAAATGGGTTGACGGCGATTGGCCAAATTGATTTTTTAAACCAAAAAAAATATTCAAAGTGTCCGTAAAATATTTTTTGGCAAATGTCCCACTTTATATATCTAAGTGATCTTTAATGTGTTTAGTGTTTTGAAAGTTGATATGTGTAATACGTTATGTAGTCTTTAATCTAAAAAATAATCAGTCCATATCTAATATGGATCAAATGTTATTTAAGGTCAAAGTCCATCGACCCAAGATTGACCGGACAATTTCTCAAGCAAATCGTAATTTTCTAAGTGTTGTTTTTTTAGGACAAGGTTTGACCATAATTTAGTCGCTTGATTTCTTGTTGTTATGATGATGTTAAGTGTTATAGTTGTAGTCCTACATGTTTTATACACAATGAAGTTGATAGATCATATAAACGCGTTACGATCATCAAGTTATAGAGGTCCAAAGAGGCACCTCGAATCTGTTCTTCGTGAAGAACATCTTTGAAGAGCTACTTTGATGGACAATATCTCCTAGATCGATGTTGGATAGCTATCTTTTGTTTATTGGATCTTGTATTCTGGTAATTCCTAAACAAGACCCAAGTCATAGATTTCCCAAATTCATTAAGAGATGAGAGTTATTCACTAACAAAAGAAAGTAATCCTGACTAAGATCGACTTTTAAAAATCTGGGCTTGGTGAAGAACACCTAAGGCGACAGATTTCTGTCGCTAAAGCCCTTTAGCGACGCATTTTATTTATTTTATTTTCTGTAATTTTCGAAAATGATTTAAAAATTAGAAAAAATAGATTTTAATTATTAAAAATACCAAATAAATTCTGAAAAATTATTTTAAAGTCTGAAAAATAGCTTTTAATTATTTTGAGTATATTTCATAAATATTTAATATTTTTGGAATATAAAAGGTATTTATTTATTTAATTATAATATTAAATAAATTATTTAAAATAGTTTTAATTCATGAAAAATCATGAAAAATTATATTATGGTATAAGAAAATATTTTAAGTTATTTTCCATGACTTTTAATATTTTGTGATGAATTTTATTAATTAATTATATATTAATGATATTAAAGTTATTTATTGATTATATTAAATAATTAGTTTAAAAATGATTTTAATATTTTAAAAATCATTTTAAATGAAAATAAAGTATTTAAAGATATTTTGAGTTATAAAATATAACTTTTAATATTTAGAAGATAATTTCATTAATAATTATATATTAATGATATTTAGTTAATGATTTGTGATATTAAGTTTATTTAATATTTATATTAAATAAATAGTTTAAAAATGGTTTTATTTATTTAAAAATCATTTAAAGAGGATATTAAGGATTTAAAAATATTTTAAGTTATAATTAATGACTTTTAATATTTGGATAAATAGTACATTAATATTTAAATATTAATGGTAATTATTTAAAAGTGATTTTAATTGTTTTAAAAATCATTTAAGGGTAATATAAATGTTTTAAAAATAGTTTGAGTTATTATTAATAACTTTTATATTTTAGTAATGGTTTCATTAATAATTTAATATAAATTAATTATTAATGATAATGGAATTGTTTAATGTTTAAATCATTTAATTATGATTAGATGTTTGAAAGTTATAGTCAATAAACTAGTGACTTGAGAAACCAGGTTATGAAGTTTAGGATTTGATGAAGATCACCTATATAGCAATGATTAGGTCACTATAGGCCCTTTTATGATGATTTGAATTATTTTAAAATTTTCAATTTACGGAAAATTCGAAAATGATTAAAAATAAAATGTCCGATATTTGAGATGTTGAAGTATAGAATAAGAGTCTTAGACTAAGATTTTGCCGATAAAATTTGCTTTAAGTACACCAATAATTGTTTAAATCAATTGAACTTAGATATTCGATAGTGTTAATGATTGTTTAGGACGTAATGATCGTTAGAGATATGTGATGACGTGATTAGACTATGTCAATTATATAATGAGCGATCTTATGTGTTATGATATATTATTCTAATCGAACGAATGATCTGATTATTGATAGGTTGTGATAAAAGAGATAGAATCTAAGTTGAGATTTGTAATCAGCAAATCAGGCAAGTATCCTACCTTTGCATTTTCTTTATGCAATGGACATGAGTAAGAGAGTTTCAGAATTATTCTATTCTTGTACAAATTATGTACGCTTTGATTATCAACATGTTAGCTCAGATATATAAGTTGATTTCTTAATGGTTATACAAGTGTCCCCACTTGGATAATCATGACATTTATTCACATGTTGATACACTTTTTCAATTACCCGTATATATATATATGTTGAACTACATATTATTGTTGAGCAAGATTAAAAACCTTCGGGTTTAGAACCACGCATGTATGAACATCCCTATATGGGAAAATTTTTGTGCCCAAGGCGAACAGAATAAAACTTAGAATAAAACGATGAATTTCGTTCAGGTTATGTAGTATTGATCAATACAGGGTACAACGGGCTGATCACCCTCCGTACCCGTAAGCTAGAGCGATTTGCGGATGGATTTCTGCCAAACATTTTCGAAAATGAAAAACAATGTTCATAGTATGTTTCTTAAACCCTATTCATGGGTAGAGCCAGAGCCAAATTTAAATAATTTGGAAGAGAGTTGTTATGTGAATTTTATCAAGATCTGATTACTTCACAACTTTCGATTCGTTGTAGAAGTGTTATATAAAGAGAATACTTATATTCCTTCAAATTTATATATATAATTGCTATTACTTATCTTTGGGCACTCAAATGCTCATCCTTGCTTAAATTAAATGTTTTCATTACGTATGAAAGCAACTCGAAAGGTTCGCATACGCATAAAGGGAAAGAAAAAGTCGCTTGAATGAGAATTAGTATGAGTTAATGGTTATAGTTAGAAGAAGACAATGGAATCTATTGTCGGTATTGTAAAGAATGTATTTTGAAGGTCACGCACTGGGAAGTAAACTTTGATGTATGTAAATTAAGTTCGAATTATATTATCATTTAGTATTATTAGAATTTTAAAGAAATGGTATCGTATGCGAATCGAAGTTCGGGTTGCAAGTACCCGATTTGGGGTCGCCACAAGGTTGGTATCAAAGTCGTAGGTTATAAACGTTAGAATGCAAAACCTAGGTTATAACCTTAGTAGAATGGGAGGACGAAAGTTAAGATAGATATTCAAATGGACCATGAGACGAAGTATTCGGTGAAGAATTATAGGATATGTTAGATAGATGATGAGTCGAGAAGATTCATCAGTGGTACTAAATAAAATATTCCTTCATTTTATCGATGAATATATTTTATTTCGGTACTAATGTTGTCTCGTTTATTATGGTCATAGGATGGATGACGAAAGTCAAGATAGTAATTCCTTGAACTTGAAAGTCAAAAGGAACTCAACATGCGACAACGACGTTGACTTGAACTGTTGAAAGATTATCATCATACCATCCAATACCATCCTGGAAAAACGAACGTGGTAGCTGACGCATTGAGTAGAAGATCATATGCGGGTACAAGTGCAATATTGTCAACCCAAAGGCCCATTTTGTGTGACTTGCAAAGGATGGAGATAGAGATAAAGACTCCAGGGACCCATGTGATGATGGTGAATATACGAGTAGAACCGACTTTAATTGATAAAGTTAAAGTCGCTTTCAAACTACGGACACGGAGTCGATGCGTATGAGGAAGAAAGCAAAGAAGGTCTTTATCTTGGGAAGCAAGAATCGATGAAGAAAGAATACTTGAGTCAACTCCGGACTTTGTGTTCTAATGACCACGATTTAAAGTATAAAATCATGATGAAGGCGCACAACACACCGCAGATTTATAATCCATCTGGGAGTACCAAAATGTATCATGATCTTGACATACATTTTAGTGGGGCAATATGAAGAGAGAGATAAGCGTTGTTTATTTCAAGGTGTCTAACTTGTCAACGAGTCAAAGCGGAGACATCAAGTACCAAAAGGCCCATCAGAACCACTTGAAATTCTAGAATGGAAGTGGGAGCACATTACCATGGATTTCGTTACTGGTCTTCCCAAGGTTTCTCAAGACATAGATGCAATTTGGGTCATTGTTGATAGATTGACCAAGTCTGCTCACTTTTTACCAATACGAGAAACTTATACACTTGAACGTCTTGCTCATATGTACATAAACGAGGTTGTAAGATTGCATGGTATGCCAATATCCATAGTTTCTGATCGAGACCCGAGATTCACTTCACGATTTTGGGTTAGTTTGCAAAAAGCTATGGGAACAGATTTATGATTTAGTTCGGCATATCATTCTCAAACGGACGGACAATCAGAGAGGACTATTCAAACTCTTGAAGATTTATTAAGACTCGTCAGGTCATTGACTTCAAGGAAGTTGGGACAAGTTCTTACCATTGGTGGAGTTTTCTTACAACAACAAGGTTATCAAGCAAGTATGGCATGGCTCCATTCGAGGCGTTGTATGGAAGAAAGTGTCGTTCTCCAAAGATAATTGGGATGAGGTGGGTGAAGCAACGTTGCTGGGATCGGAGTTGGTACGTATGACTACGGAAAAGATTCAAACGATCCGACAACGTATAAAGACTTCACAAGATCGACAAAAGAGTTATGTTGATCTTCATCGAAAAGATGTGGAATTCGATATTGGAGATCATGTGTTGTTACGTGTTGTTACATGGAAAGGAGTTACAAGATTTGGAAAGAGAGGAAAGCTCAATCCTCGATTCATTGACCCATTTTTAATCCTCGATCGGGTAGAAACTGTGGCCTATAGACTCGCTTTACTGCTAAGTATGTCTCGTGTTCATAACGTTTTTCACATATCTATATTACGTAAATATGTGGAAGACCCGAACCACATTATTGAGTTAGAACCGGACGAAATAGCGGAAGATTTGACGTATGAAGAGGTTTCTGTTCAAATCTTGGATAAGAAGGAACATATTCTACGCTCCAAGGTTATACCTCAGGTCAAAGTTTTGTGGAGAAACCACGATGTTGAGGAAATGACCTGGGAGTTAGAATCTGAAATGAAATCAAGGTATCCTTACCTCTTCGACATACCGTGTACGTACCCTAATTTCGAGGGAGAAATTTCTTAAGAATGGGAGGTTGTAAGACCCCGGCTTTTATGAATAAAGATGATTTTTCTATAAATACCATTTTTGAATATTATGGAATGAATTTGATATAATGTTATAGTTGTGGGTAATATTTATAAATTTTGAAAAGTACGCAAGTTGTTCTATAATATTTGATTGGTCAGGGAATATTCATTTTAGCAAGGAGTATTCGTACGACGACACAATCATTGGTGGACCCCACAACGGAATTATTGTCGGATTGAAAAACGACAAAAATATTTTTTATAAAATAATTCATGGAAGTTTTACCGTTAATATTTGTTGAACTTCTTAGTAGTAAAGAAATCTGATGTCGCGTGGTTCGTAGTAAGAAAGCACGGTATTATTAATTATTGATGATTACGTGAAAAGTCACTCGGTTTTGTTTAATTATTTCCACAAAGAATTGTTGATAAGATCTCACGTTATTTGATTTAATTATTGTCAATATTTTATATATTATTAAATCAATAATTGAAATGATGAGTTATTAATATTATAAATTGTAATATTAACGATGTCTCAAGTTTGCCAATGCGAGGTTTAGTCACCTAATTGCGGCATAATAGGAGAAATCCTTATTGGAAAGCCCTTTTTTCCGAGAACGAATTCGGTCGATTAATATTGTGAATTATAATATTGATGATAAATGTTGTTAAAAATGTTGAGGAATTTATATATATAAGTTTGTAATGTGGGTGGTGGAATATATATATATATATATATATATATATATATATATATATATATATATATATAATATTATGTGTGAGTGAGTGAAAAATGGTGGGATGAGTATTAGTATTATATATATATATGGCATGAATTGAAAATAGTGGGGAAATGGTGGGGAGGAATTATGGTAGTGCACGAAAGGTGTGATATTATTTATTAATTATATATATATATATATATAGGTTTGACAAAGTTGACAAAAGGGGTTGCAATAAATGCACCCGGTGTTCTTTTTCAAAGAACATGTGATAATTTATATATATATTATATTTTATTTGATTATTATATTAATACTTTGAAAAATTAGACGTTTGAAGATTTGTTTTTCTGTCTATGACTGCGTGAATTATTCGTACGTGAAATTTTTTTCTCTTAAATAGTACCCCTTTAATTCTCCCATAAATAGGATGCTTAGTTAGAATTGAAAACACACCAGAAATTCAGAGAATTCTCTTCTATAATCTTGAACGTATTTCTTTAGAGCTTTAAGAAGCTTTGAGCGTAGTGAAAGTTTTCTTAAAGAATATCCTCGCCCTACCAGTCGGAATACTCTTCTTTTACGGTAAGGGGTATTATTTCTTTTGTATTCATGAAGAGAACTTCGTTATTCCATTCTTTATTATTACATTGGAATAACTCAGTCATGTGCTACCCTATACTTGGTGAAATTTTTACATTATTCCATTCTTTATTATTTTGTTGGAATATATCTCGTCTCATGCGCTTTTACAATGGGACTGATTCCGTCTTTATTATTCTGTTGGAACATCCCATCGCATGTAATTTCATTCGACACGGTTCCGTAATTTATTATTCGTTTGAATAATCGCTTATATGAGAAATACCGCATGCGTGGTGATTTCTTTTGTTATTCCATTCTTTATTATACTTAGTTGGTTAAAGTTTTGACTTCTATACTCCATGAAATTAGTGGAATATCCTCGATATTTCAAGGCTTCATCCAAAGATCTTTTCACGAAAATATTCTTCCGAGCATTCTTGAATTTTACTCTCTACAAAGAAGTATCATGTTGACAATTTGGACGTTATTAATTCTGAATAAATTAATTCTTGAACTTATTTTATTGAATTCTTATATCATTGTCATCATCATCATGTTTATATTTTGAAAGTCATCGTGGTGCATGTAGTGCATAGATGGACTTGGTATGATTATGACGAGGATTATTCGATTGTAATCACTTAATCGTAATGTTACAAATGATGTGGTAAAAGTCCTCGTTCGTCCGTAAGTGCATTGATGGATAATTGTTGGCGTGATCACGATCATTGATGAACACACGAATATCCTTGGCCCGTAGTGCATGGATAATTTGTGGTTGTGATACTAATGAATATCCTTGGTCATAGTGCAGGGATGATGTGAATTTTATATTAAGTTGAGTCCCAGCGATAAAAATGATGAAAAACCTTTTAAATCATAAAAGATAGTAGATTTTAGTCTCTACTTGACTCTTTTAATGGATTCGCTTGTTAATCTACCGCAGTTAAACTTGATGTCTATTGTATTTTATTACTTTAACATTGTTGAAGACTAATGATAATTTATTCGCATTATCTTAGTCATAATATTTCTTCTTAGGCTAGTTGAGCTCACCCTTTCTTTCACTTTATTCTCTTGAGAAAATGAGAACGTGGTAGGGACTAATCGGGGAGCGGAGTGACGGTCCGGATGATAAGATTATTAGTCCTCACTATTACATTAAATAGTGTGACAATAAATGTAATGAGGACTTATTTCGATAATGGATATTGTCAGAAAGATGATTTATATTAAAACTCACAAATTTCTCTTGTTGTATATTAAAGATTGTATTTGTATTCACATCATGTATTTTGGCGAATTAGAATAGGTGATGTATACCTATTTTGGGGGCGTCACAGTGGATACGAATACTGGATGATGGTAACCAAACCTTCATACCAAAGTAACCAAACTGTCATATCAAAGTAACCAATTCAGTTGGTTGCCAAATTTTTAAATCAAGGTAGTCAATTCAGTTTTATTGGGTTACCAATTAATTAAAAAAAATCAATTATAGATTTTTTTTAATTAATACAGTTGGTAGTCAAACTTTAATACAAAGGTAACCAATTCAGTTTTATTGGGTTACCAATTAATTATAAAAAATCTATTATAAATTTTTTTTTTCATAGTGCAGTTGGTAGTCAAAACCAAGATAACAAATTTAGTTTTATTAAGTTATCAATTTCATTTGAATGTAATGCAGTACTCACGAGGTCCTAGGAGTACCAACTGTCAGTGCTCATAATTAACGCAGAGGCGGGTTCATTTATTATGGGCTTAGTGTAGAACCAGGCTATACCAGAAGTAAGCAGTACTCACGAAGTCCTAGGAGTGCCAACTGTCAGTGCTCGATTTGGGACTGCACCATTTTTCTGGAACTGAGGGATGGTTGCTATGACGAGTCTTTTTTCTCCTGTATGTTTTCCATTATAAAAGCTCCTCATTCCAGTGAAGATATTGATACTTAGATGTGGACTTTTATAAGTGTATAGAGTGGTTATATAATACTTTAAACAACATTTATTTTTAAATTTTTTTATAGGGCGAATCTTCTTCTTATTCTTATTGGCGTTTTAGACAACGGAGATTCGCGGCGGAGAAGCGGCGGTGTAGCGGCGGTGTAGCAGCGGACCATTATTTCAAAGTGTATGTGAGGGAGATGAAGATTTGAATTTAAATATTTAAATTTGAATTATTATTTTAAATTTGAATTTATTTTTGTTGTTAGATCCAAATATTTGAATTTAAAATATTATTTTTGGCAGTTATTTGTCCTTAATTTAAGATTTTCTTATTAATGTGAATTGTACTAGTTTTTTGTAATATGGATCCTAATTACACTTTTTTTATAATTATTTAGTTGATGCACTTTTTTTATAATTACTTTCTATTTGTTGTATACTTATATAAAGAATCCTAATTTCTAATACTTAAAGCCAACCTTCTTCTTCTGTTTTTTTTTTTTAGCCGACCTGGGCTGGGTTTTCCCTAATCTGAAGCCCAAGTAAAAAATAATTTCAAACACTACGCCCAGTACGGCTGGATTCCTGAGAGAAAACTGAAAAGTATAGGCAGTAAATGGAGAGTAGATCGTTTATGCCGAAGCCATCGCCGGCACCGGTTCCGGTAGTGGGAGTCGCGGTGTTCCTGTTGAAGGGGAAGATGGTGCTCTTAGGGCGACGCCTTTCCTCCGTTGGTCACAACACCTTTGCCCTTCCCGGCGGCCATCTCGAGTTCGGTTGGTCCTTAACCCCTCTCTCTCTCTCTCTCTCTATGTCCATCACACAGCAGAGTTACATATATATTTGTATCAGATGCATTAGGAATAAAGGCTGACATGAATTTTAAAGAAAATGAACTTTATGAAGTTAAAGTTTGATATAAAGCTTGAACTAAATTGAGTAAAACTAATATGTTAATTCCACTATCTCATGAGAATTGATCCAATATCAGATTATTAAGTAGCTTATATATAAACCGGGAAGATGTTGTATTTGCATGGCAGGCTCTTACATGTTGGTGAAAAATAAATATCTTAGACCTAGTTCAGATCTCCTATCTTCAATTTTTAGGAGTGGGGTCATAGAGATGGTAGTGTCAGAATATGCAGATGTAAGATGATGTTTGCTCAACTATCTGGAATTTGTATGATTTTTCTTGCTTGTATATTTCTTTGTGTATTGTCATTGCTTCTATTGGCAACTTGGCTTGGAAATGGTTTAAACTGGAATTTATGCTCAATTCGTTTGGTGGTCTTCTGTCTAGCGGAGGTCGGATAGGGGAAGAAGCTAATTAAAACCAAAACAAAAAAAACAAAAAACTAAATCATCAATTATTGAGTTTATCCATTGGACATAAATGTGTTGGGAACAATCACCTTCTTAAAACTGTTGTCTTAAATAAATTAAACGGCAAAAATATTAGTACATGTCAAATAGATTAAATTTGTAGCTCTATCAAAAATAATAACCACTACAAAAAATAATAAGATAAAAATAACTAAACACAAGACACCAATATTTTTACGTGGGAAACCTTCTAAAACGGGAAAAATCACTACAAGAAAAACGTCTATTTCCAACGGAATAATCCGTCAGAATTAGACATATTCCTTGGGAGAATATTCGGAAATAGGTGCCTCGAGAATAAATCCGTCGAGAATTTCATCAAGGATAGGCTATGCTCGACGGACTTATGTCCGATGGAAATTCCTTCAGACTTAAGCTTGGTCGACGTAATTGTGCCCGACAGAATATTCCGTCGGAAATAAGTCTGACACGTGTAATTTGGAGAAATAAATTAAATAACCTATTTCCAACGAATATTTACTTCGAAGTTTACTTCGAAGTATTTGTTTACCTTTACAGGGAAGCTGTGTCATGACAGTCCAAGTTGTAGAAGTATGTTTCTTTGTCTACTACTGAGTTGGAATACATTATCATTACTAAAGTTGGCAATGGGATGTTATGGTTGAAACGATTTCTCAATGATGGGGTCATGGCCTCCTCTTGAGTTTAACATATAATCGATTCAAGTGATGGGGAATTGGCCGAAGAAGAAATGGGTATATAGCAAAGATTGTTGGGTTTCTTATGAGTCCTCACAAACCCATTTTGATGAGGTGGCAAGAAAAGTCAAAGAAACAATCCCCTATATGCCTTGGAAGAAGAAAATGGTTTGTGACTCACTTGAAGATAACTAAGGATAAATCCCATTTTTTTCTTTCCCAAAACATTCCAACTCAAGAGACAAAGAAACATACTTCCAGAACTTGACAGCTGCCATGCACAACTCATCAGACAAAGGTAAACAAATACTTCGAAGTAAACTTCTCTCTTCGGAACATGCCATGTCTGCTTCTGTATAACCATCTAAGATTGAATTCGCACCCATATCGTAATTCCTTGCTTGGAGTTAATCCCAACGAAGTTTTGGCTCAACTCAAGCTTCTTGGAATTTTCAACTTTCTTATGTCCGACTCTATCTCATCGGCATGGTTAAATCTCGATTGGAGGATCTAACTCAAACTTGTAAAAACATTTCCCGTCAAATTCTTTCACAACCACTTTATACCCTTGTTGTGAGCTATCACTTTTCTTTTTCACTTTTGGTACCCATCTAAAGCAAATAGATTTTTTCTCATGGTTCTCATGCAAAACTTTTCTTACATCTTGCATAGCTTTGTACCATATCTTTTTGCACCTAACTCCCCCATCTTCAACACTTTCCGCATGCGCCCGCATCGTGTTAAAAGTGCTTACCTTTTTTTTTTTTTTAATCACCACTAGATACCCTTTAGTGAGCTTTCACTGACTTTCACTAAGGAACTGCTATAACCATTTTCTTCAAGCTTACTCGTAGACATCAAATTAAGGTGGATATTCGAAACATGTTTGACTTTTCTAAGCATCAACTATTTGTTAGTCTTCAAACAAATGTCTCCAATGCCGATAACCTTTGATGCACTACCATTTCCCATTCGTTCATAGCAAAATCACCACTAGTGTAGGATGTGAAGATTTTACCACGCGAAGTAGCATGAAACGCAACACCCGAATCAATAACCTATTCATTAACATGACACATGGATTTACCATCATTAACAATGACTACATCAACGTCGGATAAATACACAATCGAGTCTTTATCCTCATTTTTTTCCTTAGGCTGCTCTTTCAAAAATTCGCACTCTCGCATTATATGACCTAGTTTGTGGTAGTGAAATTAAATTATCTCTTTTTTTCTCAATCTTCTCCTGGATTTGTCATCTTCAGGAGATTCTCTCTCTGTTTTTGCCGCTACTCTGCGCAATAATAATTTGTGTTTGTGCCTCAAAATTCAGACCTTGCTCTTTTTGCCTTGTCTCCTTATTATGGAGACTGTCTTGACCATCTGCATTTATATGGTCAACTTTCTTTCCAGAGCTGAATTGCTTAGAGACATCACCAAAGTGTCCCAGCTATTTGACAATGAATTGAGAAGCAAAAGAGCTTGAATCTTATGATCAAGATTCAGTTTAATGGTGGACAACTAGTTCACCAAACCTTAGAACTCACTCATATGCTCTGACACACTGCTCCCGCCTTTGTACTTTAGGTTCATAATTTTTCAAATCACATAAGTTTTATTTTGTACATTCTTCTTCTCGTACATAGACTCTAGTGTAATCCATAGTGCATATGTCTCCTGCGAAACATGACGGAACAAACTTTGATCAATCTACTATCGGATGTGACCAATAGTTTTCCTATCCTTCTTGTTCCAATCAACCTCAGATATATTTGCGGGCTTCTTTCCCTTGAGCTCCAACGGATCAAACAAATCCTTGCAATAAAAAGATATCCTCCATTCTGGGCTTCCATATCGAATTTTTTTGAAGAGGTTAATTTAATCATTGCTCCAACTGATTCCTCTATAAAATTTATCCAAAATAACCAAGTAAATCACCTTAGTTCTGATACCACTTGTTGGGAAAAAATCACTTTCCCAAAACTGTTGTCATTTATAAATTAAACGGCAAAAATATTAGTACATGCCAAACAGACTAAATTTGCAGTTCCACCAAAAATAATAACCACTGCAGGAAATAATAAGATAGTAATAACCAAGCACAAGACACTAAGATTTTTACGTAGAAAACCCTCTACAACTAAGAGGGAACAATCTCCGAAAAATCCACTATAATAAACTAAGAGAATACAAAGATATCTTAATTTGAGTACACACTCAAATTACTTCACCATAATCTTAATTTGAGTACACACTCAAATTATTTCACCACAATAACCCTGTGATAGAACCCAAACAACACACTAGTTGTTTTAATCTTTTTCTTTCTATTTTTCTCTCTTGACTTTTTTCTCTCTCTCTCTCCCACCATTTTTTCTTGGATGAGATTTCTATCTCTTCCACCCTTCTCTTGGCTGAGATCGTCTCTCCTAGGATAAGTTCAAGCAGCATTGGCTATATATATAACCTTTGTTACAATTCTCCTTTTTCTTTTTTCTCAAATTCTTAAGCCACATCATACTTATATATATATATATATATATATATATATATATATATATATATATATATATATATATCAAGAACGTGTTACTTTTCTCCTTCCATGCTCTGCCGCCAAAGATAACAAAGGACAAACCCTTTTTTTTTCTTTTCCCAAAAACTTGTTGCGAGTCACCAACCCATTTCCTTCTCCCAAGGCAGCTTGCTCACTTTTTTGCCACTTCATCATGGGTGAGGGCCCACAAGAAACCCAACAAAATGCCTACAAGGCTACAAGTTTTAAACGATCTCCAACCCCATGTCACTAATAAAGCAATAGCAATACAAAACAAATTAAGAATACAGTATAAAAGTAAGAAAAAGCATACTAGTTATTATTACTCTAAGCCTATGTTTGTTTATAAGAATTATACTTGGGATAAGACTATTAATCCCAAGTGTCTTGTTTGTTTTCAAATTTAGACTTGGGACTATTAGTCTAGGGATTATAAAATGACTTAATAGTCTTTAGATTATAATTATAATCCCGGGATTATAATCCTAGAATTAATTGTTTTGGAATTATAATCCTATGGATTATAATCCTTGCAAACAAATATAGCCTAAGTTTTCTACAACTTCCATCTACCTTCAAAAATCGAGGTGGATTTATCTTCAACGAAAATCACTTGAGCTCATGCTAGCAGTAGGGGGCTTCTGGTGTTTAGTGCTAAACAATTTTATTATGAGTATTATGACTAACAGATATTAATATTTATTCCATTGAATGTAAGTTTTTGTGTAATTATTGAGTATTTGTTTTAAAATCAATTATTATGGTAGCATTCTACATGCATTATCGTGCATTAATCTCCAGTTTTTCCTGGTGTGTTTTCAGGGGAGAGCTTTGAGGAATGTGCTGCCAGAGAAGTGAAAGAGGAAACTGGATTAGATATTGAGAGGATAGAGTTCTTAACTGTCACAAACAATGTTGTACTGAACGAACCAAAACCAGAACATATTGTTGCCATATTCATGCGTGCAGCTTTGGCAGATGCCAATCAATTGGCCCAAAATCTTGAACCTGAAAAGTGTGGTGGTTGGGAATGGTATGAATGGGAAAACCTTCCGAAACCACTCTTTCAGGGGTTGGAGACTTTATTGCAGAGTGGATTTAATCCCTTCTACACTGACTAAACGATGAGATATATGACTGATTGGCGTTGTTATATACTTTGAGTGCCATTCCAATTTCCAGCCCTCCAGATTTTGTAGGACTTGTTTATCCTTTTGCTAACTTCAGGTAAAGTGCTGCGTTATGGTTATGGTTATGGTTATGGTTATGGTTATGGTTATGGTTATGGTTATGCCAGTTTAAGACTAGTATATAGTCTGTCTTAAGATTGTAAATCTGTCAATGACTATGATTGCTTAAATATAATGAATTGCTATGGATGGCAGATGTTGGGAGCTTTGGCACTTGGGCTTTGTTACTTTACATTTAAATGCAATAAATTTGAGCATCTGCAGACACAACACCATATTATGTGAAGCTTTTCTTTATTAAGATGTATAGGGGAAACATAGTGTACTCAAATTGGGAAGCAATTATTTAGAAGGTGACAACTGACAACTTGAAAGAATTTGTCTCAAAATATGCAGCCACATAAAATTGATCACAAAACAAAATTCTGACTTGCTCAAGGAAGAAAAACTTGCTACTAAAATTTTCATGCTGGTATGATTGATGAGAAAATGAATAGCAACACTTGTTGTATTCATACAGAAAATGATTGTGCAGATTGCCAATAGGAAAGTAGCAGCAACAATGACAATGGGTTAGATGGCAGCTGTATCTTGTTTGCCCATTAAATTTGTTAAGATTGTGGGAATCTGGAATTCCTTGGACTGTTTTACTTTCATTTTCTTTTAATCTCTCCTTGAAGTGGGGCTGATTGTATGTTCTATTACGTTATTCTTCTTAATTGCTTGGGTTTCAACAATGAAATCAAATTTCCATCGGGATCATTTTTAAGTTAGTACACCTTGTAGACTTGTACCAGTTCATTAGGTTGTCTGTAACTTCCTCGGTGGTTTTTTAGTTGTTTTGGGGGTAGTTCAAAGCTGCTTTAGTTATTGTAGAGCCTAATAAGTAGTTGATCCGTGAACTTAGTAGTTAGGTCCTAATGTCATAGTAGTACAGTACTACTACTTATTAGAAAAAGTGACCCCTAGTATTATTGAACTAATTCCAGATTTGGTGCATTCTCAAAATTCAACTACTAGGATCTAACTCATGCATATTAGTTAGAAGGTTGGTCGCACAAAAATCCTCCTACATTCAAAACACAGTTGACAGCTTCTTTCTATGTAGTAGTATCGCATTTTATGGTGGACGGGCAAGAGTTTATTGGCTCAATGTTAGTAATCATGATGACTGTAACACCTTTCGACACTGTTGTTCTCATTGGTGTGATTATCACATAAAGGTGATTCCGATTCGATTCGAATTTTTGCTGCATTTTACACGAACCCAGTTAGTAAATTTAAAATTGAAGATGGCAAATTGGAAGTCTATAGACCAGTGGGATGAGATTAAATGGATTCACTCCCATGCAGCCCGATGTGTAGGCTAGAGACCCTTTCTGATAATGTTTTATTGAGAAAAATAAATAAATAAATAAATCATTTTTTTTTACGAGTAGTGCGTGCTCCTGCTCCCCAAATAAATGCAGTGATAGGGCCAGAGGCGTATAAACATTAAAGACAGCAGAGCACCTAAAACCAGAAATTTGTGAATGTTGGTACTAGTCGGCTGTGGTTAGTGAGCACTTGCTGCTGCTAGAACCATCATACTAATGATTTCACTCAAAAGCCTATAAACAAAGAAGGGAAAATGATGCAAAGCACAATGGGGGCTAATGGAGGCTCGGCTCTCTTTCATCTGTCATAGATTCGTGTGCAGTAGTGGACTGGTGTTGTGGGGGATGAGATGGTCCATTGGTTGGTACGATTTGGTGTGGCTTTACCTGCCCCCATTACTGTTTCCAATGCATGTCAGAATATTAGACAGGCACAGTCAATCCGTTCTCCATACACACACACACTCACACTCTTTCTCTCTCCTAGTTCGTGTTCTCAGCTCAGCCCCCACCAGAAAAAAAGATACTAGTATATCACAGGACCTTGTCTCCTCAGATTCCACTATTCTTTTTTCCTAACTCCTCTGTTTTTGTCTCTCTCCAGTCTCCATCTCTCTCTCTCTCTCTGTGCGTGTTGTTGTCTCTCGCTCTTTTGTGGTCCATTTTTCTTTCACAGTTTGGTGGGGCTGCTCACCTTACTTCTGCCAGGATTCTACTTACAAGAACCACCCCTTCAAAAAAGTCCACAACCAAAGAATATTTATACAACCATAATACTAGTATAGTAGTAGGAGTAGAAAACAGAATCCAACTATATATCATCTTTTAACTTTTCCTTTCATACCCATTTTTGTGGAACTGCATCTTTTGATCTTTCCTTTGGTTTTTTGTTGCTTCCCCAGATGAGGACAATCACGGCAAAAACCCCTCACGACTCCTCTTTCTCATTCTCTAGGAGATACTTCCACTGGAAAAAGAAAGTTGAAGATGAGGATGATATGGAAGAATATCTAGCCTACAACTCCTCACTCCCACATGGTTGCGAGGAGCAGTTGAAAGCAGAGGAGCTCGACCTCTCGGTGCATTCACTATCTACTCTAGTGAAAGCACCGAGAAAAATATTGTCAATTGTGACAATTTCTAAGCTACGATCGGCTTTTGGTTTTAGTTTTGGTAAGAGCCGATCAGCCGTACCCTCGGGTCTAGGCACCCGAGTGGTATGTACCCTTTTCGGTTACAGACGAGGGCATGTTCATGTTGCATTCCAAGAAGATGCAAAATTGAGCCCGGCGTTCCTTGTTGAACTTGCAACACCAACAAGTGTTCTTGTCCGAGAAATGGCTTCCGGGCTGGTTCGAATCGCATTGGAGTGTGAAAAAAAGGCGGTGAAGAAAGGTGTGAAGCTGGTAGATGAGCCTGTTTGGAGGACATACTGCAATGGTAAGAAATGCGGATACGCAATGAGGCGAGAATGCGGGGCGGATGAGTGGAAGGTGTTGAACGCCGTGGGTCCGATCACGATGGGGGCGGGTGTGTTACCGGGCAGTGGGAGTGGGTCCGAAGGGGAGCTCATGTACATGAGAGCCAAGTTTGAGAGAGTTGTGGGGTCTAAAGACTCTGAAGCTTTCTATATGATGAGTCCATCACCTGATGGTCATGGATGCCCTGAACTTAGCATTTATCTGCTCAGAGTTTAAGTGAAAGTTGTACTAATGTTTAATTACTACTACTAATTTAGTTGTTTGTTGAGGTATTTTGGGACTCGGGAGATTTGTATTTTGGTTTATTTATGTAATTTTAAGCAATGCGGAGAATGGGTGGATGTAGATCATGTATCAATCAATCAATTCTGATAAGTTTTTATAGGAAACGGACCATAATTCCCAGAATCCATGAATTTCTTCGTACTAACTAACTAAAGATTTACACAATGAAAAGGTTTTGGAAAAGCTCAAATATTTCTATTATTTTGTATCATATTTATACAGAAAATAAGTTGACTATATTACAACAGAAAATAATGACAGCCATATAACAGAGTTGCAGTTACAAGGAATGAGGGACTAAATTAAAGGAGAGAGACTAAATTAAAAGAGAGCTGTATAGCTATAAACAGAATTAATCACGTGAAGAGAAATCCCAAGTAATCAGCCTGTGATTTCTCTAACATGCCCTCGCAAATTGGTGGACAGTTGAGCAACACCAAGTTTGGGACGAAGAAACTCAAGTCGCTGTCGAGAGAGTGGTTTTGTTAGAGCATCTGCTAGTTGGTCTTTGGTGGAAACATGAGAGATACGTAGTTCGCCATTGGCAACCTTGTCCCGAACAAAATGAAAATCTATGGCAATGTGTTTCATGCGAGAGTGAAACAAGGTTTTTGCACATAGATAAGTTGCACCAATATTATCACAATAGATGACCAGGAGTTTGAGTAGCGAGGAATATGCAACTTCGAGAGAGAGAAAACGAGTCCGAGGAGAGTTCTGCGGCGATGAGAGGCAACAGACACTGTATTCGGATTGATGACGAAATGAAAGCAACGGAACATTGCTTCTTGGAGCTCCAGGAAATGGGATTGCAGCCGAGATATACAACATAGGCACTAGTAGAGGTGCAGTCGTCTTTGTTTCCGGCCAATCCGCGATCGGAGAAAGCATGAAGAAGGAGAGAGACTTCTTATGGAGATGCTGACCCGTAATCAATAGTGGATTTTGTAACGAAGAAGCCGCTTTAGAGCCGCCCAATGTGTCTCCGTGGGTTTATGCATGAATTGGGAGAGTCGGTTGACGGCAAAGGCAATATCGGGACGGGTGAGGGAGAGATACTGCAAGCTCCCAACAGCTCGGCGATATCCAGTAACATCAAAGAGATTGGAACCATCATGTAGTGAGAGAGAGGCACTAGTAGAAAGGGGAGAGTGGACATCCTTAGCGCCTAACATGTCAGTCCGATCTAAAATATCTCGAATATATTTCTGTTGAGATAGAAATAATCCAGTGGAAGTGGGAATTACCTCAACACCGAGGAAGTAATTCAGGGTGCCGTGATCCTTGACTGAAAATTGAGACCCCAATCGACTTACAAAATCAGTGACAGCGGTAGTGTTGTTACCGGTAAGAATCAAGTCATCGACGTACACAAGCAGGTAGAGAACAATTTTTCAATGAGAGTAGATGAACAATGAGGCATCGGATTTGGAGTTCACAAAACCAAAGGAGAGCAAGAAACCTTTAACTCGATTGTACCCACTTTGAGGGCTTGCTTGAGGACCGTAGAGGGCTTTCTGAAGTTTGCACACATGAGAGAGGATATGTTTGATCAACAAAGCCGGTGGTTGAGACATAAATACTTCTCCGGATAAATTGCCATGAAGGAATGCATTATTGATGTCCATTTTTAGGAGAGGCCAACCCTTAGAGATGGCAAGAGAGAGAGAACAATTACGATTGTGGTTGGTTTGACTCATTGAATGAAGGTGTCGTTATAGTCGATACCTGGCCGTTGGTGAAAACCCTTGGCGACAAGACGAGCCTTTTATCGGGCTACTGAACCATCAGGGTGGCGTTTTATTCGAAAAACCCATTTGCATCCTACTAGGTTTTGAACGTTAGTAGAGGGGACAAGCTCTCATGTCCCATTGTGAAGAAGAGCGTCAAATTCTCTCGACATGGCTTTGGCGCCATTTCGAACTTTTAAGGCTTGCTGACGAGTAGTGGGGTTCGGGTATTTGGTGAGGAAGATGGGAGACCAGAGAAAGTAATTTCTTGGGTTTGAAAATATTATTTTGAGATCGGGTAATAACTCGTGAAGGAGGGTCAAGTAGCCTGTCATCATTTTGGGGACTTGCCCCTTCAAACGCGTCAAGGAGATCACACTCGGGTGCACCTGCTAAGGCCGAAGAGGATGGTGATGAGTGGTCATTTCCAGGCATGGAGAGAGATGCACAATCAGTGGGAGGAGGAGAGATTGAAGGTGGACGAGTTGAGCAAAAGGAGGGGCTGGACCGTCCAGATTATCGATGACAACTAAATCAGGAGATGGCTGATTTTGGGGGACATAAGAGGAAGTATTGTTGGGGACCAAAAAATAAGGAGAATTACTGGAATTTGGTAGCAAGCAATGAGACAAATCATTAAGATTCAGTCGTTGAAGATTTGGCTCAAGAGACACATAAGGAAAGATATTTTCGACGAAGGTAACATGTCGAGAAACATAGATTCGGGAAGAGTGAGGTTCAAGGCAACGAAAGGCACTTTGTGTAGGAAGATAACCTAAGAAAACGCAGGGTTTGGACTTTGGTTCCAACTTATGCTTATTGTAAGGCTTAAGCAAAGGGTAACAAAGGCAACCAAAGGTGCGTAGTTTGGAGTAATTGGGTAGATGTCCATGAAGTTTGTGAAAAGGTGATTGAAAGGAAAGAATTGGAGTGGGCATTCTATTTATTAAATAGACTGCAGTAGGAAACGCATATGACCAAAAGCGCAAAGGAAAAGTGGCTTGACAAAGTAACGTTAGTCCAGTCTCAACAACATGACGATGTCGTCTTTCAGCGGAAGCATTGTGTTCCGGAGTGTGGGGTGGAGTAAGGAGATGAGTAATACCATTAGACTCAAGGAAAGGTTTGAGTTTGTGAAACTCACTGCCACCATCAGAATAAATGGAGATGATTGGGCGATTAAAGAATTTTTCAACCACCAATTTAAATTTAATGAAGATATTTGGGACATCAGATTTTTTCTTAAGGGGATATAACCAAATGTATTTGGTGAAATGGTCAACAAATATAATGTAGTAACGAAAACCATCAATGGATTCAATGGGAGAAGGTCCCCAAATATCAGTATAAATCAATTCAAGAGGAGAATTACTTTGCAGTGTAGATAAGTGAAATGGAAGTTTGTGAGCTTTATTACACTTGCAGGAATTACAAAGAAATTCTTGACTAGAAGAGATAGGTAAATTATTTGAAGTGATAATATGTTTTAAAACTTTTGAAGAAGGGTGGCCGAGGCTATTATGCCAATCTTGGAGTGTGGTCTTGACGCTAGCGAATGAGAGAATGGGCGACAATAAAGTGGATGACGGGAAGGATTGAGGAGGTGTATGTGATGGCCACTCATAAATTCCATCTCTGTTCTGCCCTTGCACTAGAGGTGCCCCCGTGTGAAGATCCTTCACAACAAAAGAAGATGGTAAGAACTCAATAGATGTATTATTAGAACGACAAAATTTAGAAACAGAAATGAGATTCTTTTTCATGCTAGGAACACAAAGCACATCATTCAATAAGAAATGTTTTGAAGATGAGGGAAGAATTGTGGAACCGGTATGGGTGATAGGAAGACTTTTACCATCGCCGATGACCATGTCATCAGGACCCTCATAATCCGAATGGAGAGAGATATTGTTCAAGTACGCGGTGACATGGTGAGATGCACCAGAGTCGACCAGCCAGTTGACAGGGGATGCGCTAGGTTGACCGGCAAAATAAGCACGTGGATTGGAGCCATAGCCAGGAGGTCGGAGATACTGGCACGTGCGAGCGACATGACCCGGTTGCTCACACCATTGGCAAACAATTTTCGGAGAATTCTGATTTTTGTGGTCGTTGAAATTCTGATTGTTGGAGCCATTGGAATTCTGATTTTCTTTTAAAATGACCTGTTTGTTGGAATGTCGAGTTGTTATATACCGCCAGATTTTGTTGTTGTTTCGTGATCGATATCCCGCTTGCTAGCAACATTAGCGGTAATGGAAGCATCATCGTAAGCGTCGGATGTCGATGGAGCATCGTTTGAGAAAGGCTTCATGTTGAGACAATAATTTCATGGAGATCTTCAAAGGAAATATCAACATCACGGCCTTGACTAATCTGCTTTGAAATGTCTTTGAACTCGGGTTCAGGCCATTGAGTATGGCAAAGACCAAATCTTCTTCTTCAACCCGAAGCAGTGCGAATCATAGATAACTCATCGGTGACACTTTTTAAATGTTGCATGTAATCGGTAATGCTTCGACCAAACTTGAGGAGAGTTGAGATTATCCTTTATTCGTAGGATTCTCGGCGTGTGACTTGGCATAGGTAGTAGAGACGAGACCACACTTCACGAGACGTTTTTTAGCCGAGGTCATGTGACGGATGAAGTTTTGTCGGAAAGAGAGGCGCGAATAGCGTTGAAGCGGTGATCTTGGCGGCGAACCCATGTGACATAGTTAGGGTTCAACCTCTGCATCTTGGTTTTTCGATAACCATTGCCAAGGACAAGAGGAAAGAACCATCGAGATAACCTTTGAGGTTGTAACCTATCAGGAGTCTATTCCATTGAGCATTGTTAACGCCAAGATCTTTCTCCACGTCCTAATCACCAAGACGCGTCCGATATCCTACATAGTTCAACAAGTCGACACCAAAAGCAGCCGATTTGGACCGTTTGGGATAACTCACGGCGTGAGAGTCGATTCGGTGATCACTGCGTCAACAATGGAGGGAAAAAAATGTCTAATGCCTGAGAGAAAAATAATAATATGATCGTGTCTTGTAATATTTTGTTACTTACCTCTCTTTTTGTCATCTTAGCCCACACGCGTACCCCAATTAGGTGCCATCGTGCCACCCATCACCTCCTGACACCTTTTCCCCACTCCCGGTCATTTCAGCCGAAAGTATATAGCCTACTTCCTCACCTGCTATCACTATTTGCCACCGCCGGTCATCTGAGTCCCATCCTCATTAATGCCATGCAGAAAGGTGGCAGACATAATAGTCAACTATTATTTGGCATAATGATTACCGGTCAAAGTTGGGTTAAGTGACAATTTACATAATGGGCTAATTCAATGACTAAGCCCAAATAAAGGAAATGACCCATATGACCGGATCCAACCGAGATAACCCAACGAAATGATCAAGTAATTGGGCCCAAATCATTCGGATCAATAGGATAAAAGTAACATAATCCAAGGGAGGAGCCCATTAAGTCTGGCCCAATAAGGAAAAGGATCATGGCCCAACATTTCCCCCTAGTCTTTTATTAAACAGGGGGTTTTATGGAAGACTATAAACAATATAGGCCCATGAAATAACGGATCATGATAAGTCACAAGAGGTTCAGAGTGAAACTTACCAAAGCCCAACTAATTTGGTCCAAATCGATATCAGAGACAGAAATGGGAGGCCCAATAGACATAAGTCCACACCTTGGTTAAGATATTTAGACCCAAAAACCAGTATGATACCTCTTCCAATTCACCATCATTCTTTGTGAATTAAATGTGCCGCCCTCGACATCGTGTAGAATGTCAATATAAAAGGTAAACTTTACCAATTTTGGCGGTTTTACCGCCAATTGAACTTTTGAGCTTTCTTCTCCTCCCGTAACTTCTTTCATTGTCTTTACGAAATTTCAACAATGGTGACCGTAAGCTCTGGCGAATTCTCCTCTTCGTGTGACTCTGTGAAGACAGTTTCCCCAATCCAAACCCCAACCAAGATGGTTCGAGTTCAAACCATCCATCTCCGCCGATTTCTTCAAGGATGGGGAACAGCTTCCTCATGCCAACATTCCATTGATTGTCATGGAATCGAGATACGTACCCTCCGGACTCGTTATCGATTCCAGATAATTATGCTTATAAGGGCTCCGCCTCAAGAAGCGAATGTATCGTCGATCGGATGGTTGGGTCGCCACGCGGCCACGCGTTCCTCGAAAGGGATCGCCTACCCTCCATGCTTTTGTTGTTACCCTCCTAGGGTTCATAGGAGTGGGTTTCGCCCAGCTGGTGCCCAACTCCTACATCCACATCTTGGCATTCATTGCCTTCTGTCATGAATTAGGGATCCCTCCCTCCGTCGACATCTTCTTCACCCTTTTCTCAGCCGGTAGGTCCCGAGAACGAGGCTTCAAGATGCTGAGCAAACAATCTCCTCGCCCGAACTCCAAATTTGAGAAGAGGTCCCTGATGAGTACTCCTTCGAGCAATAAGGGATGGCACGAGAAATAGTTCTTCGTCACAGGACCAGAAATCTCTACTCTTCCAGATTGGACCATCTCAGATCGGATCTCTGCTGACTTCGGAGATATTCTCAAGAAGCGTGTGAAGGAGATGGGAGACTTTCGAAGAAGATTCCTCCAAAAGAATGGAGTTTTACACTTCGACCAAACAAGCTGGGTCAGTATGATCACAAATATAAGTTTGAACAACTCGTAATATAGTTTATTTAAGTGGCATGGGTTTTAATATATGGTTATCTCATTGTCTCTCGATCAAACCAACTTCTTCTAAGTAAAAGAAGGCGGGAGATTTTTTGGCGGGGAGGACTACGAGGCGAGTGAAGAGCTTCCTACCAAAGAGTCTTCCCGAGCCGATCCCCCGCCTCCGATCCACCAACCATTTCCTTCTTGAATGATGAGCTGGTCGACGAGCCTCTCATTCAGAAGAAACCCTCGAGACCTCGCCAAGGATGAAAGCCGCCAAAAAAAGCCAAAACTACCCAACGCGATATAGATCCTGAAAGCTACGCGGAGATCCTTCCCGAAGCAATCCCACAATCAACCCCTCCATCTGACCCTGTTACCGCACTTTCTGAATCAACTCCAATTAAGAGGAGTCTACTTGACATACCTCTACACGATCGGGCGAAAGTCCTTCGAGCTAAAAAGTTAAGATCAAAGATGACCCCACTCACTGCCAAAAAACTCCGAGCTCCGTTATCTTCGACGGTTATTCCCCCAATAATTCCCACCGGAATTTAAACACCTGATGCTGAGCTGGTCGAATCTGACCCCATATTATCCCGAAAAAGAAAACAACCTTCGACATACCACCGGAGTTCAACCTCGCGCTCCTTCTTGACCCTCGAGCCTACTCCCGCCCGATCTCTCCTTCACCGAAACGATACACGCGGATCCTCACGGCTCAGAATCAACCTATGCCTCTCCTCCAAGACAAACGACCACCGAATTTCAAAGATGATGCTATGGCCTCTCCAACCATGTGGCCTCGATTTAATGCCAACTTCCCTTTCAACTGTTTGAGGCCTTTGTTCGTGAGGCCAGATGACCATCGATTCGGAACGATTCGAGCGGGGATTTGCTTAAGCGAAGGCATGAAGCTACTTAGCGAAGGTAAATGATTCTCTCCTTTATTTCCATATTTATCTTCATACTTATACATCCGAAACTAATCAAATAATCTTGAACACGATAGGCGAATCGTCAGATTCAAGGCGTCTGCGTCCGAGGTCCCTCGAGGGTGAATCCGAAGAAGAGGCATTGAGGAAGGAGAACGCCATCCTGAAGTCTGCTTTGGCTTGGGAAAGGACCCAACGTGAAGGCGTTCTTCATACGAATGAAGGACTTCAGAAAGAGTTGGCCCAAGCCAAAGGAGACGTGAAGACCTCCAAGGAAGAACTGAAGTTGACTAAAGCACAGTATGAGGAGATCGTCAAGATGAATGTCGACTTGGTTCAGAGGAGTGAAATAAGGATGGATAAGATCAAAGAGCTAAAGGCTAATTCTAAGCTCTTAACTAAGACAATTCATAAGCTGGAGCGGGAAGAAACTCGTCAGATGAATATACGCCAGAAGCTCGAAGAAGAAATCCGAGAACTTAAGGCTCTTCGGGACCTTGGGCCTCCTTAAACTGATGACCTTCGCAAATAAATCTGTGAAGAGTATCGAAACTCGGATGAAATCAACGGAGAGATTATGAAGATATATACTTTGAAAGCTACGAGCTCTGCGAAGTCGTGGCAAGGAAAAGTTGATTATGACCAACGTAGATCCATCTGCTTTAATTTTCTTGAGGATGACGAGATTTAGTATACCTGCGTGAAGCTAAAGCTTTTGTTTTTCCTTGGTTTTATTTAAAGAACATTTGTAAAAATTTCTATTATTTTCTAATATTGTAAGTAGGTTAGATATTAATGAAAAGTGATCTTCCCCCTTGTGACTTCAGTGCATTTACTTTCTGCCAATACTTCAATATTAATTCGACTGGAAACATGTACAAGCTTTTTCATGGACTCGACCCGAACTGTTAATTAACAACCAAGTATGTCACATAACAGATAAGGTGAAGTTAAAGAATGAGGCATTCCGAACTCAACACTTAGGAAAAATTTAGGTAATAAAGTAAAGAGATACTTATTCAGTTACCGAAGTGTGAGACAGATCTGCTTCATCGGGAGTTTGTTTACCCCGAAAGGCTTAACAGAACCAAAAGATGACAGTCATCTACCACGAAGGGCCTGATAAAGTTTGAAGGACAACACTTGCCTACCACGATGGGCCTGACAAGGTCTTAAGGATGACACTTGTCTACCACGAAGGGCCTGACAAGGTCTAAGTGACGACAATTGCCTACCACGAAGGGCTTGACAATGCCTTAAGGATGACACTTGCCTACTACGAAGGGCCTGACAAGGTCTAAGTGACGACAATTGCCTACCACGAAGGGCCTGACAATGCCTTAGTGACCACCTGCCGAAGAGGCTACCATCGAATGGTCAGCGAGTCCTCCCGAACCTCCTAACTCCACCGAACTGATCAGCAACAGAGACAAAATTTGTTTGAGAAAAAAGAGGAATTTTTATTGATGATGATGTAAATATTCTGAGACTTAGATGTCTTCGACATTGTTTTTCTTGAAAGTACTTCCTAAGCGCGCCTTGCCGTGCCAAGTATTTTTAATTATCGACCCGCCTAATGCCTTCAACCGATAAGTCCCGGCCCGGTACTTGATTGATTTCAGACGGTCCTTCCCAATTTGGCATCGCCTTTTCCCAAATTTCGAGGCGTAGATGCTTCAACTTCTCCGAGGACAAAATCTCCTACTTGAATCTGCAAAGCTTTACCCCTTATTATAATGCTTGGCTACTTTCTGCGTTGATAAAGTCGCCAATTTGATTAAAAATTTGTTTCTCGACTTCTTCAAGCAAATCAAGATTGGCCTTAAGCCCTTCTTCATTGTAGATCTCTCTGAATCGACTAACTTCGAAGACTTGGAGATCCAATTTCAACTGGGACTAAGGCATCAGTGCCATAGGCCAATTTGAAAGGTGAATCCCCCGTTGTAGTCCTCGGAGTAGTTCGATAAGCCCATAGCACACTAAGTAGCTCTTCCGCCATCTCGCCCTTAGCTTCCGTCCAATCAAGGCCGATCCCATTCAATTATGACGTTTATTCGTCACTTCAACTCCGTCCGTTGATCGTGAGGATGAGCTCTTTGAAGTCTTTTGTGCTAAATCCCTAGTTCTTTCAAGAATGCTTCAAATTTTGATCCCATAAACCCGGCGTCCATTGTCCGATATTACCACCTTTAGAATTCCAAAACGGAATACTAATGACTCTTTCAAAAATTTCAAGCACTCTGTTACTGTTATTGACCTAAGTATTTTTGCTTCTACCCATTTGGTCATATAATCGATGACAACTATAACAAAACCGACTTGACCTTTTGCTTTTGGTAATCGGACCCAATATATCAACCCCAGCACGGTGAAGGGTATAGGAGATAAGATCGAGTATAGCTCTTACAGTGGTCGATGTGGTATCGATTTGTTGAGTTGGCACTTCGTGACTTCTTGAGCGTCTTTCGACCGCTTCTTGAAGATGGTCGACCAATAATATCCCCTGACAATCTTGTGTAGGCTAGTGACTTAGCGACCATATACGGTCATTCACAGATGCCTTCACGTACTTCTCGGAGAAAGCATATTCGACTTCCAGATAGAGTCAAACATTTTGAGAATGGAGATGAGAAGTCCCCGGAGCGGATCCCCGTCAATCGTAAAGCGAAATTAGCACTCTTGTACTTGATTTTCTTGGTTAGCATCCGATCCAGAAGGTAAGGCGCCATCTGCCAGATACTCCAGGTATGGAGTCAACCAGCAGTTGGTTCGGTCGACGCACATCACCGCTTCATGATGAACACTAGGATGTTGCAAAATTTCTAAGTAAACCATCAAAGACGTTAACATCCGTAGTGGCTAGTTTGGAGAGTGCATCAGCAATGGAATTGTTATTACGCTCGATTTCAAACTCGTGGGGATTGGAAATACTTAAGCCGTTCTTTCACTTCTGCCAAATACTTGGTCATTCTTGGGCCTCGAGCTCCGTACTCCCCAGAGAGTTGCTTAACGACTAATTGAGAATCACTGAAGATGACTATTCTTTGCACTTCAAGACTCTTTCTTTAGTCAGTAAACCTCGCGAAAGTACATACTCATACTCAAATTTCGTTGTTTGTCGTTTTAAATCGAAATCGATGGCTGTTGCACCTTGAATCCCTCCGGACTCGTCGAGAATAATCCCGCGCCCATCGATGTCTCGTAGTAGAAGACCTATCTGCATCTGGCGTCCATGAACTCTTCTTACATTGAAGAACCGCAATGGCAGCTTCTGTCGAGATCCTTCACCTCGGTCACAACTTCATCGTGACTTCAGAAGCGAGCACTCAACCACAAAATCGCCCGAGGCTTGGCCTTTGATGGCGGTTCGGGGATGATATTCAATAAAAAATGGGACAACTCCATCGATCCATGCAAATTTAGTCTCCCCGATACCTCCGGTTTGTTTCATAATCTTCTTTAATGGATGATCGTGTATATTATTACCAATCTACCACGGAAGTATTGCCTAAGCTTTCGATTAGCAGGTTATTAAAGCAAAAGCAAACTTTTCAATGTTTGGGTACCTTGTTTGAAGATCCGAAGGACATGGCTTATATAATAAATGGTGTCGCTTACCCCAACTTCACGCACCTAAAAGCGCTCCTACCGCCAACGAAAGCTAGCTAACTGCTAAGTACAAATATAGAGGCTCGGCAGAGAGCGGGCTTCACCCAAAGAAGGCTACCAAGATAAGTAGGACTTGATGCTCTGAAAGGCGTCTTCACACTCCGAAGTCCATTGGAACGTCTTTGCATTCTTCGGTCCTTTCAATGTATTAAAAAACGGCAAACATCTTTCTGCCGACTTGGACATGAACCTCCTCAAAGCTGCAATCCTTCCAGTCAGACGTTGAACATCTTTAAATGACTGAGGAGTCTTCATGCTCAGGATCGCTTGAATCTTCTCTGGGTTGGCTTCAATTCCTCTTTGACTGACAAGATAACCCAGAAATTTGCCAGCCCCTAGACCGAAGGTGTACTTAGTGGGATTCAATCTCAAATTGTGATGACGAATTGTCTGAAAGCATTCCTCTAAATCATCCAAATGTTTATATATCAACATGCTTTTGACAATCATGTCGATCACGTGACACACCTCAATATTCACCTTAAACCGATATCGAAGACATGGTTCATCATCCTCTGGTATTTGGCTCCGGATTGATGAAGTAGAAAGTCATTTTCTTATAGGCATATACCGAACGATGCGTAATGAACGCCGTCTTCGGTATATCCTATTTACACATGGAGATCTGATGATACCCAGAAAATGCATCCATAAAACTTAATAAAGCGTACGCCGAAGTGGCATCAATGAGTTGATCGATGTGGGGCAGCGGGTAGAAATCCTTCGGACAAGCCTTGTTCGGATCGGTATAGTCGATCGGACTCGCCATTTACCATTCATTTACGGACCAAAGACCACATTTTCCATCCACTGCTGGTAATCAATCTCAAAGATGAAGTCAGTTGCCAACAGTTTTACAATCTCTTCATCTATGATCCGCTGACGTTCAGGTACAAAGATCCTCCTCTTCTGCCGGACTGGTTTCTTTGACGGGTCTACTTCCAATCGATGCTCAGCAATATCCCTGCTTACTCCTGGCATATCTTGAGGTTCATATGCGAAGACGTCAACATAGCACCTCAGGAGCTCCATGAGGTTCGTCCGGAGAGGTTCCGGCAGACCCGAACCTATTTTCACTATTTTGTCCACTTTGCCCGGGATGAGCTCTATCTCCTCTGTTTCTTCAGCTGACATGACCAACGGTTCGGAACTACTCTCGGTGAAGGGTTCGATCTCTATCACCATCGTCTGCTTCTGCTTCGATACTCCCACTCCCGAAGTGATCACAGCATTTCTGTAACACCTTCTGGCCAGATCCAAATCTCCTTTCACCTCCCCAACCCCATGAACCGTAGGAAATTTGATTTTGAAATGAGGTATTGATGTTACAGCTTGTAAAGCAATTAAAGTAGGCCTCCCCAAAATAGCATTATAAGCATAATCAACATGCACAACGTAAAATTTGCAAATAATTTCTACCTGTTGAGGGGTCAGTCCGAAGATGACCGTAGAGCTCAATGGTTCCAGCCACCTTGACCGGATCATTGCTAAAACCATACAGAGGAGCCTCCTGCCCTATCTCCATCTTCCGCCCGTCCAGATTCATCCTTTGATAAGCATGGGCATACAGGATGTCTACAGAAGATCCATTATCTACCATCATCCGCTTCATATCCACCGAACCCACTCAAGGTGATCAAGACCAAAGATCCTCGTGCGGTTCGATGACTTAGAAGGTAATCTTCATCGATAAAGGAGATTATCAGTATTCGGGAAGGTACCCACCAAACATGACCGAATCCAAATAAGCCCGGTGGCTTTCCAACGAGCTTGCCAGAAGTACCCTCAGTGATGACATCTATCACATGTCTTGCAGGCTGTCCCGGAGCTGGCAACGCTTGTTGAACTGGTTGAGTTGCCGGAACGGGTCCTCGGTCCTGCTGTTGATTAGTTCTGGCGGCCACATACTGAACTAAAGCCCCACCTTGTACCTTTCTTTCAATGAAGTCTTCAAACTGGCGCAATCGTTCGTATCGTGACCCGAAGCTTAATGGTAATCGCAATACTTGCGAGGATTCCTTTTTCCGGGCTTAATGTTATCTCGAGGTGGCTCGAAGATAGGTTGATCCTTAATCTGATCCAAGATAATGAACTATGCTGCGATTGAGTGCCGTGTACGTCCTATTCACTCTACGAATTTGGAGTGGACGAACGCCCTCCGCTTCTGTCTCCAATTATTGTGTCTCTTGACCCGCCTCATAATAATGCGGTCTTTATTCCCTTCATTCTTCTTTCCGATCTCCATCGGTTTTGTCCCGACCATCTTCTTGCCGGTCCGAAGAAGGACGTTTAAAGTCGTTTCATGGCTTCCTCCACCACGATATAGCCTTGACTTTGTCAAAGGCTTCAAATGAGACTCTTGGTGATTGAACATTAGTTTTTCACCAACTTTTTCGATTTGATCAAATCTAAACCATTCTCAAACAAATTCCCCACAACTTGTAGATCGTTCAGTCTCATTACTTGGCCCGATTCACTTCTGAATCAAGCTTACACATCGCCCAAAGACTCATTCAAAACCGCCGAACTTGAGCCAATGAACCATTGGTTTTCCCTTCTTTTGTTGCTCCCAAAGCGAGCATGAAATTTACTGCACATGTTTGCCCAAGATGAAATTGAATCCGAGGGTAAAGTCCCCATCCACTGACGGGCATCCTTTTTGAGCGTTGTGATAAAAGTATGACACTTAGCAGCATCGCTAAAGTCATAATAATCCATCGATCGATTCGAAGCGCCGATTGTGGGGTCAAGAGATCCCCGATCCATCATAACTTTCAATGTAGGGCAACTTCTTGGTGGGTCGACCTTCTTTTGTAATCTCCGCGGAAAAAGGGGATGCCTTCTTTTCCGAAGAATCCTTCGTTTTTACACTTGCAGTTCGCTTCAAGCTCTTTTAACTCTTTAACTAGATACTCCACGCCTTACGGTTGTGACGATGCTTCTTTTTTAGGTCTCCTTCCTCTTACGAGTAGGTAGGTTTCTTAATAGATCCTCCAACTTTAGAGGACTTTTTTAGATGACGGCGTCCATTGGGGTGATGTACCTCGGTAGACTCTCGGGAGTATGATCTCTAGATATACTTCATCTATGAACTCCAAGCGCTCTGGCGGGAATGTGCAACAACAAGTGCTTTCTTTTGTGCTCTCGAGAGTGCGATCTCTAGATCGACCTCTTCGTTTCGCCGACCGCTCCTTAGAGTCGACAGAGGATGTGCCTCTTCGATCTTTGTGAATAGGGCTTGGGATCTTCTTCTTTCTCGTGGTTGGCCACGATACCCACGTCCCGAATGGGCGGAGCTCCTTCCCACTCCGATGCCCTCGCTTCTTGATTGAACATGGCCTTGAACTCTTCGTCTCTCAACTCCGTCATTCGAGCCATTTTCTCGCCTATATCCTCGTCATTTGTTTCACAAGTGCCTCCATGGCCCTATCCGCTTCATCTGCCATTTTAGCCAGTCGTGAGGCTTTTTCGTCTTGGTCATTTCGATATCGAGTTCTAGGCAAGGTGCCTTCTACCCGTTTCCGACCATGGCTGACCCCTTCTCTGTCGGGAAAACTAGCTTACGACAGCGTTGCCCACGACCCTACCGGTAGAAAATCTTCATGTGATCGTTTTGAATGTTGTCTTTGGCATGAAACGATTATTGCAGGTCCCAAACTTATTGAATCGCGATGTTGATTCATGTGATCGGGTGTAGGTGTTCTACTCTTCACCATGAATATTGACGTAGAACAAATACAGTTTGTGATTGAAAAATACTCAAGACACTAGAACTCAGCCCTCCTTCAATACCAATGTTAACGCCAAGATCTTTCTCCACGTCCCAATCACCAAGACGCGTCGATATCACCGCGAGTTCAACAAGTCAAGACCAAAAGCTTGGCGGCTGGCCAGACTGGTCGGGGATACTCTCGGCGTGAGAGTCAATATCGGTGATCACAAGGTCAACAATGGAGGGAAAAAATGTCTAATGCCTGAGAGAAAAATAATAATATGATCGTGTCTTGTAATATTTTGTTACTTACCTCTCTTTTTGTCATCCTAGTCCCATACGTACCCCAATCCCAGTTTACCGTGCCACCCATCACCTCCTGACACCTTTTCCCCACTCCCGGTCATTTCAGCCGAAAGTATGTAGCCTACTTCCTTATCTGCTACCACTATTTGCCACCGTCGGTCATCTGAGTCCCATCCTCATTAATGCCATGCGAGAAGGTGGCGGTATATAATGATCAACTATTATTTGGCGTAATGATTACCGGTCAAAGTTGAGTTAAGTGACAATTTACATAATGGGCTAATTCAATGACTAAGCCCAAATAAAGGAAATGACCCATATGACCGGATCCAACCGAGATAACCCAACGAAATGATCAAGTAATTGGGCCTAAATCATTCGGATCAATAGGACAAAAGTAACATAATCCAAGGGAGGAGCCCATTAAGTCTGGCCCAATAAGGAAAAGGATCATGGCCCAACAAGCATGCCAAGGCAAGAAGTTATTAGGGGTAAGCTTCAAAGGTGCTTGGGCTGCTGTATTAATGGAGATCATAATGGTATTGCAGTCGGAAGGCGGTGGAAGGGAACTGATGACATGGTTGCTCTCAGATGAGATGGTAGTAGAGGAGCTAGAATTAGCCATTGAGAAACTCGTTTGAGTATTTGGAAGCTGTGATACCATATAAAGATTTACACAATGAAAAGGTTTTGGAAAAGCTCAAATGTTTCTATTACTTTGTATCATATTTATACAGAAAATAAGTTGACTATATTACAACAGAAAATAATAACAGCCATATAACAGAGTTGCAGTTACAAGGAATGAGGGACTAAATTAAAGGAGAGAGACTAAATTAAAGGAGAACTGTACAGCTATAAACAGAATTAATCACATAAAGAGAAATTTTAAGTAATCAGTCTGTGATTTCTCTAACACTAACTAGTAGTACTTATTAACTAAAGCCAGCTGCAGTAACCATGCATAATCGAGGGGATGAGTCCATTAATTAAACCTAATGCATATTTGTTATTGGTTATCTAAAAATAAGATGTTGAGCTGAGTAGCAATAGTATGCATCGTCAAAAGTAGTACTCCATACGAGGAGGGACTGGACTGGGAGTCTACTACATAATTAATCTCTCAGGTTTGTTGTTCAAATTAATCAGTCGAGTTGACTGACAAGGAAGCAGAAAGGCAACATTAAAATAAACATCTTTTAGCACCTCTTCTGTTTTAACAACTGCAGCAATGCCTTTAGTTAGAATCTTTTACCTACTTACTTTACTCGTCTATAAAATACTACTCCACTCAAAGTTCCTCGCTAATAAATGAAAAAAAAAATACTACTATAATCCAGAATTTTGTCAAGGTAGATAGATAGATATCCTTGAAGAGGTAATGACTCGTTACTTTACTTGATGAATGTTGGATATGGGGAATGACATCTGTCCCTCCATGTTTCTTACTTTTTTATTTATTTATTTTAAAAAACAAATAATGTTAGAAATTTTAAAAAAAATTATCTCAAAGGGATCTTAATTGACATGATATTAGATATTTTAATAATAATTTATAAAATCAATTACGTTAGATCTACCCAATTAATATTATACTGACATATATCATTAAAGATAAAAAAAATTGAGATCCCTAACATTATATTTTTGAAAATTACCGTTCTAGAATTCAAAATAGATACTCCCTCTTTTTCATTATATAAATCGTTTAAGATATAATCATACATATTAAGAAATATCTTTAATTCTAATGTTAGTTTGAAATTTTATTATTACTTATGTATTAATTAATTATTATTTTTTTTCTCTTTCTCTCTCAATTATTCTATTTTTTAAAGAATAAAATAAAAATAATTGATTTTTTTTTCTTGACATAGGTAAAACATCTTATATTATGAAAAAAAAATGTTTTGTAGAATAAAAAAGAAAGGGTTAATAATTAAAAACTCAATATGTGAACGTGGAGCTAATCCATTAGTGAACACAATCGTGCATGTCTGCCTAGATTTCTTAAAATCGAAGTTTAATAAGCAGGACTGCAGGAGTATGAATTATTGTTATAGGTTTGGACAATAATTAAGTAATACTATGATGAAAAATGATTGTTGTACCACACTGCTGCTTATGCTCTCTCTCTCTCTCACACACATCTTTAATTGGAAAGTTGGTGGGATTTGTGCACGCTCACTTGAAATGGTACTGGTTTCACTTTCACATGTGCGGTAGAGCGGATCTTCTGTCTCCAAATTTTTTATTCTCTAGTATCTCTCTATTTAAATTTTGATACATAATATTTTATTTAATTTTAGAATTTATTAATGTTAAATAAGAGAGTAGATGTCAAAATTTGAATAGAGGAACACAAGGGGACAGAAAAATTAGGAACAAAAGATCTGCTCTCGGTAGGTTACAACGACTACTCATCCGTTCTTTAATATAAGTTATTTTAGAATTTTTTAATTTTTTAATTATGTATATTGTTCTTTTATAAAAAAAAAATTATATTTATTATTTGAGATAATATTAAAAATTAAACAATTAATATTTATTTAAAATTTTCAAACGACTAAATAATTCTCTAAAACGACTTATATTAAAGAACCGAGTGAGTATCTTTTTGCCACATTTAAAAAAAAAAAGTTGTAACAAGTAATTGCAGCATGGCAAGAGCTTAATCAACAAAAAAAAATAATACTATTATTATATAAAAAAGTATCATATAATATAATGTTCACATACCGACATACACATGTAAATAATATCCATATATGTGTATGATATTGTTCCAACAAAAAAACCATATGAGCAACTAACTAACATATAGTATTTGACTCATTAGTTCCCTGTATACAAATACAAATAGAAATACAGTAAGTAATTCATTTTTAATTCAGCAGCCAGCTGTTGTTTGTTTAAAACATTTTCTGCAAATGTTGATTCTACCAATGCAGAGAGAGAGAGAGAGAGAATTAGGCGGGAAGAGGCAGAAAATGTAAAATGAAGACGGATGTTGTTGGGTGTAGAGCTTGGGGCACCAAAAAAAAATACTCCCTCCATCCTTAATTATTTAATATTTTAAAATATTTTATTTATCCTTAATTATTTAATATTTATTTAAATTTAAAAGAATTAATAATAATTTTTTCAAAATTATTTCTCATTTATTTTTTTAATACTTTTAACTTTTTCTCCTCTTTATCCCAACAAAACTCTTCTGGATATTACTGAGGGAAAGAGTGTAGATAATTTCTAAAAAATTGAATACATTTTTTATAGGGATGGATGGAGAGAGACCAATGAGTAAATGAGGCATGAGAATTTTTTTAAGAGATAATTATGAAAAAAATGTGTGTGAGAGAGTATGAATAACTATGATAAATAATAATTTAAGAGTACTATAGACAATTGAGTACTATATTTAAAATTTTTCGATCATTATCTTAATTCTTGTGTCCATTTCTAAAATATCAAATAATTAAGAACGAAGGAAGTATAATTGTTTGTTCATTTTATCACGTTACCTACAAGTTAAAGTTTGTTGGCCGTCTACTACTGATTTTTTCACGTAAGAGAAAATTATGTGAAAGATATAAAAAATACGTGTAAAAATATATAAGATGTTATATATTATATGCACGCCATTCTCAATTGGATATCTGGTATTTGTTTTGATTTCTGATTTTATAGCCCACGTGACTTACTCTATATGTGGGCTATCAAAATATACATATGAGTGTATGTAAACGAATTTATGTGATAATAGATTTACTATTTTCAAAAAAGCTAAAAAGGCTTCAAAGAGATATTAACAGCACAGCCAGGCCTCTGTCTCTATATATTAGATATGATTATTTTAATTTTGTTTGGACATTACTTGACAAACGGGTGGACTGAGCTGATCATCCGCGGACAGCGTTATTATGGGCCGGACTTTTTGGGTTAGCTTAAAAAGGCTTATTTTTAATGGGTATATTTATAGATCCTGACCCATACATTAATAAGTTAGATGACCCGTGGGTTTATTATTTGTTAGTATTTTTATATAAAATTTTGAAGTGTTCTTAACGAATAAAACAATTAAATGTAAATTAATATTTCAAGTTATTTTGAGTAAGGTTGACTTATTAGGTTTAAATTTAGATGGACTAGGTCAAAAAAAATTCACATTAAAACATTTATTCATACCTAAACTCTTAAATTTAGTGGGTGAATTAAATGTGTCGTAAATTTGGATGATAAACTGAACTGCCGGGGGGTCAAGATATCATACCAAAAAGATAAAGAAAACGTGTTGGTACTTTATACTAGTAAATTCTTAGGCTTAAAACCATTGTCAGCATTTCAAAATGGGTCCAGTGGGCGTTCTATCAAATTATTAAATTCAACTTCAACAGATTAACAATAGTATTTGATATGTATATATGGGTCTTATTGGGGTAATTAAGTCGTCTGCTAGTTAATTTAGGGGATTGATTAAATTATTTTTTAATCACAATCACTACTTATATATAGGTACGGACAATTAGGATAATATTTGTTCATTTTTGATCCATAACAAATAATAACATATATATATATATATGGGTTATATGTATATCTGCGATCACCACATGATTTAATCGACACTCATCATTTATAAATAAAAAAAAAATCGTTATTATTTATTTGTGTATATACATTTTTTTTCTATATATATCTGTAATTTTAGGGCAGGATTTTGTGTGAATAGTCAAAATTAAATATTAATTGGTGCGCGCAAATAGGAACATTTAAATAAATGTTCCGTGG
Organism: Panax ginseng; assembly: GCA_020205605.1. Taxonomy (NCBI): domain Eukaryota; kingdom Viridiplantae; phylum Streptophyta; class Magnoliopsida; order Apiales; family Araliaceae; genus Panax; species Panax ginseng. Next base: position 137,457,188 of record CM035135.1, on the reverse strand, counting down.
TTAAGGAGACATATTTCCCACCAATAAGATTGGCCAGATTGCCTCCTAATATCGAAAGTTAAGTGATATGGCGCATCACATGGAACATTATTTGTTGAATTTAGGCTTTTTTTCCTTTTCGGAAGCAATAAATAATATGATTAATGGATGGTTATCATAATTATATTCAAAATTTTAGTTAGCGAAAGCACATGGTTGGACTTAATTTCACTTCCTTTAATTAACTACCCTTTTTCTTAGTTTCAACTAATTAATTTTTTTTATTTATTGATTTTTACTTTTTCGGCTGTAAATTTGGACCAAATTTAGGTTTGCATTGAAGTGATGTGCATGGGGATGAAGAATATTAAACTTGCAAGAAATGAAAACTATCTTGACTTGACACTCAAAAGTTTTGAAGGGGTACTGGATGTGGTTCAATTGTCAAACCTAACCTATTAACGGCATATGAATTACTCATTCAACTCCTTTATTGCAAAAGTCCATTTAAATATTGTTAATTAACTTTGTCTAGCACAATGCTTTCTAGATCGTGGTTTGATACGAGTATTCAAATAAAATAAAACTAAGTTCTATAAAAAAAAATTAATTGAATCATGACAAGTTGGTTGTTTTATACAAATGTAATATTTGAGCATCTAATATAAGTTAAAATATTGATATTTGTGCATTTAAAAATAAAATAACAAAGAAATTTTTCGATACAATAAATTTAAAATATTAACACGTAAGAATACGGTGTTTGAATACCAAAGTACGTAATAATACACAATTCGGTAACTCTGGTCTAGCTATATACGTACATCAAAATCACAAAATTATTGCTTTCCGAAAGCAAATCTCATAGTCATCCATACACAGTGTGATCCGCTAGTGCATGCAAAAGAGATCACGAAAAAAAATAAAAATCTTCATATAGAGTACAAAACTTGATGATATATACATATAATTATTAAAGAATGGTAGTAAATTTGAACTAATAAATCCGTCTTTCTATACAGTATAGAACTATATAATTTGCGTAAAGCCAAAACAACTTTGTTCTCAAGTTGCAACTTGCTGAGAAATTCTATAAACACGCCGAAGTCTTTAATTTGATGATCCTACAATTGGAAAAGGGAAGAACAGAAAAATATAATTAAATAGACAAATAATATGAACATATATATGGATGATGATCACTATACTATAGATTCAATATTTTGAATCAGTTAGTTATGAGTAGAGGTCACCACTGAGTTGTGCCTCTTGGATGGACCAGAAGGAGGAATTGGTACGCCTTTGGGAAATAGATTGAAAACCAAGCCTTGGTGGTCGTTTCGGCTTGGATAATAATGCTTCATATTGATCTCTTGTGTCATGTCAGTTGATGAAATTTCCTCCACCATCATGTTTCTCCCCGGTCTAGTAGCCGCACAAGGACTAATTAGAAGGCAGATAATTAGGAGAGAGAAAATACAGAAGAGGTGCCTTGAAAAGTGTCTGGGTTTGGGTTTGTAAGAAGCCATTTAACTTGCCGCTAGAGATTTTAATTGTAGGTAGCTAGGGTTTTAATTAGTGGGTATATATATAGGGGATGTGTGTTAATTTGTGTTTGTGCTTGTGCTTGTGCTTGTGCATGGAAAACTAGGGAGTATAGGAAACTTGGGGGATATGATGTAAAGGTTTATTAATTTAGGAAAGAGAGTAAGAGATGAAGAAGTGAAGAGTGAATGTCACGCCAACTGAGTAAATAATTTTCAAAGTCAACGGTTGAGTTAGAAACATATAGTATATCACTAGCTAGTACGCTTGATCGTTGCCGCCTTGCCGGCTAGCTGGCTAACTAGTACGTAGTGGTTTTTTCTTTGTATTAAAATTTAATAGGAGGTCAACTATACAAGAAGATTTTTATTTTTATTTATTTTTATTTTTATTTAAATTTCCATGAAATCCAATTCCTTGCACGTATGGTACAATCCTACAATATCATGTATTGAAATATAAGATTGGATTTCTAAACATGGTGTGTATATATGTTACACTATGCCTGCCTTGTTATGGAGTAAATTAGAGTTCTAAAGTACGATTGAGAAAAATATGTAAAATTTAAATTGTAGTGTCAATGTACGGTAAACCTTTCAATGAGAATAAGGTATAATATTTCTACTCGATCACGGTTATCTATATATATATATATATTCAAATTTAAATGGGATGATTAATCAAGGATCCAGTCGATATATCTCTCATGAACTTTTCCTCAATTTTATCTTTCATTAATTGCATCAATATAGCGTACTGCATGCATTCACAACTTAGCAAGGGCGGAGCCAGGAATTCCCCCCTGGACTACCAAGTGCTATTTAAATTTCCCAAATAATAACAATTTATTATAGGCCAAACACCCCCCTAACTTGCTCAAAAATCAACTTTTCCTATTCACAGAACTTTTATCGAACACCTTGAGGGCGCTGTTTTATAGCCCCTTTCTCTCCCTTGTTTGAATGTTCAATAACCAGTGTACAAGCACCCAACAATCATTATAGATAATAACAAACTTGAATAGACTAAATTAAGCTCCAACTCCCCCAAAACTGTCAAAACCAAACTTTATCCAACTAATTATAAAAACTAAGAAATTTTACCTTCAATGCAAATCAACAAGAAATTCATTAAATGGTTCACTTCTATTTTTTATCAACTATGATGCAAACAAAGTTAAGGCTTCTTGATTTGATTAGTGATGAAGCAAGAGGCTTGGGGGCCGCCCTGGCCGTCGTAAACAACGACGTAGGTGGCGGAGGGATTAGTAATGACAAGGCCTTGGTCTTCGAGTGAGGAATTAGCTTGAACAACCACAATCGAATAGTCCGAGTGAGAAATTAGCTTGAACAACCGCAATCGAATAGTCCCTGAAACATGTTGCTTCAAATCCATGTGCCATAACAAATTAACAACACATCGGCACTACTACTTTCACTGCTGAAGCATGTCGTACCAGTTGAATAATCATTCCACCCGTACAAGACTTCCGGACTACAGCCCACCCTAGACCAAGTGTGGCTCCGCCCCTGCGTCGGCGGGTGTCGCCGCCATGGCCTTAGCGTCGTGGACGTAGGAGCGAGTGGGGTGATTTGCGGCAAATTCACCCGAACTACCGCCCACCACAGCCCAAGTGTTCCCCTGCAACTTAGTGAATATATATATATAAGATAGATTAATCCCTTTTACCTTAATTAATTAACATATTGTTAGTAGTTTAATAAATAAAGAGGTATTGTCAATATATAGTCAATACTAAATACTCATATATTCACCTCCCTAGCTCTTACTCTTTTTTTTTTTTTAGGCTTAATTCTATTAATTTTCTTGTTTTTTTGTTTGTTTTTGGCTGGCTTAGTTGGCTGATTTAGGTTTTAATCACTTGGATATGGGGGATCTTTTGCTTGTGAAGAAACTAAAGCTTTATGGGGTCCACTAATTACTTGGATATCATTCTATATATGTCCTAGCTAACTAATTGACAGGGATATCTATCTATGAATATACATATAAACAGATAGCTGGATTTGGTACATAATCAAATAGCAACTTAATTTGGCTAGTGTTATTATTTTTATAATATTGGTTTTTCCTTCATATTTTAATCAATCGTGTTTATCATTACTTAATTAGTCGGTTATATAGTACTACTACTGCACTATAGAATTCCTCCCCATATGAACTGAACACAACAAGTTTGTTCTTATATATATATATATATATATATATATATATATATATATATATATATAAACTCAATAGACAGGTGGATGGAAAACATTCAAAAAAAAAGAGTATATATATATATATATATGACATGAAAAACATATAATTATAAAGTTACTCCCATGTGGCCGTGTTCAACAAGTGGCAAAAAAGCAGGGATCGATCGCCAAAGTCAAAAGTCAACTGATTACATAAGATCTCGGCCGTTTATATATTAACGAGAGAGAATGGGAAGACACGCAACTGATAAAGACCTTGGACATTCTTGTTGTTGGAAATTTGGCGCCACATGGATGGAGGAGGGACTTCGATCGATGCATTTGAACATAACATATTAACTACTGCTAAGTGAAGGGCGGAGGGATCTGGGCACCCAGCCGAAGCGCCAGCTATCTCTTATTCCGCATGCTCACACACGGTCTATGATCTCATGCGGACTTATATATATAAAGGGGGTAGTTAACATGAAGTTAATTTTAATCAATTGATCAATACAGTATTAACAAGCAAGTCAGGTGGTGATCTCTCTCTGCGTATGGGTACTGTATTGGTTAATGATCAGTGGCGGAACCAAAAGATTTTCATAGGGGGGCAAAATACATCAGTAAAAAAAATTTATTTATTCGACGAAGTCTTGCTTCTTTCGCTTTTTGACTAAGATGAGAGTAATCAGATATAAATGCAGAACAGATAGTTTAAAAGCGTCTCAAAATTTGCTTTCGTTTTCAATTGTTGGAAAAATATAATAATTCAATGTGTTTGTAAAAATTGCGGGAATATAAAAATGAGCATATTTGATTGAATCTCTTCACAAAGATTTCTTGATTACATATTAACTAAAGGTTAATTTGGAGTTTTTTAGGAAAAGAATGCATTTAAAAATTAAGATGCTTATTATATCACCCATTAATTAAATTAAAGGCTACTTTGGAGTTTCTAATGCATCAAATAAGAAATAAATTGTGTTTTCATGCAACTTTTAATAGATTTTGACTATTGAGAGCGTGTGCCTCAGAATTTTTAAAATTAAAAAATTATATTAATTTAGAGTTTAAAAATATCTTAATTTGATTTTAAAAAGTTCATAATAATTTTATATTGAACAAAACAAAATAGCCTCTTTATTTTTTTTATTTGCAAACATTTTGTCATTATTTAGACAATTCAAATTTACGTTTTTCATTTCACGTTGAGTTGCGGGACCTATAAAAAAATCTGAGAAAAATATAAAATATATGTAAATATCATTTTTTTTCTCTCCAAACCTTAATCTTAGTACCAACTTCACGGGGGGAAGGCCCCATTTACCGATTCCGCCGGTGTTAATGATAATCGAATCCATGTACAAATAAACCTTGCCTACCTGAAAGCGAAATACCGCTTTTTAACACCTGATAGATAGCATATGTATTAGGTATGTAAATTATGTGCAGTAAAATAAAATTTGAAAGACTAAATAAAAAGATAAAAAAACAAAATAAGAATTATCTTTAAAATTGAGGAACATTAAAAAAATAAAAAAATTGTTTGCACCAAAAAAGAGCCTCCAATCCATATTTATGCATTAGATAGATAGATATACTGGTATGTGTTATGTGATTGATGGATATGGATGTTGCTAGTCTTGAAAGTTTTAACCAAGTACATCCATATGTATATAATGCTGAGAATTAAAAGAACGTGAAGCACGGAAGTAGATTTGTCATGTAGTGTATACAGACGGAATAAGTATTTTCACGACTTCAAATCAATTCTCACTATTGGTCTGTCTTATCATATATATACGTATATTTTTATTTATCACTTATTAAAATTTAATTTTAACTATTAATAAAAATTACGTATCAAGTAATATATAGGTAAATTTGGATTCCTTTTGAAATACTCCAATAATTAACTGTGTCTAGCTTAGCTAGTTAGCTAATTAAAGTTAAGCGGTAATGGTTCCATGCATCCAACAGATTAGCTGGCTGATGGTAAAATTCTTAGAAAGCCAGAAGAACTTGATTATAACCGATGTCCCACACACACACAAAAACACTAGCCTAAGATTAATCCCGAAACAGATTTAACGTTGGATACTATATATATATATATATTATTGAGAAAATTACAGATTAATCTCGAGCTATCATTATCTTAAAGGGTTTATCCATTAACGTTCATACTTATAGTAGTATAGTCTCTATACATACATCTGAACTTTCTCTTTCTTTTTTGCTAATTTATACTTCTTCACTTTCAACAGTCTGCTAGTTATAATATTAAAGTCTCGACTGACATGTCTGTGTATGTGTATGCCTTGAACCAAGTTAAAACTGTAGCTTATAAACCCAGATACCAAAATCACGTCTGTGTATGTGTATGCCTTGAACCAAGTTAAAACTGTAGCTTATAAACCCAGATACCAAAATTTCTATATATATATATTTATATATATAGAGAGAGAGAGAGCCAGCTAAGTTAGGTAACATCAATCCTAGTTGTATTGAAGTTCTAGTAGTACTCAAGCTCGAGCATTGTTTTTTTCCGTATTTGGGGTTTTTGATATTTATAACACAAGTTCATATTTATACATGATACTAATACAATATTTACGCAGGAACTATACTTATAATAGCATAAAAAGACAGTAAAAAGACGCTTTTACATCTTAAAGGGTTAATCTTCGGCTTCTAGATCCTCAAAAGTAGTATGCCTTGCATGGAAAAGTTAAAAGAACACAACCATCAATATCACTATTTTTACCAGATAAACACACCAAACCTCATCCATTACCTTGCTCGAGTATCCCAAAGAGGCCACGAGTTGGGAATCCCGATTACCTTTCCCTTTTCCCACCTTAGAATTTGTATCTACTACTGTCCCATAAAGATTAACCTCTTGTTGACATGGCTTTACCCCAAAAGGACATTGGCTTGATGAAACCAAACCAATTGGGTAACAGAGATTGGGGTTATTCCAAGCCCCAAAACGCCTCCCCATTTTCCCATAAAACAATTCAGAGAATTTAAGTTCTCCGGTCAGATTATTGCCATTTATGTAGATTGAACTAACATTAGGAAGGGCTGCTAGTTTTGGTGAGATATCACCTGTGAGATTGTTGTCATTAAGGCCCAAAAATCTCAGCCTCTTGAGCTCTGCAATGGACTCTGGAATACCACCTGTCAACCCCATATTGGAAAGATCTAAGATGGCTAGGCCACGAAGATTATGCCACTCAAGGCCCATAAGGTCTCCACCTAAAGGGTTCCCCGATAAGACCAACTCTTCCAAGGAGCTCATTTCTTGAAATGACTTGGTTAATCCACCTGAGAATTTGTTGTTGCTAAGGTCCAACAGAGTAAGATTTTTCAGATTTGCAATTTCTCTGGGGATATTTCCCACTAATTGGTTATTGCTTAGATCTAGCTTCAACAGTGATCCCAACCCACCAAAAGTAGAAGGCAAAGTCCCTGATAGTGAATTTCTACTCAAGTCCAAGATTAATAGTTCACTCAACCCACCAAAATTTCTTGGGACTTGACCCGTAAATTGATTTCCAGAAAGGACTAGTCGCTTCAAGTTGGTTAGGTTGCCAACATTTGTTGGTATTTCACCGCTTAATCCATTTTCTAGTAGCACCAGAGATTTAAGCTTTCTAAGGCCACCAAAAGTGGAGGGAAGTGGTCCGTTGAGGCCGGGGTTTGATCTCAACTCTAGTGACTCTAAGCTGCCAGCAAGTTCCCCCCACTTGTGTGTAGGAATTGTGATCGGATGGCGTTCGTGCACCATGCAGTTGAAGAATACGAGAGATTTGAGGCGCTTAAGTGCAAATAAATGGGGATTGAATCCCACATTTGAGGCACAGCCAAGAGAATTGTCATGAATGGGGCCAATGTTTAAGGTTGTCACATACCAATAGCCATCAAATATATCACAAGAAACACCCTGCAAAAAAAAAAAACAGAATTTGGAGGGCATCAATGATTTGAATTAATTTAACACTATGATGATGGAAAATACGACTGTGCCATATAAAGATTACATGTTCAGATTCTTGTGCAGTAGAACTAGAATTGGTTCTGAAACTTGTTGATATATATGAAGGTAAATTCTCAATAACTATTACTAAAACTAGCACTCTAAGTTCCTTCATTGATCATAACTAGAATGACGGTAGTCTAAAAAGTACAAATTAGGATGATTCTACGTAGTTGCAGTCAAAACTGGCAAAAAGCTATGAAATAAATATGTGATAAAATTGAATCAGATAGTTCTGAATGTTTAAATAATCTTTTACCCTTCTGAAAAAATTCAAAATTATTGTAAATTTATTTAATACTACTTAATATAATAGTTAATATTGTAAAAAAAATTAAACATAAAATACTTCATTCAACGCTCATTCAGAAAGAAAAAAAAAAACTACATTTGGCCGATTTAGCCGGACAATTTTTATTCAAAACAAACGCACTGAATGATCAGTCATTCAACTTTAAACAAACACCTCCTTAATGTCTCATCTTCACATAATAGTTAACAGTATTATATCTTTTCTGTCTTTATGTTTCTCCCTTTTTTCACAAATCATTGATTAAATTTATACATGGTACTAGTGTGCAGCTAAAGCCGAATTGAACTATTTATAAATTATTTTATGTGGTTGGAATTGATGCATATAACGGCGTTCTAGATGGTAAAAACAATATCATATAAAATCTAAAAATGCAAAACAGAGAACAGAATTCCAACAAAAGATAATGTGATCTGCTCTGCCAGTTTACATTATACTAATATTGCCAATCAAATTAGACATTTTAAGTAACAGGATCATCACATCTACTACAATTTCTATAATGGTTAGTGTTCGACAGTACTAATAAAATTTTGCTACTCCCAGCTATTTTCCCGCATAAAAATCTTGTTCCATTTTTTCCTTAAAGTCAGAAACGCTCAAAAATATTGAAATAACAGTCTGATCCCAAGTACAGTGTTAAAAAAAAGGGAAAAATACCTGAATGGGGGTCCAACCACAAGGATCAGGATAGAGATCAGAGCCATTCCACCACTTACCCACAAACCCTTGAATGGCTGAGTAAAGAGCCTCTTGCTCTCTTTTCTCCATAAGAGCTACTGTTTCACTTTCTTCTCCATTGCACCAGGAGGCACTCAAATAAAGTATGAAGATTATAATACAACTGGCACAACATATTTTCCTGATATTCTTCATTTGCATTTGCCAACCAAATTTAACAAAGCTCGGGAATAGAAAATATTATGAAAACAGAGTAAAAACAGGGGAACCCGAAGTGAAGAAAATTGGCTTGAAACAAGAGGCTAATTATATACAAAAGTTAAATGAACAGAGGAAACAAACAGCGCTAGTTATTATATAGATGTGGTGACTGAGAAAAATCCAAAAGAGTGTTTCTTGAAATCACTCATCTTCTCCAAGAACCCCATATAGTATGAAAAGGAAAGATCTAAAGGGATCGAATAAAACAGGGAAATGGAGAGATCATAGAGTTGAAGTTCCAATCTTTCTTATCAATGTTTATAGCAAAGCTAAGGAGTAGCAGAGATAGATAGAGAGCACTAGAGCAGAATACAGAAGATCCTGGATGTCTAACAGATAAAAGCTGTAACACATTTCTCAATGCACAAAAAGTAACTATAGAAATGTCAATAGTAAGATCAGAAGAGTAGTAACTGAAACTGAATCAGAAAAAGGAAACTCAACTCTCTTTCTTTCTGCTTTAAATTAAAGACCTTGTGATTCTCTTCACCAGATATTGATTGTGATTAGTAGGAATTATTACATTCATTAAATAGAACACTAGATAAGGGATGGATAATTGGTTTGGCAGTTGGGAGATTAAATGTTGAACAGGGTAGCTACAATACAAAAGTTATGAGGATTTCGTTTTATTTAGGGTTAGGGTTGTGTTTTGAGGAGTTTGTTAGGGGTAGGAGTGGGGGGACCAAATTGCATGCAAAAGAAGTAGAAAAGGAGAGATGCATGTAAATGCATGCAAGACAAAGGTAGGTTTTGTCTGTGGGTGATTTTCTTCTCTTATTTTGGGCTGTTGGGTATTCACTAGCTTTCTGTATGTAACAGATGTGAAGAGAGACAAAGGACTGCGCTAAGATGCTTTGAAAAGTGTGATCTTCTCTTTCCTTCTGTTTTTTTCTTTTCCCCCTTCCCTTCTTCTTGCTAGACGTAGACGCTAGTGGGGCTCTGTTTTTAAGTACAATTTTTAATACCTAGTATTACAACAGTCCAATTCACATCAAATCATATAGGTAAGTCCGTCCTATCTTCCAATTCTAACAAGATGTTGTATTTTGGATCTAACTTCACAGTGACATCTCTTGATGTGCTTGTTTGCATTTAACAGTCGAGAGAAATGAAAAATTATTGTCATGAATTATCTAGATCTGTAACTAAATGGAAATGGGCGTGGCCTTGTTATCATAATTGAACAAGTACAACTCTTTTTACAAGTGCCGAAAAGTGAAAAGCTATACCGATAGTACATACTAGCTTTGCAGTCTGAGAAGAAGGGTTTTGTTGGGATGCAAAGCTTCATATTGAGCGAGCATTGACATTTGGCCATTGGGGGAACCTTGTAACTATGCTACGTACCATCCGATTCCGACCTTTGTTTCACCACCAAACTTGTTCAAAGCCTGAAATTTGTTTCCTTATAACAAAATGGAATTCTATTTATCCTTTCTTTTTGGTGCACTAATTATATTTATCCTACCAAAATGAACTAAAGTCCATACATATATCATATATGAAAAAAAGTATGGATGTAACAACCATCCTAAAAGACATAATTAATTTTGATTGATAAAATGATGAAACCACTAAATTATTATTAGTTTAATGATTTGTCCCAATCATATTATTTCTTTGTTTATGGTTTGTGTATAAGGAAGAAAAAAGAGGGGAAATGCAGGAAGAAAGGACTAGTGAAGGATAAAGATGTACATAAATGGAGTTTAACGTAAGCTTTAGGCTTTACCAATTTGGACGACTATTATCACAATAGAGATATTCCATCGAGAGAAGAGGGAGAGAGAGAGAGAGAGAGAGAGAGAGAGAGAGAGAGAGAGGAGGGTATGGTTAAATTCGTAGCTGGACAGGCCTAATAGACTGACTAGTCATTTTCTATCTTTAATTAATTTTACCTATACTCTGGACTCACTTTAGGGACCAATGGTTTGATTAGCTCGTAATCCTATCCATCATAATTCATAGCCTTTTAACATAATTTTTATGCTGTAGAAATAGAAAGGGGAGTTCCAAGGCCGGTGATTAACTATAAATTTTTAAATAAAGTTTTGAGATGGATTAGATATCCAATTCTAAACAAGAGGGATCTACTAAATCGGTTGCTTAAAGCAAATATCTTTTCCAAATTCGATATGAAGAGTGGATATTGGCAAATCCAAATTAAAGAAGAAGATAAGTATAAAACAGCGTTTACAGTGCCATTTGGGCATTACGAATGAAATGTTCTCGGTTTTGGTCTTAAAAATGCGCCATCTGAGTTTCAGAACATTATGAACGAAATCTTTAATCCATTTATGGATTTTATGATTGTTTATATTGATGATGTCTTAGTCTTCTCAAAAGACATTGATCAACATTGGAAACATTTAAACGTTTTCAAAAAAGTTGTTAAAAGAGAAGGTCTTGTGGTTTTAGCTAGCAAAATGTTGTTGTTCCAAACGAAGATAAGGTTTCTGGGATTTGAAATTTCTCAAGGTAAATATTTCCCAGTCGACAGAGCCATTGCATTCGCCAATAAATTTCCAGACAAAATCTTGGATCAAAAATGACTCCAGAGATTTATGGGAAGTGTTAATTATGTTAGAGATTTTTATAAAGATCTGGCGATTGATGCTGCTCCTCTTTACAAAAGGTTAAATAAGAAGCCTACACCTTGAACAGAAGAATGTACTCAAGCCATTAAAAGGATTAAGGCTCATGTGAAATCCTTACCATGTCTACATTTCTCTAATCCCGATGCTCCAAAGATTGTCGAAACTGATGCTTCAGACAAAGGATATGGGGGCATTCTAAAACAAATTATAAACTCAAACGAAGTTTTAGTTTGTTTTGTTTCTGGAAAATGGAATGATGCACAGAAAAACTATTCCACTATAAAAAAGGAAATTTGTTCCATAGTTCTGTGTATTGATAAATTCCAAGGAGATCTCTTAAACCAGAGATTCCTTCTTAGAGTTGATTGTAAATCAGCCAAAGAAGTCTTAGAGAAGGACGTTAAAACGCGTTGCTTAGCGCTTTTTTGCTTTCGGTGGCAAGCCTTCTTATCGACCTTTGATTTTGACATAGAGTTTATTAAAGGAGACTCTAACTCTTTGCGGACTTCTTAACCAGAGAGTTTTTGCAGGATACTCCTATTATTTGTGTGTTAAATCTTGGCAGTCTCTCTGACGCCTTACCAAACCAAAGAATGGAGAGACCCTCTAATGACTTCCTCAAAGGACAATCTTGAGGATCTCAGCGAGGGCAACAAAGGCAAGACTCACGAGCTTAAAGTTCAGATTGATTCTAACTACCTGGACACCATGATCAGAGAAGTAACATATTGAAGATGTGGATGCAGTCAGATCCCCAGAACAAGTAGCTGATCTCTATCTATCTTACTCTCATGATCTACCAGTTTTTCTCCCTAAAACTAAAGAGTTTTTTGAAAAAATTCTGGTTGAAACAGGCTCAATTAAAGTCTCTCATAAACCTAGAGATCGTTATAATCTGGCGTTCTCAACTGTCAAGATCTTAAAGGTCTTACGTCCTTGTGACTGGGTGGGTGACCTAAGGACTCATAAATATTTTGAAACAAAATCTATGGTTCCTAAATACTTTAATTATTTTGATTACACCCTGGCATGGGAAAAGTTTTTATATTATCAAAATAAGCACTATACCCATAGCTGGTTTCTTCACCCTAAGTTTCCCAAAATCATCAATGTTCTGGATTTTCCTGCATGATTTCAGTCTTGGTTCTATTACTGGGGACCAGTCCCACAGTTTTTTCCCCCTAAGGTTGAAGATATGTTTGATAGATATTTTCAAACCTCAAATGGCCTTTATGAGAATCAAGCCTTATTATCTTTCTGTTGTGCCAATGAAATTCCTTGGATTTTTAAATGGTCATATACTATTACTCAGCATGAATAAAATTCACCTATTATTGATGATGATGATGGTAATGATTTTGAGGATGAAGTCCTTAACTTTGCCACTCAAGATAGGCGAATCATTCCAGGAGAATCTAGTTTTTATATTATCAAAATGAGCACTATACCCATAGCTGGTTTCTTCACCCTAAGTTTTCCAAAACCATCAATGTTCTGGATTTTCCTGCATGGTTTCAGTCTTGGTTCTATTACTGGGGACCAGTCCCACAGTTTTTTTCCCCTAAGGTTGAAGATATGTTTGATAGATATTTTCAAACCTCAAATGGCCTTTATGAGAATCAAGCCTTATTATCTCTCTGTTGTGCCAATGAAATTCCTTGGATTTTTAAATGGTCATATACTATTACTCAAAGATGCAGAACAGGGGGTTCATCGACTGCGGATAATTGGCCATTAAATGGTGGTCCAAATTTGATGAGGACAAAATTGAAAATATTCTCCTCATGTTATCGATGGTGATATGGGCAAATATGATGCCTCTCAGCAGAAGTTAAAATTCATCCTCAAAGGAATTCCAAAAAATGAAATTCTTGATTTTCTCAGGAATCATGATGACACAGTCCACTATGCTGAGCGGTGATGATGAGAAATATGACCCATTTGGTGGCCGTGCTCTCGGCCCTAAATAATGGAGGCATCTAATGCTTAAAGCATTTTGTTGGGTTTGTCGTTTGCCTTAATAATTCAGGCTTTTGGTGATAAGATTTTCATCTTATCTTTTGTGGTCCATTCTGATCATCTCTTTAGGCATGTTGTCCTCTCGACTCCATCTTATCTAGGACACGCGTCAGCAGTGTTATGGAATGCTTTTCTTGCCTTTGCTTTTGCTTTTGTAAAAGTAGATTCCTTTTAAAAGTTGTTTGTTTTTTGTAATCATTTTGTTTCTCCTCGTTCCTATAAGAGGATAGGTCTGCCCTTCTGTGAAGGCATCCGAAAAATTTGTACTCAGTTTATTTCTTAAGGTTTCTAGTGTGAATTATCAAGTTTGAAGTTCTCAAGCTTCCAACTCTATGTAAGTTTGTATGTTATTCAATAATATTCCGCTTTTGTTAATCTTTATATTCATATAAAAATCTCTATATCAACTCGAGGATGGCGAGTTTTTTTTTAGTACAAGGCAGGCAGGCAGGCAGGCAGCCATCATAAATAAAGTGGAGTACATGAAAATTCCAGCAGCCAAAGAATTGAATGGATCCATCCCCACATTTCACAAAGTGCTGTTGCTGGGTAGTATGTTAAAGTGCCTCATTTCAGTATTTCATTAATCTTGTTCCACATACAACAAAATGGCCACCTAAAACTCACCCACGCCATAGCCATTGCCATTGCCATTGCCATTGCTACAACCCAGCTCCTGCATGCCCGCATAATCTGTGGCTCAAACTGTTTTCAAAGAAGAACCTGATGAACAAAATCTCACTCCAAACACCAAACATAACATACTACTACTACTTCCCATTGTCCGTTCCATCTGCAGCTTTCATACTTTCTGATGGATACAATGTTCCAGCATCCTTCAAAATCACCAAAGTAACAGCAATTACCAAACTCAAATTCTAACAATCACAGAAACAGTTTACTTGAGTGTCGCTCCCTTGCTATTAGAATGAAAATTATCATAATAAACACACAAGACGACTTGGAGACGATACTAGCACAAGTGCACAACTACTTTATTTATTGCACAAGTGCACAACTACTTTATTTATTGCACATTCGTGCTTGTTACAAGATCTTATTAGTAGCATCATCACAACAAAGAGCTAAAAAAAATCTAAAACCAAAGTCCCAATGTAGATTATTATATCTTTTGCATGTTCCCCATCTAACACTAGTACAGCCTTCAAAAATGTATGGGGTTTTTTTTTTGTGGGGTTGGGGCCGGATTGATACTAGGAAATTGTTATTAATTCGATTCTGTCGTATATATACAATCTTTGGCTGTGCAGCAACTAATAGCTTCAGCCCTATAGCCATAAGAAAGTTTAAAAAATGCTACAGATACCAAATTCCAGAACCTAGAGCTCGGCACTTAAAAATAATCGCAGCTAGAGCTGATATTCCTGACTAGCTACTGTCCAATGTTGACAACAAAACACAGATGGGGAGAGACTTCCCGAACAACCTTGTAAAATCCAGCAATCATGTAGTGAAGAAAGTCCATAGCTTCTTTTTTATTGAAACTTCACCAGGATGCTCTGATTCATCATCATCATCATCGAGATCTTCATCCCCATCTCCGTCTCCATTTAACGTTCTTTCCCTATCATCATCACTTTCCCTATCATCATCAACACCACATCCAGATGTATCATATACCTCCGTATTTTCAACTATGTTTGCCGCATCAATGCTTTTATCAAGACTGTTGGGTGTTTTGAACTGCATAACAAAAAAATATGACATATAACAGGGTTCACCAATTCAGCTTTATATATATATATATATATATATAATCCACAATTTCCGGCAGAATGAAGAAACTGAGGGTGCATACCCTGACAACCCTCTCTGATGAAATATCTCGAGTTTCGAGACTTCTGTAAGTTGTAACCTGTACCAATTGTGTTGGATTGCTTTTCTCGATATCAACCGTCGGTGATGGAGCAGAAGCAACTTCAGGATTTTGCACTACTTCCACAGTACCGCCATCACCATAAACTTCCTTCTCCTTCTTAATATCAACTGAAGCTTGAGCTGACGCAGCCAAGCCCACACTGACCAATCAATAGACAAAAGATAATTAGATACACTGACCAATCAATAGACAAAAGATCATTAGATATTATCTACCTTCCCTTTCCTATATGCTGATACATACCATAATTGGCTTCCATACTACAACACCAATTCTGATCACATACAAAATATTACAATTTACAACAAGTAAAATATTATCTACCTTCCCTTTCCTATACAAATATTTCTTAATCTTTCTAGCCAGTCTTCCGCGATTCTAAATTTTTGTCATAAATGCCTTTAATATGGATCTTCCTTATTATTTTTTCCTAAATGGCACTGATATAAGTTTTCCTTATATAGAAAATTCCCCATCCCCCCTAACCAACCAACAATGATGTAAATTGATAAAAATAAAAGAGATTTCATTACCTCGTACCCAAGTCCAGTGCACAATCCAACATATTCAACTTCTAAATGAAAGTGCTCTTTATTATCAGCACATCATACTTACAGTTCAAGATGCAAACCACTCCACCAAATAATAATAATGATGATGACTCCATTATAACAAATTCAGTTATAGGCAATTTTTATTATGTTTTCATAATAAGTCTCAGGTTTTTCATGAAGCAACATTTTAAGAAAAAGTAATTTTCAAATTAAGATTTTTTTTTAATATAAGGGAAAAAAGATCCGCTGTGTTTATATATAATTTATCATTATTTTTTTCACAGATATATTATAACCGACAAGCATATCTGGCTTGCATGATTTCCAGGGTTAACCTACAATTAAAGGTTGGTTCAATTTTGTGAACCTTCAAATGGGATAATCAGCTGATTTAAAATCATTTTATTTCTTTAAAAAATAGAAAAAATGGTAAGTTGATATATCAACATAAGTATTGATAATGTGACAAATGGTCATCTTACAAGTTCAAGGCGCACCAAAAGGCACAAGCTGGTTCAAGAAAGAACAAGCAACACCATCGTAGATGAAGTATGCCCACATTACAGGCAATCCACAAAACAAAACTAAAGATATTTCGAAAAAGTAAAAAAGAAATCAAGTTCATTAAATATTGATTTGCCATAGGAAAGAATTTATACCATGTACATATACGCTCACAATTGGTATACGCACGATGACATAACAAGTCCTCTAGAATGCAAAACATACAGGCTTCAATCCTTAGATTTGAAGCATGCCCTTAGATTAATATTTTTGAAAACTTAAAACGTGTCCCTAGATATTTCTTTCAATCACTATATATTGTTAATTCAAGTGTCGAACATAACCTCGTGAATTACAAAACTAATGTTCTAATATTCCTTGCATCTATAGCATAAGACGATAACCATAGTGGACGCACCAATGGAAATCAACTTAATTGCAAAAAAATAAAAATAAAAACAAATAAAAAGGCAAATGAAAAAATTGACTTACTGAAATGAGAAATCTAATAAAAATATGAATGCGTCATGTTCACATCAATTGGAGTTAAGGGGTTTTGCCTGTGCGGTGCCTTGACACACACACACACACACATATATATATATATATATATATATATATATATATATATATATATATATATATATATAAGATAGAACCCATTTTGAATTTGGGCGGGACGGTTCAGATTCATTTTAATTGATTTAGGCGGGAAAGGGTGATGAGAGAGGAAGGCGAGAGGAAATGAAAGTTGGATTGTTGAAAGCGGAAAGAGAGAGGAGAAGATTTCATTACGACGTGCCTTGAGCACGGACAATTACTAGTATATATATATATATATATATATATATATATATATATATATATTATACTACCATCGATCGACAGAGCAGAATATATAAAATTGCAAGCCTAAAATGGCCATAAAATGGGGGGTGTAATGCAAGCCTAAAATGGTCATAGGTTTTTTAATATCATTTTTGTAAGTATTTCAGGCCAACTTCTCAATTCACAAGACTTTACAAGGGCATAACATATTTTCTTGTTATCAAATTATGACATCAAGGACAGTCAATTGCTAATACCAAAAATAATTTATACATCAAAAACAAGCCCATTCAGTATGTTGCCAAGTGTAAAAGCTGATTCTGACCACTGGCTCAAGCATAGAAGAATTTGATGACATTTATTAACCAAAAAAAGTTTGCTGACATGTTGGCATAGGACAAAGTCGAAAAGTTTTTCTTTTTCAAAAAACAAATGAAGATATCAAAATGGAAATTCTCTCCCATCAATTACTTCTGAGTCATACAACCAGTCACTAATTCAAAAACCATCTGCTGAAAACACCATTACCAGTTCCTAATAACATCATCATTCACACAGAAAAGCTAGGAACTTACGTCTTGTGTCGTCTGAGATTATATCGTTTTTCACCTGGGGTTTGCACAGATGGAAATACTGTTTGTCGCCTTTTCATACGACCAACTTCAGAGACACTTTCGGAACGTCCTTCACTGTCATCAGTATCCACTTCACTCTTCGTAACCCTAGAGGTTTGTGCACATTGCCGCTTCCTTAGAGTGGTGCCAGCTGCTTTTTCACCATGGCTGGAATCCCCAAGACTTCCCTCGTTAATGTAAGCAGAATGCTGATCCTTCTCATTCAGTCTTGGTGCTCTCGAATTCTTCCCCAGAATAATTGCAGCATCTTCAACCACGGCCTTCACAGAGCGTGTTCTATGTACTCCAACTCTAGGTTTTCTTCCGGGTCTGCCACGGTCGCTTCTAAGCTTCGACTGCTGGGAATCTTCTGGAGCTTCTTGTGTCTTACTGTTCATGTTGCTAAACTCATTAGTTACAAGATCATGCCCCTGGTCCACCTCTCTAATGATGCTATCAGATGTGAGCTGATGAACATCACAAGACTCATTCACGATACCAAAGGATAGTTCAGGTCTATCTTCAGCAATACTTTGCCCCCTTGCTTCTTCTAACTCAACTAGCAAACTTGGTCCTTCAGCCTTTTCTTCTGCACTCACCAGGATATCTAATGAGGGAGATTCTGAACATTGAGCTGTCTTATTAGGAGACAAGTTAAAAATCTTCGAGGTGCATTTCCGTAGCCAAGACATGTGACCCCCAGAATTTAAAGATCTTAAATCAGTTCCGGAAGGAGATCTCCCAGCCATTGCTCCATAAGAAACAGCCGCATCAACCTGAGACTTGTCAAAATATTCATCTCCCAGCCTTGAGAGAGGAGAAACCTCCTCATTCTCCATTGCAAACAACGGGAGATCAGAGAGTACATATTCCCCGGTGATTTCTCCACAATATTTGCAACTCTTAAGCCTGTCAACAAATGCAAGGAACAGACCCCTCTCCTTGATAAATTGTTCCCTTTGATCCTTCAGCTTCTTGCTAAGAACACCTAGCTCATCAATGTCCTTGTGCATTTCGAGTTGGTGCTCTTCCAGTTGTTTCTTGTTCAAGGCAATCTCTTGTTTCTCCCTTTCTATTCTACACCTTTCAGACCTCAAGTCTTCCCTTTCCTTCCATACAACTTCCTTCAAATAACTGATATTTCTATGTTCTTTCTCCCTCTCCTCCTCGAATGCTCTCTCCCTTTCCCGTAGATGTTTCTCCACTTCCTCCTGCCTATTCTGCATCTTAGTCTCAAGATCCTTTCTCCGCAAATCAAAGTCACGAAGCAATTGACTATGTTCACATTGAGCTTGTTCAGATAAAAGGGACTGCTCGTGACTCATTGTGGCAGCAAATATTTCTTTCTCCGCTCTAAGAGCTTCTAACTCACTCTTAACATAGTCTTCTACTGCAAGTTTTTCCTTTTTCAGTCGTTCTTCTTCAGAGAGTCGCAATTTCTCAAACTTCTCTTTCTCTTCATTAATTTCCCTCAACTCCTTAGCTATAACATTTGTTCTTTCATCCAGTGCTTCCCACTTTTCCTCAAAGTTCTTCCTCTCCTCCTTCAGATCCTCAACTTCCTTTAGAAGTAACTCCTTCTGAAACCTACACTTCTCAATCTCTTCTTTCAACTCCAACTGCAAACGAAGATGTTTTGCCCTCTCTTCTTCAGAAATTCTGAGCTTCTCATTTTCTTCGTGAATCTGAAGTTCCGTTTGACTAATGTCAGCCCTTGTCTTTTCAATCTCATATTTGAGAGTCTGAAGACTATCTTTATCAGCAAGCATTTGTTTCTTTTCCAGCTCCAGCCTTTTCTCATCAGACTTAACTGATTTATCTTTCTCCTTCAAAGCTACCAATTTTACTTCTAGGTCTTTCTCTTTCTCTTTTATTCTCTCTGACTTCTTTTCCAAAGATTGCTCTTGCTTTCCCAGTTTCTCCTCTCTATGGATGATCTCAGCTTCCTTGTAATTTAAGGCGTTTATCTTGCCTCTCATTTCCTCATCAAGAGATTTCCTCTTGCCTTCCATTTCCACCTCAAACTCATGCCTTTTTGCATCAAGGCCAACCCGCTGTTCGTCAAGAAACTTCTGAATCTCAACCTGTAACAAGTACAGAAGTAATAGGCGTCAAATTTAATAATAGTGATTTTATACCTTTGAATCACAACTTGTAAGATGTCTATTTAAATGCACGTTCATGTGAATGCTGACATCTACATGCAACACAGACCTCTGATTGCTATTCAAGATTGGTGTTATTCAACTCTCTGTTTCAAGATAAAGATAGAGAGAAAGTAAGGGAAAGGAAATAATGATCACATTCTTTTATCTTTTTTAATATGCCCATCCTACCATATCATGCAATATGCAACTATGCATAGAATGGATGTAGTGCAGAAACAAAAAGGTGCATAACTACAATCAACAAACGTAAATATCCAACTTCCAATTCATCAATTTAGATTTTATAATTAATAGAGATTACATAAATGAAATTTGTCATCATAAAAGATTACAAGTATCTTGGGGGAGGGGGTGTCTATATATATATATAGAATGTCACCTTGTTTTGTGAGTTTTAGGCATGGATCATATATAAGACGCGCTGAAAACATATTTATACATTATGTTTTCAATATATGCTATATATTGAGAACTCCACCAAGAAGTCATGTTGGCTAAAAAGGGACTCCTTGACTTCATATTTATCGTATAAAATAAAAGAAATGTCTAGCCTGACAAGCAATTACTAGTCAACGACAGTAGATCTAATGTTGAAACTCACTCTTTCTCTAGCAGTCAGTTTCTCTGCCAAGGCAAGTAGCTCCTTCTCCTTCATCTCTAGGTTGTTCATAAGAGACTCAGCTTTCTGTAATCAAATCAAACAAAATGTGTCTACATAAAATCCTGTCCATGTTTCAATTACCTATTATAAGAAAAACCAAATCTTAAACTCACTTGCTGTTGTACATTTAAGTTTGCTAGTCTATTGTTTATATCATCCTCTGTCTTCTTCAAAACTGAATTGGTTAAATCAATCTTCACCTGAGCTTCTTTAAGTTCCTTCTCTTTCTGCTTATAAGCCCTCTCAATTTCATTTGCCTTTTCCTCTCTCTGGTTAATAATTCTCCGACCCTCACATAGCCTTTCTTCCCCTTCCTGTAACTTCCTCTCCCACTCTCGCAAGTCTTCCTTGTGTTTAGAAAAAGACATTCCATGTGCTTCCTGCCTGCAAATATTTAGAAAACCATCTAAAATTATTTTTAACTTCTAAAAAAATGTAAACTATTAGAGGAAAAGATTCAGCGTAGATCATACTCTGCAGTTAAGGATATGCGCTCCCTTTGAAGGACACTTTCACGGGCCTCAACCTCTTGAAATTTTCTCTCCAACTCCAAGTTCCTTCTACTTGCCTCAGCAAGCTTGGCATCAGCAGCATGCAACTTCTTTTCAACATCCAAAGATTTATCCTCAAGTCCAAATAGCAAAGCATTTGCATCTACCAATTTAGTCTCAGATGACTGCTTCATTTGTGCATGCTCTGCACGAATTTCACGTAAAGCCTTCTCAAGCTGCAGTGAGGAAGTTTTCAAGGTGATACCAGTATATAAGAATAAAACAATAAAGCAGAGACTCGTGATTACTTGGTAACAAGGCTACTAGCAAATGTACATTTACAGTACATTTACAAACACCAATAATGAAATTAGAATGAGTCCACCTGCAACACTGCATATCTGGAATGATGAAATAACAGGAACACGCAGCTAAAATGCAAATTATAAACTTTGACTGTAGAATTTAAACATACACGGAGAATGAAGACTTTCGTGGGAAGGTGACAAATCATACTAGCAAAAAACATGATGAAAAAATAATTGTACCTAACTGCAAAGATCAAGTACATTGGGGAAAAATTACTATAAAGACAGAATCCCAATGAAAGTAATAGCTCCTGTCTATGTATATACCTCAACTTCGTGTATTTCCCCATATATTATTGAATAATTTCAACATGCCAAAATATAAATTGCATGAAGAGAGAAAACACCATTAAAAGCCTTATATAGCTCATATGTTAAACATTTAGCTATGCTGGAAGCATGAATATGTAATCTAGACATTTGGAGAATCAGGACCTATCAACAAGCTATTAACTCAAAGTTGGACCCAGCGTTTCCAAATGTTACAACATCCAATTCACGTGAAGAGGGGGGAAAGAAAAGAAAACCCTACTAATTCTACCAGTATAACAATAAAAATTAAATGGATGTGATGCAGGACAGCAGGATGTCTGAATAATAAAGCAGCAAAAGCGAATCATTTGTATTCGTGAGATAACTAGGCACATCCTAAACTGTAACAACATTTATAGATGCCTACTAAAAATAAAATTGAAGCAATAAGTGTCTTACATCATTAACATGTCTGAATAATAAAGCAGCAACAGCGAACGTATTCGTGAGATAACTAGGCACGTCCTAAACAACAATATTTATAGATGCCTAACAAAAATGAAATTGAAGCAAGAAGTGTCTTACGTCATTAACACACTGCTTCTCAATGTCCAAAGCTTTCCTCAAATTCTCCTCTCGCTTCTCAACTTCAGATATTGAAATCATATGCACTGTCTGCTCCTGTTTAAGCATCTCTTGTGATTCTGCCAGTGCTTGTCTGATTTCTTCATACTTTGAAGTCCATTCCTTCTTCTCAATCAGAAGAAGCCCCATATTATATTGATAATCAAAAAGCTGCAAGGAACGAACATTTAGTTAGATACTAATGAACAAGTAATGAACACCATCAAGACCTTTTACCAATTCTAAAATGTACGGCGTACTCCCCAGGGTGTTCCTTTCATCCTAAAACTTAAAAGCATAGCCTATATACAATTTCTGATCATCAATAGAATGAAGGTAGGTCTTGCATTCAAATGAATAACCTGTTTGCCCATTTCGTCCAGCTAATTTAGTAACTCCATCTTTTCCCCATAATAAATAAGGATACAAAAAAAATCCTAAATGTTAGTATGATTCAACACCAAGTCAACAACCCTCTACAACTGCATGTAGAATACTACCCAAATATATGCCCCTTTAGGATTTAAAAATACTACACACGAAGCAAAAAATAAATTTGGAATGAGAAAGCATTGATAGCTAGAACATAACAATACACAGTAGTAAACTATAGACATACAATATAATCACCTCTGGCAATTCATATTGTTTGATAAATTCTGAAATTTTCCCTCACCTCTCTTTCAACTTTCGCAACTCTCTCAAGTAGGGCCACCTGGTCTTTCCTCTCCATAGCCGCCTCATCCAACAACCCCGCCTCCCTAAACCGCCTCCAATCCTCCACACCCTCTGTATCCAAATCCGCTACCCCCACCTCCGTCTCAGTCTCAGACAAAAATGCTCGCGGCGGCGGTGGAGGACCATCGACAAAGGCCACCGCTTTGCCCTTACCCGCGGTTCTAGGTTTTGCAACAGCACTCGTCGGACCTTCGGTCCGCGGCGTAATCGTCAGACTAGACCATGCCTTTCTCTGTGGTGTAAACATTTGGAAATTCTAGGAATTCCAAAATACATAAACGAGACAAAGGGTAAGCCTGATACAAAAATTCATGCGATTGTTCTTGAAACCCAAACAAAAACCCTAAATTGTACCCAGGGAATTGAAGATGAGACGGTTAACGAATTTGTTTAAAAATTCCGGTTAGTGGGAGGTTGAAGCCTAGCGGAACAAAACAAAAGAACAAAAAAATCGAAATGGTGTTGGCACGATTGAAGTGGGTACAAATTGTGCCTGTATAGTAAGTAAGCGGGTAAAATGCAAATGTAGCCATCGAATTTTAAGTGTTTTTGGTATTGAATTTTTTTCAGAATTGAACCCGCAACTTCTAATTTGAAATTTTGGTCAATAACAATTAAATTATCCCAAAAATAATATTTGTACTAAATTAATTCATTAGTTATAATAATAATAATAATAATAAATAATTTATGATCTATTAAAAAAATCAAATAAAGCATGATATCTACTATCTTCTATGATTTAAAAGTTTATCATCAATTTTATCGTTGAGACTCAACTTAATAAATAATTTAATATCACTGAATTATTCATGCACTACGAATCAAGGATATTCATTAGTATCACGACCACACGAATTATCCATGCACTACGGGCCAATAATATTCGTGTTTACCAATGGTCATGAACATGTCAAACAATAATTCATCTTTGTACCCTTGGCCGAAGAGAACGCATGGTCATGATTATACCAACAACTGTCCATCAATGCACTACGGGTCAATGAGGATTTTTACCGTATCATTTGTAACATTGCAGATCATGATTATACCGAATAATTCCTGATCATAATCATACCAATCAACAGTTCATCTTTGCACCCTTGGCTGAAGATGACTTTCATCACAATATAAGCATGAGGATGATGACAATGATATAAGAAATTAAATGAAAGTAAGGATAAATTCTAAAGATTTATAATTTGATTTATCCATAATTCAATAATGTCCAAATTATCAATATAATACTGCTTTGTGGAGTAAAATTCAAGAATAATATTGTATCAAAAATAATTTGGACGGAAAAGAAATCAATTTTTGTCATGAATAGTATCCCGGGTGAATAGTACTCAAGTAAATAGTACTTTGGGAATAGTACCACAACATGAAAATATTAAAAATTATCAAGAATGTTCATAATAATATTTCCGTGAAAAGATACTAGATGAAACGCAAATTTCAAGGATATTCTACTAATTTCATGGAATATAGAAGCAAAAACACAATAAAATGAGTGTAGAATTCGGAATCTGAAATAAAATAATATTACTTACATACTACAGAGTATGGAATAAAATATTATTTCATACGAATATTGAACAAAAATAATATTCATTACGAATATTAAACGAAAAATATCTTCCTTAAGAATATTAAACGAAGATAATATTCCTTACGAGTATTGAACGAAAATAATATTCCTTATGAATATTGAACGAAATAAAATTCCTTAAGAATACAAAAAATAATATCTTAAGCGATTATGAAATAAATAATACCCCTTACCTCAAAAAGAGAGCAATTATGACTGATATAGCGGAAAAAATTTTAAAGAAAATTTTCATTATTTTTCTACACTCAAAGCTTCCTTAAACTTTAAAGAAATACGCTCAATATTATAGAAGAATAATTCTCTAATTCTGGTGTAATTTTCTTTTCTAAACTGAGCATCCTATTTATAGGAGAAGAGAATGATACTTTGTGATTTTCTAATTTTTTACTATGCAAACACTATACAGACACTATGCATAATAAAATATAATATATTATATTTTTCATAAAAAACAAATTTTATTATAATAATATGACTTATACTCCCTCTAGTGACCATAATTATTCCACCCGTGGTTTTTTAAAAAAATTCATCACACATGGGTCCCACCACATGTCATTATCATATATATATTGTAAGACCCCAACTTTTATGAATAAAGATGAATTTTTTATAAATATCATTTTTGAATATTATGGAGTGAGTTTGATATAATGTTATAGTTGTGGGTAATATTTATAATTTTTGCAAAGTACGCAAGTTGTTGTATAATATTCGATTGGTCGAGGAATATTCGTTTCAACAGGGAATATTCGTACGACGGTACAATCATTGGTGGACCCCACAACAAAATTATTATCGGATTGAGAAAACGACAAAAATATTTTTATAAAAATAACGGCGGAAGTTTTACCGTTAACTGTTGAAACACACGGTGTTAAAAGTACAGTAATACACGTGGAAGCATAGTAGCACACGATATTGATTATTGATGCTTACGTGAGAAGTCACTCGGTTTTGTTCAATTATTACTCTGAAGAATTGTTGCAGATAGTATCTCATGTTATTTGATTCAATTATTGTCGATATTTTATATATTATTAAATCAATAATTGAGATGATGTAATTATTAATATTATTATTTGCAATATTGACAATGTCTGTAAGTTACATCGAGGAGAAGTTTGGTCACCTAATCAAGCGCCAATAGAGAGAAATCCTTATTGGAAAGCCCCTCCTCTTTCCTGGGAACGACCTGGTTGTTAAATATTGTGAATTATAATAACGATGATAAATATTGTTATATATATATAAGTTGTAATATTTGTCAAGTGGAGGAATCATGGGTGCATTCCGTGAATGAGCATTATAAAACATATGTTATATATGTCTTAAGTCAATTTTTGGTGGGAGAATACTTATAGAGCACTATCTTTGTTATATATATATATATATATATATATATATATATATATATATATATATATATATATATATATATATCATGGGTGGGGGTGACATTAAGTCACGGGAGGATGGAAAAATTGAAATGGTGGATATATATACTATATATATAAGTGGCCAGCTTGTTAGTATATATATATATATGTTGTCGTGAATTGAGGGAATTCACATGTGATACTATTAAGTTGCGTCTGAAAAAAAATTTCCTTTCGCTCGTGATTCTACAAATGATTTCGTCTGATTCCTACTGTAAGTCCGTGAGAATTCTTAATAATATCCTTTCCATTCTCCTATAAATAGGATGCTTAGTTAGAATTGAAAATCACACCAGAATCAGAGAATTCTTCTTCTATAATCTTGAGCGTATTTCTTTAGAGTTTTAGAAAGCTTTGAGCGTAGAAAACAGTGAAAGTTTTCTTCAAGAATATCCCCGCCCTACAAGTCGGAATACAATTTTTTTTCAAGGTAAGGGATGTTATTTTTATTCAATATTCGCTTGAAATAATATTTTCTTCCATACTCTGTAGTATGTAAGTAATATTATTTCGTTTCAAATTTCGAATTCTCTACTCGTTTTGTTATAGTTTTGGTTTCTATACTCCATGAAATTAGTAGAATATCCTTGATATTTGCACTTTATCCAGTATCTTTTCATGGAAATATTATTTTGAGTATTTTTGATAAGTTTTAACTTTTCATGCCTAATACTATTCACTGGGTTCTTATTCTCGAATTACTATTCACGGGTCTTATTAACTCGAAAGTATTATTCACTTGAGTCTTATTCATAATAAAAATTGATTCGTTATCGGTCCAAATTATTTTTGGTACAATATTATTCTTGAATTTTACTCCACAAAATAGTATCATGTTGACAATTTGGACGTTATTGATTTCTGGATAAATTAAATTATAAATCTTTAAAAATTTATCCTTGAACTTATTTTATTGAATATCATTGTCATCATCCTCATGTTTATATTATGTTGAAAGTCATTTGTGGCCTGTAGTACATAGATGGACTTGGTATGATTATGACTAGGGATTATTCGGTATAATCATGACCGTAATGTTACAAATGATGTGATAAAAGTCCTCATTGGCCCGTAGTGCATCGATGAACAGTTGTTGGCATGATCTTGACCATTGATGAATACACGAATATCCTTGGCCCATAGTGCATGGATAATTTGTGGTTGTGTTACTAATGAATATCCTTGGTCGTAGTGCAGGGATGATGTGGATTATTTATTAAGCTGAGTCTCAGCGATAAAAGTGATGAAAAACCTTTTAAATCATAGAAGATAGTAGATTTTATTCTCTACTTGACTCTTCTAATGAATTACTTGTTTCGCTGCCGTTAAACTTGATGTTTGTTATATTTTATCAGTTTAACATTGTTGAAGGTTAACGATAATTTATTTTGCATTATCTTAGTCATAATATTTTTTACTGGGCTAGTTGAGCTCACCCTTTTGCTTTCATTGTTCTCTTCAGGAAATGAAAATGTAGCAGGGACTAGTCGGGGAATGGAGTAATGGTCCGAGATGGTGTCATAGTAGTCCTCACTATTCTATGAAATAGTGTGATAATAAATGTATTGAAGACTTATTTTGAGTTTGAATACTGTCTTGAAGACAATATTTGTATTAAAACTCACGATTCATATTCATAGATTTAAGGTTGTATTTGTATTACGTACCATGTATTTGGCGACTCGAATAGGTGATGTATACCTATTTTGAGGCGCCACGATTGGTATAAAAGCTTAGGATATGATCCTGGCCGAGATGTGAGACAATAACAGGGAGGAGAGGCAGGGGAATTCCTTCGCTAGTATGACCTACCTAAGTTTATTTGGTATTTAATTGGTCGGTCATAGTATAAGAATTATATGTTGCATGTCAATTAACCTTTGTTTTATGGCAGTATTTAAAAATGACATCCGAGAATGTTGAGAATAGCAATGGAGCACAGAAGACCGTTGAGTCTCCACAGATCAATAACCAGGAAAATGTGGATCAGGAAGGCGACAATCCTCATGCAAACGACAACACTAACCAAATGATGAACGATGGAATGTTAAGAGGCTTTATGAAATTCATGCAACATCAGGCGAGAGCGGCTCCTGTCCAAAATGCAGGTGGAAACACTTACAACTCTCGGACGATCACTGCTAAACAGTTCAAGGAGCTGGGACCACCGGAGTTTTTTAGAGAGCCAAAACCACTTAAAGCGGAGACGTGGATAAAGCAGATCTGCAAGATATTTGATGTCTTGGGATGCTCCGAGGAGCAAAAGGTTCCCTTTGCCACCTTCATGTTACAGGCAGAGGCAGATTACTGGTGGGAATCTGTAAAGCGTACTCAACCTGCCGCACTGAAGATATCTTGGGAGAAGTTCCAAGAACTATTCAATGACAAGTACTTTCCCGAAAGTATTCGTCACATGAAAGAGGTAGAGTTCATTAAACTGGAGCAAAACAATATGACTGTGTCACAGTACGAAACCAAATTTGTCGAGCTGTCCCGATTTGCGTCCCACTTAGTTGCTAATGAGGAGAGAATGACGCGGATATTTCTAAGAGGTTTGAAACCCGAGATACGTCAATACCTTATCTCTCACAAACTTTGCTTGTATTCAGATGTTGTTAATAGGGCTCAGTTATTGGAGCGTGATAATGAGTCAACCCAACCAAACGAGAGCAGCCGACAAAATGATAATACTAGTGGTAGCGGTCATCAAAGCGGTGACAACAAGCGTAGAGGGAATCAACAGGCCAGAAATGGTAACCACTTCGGTGGTAATCATGGCCAAGGCAATAAGAGTGGACATTTCAAGAAAAGAAGGTTCAACAATAATGGAAAGACATTAGCACCAGCACTCGTTGTTAAGGAAGGAGAACGACCACCTATCATATGCTTCAAATGTGGATGGAAGGGACACATCAGTCCAAACTGCTCGATGCAGTCCAAAGCATGTTATAATTATGGAAGAGAAGGTCATCTAGCTCAATTTTGTCGTTCAGAGAAGGCAAGTCCAGCTGGGATGGAGGCATCAAAGGCCATTTCAGAAAAGTCAAAGTCGGTAGTTCAAGAGAACGCTTGTCGTGACCTCCCAAAAAGCAAGGAACTCGAACGAGGTCATCACGAGTAAGCTTATCATAAACTTTAGCGAAGTCTGTACCTTATTTGATACCGGTTCTACCCATTCTTTT
Organism: Panax ginseng; assembly: GCA_020205605.1. Taxonomy (NCBI): domain Eukaryota; kingdom Viridiplantae; phylum Streptophyta; class Magnoliopsida; order Apiales; family Araliaceae; genus Panax; species Panax ginseng. The sequence continues at coordinate 137,427,606 of CM035135.1, read as the reverse complement.
ATTTCTCCTACTTGCGCTCAACGTTTAAATTTGACTCCGGAGAAATTAGACTTTGACTTATCTGTTGAAACTCCGTTGGGAGAAACCTTCATTACATCCACTGTTTATAAGTCTTGTTTAGTTCAAATCGGCACTTTGACGTTAATTACGTCGATCTTATTTCTTTGAAAATACTTGTATTTGACGTAATTCTAGGATTGATTGGTTAACTACTCATCATGCAAAAATTGATTATTTTCGTAAGGTTGTCATAGCTTTCATATTCCTAACCAACCTATTATGCGAATTCAAGCAACCAAACCATTAAAATCAATCACCGCTCATCTCAAGCCATAAAGTTATTCGCTTATTAAAAAAGCGGATGTCAAGCTTTCTTAGCTCATGTCACGGATTTAAACAAAAATACGCCGATTTTTTGAATGATATTTCTATTGTTAATAAATTTTCTGACGTATTTCCTGAAGAACTTCCTGGCCTACCCCCAGGGCGTGAAATTGAATTTTGTATAATATAAAATATTGTGCAGATGATACCGTGACAATAATAAAATCAATAATGTGAGATACTATGCAATAATTACTATAGCTATAATTGAGTATAACTGAGTGACTTCTCACGTAAGCATCAAATATATTGTGCTACTATGCAGCCACGAATATTACTGTACTTTTCATTACCGGGTAATTCGATAGTTAACGATAAAACTTTCGCCGTTATTTTTATAAAAAGATATTTATGTCATTTTTTAACTCCGACAATAATTCCGTTGTGGGGTCCACCAATGATTGTGTCGTCGTATGAATATTTCTTGTTTAAAACGAATATTCCCCAACCAATCGAATATTTTATAACAAATTGCTTACTTTGCAAAATTTATAAATATTACCCACAACTATAACTGTGAGATCCCAAAATTATGAAATAAAAGTATTCAATTTTCTTATAATTATTATTTTATTTAGTAAATGGTTAAATTGAAAAAGGGTTAAAGTTAAGGGTGATATTTGAAAATTTTACAAAGAAAGCAAGTTGTTATTCGTTATGTCGGGGAATATTCGTTTTCACATGAAATATTCATACGACAACATAATCATTGGTGGACCCCACAACGAAAGTATTGTCGTAGTTAGAAAACGAAAAATTATCATTTTATAAAAATAACGACGAAAGTGTTACCATTAAAACTGTTGAACTACCCGGTAGTAAAAAAATAAAGAATACGTCTGGCATTGGTTGCATAAGAAGACACGGTATTGATTATTGATGCTTACGTGAGAAGTCACCGGTTATACTCAATTATTGTTACGAAGAATTCTAAGATCATATCTCTCATATTATTGATTTAATTATTGTCACAGATCATCGCATAATATGTTATATTATTAAATCAATAATTGAGACGACAAAGTTATTCATATTATTATTTACAATATTGACAATGTCTAGAAGTTCTGTCATGAAGAGTTTTGGTCACCTAATTGCGCGCCAATAAGGAGAAATCCTTATCGGAAAGCCCCCTCTTTCTTGGGAACGACCTGGTTGTTAAATATTGTGCGTTATAATATTAATGATGAATAAGTTCGTGTTGATTCAAGATAAAATTGATAGTTTCATTGTGTGAGAATTATTAGTGTTAGTGAAAATCGACATTTATTTCGATAATAATTAATGTCCGGAGGTTATATTGAATTATCGGGTAATTCAATTGGGATAAATGAGCAATTAATTGCTATTAATTCACATGCTTATAACTATGTGTTCACATGTGTATACTATTGATTCACATGATTTACTATTAGGGGAGGTGGTGCAAGTTTGATAATACTTGCAGGACTAAATTAAAAATGAAGAAAAAAGATGAAGGTATTATACTGTAATATTTCGAGCCCCAAAACATGCAATTATCGAAACTATATTTTTCCTATAAATAGAAGCTCATTCCTTCATTATTTTTCACCAATTCACTAAAGTTATAGAGCAATTATTATAGAGAAAAATTATAGAGAGGAAGAAGAAGAGAAGTCTGCTACCTCACTATTCCAGTATCCAGTTTTCTTCTAAGATAAGGGGTATTATTTCTTTCGTATTCATGAAGAGAGTTGTTTTCTTTCAATACTCGTAAGGGCGGTTATTCAATTCTTAATTATTCTGTTGGAATAACCTGTCTACACGGACTATCGCATGCATGGTGAATTCTTCTGTTATTTCATTCTTCTTTATTATTCTGATGGAATAACCTGTCTATGCGGACTACCGCATGCCTAGTGAATTCTTCTGTTATTCCATTCTTTATTATTCTATTAGAATAACATGTCTGTGCGGACTACCGCATGCATGGTGAATTCTTCTGTTATTCCATTCTTTATTATTCCGTTGGAATAACCTGTCTACGCGGACTACCGCATGCATGGTGAATTCTTCTGTTATTCCATTCTTTATTATTCTGTTAGAATAACCTGTCTACGCGGACTACCACATGCATGGTGAATGACCCTTCGTATTCATTCCTTATTAAATTGTGGAAATGATATGTCTACGTGGATTACCGCATGGCGAGTGAAAATCCATTTCCAGTTTCGTAATTTTTCTGACCCTCAAAAATTCTGAAAAAATTTAAAATGATAATTTGATGAGTTTTCTAGATTGTGTCCAAAAATGGCGATTTTTGGATGTATAGATTAGGAGCTATGAATTTTATGAGAAAAGACTATTTTAAAAGTAAACTCTTATAACTCCTTGTGGTTAACTCCAAAATTGGAGAAATTTTTGTTGGGAGTACATGTATATCACAGGAGCATATCCTGTAAATTTTGGAATTTTTGGACAAAAGTACAGTTTATGATAAATGTCTAAATAATCAGCAGTTTTGGCCATATGAAAAATAGTAAATGAATTTTAAAAATTTTGAGAAAAATATATGTTCAATATGAGACTATATTCTGCTAAATCCCAGAAAAGAAAACTTTTTGAGACTGATTTGGTATTTTTCATGAAAATGGACTAGTTATGAGTAAATGAATTAAATATGTTATATGAATTAAAAAAATTGGAAAATAGGATTTTATGGCTTGGGAATCCTATATAAGGTATATGCAGATTTTTTTGATGAGGGTTTTGGTTATTGGTGATGAAAACTTATGAGTTTGGCATTTTAGGATGATTAAATGCATTAATTAGTAAAGTGTAAATAATTAAAATAAATTATTTATAAGTTTAAGAAATGATTAAAATATTAATATTAATGATATTAGATTATGAGATTATTAAGTGATTGATAACATTTGGATATTCTTGAACTCTAAATAAATTATATTATAAATGTTTAATATTTATCCTTCATCTCATTTGACTGATTCTTTATATCATTGTCATGATCCTCATGCTTATATTGCGTTAAAAGTCATCTTTGGTGTAAGACCCCAACTTATTATAAATAAAATTAAATTTTCTCTATTTATTATTTTAAAATAGTAAGAGTTGATTTGATTAATGTGGTTAGTTATGGGTAAAATGCGCAAATATTTCAAATATGCAAGTGGTTATAAAATATTCATTTTTATCGGAGAATATTTGTTTGGTCGTGGAATATTTTTACTGTCGGGGAATATTCGTACGATGGCGTAGCCTTGTGTGGGCCCATAACGAAAAGCGATTGGATGAAGAAAACGACAAGTATAAGTTGTTTATAAATAAGCACAGAAGTTATTATCATTAATATTGTTGGAATACCCGGTGGTTAAAACACAAGAAGATACCAGGTATGCACCAATTATTGATTCTTACGTAGGAAGGCATTACTCAATAATTGTTACGATGAATTCTATCGCTCAATATTTTATTTTATTGATTCAATAATTGCTACGTTTATATTTTATATTATTGTTGTTTCAATAATTGTCACTACATAGTATTTTCATTATCGGATCAATAATTCATATTATTTGAATAATATTATTAGATAACATTATTGGCAATGTCTAGAAAGTTCTCATTTCAAGGAGAGGTTTGGTCACCTAATCATGCGCCAAAGTAGGAGAAATCCTTATTGGAAAGCCCCGTCTTTCCAGGAACTATGCGGTCATCGATTATTGTGATTCTCGTAATATTATTTGTGAATAATTAATTATTGATTTATACGATAAGAAAAATATTCATTTTATGTGGATATAGATGGAGAAAATTTTTAATGTGACAATTGTTGAAAAATTGTTATTTTATCTTTTTGATAAATAATTCATTTAAATATATTATTATATTTTAATAATATAATAATGGTGATATTTTAGAATGAATGTGGGATATATGAGTATATGAGGAGGAGGAGTATTTTTGTTACAATTAATGTTTAAAACATGTTAAACATGTCGGTGGACCCCATTTCTTGACTGAAATTGGTTTATATAGTAAAATCGTCGTCCGTTTGTGGATTTCGGTTAACTTCTGCTTGAAATTTGGAAAAACTTAAACTTACAAAGTTGTAGAGAATGAAATTTCCTATGGAAAGGTCATGTGGTTTGAATTTTTTTGATAAAATGGCTATTTATTATGAATTATTGAAGTTCCGAAGTTCCAGAATAATTAATTTTTGAAGTTTAAAATATTTTAATTAAGAAAAATGTTTTTAATGTTTTGGCACATGGTGGATGATGTTTTGGCCAAAAATAAGTGGGATGAGGAAATTTGAGAAAATTATATTATTAATTTATTAAATTTTTCGCTTTGGTGTTCTAAGCATTTTCTATAAATAGGGTGCTTGGGTTAGAATTGAAAATCACACTAAAGCGAAGTTTTCTCTCTCTTTTCTCTATATTATCGAGCGTATTCTTGTGAGTATTTTGATACTTTGAGTGTTGTTGCTATACGATGCAAGTCCCTTCAAAGACTATATCCAAAGATTCCAATCAAAGATCTTTGTCTTCCAAGGTAAAAGATGTTATTTTTTTAATGATATTATTTCTTTTAATATCATTATCTTTGGATTATTGGTAAGATTTTTCTTGTGAAATTCTTGTCTTTTAGTGTTTGAGTTATTCTTATTCACGATATTTACTTTATTCACGATATCTGACTATTCACGAATCTGACATTATTCATGTAAAAATTAAATTTTATTTTTGTCCAAAATATTTATTTTAGATACTAGTTTTGATTGTATCCATATTTTGATCATTCTTGAATTTTACTTCAATATGATTATTTATGAAGTATTTTTGAACTCGGATTGTTTAAAAATTTAATCCTTAATACTTGTTCTTTTTGTTTCACTAGATTCGTTTTCTTTAAAATATTTTTCATCATCCTCGGTCCTAAATGATGGTATTCATCGAATATCTTTGGCCCAGTAGTGCAAAGATGGTTGATTTTCTTATGAATATCTTTAAATTTCAGTAGTGCAAAGATGTACAAGTGTTGAAATGAACATGACCGATTGATGAATATCTTTGGCCTATAGTGCAAAGATGAATATTTGATTCAAGATGAATATTGGTTGATGTTACAGGGATAAAATATTGATAATGAACTTTTAAATTCACAGATTATAGTAGATTTCATTTTCTACGTAACTCTTCTATGAATTATTATTTCCGCTCCGAATATTGATCTAAAACTTATTGTTTATTGTATTTTATCAGATTTTTATCTGTTGAAGATTAACGATAATTTGTTTTATATTATCTTAGTAATAATATTCTTTACTGGGCTAGTTGAGCTCACCCTTTTTCTTTTTGTTCCATTTTTCTTCTCAGGAGGCGAGAATGTAACGAGTTCTAGTCGGGGTGTGGAATGATGGTTCTAGAAAGTTGTTTTAGTAGTCCTCACCATTTTTGTAAAATAATGTACCAATAATTGTAATGAGGACTTATTTGGGTGTGAATATTGTCTAGACGGCAATATTTGTATTTAAACTCACAGTTTTCATGTTGTATTAATAAAGTTGTAGTTGTTTCTGTACCATGTTATTGACGACTCAAAATGGGTGATGTGTACCTATTTTGGGGGCGTCACATTTGGCCCGTAGTGCATAGATGGACTGTTGGTTATTAGGTTTATAGTTGTATGTCTTTGGTATGTAGTGCAAAGAAGAACTGTTGATTGATATCTTTGGTCGTAATCCAAAGATGAACTGTTGATTGATAGCTTTGTCCCGTAGTGCAAAGATGGATAGGTGTATGACATGATTATGACCACTGGTGATACTAAAGAATATCATTGGCCGTAGTGCATGGATAATTCGATGATGTGATTGGCAGGATCATGACCATTAGTTAACAGTTGAATGTCTTTAATTTGGCCATAGTGCACTGACATGCAATTGATTGGTATGATCATGACCATTGATTTTATAGTTGAATATATTTGGCCCGTAGTGCAAAGATAGACAACTGATTGGTATGATCATTGTTATTACATTTGAATATCTTTAGCCTCTGGGGTTAGAATTTTGAGTAAACGTTCTATTAAGCCTTTATGGCAAGGAGGAACTGTTGATTCACATTATTTTATACATGAATATCCTTTGCCCGTAGTGCAGGGATGATTCGATGATGTGGTTTATTTATTAAGCTGAGTCTCAGCGATAAAGTTGATGAAAAACTTTTTTTAAAAATCATAGAAGATAGTAGATATTATGCTCTACTTGACTCTTCTAATGTATTGCTTATTCTGCTGCAGTTGTTGATCTAAAACTTGTTGTCTATTGTATTCTATCGGTTGTTATATCGTTGAAGGCTAAGGATAATTTATTCTCGCATTATCTTAGTCATAATATTTCTTCATCGGGCTAGTTGAGCTCAACCTTTGCTTTCATTGTTTCTCTTTGGAAAATGAGAATATAAATTTGGGGACTAATCGAGGAGCGAGTGACGGTCAGAGACGATAAGATTAGTAGTCCTCACTATTCATTAAATAGTGTGACAATAAATATAATAAGGACTCCATTGAGTGTGGATATTGTCTAGATGACAATATTCTTATTAAAACTCTTAGATTATGTTTTGTCGTATTTTTTTACATCGTTGTATAATTAAGTTGTATTTGAATTTTGTACCATGTATTTGGCGACTCAAGATGGGTGATGTATACCTATTTTGGGGGAGTCACAATAACATAATATCAAATCTGCACCATAATATTTAAAAATATATTTTGATAAAAATTAATCTTTATTTATGAAAGTTGGGGTCTTACATTAATAATAAATAATAACAATAATAATAAGTAATAAATAATAATATTGATAATAATATCAATAATAATAGATAATAATTATAAATAATAATAAAATAATAATAATAATAACGATAACAATAAATAATAATAATAATAATAATAATAATAATAATAATAGATAACAAAATAATAATACTTTTAGGTTGTCTTTTGACCAAAATTTCAAATTAGAGGTCGTGGGTTCAATTCTTCGGAGTAACATATTTTTGGGAATTAATTTTGGAAAAGATATGTAAGTCTTTGCCGCTTAGCTAGCTACGAAAGGTGTCAACGCATTATGTGGCACCTAGGAGCTTAATATCCAAATTTTTAAAGAGAAAGGGACTCGATTTGCGTTGACCAAAAGAAAGGGACTCAATACCCATAAACACCTAAAGTTCAATATCCCCATTTACATTTTACCTGTAAGTAAGTACTGTTTATTTTATCTTTGGCACTTAACTGCTTGATCCAATATTTCCATTTCATAATAATAATATTAAAATTTATATAAAATTTTATTATCGTCACAAATATTATCATTTAATAATTAAAATTTATATAAAATTCTATCACTACCCTTTTATTGGAAATTTAAAATTAGTGATATAAGAGATAAATTTTTGTAGGACAATAACACTCTGTTTCTGAGTTTTGAACAGAAAAGAAAAGAATAGAAAACTTAAATTAGAACAGAAAAAAAAAGAATAGAAAACTTGAAGTTTTTCTTTGTGTTGTTTCTGAGTTTTTAATAGAAAATAATAGAAAATTTAAAATTGAGGACATGAGTTGTAATTTAAAATTTATTATATTAAAAGTTGAGGATAATATGAGAATTATAAAATATTAATTATTCCAATTTCTTTTAAAAGTCCAAATCATGCCAATTTTGAAGCGGAAAACTTCAAGGAGAAAAGTGGCCAAATTTTCTATCCATTTCTTTTCTTTTCTGTTTATTAAAAAACTCAGAAACATAAGAATTAGAAAGAAAACTTAACTTTTCTATCCATTTTTTTTCTTTTCTGTCCATTTTAAAACTCAGAAACAGAGCATAAGAGAAGTTAGGGATCATATAAAAAATTAAATAATTTATTCGTGTAAAAAGTTGTAATCACAAATAAATTAGAGCACATTTTTTTAAAAAAATTAATTATTATATAATGTATGTAATGTTTTTTTTGGTAATTAATTTTGATGTATATTATTAGTATACCTTGTGCAAATTTAGAAGCTACAAATCTCAATACTCGAAAATACTTAACTCAAACAAAATAAAATAATGAGTACATATCGCACCCAACAATACACCCAAATACAATTAACATTGTTGGCCTATAATATTTTGGACCTATCGAGCTACCCTTATTTTGGGTCTTTGGAGCACTGGGCTGAACTGTTGGACCGGACCATTAAGTAAAATATAGTTCTATTTGGGTTTTGATCGGTAATGATTAGAGAGATAAATTTTGACTATTATCTCTGTTCTTAATTAATAGGAAGGGACATAACAGGTCATAGCAGGTCAGTGACATGCAAGAGACAAACGGAAGTATATGAGGACAAAACACAACACAAGAAATGTAACTGATATTTTTCATTATCAAAACATTAGAGTTTATCACCTCCATTATTATCATTGTATCAGCTTGTACTGACTCTCACGTTGGAGCTATCTCCCGATAGTCCAAGTCGCCAATCTTCTGGTATTGACTCGTTTACTGTGCAGAATTAAACACGTTTTTTGGTGATTGAGGCGCGTGAAAAGATGTTAGCGTTAACAAACATAATAAAGATCTTCATAATTAAATCAAAATTTAGATTTTCATTATTATGAAAATACTTTAATTCATCTCACATAAAAATTTATCACTCCGATCCTCCCTTAATTCTGCATAACCCCAAACTTTTATTAACATTTTGTTAATCCCCCAAACTTGTAATAATATTTTGAAATACTAATATTTTTTAAACTCTCAATTTTAGAAGGTTTTTATTTTATCGATACTAAAGTTGTTAAATAATTAGAATTTAAACATGTATGAAGAAAATTCATGTGTAGTGATGTAAATAGTTAAATGTAAGACCCCAAATAATTAATAAATAAAATTTAATTTCCTCTATTTATTATTTTGAAATAGTAAGGGTTGATGTGATTAATGTGGATAGTTATGGGTAAAATACGCAAATATTTCAAAATAAGCAAGTGGTTATAAAATATTCATTATTATTTGAGAATATTCGTTTGGTCGTGGAATATTAAATCGCTTTGAATATTCGAATATTAAATGCCACGTAAATGACCATGTGTGGGCCCCATAACGGAAAGCGATTGGAGGAAGAAACGATAAATATAAGTTGTTTACAAATAATTGGCGTAGTTGTTACTGATTTTAATTGTTGGAATACCGGTGGTTAAAACACGATGAATACGCGTTGTTGACAAGAAGATACGCAGTATTGCACCAATTATTGACTCTTACGTAAAGAAGGCACTACTCAATAATGGTTACGTAATTACTCGCTCAAAGTATTTTATTTTATTGGTTCAATAATTGTTGCTTTGATATTTTATATTGTTGTTGTTTCAATAATTGTGTCATTACACAAGATTTTTCATTATCGAAGCAATAATTCATATTATCCGAATAATATTATTAGATAACATTATTGGCAATGTCTAGAAAGTTCATCTAAGGAGAGGTTTGGTCACCTAATTCAAGGCGCCAAGAAGGAGAAATTCTTATTGGAAAGCCCCTCTTCCTTTGAACCGCACTGGTTGTCAATATTGTGATTTCGTAATATTATTTGTGAATAATTAATTATTGATTCATATGATGAGAGAAAATATTGATTTTATGTGGATATAGATGGAGACAATTTTTAATATGACAATTGTTGAAAATTAATATTTTATCTTTTTACGATAAAATAATTTATTTAAATATATATATTATTATATTTTAATAATATAATAATGGTGATATTTTTACAACGAATGTGGGATATATGAGAGTATACGAGGAGGAAGAGTATTTTTGTTACAATAAATGTTTAAAACATGTTAAACATGTCGGTGGACCCCATTTATCGATCGAAATTTGATTATAGCCTCTAAAATCGCTTGGTTTGTGGATTTTTGGTCAATTTTCATTTGGAATTTGGAAAAACTTTCTTCTGCAAAGTTGTAGAGAATTGAATTTCCTATAAAAAATTGCGAGATTCAATTTTACGACAAAAGGGCTATTTATTATGAATTATTGAAGTTCAAGTCTCAAATAATTGATTTTTGGAAGTTTAAAATATTTTAATTACAAAAACGTTTTTTTTATTTTTTAAACTCATTTAACATGTGTGGTGAAGTTTGGACCAGATTTGTGTGCGTAGGAAATTTGATTATATATATTATTATTATATTAAATTTTCTGCTTTGGTGTTCTAAGCATTTTCTTATAAATAGGGTGCTTAGGTTAGAATTGAAAATCACACCAGAAACTGAAGTTTTCTCTCTCTATATAATCGAGCATATTCTTGTGAGTATTTTGAGTATACTTTGAGTATTGCTATACGGTGAAAGTTCAAGTCATAGCTTTATATCCAAGGTGTTTCAAATTTAAAAAGTCTCGATTTTCGAGGTAAAGGATATTTTTATTTAGTAATGATATTATTTTCTTCAATATCATTATGCTAAACTATTGATCCAAGTTTTTATCAAATTTGGAATTTTTGGTGTTTGAGATTCTTATTCACGATATCTGGCCTTTATTCACGATATCTGAAGATTATTCACGAATACTACTTACTTTATTCATCGAAAAATGAAAAATTTTCTTTTCGGTCAAAATATCTATTCGGATACTAGTTTTGATTGTATCCATGTTTTGATCATTCTTGAATTTTACACCACTATGATTATTTTGAGGTATTTTTGGACGTGGATAAAACGAAGTACGAATCCTTAATCCTTAATCCTTGTCATTTTGTTTCACTTTGGATTCGTTTCTTTTAAAAAATATATATATATTTTCATCATCCTCGATCTTAAATGATGATATTATTGAATATCTTTGGCACGTAAAGCAAAGATGAATGATTTCGATGAATATCTTTGGCTCGTAGTGCAAAGATGAGCAGTGTTTAGATGAACATGATTAATTTGGTGAATGTCCTTGGCCTGTAGTGCAAGGATGAATATTTGATCCCAGATATATATTAATTGATGTTACCGGGATAAAAAAATAAACAATGAACTTTAAAATTCATACATAGAAGATAGTAGTTTGCATTCTCTACTTAACTCTTCTAATGAATTATTATTTTCGCTGCGAATATTGATTTAAAACTTGTTGTCTATTGTATTCTATTATATTTTTCCTGTTGAAGACTAACGATAATTTTGTTGTATATTATCTTAGTCATAATATTCTTTATAAATTTAGTCGAGCTCACCCTTTTCCTTTTGTTTCCATTTTTCTTCTCGAGGGCGAGAATATACGAAGATGCAGTGGGGTATGGAATGAAGGTTCTAGGAGAGTTGTTTAGTAGTCCTCACCATTGTTGTAAAATAATGTATCAATAATTATGATGAGGATTTATTTGTATGTGGGATATTATGCAGATGGCAATATCGTATTTAAACTCACGCTTTTACTATTGTAATAATAAAGTTGTAGTTGTTTCGCATGCAGTGTATTGACAACTCGAATGGGTGATGTAGACCTATTTGGGGGGTGTCACAGTTGGTATCGAGCTTAGGGATATGATCTCTGGCGGAGGCCGGGAATAGTAACTAGGAGGGAGAGGCGAGTAAATCCTTCGCTAGTGTGTCCTACCTAAGCTTATTTGTTAGTTGGTCAAGTATATAGGGATATTATGTGATATATTGATTTCCTTAATTAACCCTTGTTTTATGGCGGTGATTTGAGAATGTCGATCGAGAATATTAATGATTGGAAATGAGACCGTGGAGACGCCAGACTCACCAACGAGGAGAAGCGTGCAACAGTGGTAATGTTCCTCCCTGTGAACAACACCACGGAAAGCAGATGATGAAGCGAGGGATGTTTAGAAGCTTTTTGCGATTCATGCAAAATCGCACGAGGAGACTCGTGTTCAAAACATAGGAGAAATGATAGCAATTCACGGGTTGTCACAAATGCAAGCGATTCAAAGAGTTGGGACCACAGAATTTAAGGGAAAGCTCCGATCCGATCATGGCGGAAACATGAGTCAAGCAAATTACCAAGATATTCGATGTCTTGGGATGCACGGAGGAACAGAAGGTTCCATTCGCCACCTTCATGTTCCGTGGCGAGGCAGACTACTGGTGGGAGTCTGTGAAGCGTACCCATCCACCAGACTCAACATGTCTTGGGAGACATTTGAGAACTATTTAATGACAAATACTTTCACGAAAGTGTTGGCATATATTAAGGAAGTGGAGTTCATCGATTAGAGCAAAACAACACGCGGCGGTGTCTCGAAGACGAGGCAAAGTTTGCAGAGAGTTATCCGAGTTTGCACCTTATTTGGTGGAGAATGAAGAACGATGACGCGGATGTTTCTTAGAGGTTTGAAACCCAGATACGTCAAGATCTCATTTCTCATAAATTTTATCTCTATTAGATGTTGTAAATGTGGCTCAATTATTAGGCGAGATAACGAGTATGGTCAATTGAGGACCACAACCAGGATCATCTAGGAGATGGCAATCAACAAAACAACGATAACCACGGAGAAAAAAAGAGACGGACAAAAATGGTAACCAACGATGGTAATCATGGCCGTGAGAATAGAAAAAGCGAATCGGGAGGAGATTTTAAAAAGAGAATATTCAACAACGATAATGTGAAAATGGCAAAGACCAAAGAACAACCTGGTTCAAGGAGGGAACGACCACCGGTCGATGCTACAAATGCGGAAAAAGGGACATATCACCAAAACCGCCCATAACAGTTCAAGGTATGCTATAATTGTGGAAAGGAAGGACATATCGCCGGGATTATCAGGGATTAGAATGCGAAACCTAGTTCAATGGGGACGGTGACTCAAAAGATTGTCCTAGAAAAGTCAAAGTCAATGGTTCCTGGAAGAGCGTTTGTTGTGACTGGTCAAAATGCGAGGAACCCAAATGAGGTGATCACGGGTAAGGTAATCATAAATTCTTGTGAAGTTTATACTTTACTAGACAATCGGTCTTTACCCATTCATTTTTCTCTCTCTACTTGTGCTCAACGTTTAAATTTGACTCTGGAAAAATTAGACTTTGACCTATCTGTGAAAACTCAGTTAGGAGAAACTTTCATCACATCCACTGTTTATAAATCTTGTTTGATTCAAGTTGGCACCATCACCTTACCTGTTGACCTTATCTCTTTAAAGATACTTGCTTTTGATGTGATTTTAGGGATTGATTGGTTAACTACTCATCATGTCAAAATTGATTGTTTTCGTAAGGTTGTTAGCTTTCATATTCCTAAACAACTGTTTATTTAATTCAAGCAACTAAACCATTAAAATCAGTCACTATCATATCTAATCATAAAGCTATTCGTTTATTGAAAAACGGATGTCAAGCTTTCTTAGCCCATGTTATGGATTTGAATAAAGACACGTCAAAATTGAATAATATTCCTGTTGTTATTAACTTTCCTGACGTATTTCACGAAGAACTTCCGGCCTACCCTCGTAAGCGTGAAGTTGAATTCTTTATTGACCTTGAACCTTGGTACAAAGCCCATTTCTAAAACCCCATATCGAATGGCTCTATTGAACTTCGTGGAGTTAAAGGTCCAACTACAATAATTATTGGACATCGGTTTCATTCGTCCTAAGACATCTCCTTGGGGTGCTCCTGTTTTATTCAGTAAAGAAGAAAGACGGGAGTATGCGACTTTTGTATTGACTATCGGGAATTGAACCATGTCACCATCAAGAATAGGTATCTTCTACCTCGTATTGATGACTTGTTTGACCCGATTCCAGTAAGGAGCACAATTCTTTTCAAAAATCGATCTTCGATTCGGATATCATCATTGAAGATTAATCGAGGATATTCCAAAGCGCGCTTTTTAGAACTCCGAGACGGGCATTACGAATTCTTAGTCATGTCTTTCGGATTGACTAATGCTCCTGCGGCTTTCATGGATATGATGAACCGAGTATTCAAGGAATATTTGGATCGCTTTGTTGTTGTCTTTATTGATGACATCCTCATATATTCCAAAAGTCGTGAAGATCATGAGCACTATTTGAAATTTGGTACTACAAAGGCTTCGTGAAAATAAGTTATATGCCAAGTTAAAGAAATGCGAGTTCGGCGAGGAAGTAGCATTTCTTGGGCACGTGGTATCAAAACATGGAGTATCATTGACCGACGAAGATTGAAGCAATACAAAGTTGGGAACAGCAACCGAAGACGATGGATCAAGACGTAGCTTTCGGGTCTCAAATTGGTTATTATCGGAGATTCGTGGAAGGGTTTTCTCGAATCGCTACTCTGCTAACTTCGATTGACTCGGAAGGATACAAAATTCGTTGGAGTGAAGAATGCGAGAAGAGTTTCCAAGAGCTTAAGAGAAGACTTATTTTAAGACTGTTTCTAACAATACCATCCGAGTACGGATGGATTTGTTATCTACAACGATGCTTGAGCAAAGGGTTAGGATGTGTTTTCATGCAACATGGGAAAGTCATAGCCTTTATGCCTCGCGACAACTTAAAGAATATGAGAGGAATTATCCCACTCATGATCTAGAGAGTAGGCGGTGATTCTTTTTTCGCTATTAAAGATATGGAGGCACTATCTATATGGGGATAAAGTGGAGATATATTCGGACCATAAAAGCCTTAAATATTTCTTCACTTAAAAAGAACTCAACACGCGGCAAATGACGTTGGCTCGAGCTATTGAAAGACTACGACCACACTATTCAATACCATCCCGAAAAGCGAGCGTGGTAGGGTGACGCGTTAAGTAGAAGATCATACGAGGAGCGAAAAGCGATGATGTCAAGTATACGCGATGTAGACCCAACTTTAATAGAAAAAGTTAAGGTTTCTCAAGCCCACCGACCGAGGTGATGATGCATATGAAGAAGAAAATACAAGAAGGTGCTATTATTAGGGCGAGAATTGATGAAGAAGGAATACTTGAGTCCACTCCGGACTTTGTGTTTCTAACGATTCTAATTTGAAGCACAAGATCATGATGGAGGCACACAATACACCATTTGCATTTCATCTGGAAGTACCAAAATGTATCGTGATCTTGACATACATTTTGGTGGAACAATATGAAGAGAGATTGCAAAGTTTATCTCAACATGTTTAACTTGTCAACGTGTAAAAGCGGAGCATCAAGTGCCTAAGGACCATTGCAACCACTTAAGATTACGAAATGGAAGTGGGGAACACATTACCATGGATTTCGTTATGTGTCTTCCCACGGTTTCTCAAGGCATAAATGCTATTTGGGTTATTGTTGATAGATTAACCAAGTCTGCAGATATTTCTTGCCCGTCACGGAGACTTATTCTCTTGAACGTCTTGCTAGTATGTATGTAAATGAGATTGTGAGGTTGCATGGCATGCTAGTATCCATAGTTTCGAGATCGTGACCCAAGATTCACTTCAAGATTTTGGGTTAGCTTGCAAAAAGCTATGGGTAATGGATTTATTTGATTGATTCGACATACCATCCTCAAAGCAGACGGACAATCGAGAGGACTATTCAAACTCTTGAAGATTTATTAAGACTCGTGTCCTGACTTCAAGGGCGATTGGGATAAGTATTTACCATTGGTGGAATTCTCCTACAACAACGATTATCGTGCAAGTATAGGTGTGGCTCCATATGAAGCATTATATGGGACGAAAGTGTCGCTCTCCAATATGTTGGGATGAGGTGGGTGAAACAACATTGTTGGGACCCGAAAGTTAAGACGTATATGACTCTTGAAAAGATCCAAATGATTCGACAACGTATACAAACGGCACATGATCGACAAAAGAGTTATGCGGATCTTCATCGAAAGGACGTGAAATTTAGTATAGGGGATCATGTATTGTTGCGTGTTGCCCCATGGAAGGGAGTTACAAGATTCGGGAAGAGAGGAAAGCTCAATCTACGATTTATTGGTCCATTTCATATTCTTGACCAAGTAGGTAATGTAGCCTATAGACTCGCGTTACCTCCGAGTATGGCTCGTGTTCATAATGTGTTTCACATATCTGTACTTCGTAAATATGTGAAAGACCCAAACCACATTATTGAGTTAGAACCGGACGAGATAGCTGAAGACTTAACGTATGAGGAGGTACCTGTCAAAATCTTGGATAGGAAGGAGCATGTCCTACACACGAAGGTCATACCACAAGTTAAAGTTTTGTGGAGGAACCATGCTATAGAGGAAATGACCTGGGAATTGGAAACGGAAATGAAAGCAAGGTATCCTCACCTTTTCGAAACACCAGGTACGTATGTCAATTTCGAGGACGAAATTTCATAAGGAGGGGAGGTTGTAAGACCCCAAATAATTAATAAATGAAATTTAATTTCCTCTATTTATTATTTTGAAATAGTAAGGGTTGATGTGATTAATGTGGATAGTTATGGGTAAAATACACAAATATTTCAAAATAAGCAAGTGGTTATAAAATTTTCATTGTTGTCGGAGAATATTCGTTTGGTCGTGGAATATTAAATCTTTGTCGGAGAATATTTGTCTGACGACGGCTAGCAATGACCATATGTGGGCCCCATAACGAAAGCGATTGGAGGAAAAAGCGATAAATATAAGTTGTTTAAAAATAACTGGCAGTAGTTGTTACCGCTACATTGTTGGAATACCGGTGGTTAAAACACATGAATATGCGTTGTTGCTTGACAAGAAGACACTCAGTATTGCACCAATTATTGACTCTTTACGTAAGAAGGCACTACTCAATAATGGTTACTGAGAAATTCTGCTTTATTCGATATTTTATTTTATTGGTTCAATAATTGTTGCGTTGATATTTTATATTGTTGTTGTTTCAATAATTGTCATTACACGGTATTTTTCATTATCGAAGCAATAATTCATATTATCTAAATAATATTATTAGATAACATTATTGGCAATGTCTAGAAAGTTACATCTAAGGAGAGGTTTGGTCACCTATCAATTGCGCCAAGTAAGGAGAAATTCTTATTCGAAAGCCCTCTTCCAGGAGCGCCTGGTTGTCAATATTGTGATTCTGTAATATTATTTGTGAATAATTAATTATTGATTCATATGATGAGAAAAATATTGATTTTATGTGGATATAGATGGAGACAATTTTTTAATATGACAATTGTTGAAAATTAATATTTTATCTTTTTACGATAAAATAATTCATTTAAATATATATATTATTATATTTTAATAATATAATAATGGTGATATTTTTACAACGAATGTGGGATATATGAGTATCTGAGGAAGAAGAGTATTTTTGTTACAATAAATGTTTAAAACATGTTTAAACATGTCGGTGGACCCCATTTATTATTTGAAATTTGATTATAGCCTCTAAAATCGCCTGGTTTGTGGATTTGGTCAATTTCATTTGGAATTTGGAAAAGCTTTCTTACGCAAAGTTGTAGAGAATTGAATTTCCTATAAAAATTATGAGATTCGAATTTTCTGACAAAATGGCTATTTATTATGAATTATTGAAGTTCTGAAGCTCCGAAATAATTAATTTTTGGAAGTTTAAAATATTTTTAATTACAAAAACGTTTTTTTCATTTTTAAACTCATTTAACATGTGTGGCTGAAGTTTGGACCAGATTTGTGTGCGTAGGAAATTTGATTATATATATTATTATTATATTAAATTTTCTGCTTTGGTGTTCTAAGCATTTTCCTATAAATAGGGTGCTTAGGTTAGAATTGAAAATCACACGTAAGCTCAAATTTTTCTCTCTATATTATCGAAGCGTATTCTTGTGAGTATTTTGAGTATACTTTGAGTATTGCTATACGGTGAAAGTTCAAGTCATAGCTTTATATCAGGTGTTTCAAATTTGTAAATCTTGATTTTTCGAGGTAAGGGATATTTTTTTTTTAGTAATGATATTATTTTCTTCAATATCATTATGCTAAAATATTGATCTGAAGTTTTTATCAAATTTGGAATTTTTGTGTCTGAATTCTTATTCACGATATAAGACTATTCACGATACTGATCTTATTCACGAATACTGCAAGACTATTCATCGAAAAATGAAAAATTTTCTTTTCGTCCAAAATATCTATTCGGATACTAGTTTTGATTGTATCCATGTTTTGATCATTCTTGAATTTTACACCACTATGATTATTTTTGAGGTATTTTTGGACGTGGATAAAACGAAGTACGAATCCTTAATCCTTAATCCTTGTCATTTTGTTTCACTGGATTCGTTTCTTTTAAAAATATATATATATTTTTCATCATCCTCAGTCTTAAATGATGATATTATTGAATATCTTTGGCCTGTAGTGCAAAGATGAATGATTTCTGATGAATATCTTTGGCCTGTAGTGCAAAGATGAATGATTTCTGATGAATATCTTTGGCCCGTAGTGCAAAGATGAGCAGTGTTTAGATGAACATGACTAATTGGTGAATGTCCTCGGCTCAGTAGTGCAAGGATGAATATTTGATCCCAGGATATATATTGATTGATGTTAAGGGATAAAAAATAGACAATGAACTTTAAAATTCATACATAGAAGATAGTAGTTTGCATTCTCTACTTAACTCTTCTAATGAATTATTATTTTTCATTGCGAATATTGATTTAAAACTTGTTGTCTATTGTATTCTATTATATTTTTCCTGTTGAAGACTAACAATAATTTTGTTGTATATTATCTTAGTCATAATATTCTTTATTGAAATTTAATGAGCTCACCCTTTTCTTTTTTATTCCATTTTTTTCTCGGGAGGCGAGAATATAAGCGAAATGAAATCGGGGGTATGGAATGAAGGTTCTAGAGAGAGTTGTTTAGTAGTCCTCACCATTGTTGTAAAATAATGTATCAATAATTATGATGAGGATTTATTTGTATGTGGATATTGTCTAGATGACAATATCTGTATTTAAACTCACAGTTTTACTATTGTAATAATAAAGTTGTAGTTGTTTCTGTATCGTGTATTGACAACTCAGAATGAGTGATGTAGATCTATTTTGGGGGTGTCACATTAAAAGTATAATATAAATATAACTTTAAAATAATCAAATTTAATAAATATTGTTTGTAGTAATTAAGCATGCATGAGTTTGTTAAAATATTGATTTATGAATGATTGTTATACACTCCATTATTTATCAAATTTTAAAATGGACATCAAATTTAAGCTTTTATGTCCAATACACATAATACATGTATAATAGTACCAACAGATTTGGACAGAGAATTTTAAGATCTAAAGTAGACAAAATTTTAAAAGAAAATGAAACTATTTGACACAACTGCTGAACTGAGAAAGATGCAAGTGTATGAATTTAGAGAAATAATTTTGTTTATATTTAAATTTAATTTATAAAGACCAAAAAATAAGATATAAAATCGGTTATTAATAAATAAATAAAACAAGTGGAAAATTAAATCTGAATCAAAGGAAATTAAAATTGAGATGTTATTTCCACAAACACACGCACAGTGGAATGAATCGATGATTAAAAAATTCCAGACCCCATAGCCAACCAAACACATATTGTGAAAACTGAAACCCTACGTAGCAGCAGTATCTCACAGTTCATCTTCAAAATAGTCAACAAATCACAATATTTCTTTCCTCTTTTTTCTCTCCAAGTCACAGCGTTGAGTCCTCAATTTCCCTCTCTCTCTCTCCATCACTAGCGAAGTGTGGAGTTCGGTTTCTCCCTCTATATCTAAATTCTCTGGTTCTGCTGGTGTGGCCGTTCAGTATGGCGGCAGAGAGTTCTAGATCTAGTTCAACGGCCGATTCCTATGTCGGAAGCTTGATAAGCTTGACCTCCAAGAGTGAAATCAGATACGAGGGAATTCTTTACAATATCAACACGGAAGAGTCTAGTATAGGACTGCGTAACGGTACACTACTTCTCTATTTATTTTTTGGGCCTTCGGACGATCTTTTATGTTTTCAGTCATTTTCGTCTTGTTTTGTTAATTTGATTTTTTTTAATGCAAGTACTTTTTATTTGTTATTATTAGATTCTTGTGCTGTGCTTAAATTGAAGAAAGACAGGAATTTTACTGTTGCTGGTGTGAAGAATTAATAATTTCCTGGAAACTGAAGTTAGTTACTATTCATATTATGTTTTATAGCTGTCTGATTGTGGATATGGATTTTTATTACATTAAAAAGGGTTTGAAGTTTGAATGTTGTGGTGCAAATGTTGATAACTGAAAAACATTTGGATCAATGTATTAATTTATACTATGTTCATATTAGTTTTAGTATTGTTTTTTTGGATTTTGTCTATTGTTTCTATTTTACCATGTTTGGTAATCATTGTATTAATTAAGAGTATGATAATGGATTATTTTAGTATCTATTTTCCTGTTAATACTGCTTATGGTAATCAAAATTTTGATTAAGGTTCTTTTTATTATTTTTTCTTTAGGTGTCTTATTAATTATTTATTTATTTATTATTGTTGTTGTTTTCGCTACTTTCGTACTTTTTTTTTGAAATTCTACGGTTAGTAGAAGAAAAGATTTACTATTGAAATTTGAAGGTTAAGGAGAATGTACGGCATGTAAGCACTTAAATCATGAAAAGGGAAAGAAAAGCTAAATCCTCCCTATAAATTACTCTCTCCGTCCCTGGATAAAAGTCTTTATTATTATTTTAAGTAGTTCCAAGTTAAATGTCTACTTGCGTGATCTATTTTTTACAATAATTTGACTATAATACCCTTATTATTAATTGTTATATTTTTATTCTCTATGCATATTTATGGAGCATCATTAGTAATGTGCAAAAAACTATGCAATTAAATGAGAATTTAAATATAGACAATTTTGTCATTTTATCCTCTTTCTTAATATGCGCAAAAAGTCAACCAAGACTTTTATCTTGGGACGGAGGGAGTATAATATATAGGATAGTATCAATGACAAAGTTATGGATGCCATGCTAATTTTGGTGCTCATTTATCGAATGGCAGTAAGATCATTTGGAACAGAAGGACGTAAAAAAGATGGTCCACAAGTTATGCCTAGCGATAAAGTTTACGAGTACATACTGTTTCGTGGAAGTGATATCAAGGTACTATGATTGGGAATTCATGGTTCATTACTGCTATCTTGGAAACTTTAAACATGACTTGTTTGTCTTGTTATTATAATTTATTTAATATCATGCAAGTGTATCTTATATTTTGGTTCTAATTCCTCAGATTTACTGTAAAGTTTCATTCTTTCTGCAAAAATTGAGCAAAATCCATCTTATTTGATTACCGTTTGAATGGTAATTAATTCATTAATCTGCCTACGCAATATAGTTGATTATGCCGTACATGACAAAGCTGAACTTCCCGCCACTCCCCCTGAACTCGTTATTAAAATTTCATATAATAAAGGATTTATTAGCTGCTCTGCCTTCCACAACATCAACACTTGTATTATTATCATATCTTTCCCGAATTTGTTTGTATTATCAGGAAGCGTATAATCTATATCTCATTATTATCCTGCAACTACGAATAATATCTGCTTGAGTTCCGCCTTGTTCACAGATCAAAGTGGATGTTTTCTTTGATATTTCTAGCAGTTCTTCTACAAGCAAAACTTAGATGGATTTTGGTTAAGTTTTATGCTGGAAGAATTGCAGAGTGCCAACTCTCTGTGTGAACCTTTCTGTTTGTTAGTTGCATATGTTAGAAAATATTATCTCTAGACAGATTATATGCTCAAATAGCTCTCCGCTAAAATTATAGTAATAGTCTGTTAAGCAACATTACAGATATTGTGTGACAGAATTTGTTCGTATGATTCCATTTCCTTGAATGGTCAAAAGCAGATATATATCAATATCAAGTAAAGTCCTGCTGCCTCAAAGTAAATTATTAATTATGTATCAAGGAAGTATCTTATACATTGTATATTTGTTCATGTGTTTTATGTTCTGGATGATTTAACCTTGTTGTTTTTTCAATAATAGTAGTTGTTTTTTAAGTTATATTGATTTGTTCGTAGTAGTGATAAAATGTACAATATTCTTTGTGCCTTTTGCAGGATCTACAGGTTAAGTCATCTCCACCTGTTCAGCCGCCTGTCCAAACTACACCACCCATAAACAGTGATCCAGCTATAATTCAGGTAATTTGGAGGAAGAATTTAAATAACACATGCATACTTGTGCACAAGTCTTTAGTTTTTAGTGACTCTTCTTCTTGATTCCCTATGCAGTCACACTATCCTCGCCCATCTTCCACCTCCTCAGGCTTGCCACCTGCTGGTACTGGGTCTTTGACAAATCTTGGTTCGCATAGTGCACCACTGGGACAACATGGGTCAACTTATCAAGGTGGTATGCCTTTGTACCAACCAGGAGGGAGTTTGGGGTCATGGGGGCCTACACCACCTCCTCCAAGTGCAAATGCTAGTGGACTTGCAATGCCAATGTATTGGCCAGGTTTCTATGCCCCGCCAAATGGGCTTCCTCAATTGCACCAGCAATCTTTACTTCGACCACCACCTGGGCTGTCAATGCAGCAGCCTATGCAGTATCCCAATTTTAATGCATCTTTGCCAGCTGGAGCTTCAAATTTACCAGTTTCAAACTTACCAGAATATCCCTTTCCTTCGCTTCCCACCACCACTACTACTTCACTCAGCTTAAGCTCTACTTCTTTGCCTTCGATTCTGCCTCCTGTTCCACCTGTGACACTACCTTCTGAAGCATTACCCAGCTTTATGCAAAATAAGGCTCCTAACTCTGCGATTCCTCTAGCGTCACTGAATGTTAGCTTGCCATCAATGCCTCAGTTGACTACTTCAAGTCCAGATGTAAGTGTCATTGCGCCTCCTATCTCTAACAAGTCTATTGCAAGTCCAGCCTTACCATATCAAGCCATTTCTCAACCCATTTCCTCTGTTGCTGGGATATCCAGTTCAATCCAAACAGAAACAGTGACACCCTTACTTGTAACCCCGGGACAGCTGTTGCACTCTGGGAAAATCGCAGTTTCTACATCTCAGTCTTTACAAACAGCTCATAAAGACGTGGAAGTGGTTCAAGTATCTCCACGGCCATCATCAGAACTGCCAGTTCCAGTTGCAACTGAAGCTCAGCCACCAATTTTGCCATTACCGCCACCTTCTCGCACTGGCCAAAAGGTGTCAGTTTTATTATTATTCTGGATAAGTTTATGTGCTTGTACCTTGTGTGTCTTTGTTTATGTCATTTTATCCATGTTTATGTCGTTTGTGTTCTTTTAAACTCATGTAAAGTTGTCAAAAAAATGTTTTTCTTGAATAACTTTTTAGGTTGTTGATTTATAAGAACAATAAAGTGTTTTGCTTGGTCTTAATGGTGTTCATTTGAGGAAAATATATACATTGTAGTGGAATCATTGGCTGTAAAAGATGTCAGTGATTGAATAAAACACAAGGGAAAAGTTCTCTTTCAATTTTATTAGAAGTTTCCTTCTAGTGTGCATGCTCTAACTAAAACTCAAAAATTAGTTGTTTCTGCATAAATGTAGACTTTTAGGCAAATTTAGTAAGCAAAAAATAAAGCTGCTTTCCGTCTTCTTCCATGCTGATGATTCACTCAGCCATTTCACCTTCCTTTTTGGCGTAGTGGACCTTTTTAGCTTTAATTTACTGCTCAATCTACATTTATCGCATGATAATAAATTTAGTCAGCAAAGAAGAAGGTTTAAGAAATATATCCGAACTAACTGAGTTTTTTTGGTTGTTGAACTAATTGATTTTTTGTGGTTGTCGAACCGATTGATTTTCTTTGTAGATTTTTTGTAGTTGTCGAACTGATTGATATTTTGTTGTTGTCAAACTGATTGATATTTTCTTGTCGTCAAACTGATTGATATTTTGTTGTCGTTGAACTAATTGATTTGTTTTATCTTGAACTTTTTGTGTTTATACAATTACAGTTATACACTATTTATGTGTACCTGCATGTGTTTCAGTGGATACCGATTTCTTTCTGCTGGGCTCTTAATTATTGAAATGCTTCTCTTGTGGAAATTGTTGCAACCTAATGTACATTGCATTTCATTTTTTTTCCCTTTCATAAATGATCTTGCAGCCATGATATTACGAAAAACAGTAGTATGTGAGTATCTTGCTTCATGCAAAGCTGACAAATAAGTAAAATTACTTCATGTTGAGTATACAGGACCTATATGTTCTTTTTATTGAATTGGTCAATAAATTGTTTTTAAGTACATGTGTCGACGGCTCTGTTCCTTCCTTTTGATTTCTTCTTTTGCTTTGATTAGCCAAATGGAGCTCCTTATCAAGCTCGTCACAACAACTACAGAGGGCGTGAACGAGGAAGAGGAACAGGGGTAATGTGTTGTTTTCTTTGAATCTTTATATTTCGAACTTATGTTATGAATATGATGCCGTATCATCCCTACAGTATAATAGAACCCAATCCTTCTGTGCATTTACTACAATTGTCCTATTGTATCTCATGGTTTCTAACATTTGTGATACTTCCATTTCTATAGTACATAAAGTTATTAATGTATTAGTTGATACCAAAAGCAAGTTATAGATCAATCTAGTAAAGATATCAATGAAATGATTTTTCAAATTTGAGTGTCCTACCTTTGTGATTATTGGTCGGAAATATGAGACTGACTTGCGAACTAGGGTGAATCCACTGTTATGGTTCTAATTATGTTAACTCATATTATTCCAGCTTTTGTGTGTGGTTCTGAGGGTGGTCAACTGAATATATGGGATTTTCAGCCCTTCTGATAAAGTATTTTGTTGTGCTTGTTAATGGGATGGAACAGTAGTAGTTTACATAGTATCCCAGCATGCAATTTTTTCAGCAGACCGACCATCTAGGGATAGAACTGACTAATAGGGTACTTGTTCATTTGTGTGTTTGAGATAGCAGGTAATAGGTGGGTTTTCTTTTGTAATTATTTGAAATGTCAGCAGGAAAGAGTGTTTTTGTTTTGTTTGTTTTTTCTTATTTTGTAGATATTCTGGGTAGAATGGGATTTAATGTGCGACAACTAAAACTATTTGACATTTGGCCTGCAGAGTTCACGACCGGTGATGAAATTCACTGAGGAATTTGATTTTACAGCAATGAATGAAAAATTTAACAAGGATGAAGTATGGGGTCATCTTGGCAAAAGTAACAAATCCAATTTAAAGGAGAAAGAAGGGGATGGAAATGCCAGTGAAGATCACTTTGAAGAGGAAGATGATGCTGAATCACCTAAGTTAGAGGTCAAGGTGAGAATGGTTATTTTCTGTTTTATCTTCTTCTTCTATTTTTTTATTTTTATTCGAGTATTTAAAATTTTCCTTAGGTTAGCCTTATTTAAAAAAATAATATCATTGTTTATTTTATACACATAATGCTCAAACATTCCCCTGCATTCTACAGCCTGTTTATAGCAAGGACGACTTTTTCGATACCCTCTCTTGCAATGCCCTTGATAATCAATCAAATAATGGACGGACAAGGTTTTCTGAGCAGATGAAGTTAGACACAGAGGTATGTCTACTCCATTGTGGTTAGATTTTTGAAGAATTTTGTGAATCATTTACAATTTGCTCGCCTGTTTCTTGGGTGCAGACATTTGGCGAATTCTCAAGGTACCGAGGTGGGTGGGGTGGCCGCGGTCCAGGTCGAGGTGGTCATTCTCGAGGAGGTTATTATGGAAGAGGTTATGGCTATGCTGGGAGGGGCCGTGGTCGGAATATGCCAAGTCGTGATTACTAATGCACGTCTATTAATTTCTAGACCTCAAGGGAGAGAACCAAGTTCCATTGGTCCCTCGGGACAATTGATTTAGGTTATGCTTGTATGTCGGCCATTTACCTGTTCATTCTGGAATAAAATTAGGAAGTATTGCCCTTCAAATCTTTTTGTATGGGCTTTGATATTGCCTTTCAAATCTTTTCTCCAATGGTGGATTTGTCTTTTATGAAAGTGGTTTTAATCAGAAGACTATTCATTTACCAATAGGGTTTCTGTCATCAGAGAAGTGACTGTAAATTCTGTGCGTTAGGATATGAATATATTGTTTAATTTATTTTTCCAGTCTTTCCTAGTCATTGTTTTGTATTTCAGGTAGGAAGTAGTTATGAAAATAAACGTAAAAGGAAATGGCACGGGCTTCAAGTCCCTCATCCTTAATACAGCCCAGGATGTGGTTAAATTTATCCAGATTCAAGGATTCATTTATGAACTTCACAGCAATGGAGTAAAAGACAATAGCTTTGTATTTTATCTACAGTTTCTTTTTATAATTTATAAAGAAAATGGGAGAGATCAACTCATCAACCGTGAATTAAACTTTATAGTAAAGATTTGATATTTTTTTTGGTGCAATAGTAAAGATTTGGTAAACTAAATTGTTGGATATTTTTAAAATTTGTTCTTGTATAATAAATATATTATATTGTTTGAATAATTAACAAATGCATTGGTTCAATGGTTGAATTTGTGGTTACTAGTTTAAACAGGTGTAACGTTGAACCGGTGCAATGGTTTAACTTGGTTCACTAGTTTGAACTGGTGTAATTGCTAGTTTGAACGGGTGTAATATTAAACCGGTGCAATGGTTTGATTTGGGTCACTAGTTTGAACTGGTGTGACTCTTAGAAAGGGTGTGTTTGGTTCATATTTTTTCAAATTAAAAAAGTGCCTTTACAAAGGAGTATTTGGAATTCTATAAATGGATTAGAAAACTCCCTTTTGGGATAACAATTCATTCACAAAAAATAAATTTATAATTCTTTTAAAAGAATTTTGGCGTTTATTTTATTCTCTCTCAAATTATAGTTTTGAATTAAATACTATCATGCATATAGTATTTAATACAGATTAATTTATGGGTCTTACTTATCTTGGAAGACGAATTCGCTGTATCTCTGTGCAATTTATGTAATAGATGAATACTGTTTTAAAGAGAGAGTGAACTTTCATTTGATTCAGACGGTGCTATTATTATTTTTTTAGAATTTCGACAATGTCCTAAGACGAAAGTTTCAACAATCTTAAGACATAGAAAGACATTCTAAAAAATGATATTTGGGATAGCGATGCTACGTCAAAGAATGATATTTTCTTATAACTATGATCGCATAAATTATTATTATTCAGGAGGAAGTTTCTCAAATCAAATAAACTATAAAGGATATGTGAAATCACTATAAGTGAATTAATTAAATTTTGGCATGATAGTATATATTTATTAATTATTTGATAATACTATCTATGACTAAAAATGAATTTTTATTTCTTCCAAGTATAATATATGTGATTATATTATTTAGGAGAAAAATAAAGTAATACATATTGATTATTGTGACGCCCCCAAAATAGGTATACATCACCCATCTTGAGTCGCCAAATACATGGTACAAAATTCAAATACAAACTAATAATACAATGAATAAATGTAAAATACGACAAAACATATCTTTGTGAGTTTAAATACAAATATTGTCTTACAAATAATATCCATTTTTAAATAGAGTCCTCGTTACATTTATTATCACACTATTTTTACGAATAGTGAGGACTACTAAGACACCATCTCGACCATCACTCTGCTTCTCCGACTAGCCCCCAAATTACGTTCTCATTTCAAGAAGAACGGTGAAAGAAAGGGTGAGCTCAACTAGCCCAAAGAAGAAATATTATGACTAAGATAATGCAGAATAAATTATCATTAGTCTCCAACAATGTTAAACTGATAAAATAAAATAGACATCAAGTTTAACTGCAGCGGATCAAACAATCCATTAAAAGAGTCAAGTAGAGAATAAAATCTACTATCTTTTATGATTTAAAAAGTTCTTCATCACTTTTATCGCTGAGACTCAGCTTAATAAATAATTCACATCATCCCTGCACTACGACCAAGGATATTCATTAGGGTCACAACCATAAATTCCATGCACTACAGGCCAAGGATATTTGTGTATTCATCAATGGTCATGATCATGCCAACAACTGTCCATCAATGCACTACGGGCCAATGAGGACTTTTACCACATCATTTGTAACATTACGGTCATGATTACACCGAATAATCCCTGGTCATAATCATACCAAGTCCATCCATGCTTTACAGGCCACATATGACTTTCAAAAAATATAAACATGAGGATGATGACAATGATATAAGAATTCAATAAAACAAGTTCAAGAATTAAGTTATTCAGGAACTAATAACGTCCAAATTGTCAACATGATACTACTTTGTAGAGTAAAATTCAAGAATGCTTAGAAGAATATTTTCATGAAAAATACTGGATGAAGCGCAAATATCAAGGATATTCCACTAATTTCATGGAGTATAGAAGTCAAAATTTTAACCAACTGAGAATAATAAGGAATGAAATAACAACAGAAATCACCATGCATGCGGTACTTGCAGATGTACAAAGTTATTCCAACAGAATAATAATAACGGAACCAGGTCAGGTGAAAATCACACCGACAGGATGTTCCAACAGAATAATAAAGAATGGAATAACAACAGAAATCACCATGCATGCGGTACTTCGCATAGACAGGTTATTCCAATAGAATAATAAATACAGAATAATAAAGACGGAACCAGGTCCGGTGTAAAACACACAGACAGGATATTCCAACAGAATAATAAAGACAGAATAATAAAAAGCGGAACCCGGTTAAGGCGAAAGAAATCTGATGCACAAAGATGTTCCAGCGAAATAATAAAAAGCAGAATAATAAAAAAAGCGGAACCAGTCCGGCGTAAAACACATACATGATGTTCCAACGGAATAATAAAACGAGAATAATAGAAGAATGTCACCAAGTATAGGGTATTCAGCGATATGAGTTATTCCAATGTAATAATAAAGAAATGGAATAATGAAGTTCTCTTCTTGAATACAAAAGAATAATATCCCTTACCAGTAAAATAATACTTGATATAAAGAGTAGTGAAGTAGCAGAAAACTTTTCTTCTCTCTCTATAGTCTCTCTCTATAGTTTTCTCTACAGAGTTAAATTGAATTCGTAAAAAATAATGAAGGAATGAGCTTTATTTATAGAAAAATGGAATGCATAGTAACTAATTCATTAAAGCGGTCCAGATTGATTTACTTTAATCTGACGGTCCATATTTAAAGCAAAAATTTTTAAATAAAATATAATATATTTTATTTATATATATATATATATATATATATATATATATATATATATATATATATATATATATATATATATATAATGCACAACTCCTAAAAGTGCACGACTTAAAATCTCCCCTTAGCTTCCACTTCTCGATCATATATATATATATATATATATATATATATATATATATATATATATATATATATATATAGGGAATCGATCCAAGTGGACAACGTTAGCTATTGTCCTATTTCAACTAAGCGCTCATCCAGTAGTCCAAAATTGGAGTTAGTGGGTGAGATGATAGGCCGACCATTAGAGAGAGTGTGACGAGAAAAAAAGAAATTTGGCTTAATTGCGATTATCTAATTATTTTTCGTAAAATAAAATAAAATAATAAATAATTATAAGGATAATCGGTAATTATCTTTATACTTATTCTTATACTTATTAACAAAATAAGTAAGTATAAAAATAATTATTGATTATTGTTTTATGATTTTTAATTATAAATAAAAAATAGTGATTGAGTTTATTTATTTGAGTAGGAATATAATATAAATTCAATCACTATTTTTATTTATAATTAAAAATCATAAAGATAAATCGATAATAATTTAATCTTTATTTTCTATGTATAAGGATAATTATCGATTATCATCTCATGATTTTTAATTATAAATAGAAAATAGTGATTGAATTTATATTTTATTCTACCAAATATATAAACTCAATCACTATTTCTTATTTATAATTAAAAATCATAAAACAATAATCAATAATTATTCTTATACATACTTATTTTGTTAATAAGTATAAGGATAAGTATAAAGATAATTACCGATTATCCTTATAATTATTTATTATTTTATTTTATTTTATGAGAATAATTAGACAATCGATAATTAAGCCAAATTTCTTTTTTTGTCACATCACTCTAATGGCCATCAAAACATCATTTATTTGTAAGCAAGTCATAGAGAGTAGCGGCCAACAAAAAAAATTTTTCTTTGGCCATTACTCCTCTAATCAATTTGGCGCTTATCTCACCATTAATTCCAATTTTGACTACCGATGGATGAAATAGTATTGAAATAACAGAGACAATATCTAACGTTGTCCACTGGATCGATTCCATATATATATATATATATATATATATATATATTATAATAATAATAACCTCCTCCGACCAAGTTAAGCCATCATCCCATTTTGTCAACTTTTCCAATTATATATATATATCATCCTAGTATAATAATTCACCCACCATCTTCTTTTCTTCTTTACCCACACACATTCACATGCACACACATCACACTCACACACACATATAATATATATCTTTGTATAATCTTCTACCATTATTTTGAAAAAGCGGGTAAATGGGTGTACATAAAATAAGCAAAACCGAGTGACTTCTCCCGTAAGCATCAATAATTAATGGTGTGCTTCTTATGCAATTCTGGCGTATTCATCAGTACTTTTACTATCGAGTAGTTCAACAAAGATCAGCGGTAAAACTTCCGTAGTTATTTCAATAAAATATTTTCAATAGTTTTCTCAATCCGGCAATAATTACATTTGTGGGGTCCACCTAATAATTGTGCCATCGTACGAATATTTCCTGTTTAAAACGAATATTCCCCGACCAATCGAATATTATATAACAACTTGCATACTTTGCAAAATTTATAATTATTACCCACAACTATAATATTATATCATAATATTCAAAAATGATAATTATAGAAAATTCATTTTTATTCAAAAAGTTGGGGTCTTACAATTATTATATGTGAGAATTTGAGTTCATAAGTTAATAAAAAATTGAAAATATAGTATATGCTTGTTAATTTATTTTTAAAATTGTTACAAATGAATAATTTGCATATATGTATATTTTAGATTAATCATACGATAAAATGTTGTGCATGGTTATGTGCTTTAAAATTTATGAGTATTCATAAATTTTGCACATATATAGTATTAAGTATGATGTTTAAGTATAAATAATTTTTATTACGATTAATTATCATATGTCATGATCATGGATTATAGTCGATTTTAAGTTTATCAAGGCAATAAAAGTTTCTCTCAAAAAGAAAAGACAATATTGTCTAGTTTTAGATTACTGTTTTTAAATTGTACCAAGTCAAGATTAATGCGCATGGTCCACTTTCAAAATGAGTGATGGTTCAAAGAGTTATAATAAGATATATATGAGACATCATATATAAACTTATTTACATATAGATTAACCATTATTTTGGTGTTAAAAGATAATATAGTTTACATATCGCTATCTCTAATTAGGTTTACCTAAGTAACTATGTAAGTAAAGGAAGTGGGGTTTATCTCTAAGTCACTTATGCAACTCAAGAGATAAGCACAAGGTCATAAAATGTGTTGGATTTCCTTTAACTATAATTAACTATAAGGGGTATAATATGTTTCTATTGAGTAAGATATCACTTTAAGATTTTCTAGTTTAATGATAACGTTATTAAGAATTATTATGATATTTTGTGATATGGAGTTATGGACTATGTAAAGATTCAAGTCGAAAGACACCTCTTACTTATATGTATGCTATGCCTAAAGATAGAGAATAATGTTGACAAAATAAAGTTACATGATTTTAAAAATGGGGGGAGATTGTTAAATATTTTCAAAATCTGTTGTTATATAATAAATATATTATATTATTTTAATAAATAACAAATGCATTGATTCAATAATAAATGTGTGATAACTAGTTTGAACACGTGTAACTTTGAACTGGTGAAATTGTTCGACTTGAATCACTAGTTTGAACCTGTGCGACCCTTAGAAGGGTGTGTTTGGTTCATATTTTTTCAAATTGAAAAGGTGTATTTACAAAGTGGTGTTTAAAATCCTATAAATGGAAAAACTCTCATTTGAGACAACAATTCATTCACAAGAAATGAAAGCATAATTCTTTTTAAAAAAAATTAGTGTTATTATTTTATTCTCTCAAATTAAATTTTGAATTAAATATTATCACGTATATAATATTTAATACATAATAATTTCTAGGCATGTCTTATCTTGGAGACGGATTCACCTGTGCATTTTATATAGAAGTCCAATAATAATATCTTAAGGAGAGTGAACTTTCTATTCAATAAGCGATACTATTATTATTTTTTCAAAGTTGAATGTTCTGGGCGAAAGTTCCAACATGAATTCCCTATAAACAAAAAAGTTATGTAGTAATTAAATATTTGTTGTGTTTGGAGAGTGGGACTACTTGGGAATTTATTCTCAGAGAATCACCTACCTACTATATTCTTTTTAAAAAAGGAAAAACACTGTGTGTACTAACAAATGGACATATGACAGTCCAAACAATAAGCAATTCTTCCGAATAAAGTAATGGTGAATGGATAGTATAATGGTGGGATCTAGAGTAACGGTACTGTCGGTTCGGTTCCCTTATAGAGCTGAAACTGAGAGGAAAGCTGCCTGCAAATTAAAGCATGGCCAACAGAGTAACAGTCTTACCAGTGTCTCCCCTCCTCCCAACAAGACCTATTGTATACTATATATGCTGTCAGTAATTAAATTAAAACTCTCCTTTCTCTATACCAATTTACAAATCTTTGTAATATAGAAAATGTCTTTTCTTTAAATTAAATTAAAAGAAAAATTCTGATAATTTCAGTGAAAACGTGTTGAAATTTCGATTCATGTTTCCACGTAGCTGGAAGACAACCAGTCTTATTGGATAATACTTTGGCTGCTATGCAGGAGCAGTGGAGCCAGAGTTTGTGATCTAGGGGAAGGGTTTTTTTTTTTTTTTTTTTGTTGTTGTTGCTAATTTGACACCTCCCCCCCCCCTAAGGATTAAACCCCAACCTGATGATAAACATGCACTAGGCCAACGACCTTCGGTAAATTTTTAATGTATATTTTTGTTTTTATTCATCAATTTGGCAAGGGATACATCTACAAATTCCTCTACTAAATTGATATTCAATGAGGGGACTGCCATTTCTAACCATTCTAAGACCTTGCATATGCCAGGTCACCAGTCCCTACTAATGACTTGGCCAAAATTTGTTCCTGTTACATCTAGTAAATAAAAATAAAGTTGGAAAAAAGAAAAAGAAAAACAAACTATGTCCACAGAAAAGCCAAAAAGGCTACTCTGTTTGACTATTTGTACCACACAAAAAAGCTTAGTTTAATCTTATTGCTTTTGGCTAACATCTTCCATATGCTTCCATCCATCAAGTAAAGTTGTAAGAAGATTGACGCACTAGTGTCACCACTACCTTTATTGGCAAACCTAACACCTATATTTCTTTGAAATTTACTGGCCTAACGAAAGGGAAAATGCATGTTATTTTTGTATGTACCCAAAAAGGGGTACCCACATGCTGTACAACCCAGATAGCTAAAACAAAATATTTCTCTTGTGGGTCTAATTCCAATTGCGTACTCCTTGAAGTTATGAGATTGATCACACGGTTAGAGTTGATGGGTAGTTTATATTACTCCATTATTATTTTCTGGGTTTTGCCCAGCAACCCAAAATATGTTAGTTTTTGGGAGAGAGAAAGGGAAAATTGGACGCCAAATAAACTTTTCCTTTCCTCCCCCCCCTGGAAAAATACAAACACACGGCTACAGCCTACAGCCAACAGAGAAGTTTATTCCAAGGCAATAGAAGATAGACCTTGAGAAATAAGGCAGAAAACTCCAGTCTGGTGGTGCTAGGTTTTGTTCCATTTACTGTTAATATTGTAGAATTAACTGCTAAGATAAAAATAAATATTAGACGTCACCCACCCATTTGTAGAATTTTCAATCCAATTGGAGGAAGACTGGCCACTAAATATTGGTGGTACCTGTAGCTCTTAGGGTGACAGTTGTGATTGAGTTCCATTATTCCTGTGAAGGGTCTACATAAAATGATAAGGAGATAATGCTGAATGTGGGCATGCTTATATCGTTGTTCACCCTGCATAATTACAAGTTTCTAAGCCTGGACTTTGTTAAATATACTGCTCCTGAATCTACTTAATTCCACGTTCCTAACCAAGACTTGCTCCATAATATATCTTTTCGGCCAACAACGGATTATTTGTTGCTTCTGTTATATTTCAGTGGGCCAGATGGTCTGAGTGATTAACTATGGGGTTGGGTAGAAATGGGTGGGAGGCTGTTTGAGAATTGGGTTGTCTTAGTAGATGAGTGGAAGGCCCGGAATTTTCCGTCCAAGATACCTAGATGATAGCCAGGTTAGGCTTCCTGGTTGCTGCTTCAATTGCAGCCTATGCTGTTAAGCAGGTCAACGTTAAAAGCTCGAGGTCATCGGAAGCCCAGCTGACCAAGCCTTCTTCAGGTTAGTACACTTAAATTTAATTATTCTTTGCTTGTAACTATCCAGTATGTCAAAAAATAGGGCTTCTTCCATTTGTAAACGGCTTCGGTTTATTATACATATTCTTTTGTAAATAAACTAGTGGATTTCGTCTATTTGTCAAAATTGAAACTTGAGTCTTGTTTAATCCAAAATTTCATATAAATATACTTGATTGGTGAAATTGGAGCTCAGAAAATGGTGAAGCATCCATTGAACCACCTCGAAGCGAAGCAGAAGATACTGAGCAGTCTACATATTTTATCGATGGCCTCAAAGAGGTGGAAGTAAGTAATAATTCATTGTCTCTATTCTTTTTTTGGTGAGAAGACTACATATTTTTTTTTTTGGAAAATTAATAAGGTGCTATGCATACTGCAGGATGAGGAAGAGGAAAAAGAAGAGGTTAAATTGATCAATGGTGAAATTAATGCAGCTTTGAATAATCCATCTGATTTTGAAGATGAGATTTTTCCCGAGTTTGAAAGTCTTTTATCAGGAGAGATTGATTTTCCACTACCACCGGAGAAATATGACACAAAAGACAAATTCCAGACAGAGAAAGATAAATTGTATGAAACTGAGATGGCCAATAATGCAAATGAGTTGGAACGGTTGCGCAACCTAGTAAAAGAGTTGGAGGAGAGGGAAGTGAAGCTCGAAGGCGAATTGCTCGAGTACTATGGATTAAAGGAGCAAGAATCAGACATAGTTGAATTACAAAGGCAGTTAAAAATCAAGACAGTTGAAATTGACATGCTGAACATTACCATCAATTCCCTTCAAGCTGAGAGGAAGAAGCTTCAAGAAGAAGTTTCTCAGGGAGCTTCTGCCAAGAAAGATTTGGAGGTGGCTAGGAATAAAATTAAGGAGCTTCAGAGGCAGATTCAGATGGAGGCTAACCAGACAAAAGGCCAACTATTGTTGCTCAAGCAGCAAGTTATTGGTCTTCAGGTGAAGGAAGATGAAGCTTTCAAGAAAGATACCGAGGTTGAGAAGATGCTTAAATCTCTGAAGGAGTTAGAAATGGAGGTTGTTGAGCTTAAAAGGAAGAATAAAGAACTTCAGCACGAAAAGAGGGAGTTGGTCATTAAGTTGGATGCTGCTGAAGCCAGAGCTACTGCCCTCTCAAATATGACAGAGGTATATAACTTCAACTGCTCATGTTCATCTGTTGTTGAATCTAGTTTAATGATCACTTTGTGTTCTTGTTAGTTTCTCTTTCTCCTCAGCTCCGATTAGTTTTCTTTATTCTCTTGTTTTATATTTCAGTAATTTTGAAAAATCCTTTAGTCTTTCATACTTGCTAGCACGCATTATGTATATCCTGCTCGCTTAAGTTTGGATGATTAACCATTCTACTACATTAATTTGAGCAGAAGTTTTTTCTTTTTAAATGAAATCATTGGTTTGCAAGAAATTTCAACCATTGGTACCTACCTTTTCTTTCCAGAGTTTAAAAGTTTTCACTGGGGAGCATTTGTTAATAATTGATGTTCCTTGCTGTTGCAGAGTGATTTGGTTGCGAGCGTGAGAGAGGAAGTCAATAATTTGAGGCACACCAATGAAGACCTTTCAAAACAAGTAGAGGGACTTCAGATGAACAGGTTCAGTGAGGTTGAGGAGTTGGTATACCTTCGATGGGTCAATGCATGCTTGAGGTTTGAGCTCCGGAACTACCAAACACCTGCAGGCAAGATGTCGGCTCGTGATCTCAATAAGAATTTGAGCCCAAGATCCCAAGAAAGGGCTAAACAGCTGATGTTAGAATATGCTGGATCAGAACGAGGTCAAGGGGACACAGATCTTGAGAGCAACTTTTCGCACCCCTCCTCTCCTGGAAGTGAAGATTTTGATAATGCTTCTATTGACAGTTCTACAAGTAGATTAAGTAGTTTCAGTAAAAAGCCTAGCTTAATCCAAAAACTGAAGAAATGGGGCAAAAGCAAAGATGATTCTAGCACACTTTCATCACCTGCAAGATCCTTTGCAGGAGGGTCTCCAAGCAGGAGCAGCATGAGCCATAGACCAAGGGGGCCTTTGGAGTCCTTAATGCTAAGGAATGCAGGAGAGAGTGTAGCCATCACTACGTTTGGGATGGCGGAGCAGGATGATTTTAACTCTCCTGAAACTCCAAGGCTCCCACCCATCAGAAGGCAGGCTTCTTCTGATTCACTAAACAATGTTGCTGCATCATTCAGCTTGATGTCTAAATCAGTTGAAGGAGTCCTAGATGAGAAGTATCCTGCATATAAAGACCGGCATAAGCTGGCCTTGGAGAGGGAGAAACAAATTAAGGAAAAAGCTGAGCAAGCAAGAGCAGTAAAATTTGGTGATACTTCAAGTTTCAAGCCACAAAGAGAGAAATCAGTGACCTTGCCACCAAAGCTTTCTCAAGTCAAGGAGAAAGTAGTTTTCACAGGTGATTCAACCGACCAATCTGGTGATGGCAAGATGGTTGATTCTCAAGCAGTGAGCAGAATGAAACTGACACACATTGAGAAGAGACCTCCTAGGGTCCTTCGGCCTCCTCCTAGACCAACTGGAGGGGCTGCTGCTGGTACAAATGCTGTTCCTTCAAGTGGGGTATCAGGTGCTCCACCTCCGCCACCTCCACCTGGTGGACCACCTCGACCACCTCCTCTGCCAGGAAGCCTATCAAGAGGAGCAGGGAGTGGTGATAAAGTTCACCGGGCTCCTGAAGTGGTTGAATTCTACCAGAGCTTGATGAAGCGTGAGGCGAAGAAAGACACTTCATCTTTGACTTCTTCGACATCTAATACAGCAAGTGCTAGGAGTAACATGATTGGGGAAATAGAAAACAGATCATCCTTCCTATTAGCTGTAAGGAAAAAGCTATATCTATCTCTCAGTTCAGCTTCTTATCTTTTGCATAGAAATGTATCGTTCTTTTTACCTCATTCTATATACATTTTGTATGGTCTGGATTTAGGTGAAAGCTGATGTGGAAACTCAAGGTGATTTTGTCCAGTCACTGGCAACTGAAGTCCGAGCAGCTACCTTTACCAACATAGAAGATTTGGTGGTATTCGTGAACTGGCTAGATGAAGAACTCTCCTTCTTGGTATGACTCTTGTTCCACAGCATTATGCTTTTAGGATAGTAATCATCTTTAATACTGAAGTATGTTTGAGATATGCATGTTGGCATGGCTTTAACATAACAATGGAGCCTACTGGACTTGTAGTTGAAAAGATTAGCTCTATATTGACCTTTAGCTAACAATCTAAGAAAACACACATTATGATCTGTCTAAAGTCTCATTTTGCTGTCTTATGCTTTTGACAAGGTTGATGAGCGAGCAGTCCTCAAGCACTTTGATTGGCCTGAAGGGAAAGCAGATGCATTAAGAGAGGCGTCGTTTGAATATCAGGACCTGATGAAGCTGGAGAAGCAAGTCACCTCTTTTGTTGATGATCCCAATCTCCCTTGTGAAGCTGCTTTGAAGAAAATGTACAAGTTGCTCGAAAAGTATGTTCTTTTCTCTCCATATATATTGTCCATATTTTGTTTATGTTATTGAGTTTCTAAATATTAATATGCGCCATCTATCTTTATGTTTCACAGAGTAGAGCAGAGTGTTTATGCATTATTGCGTACAAGGGATATGGCTGTTTCACGATACAGAGAATTTGGCATTCCGGTTGACTGGTTACAAGATTCAGGAGTTGTTGGCAAGGTATGCTTTAAAACCTTTACAAACAAATTTCATGGAGTAAATAAGATGGTGAAATTAAACTCTCCCAAAATATATATATATATATATATATATATATATGCAGATCAAGCTCTCTTCTGTACAATTGGCAAGGAAGTACATGAAGCGTGTTGCATCAGAACTTGATGCATTGGATGGACCAGAGAAGGAACCAAATAGAGAATTTTTGGTCCTGCAAGGTGTTCGTTTTGCTTTCCGTGTTCATCAGGTATATTCCATTCATATTTCATGCGCTTGTTGCATACTATATGAACAACTTTGGCCATTCTATATGAACACTTTGATTTCCAATTCTTAAATATATATATATATATATATACACATTTTCTTTTCGTATTCCAGTTTGCAGGAGGTTTTGATGCAGAGAGCATGAAAGCTTTCGAAGAACTGAGAAGCCGTATGCAAGCAAAACCAAGCGAAGACAACAATCAAGAAGCCTGAGGGATCGCTTTAGTCACTTGTATTTTAATCATGTACAATCCAAAGTCAAGTTAAAGTTTTGTTTTTTTTTAAAAAAAAAAAACCTCATACAGCTGTTACAGAGAAGAATTATATTTTTCTGCAAATTTTAAGGTTGCTCAAGTTATGAAACAAAGAATCAATATATTCGGTTTAAGAAATTTGGGGTCCCAATTATTTGTGTTCTCAAACGATTTAACTTTGTTTTGAATTTTTAGACATTTTATTTATTTATTTATTCTTCTGGGAAAGAGCATATGAAACTTATAAATACAAGGGAGGAGCAAGTAACATTTTTCCATTGGACAGTTTAAATCAGAATTTTCAAGTTTATTTATAATTTATATTATTATTTATGTTGCAGTCTGCAATCTGCAATCTGCAATCTGCAATCTGCAATGTAAGCCTTTAAAGAGAAAATTTCAGGTGTAAAGATTCACAAGTTCAATAATTTCTCGTGGATTATTTTTCATTAAACACTGGTTGGTCATAACCGGAAATTAGTTGCACAAGAAAGTTTGGTATTAAGGAGGAATTTCGCTTCTCTCGGAATAAATGTATATAACAAACGGTAAAGGAAACATTACTTGGGAGAAGAAGCCGAAACCATTTACATTATCCTGGTGGCATGCCTGATACTTTTACGAGATACTAATATCCTAGATACAATACACTGAATGGTCCATATGTATGTTCTGGTGTTACATTGTTGAATATGTTTGCCTTGAGCCACGCTGGGGTTTTACACGGCTCAATTCCATCTCTCTGCCTCCTTGTAAAAATTCTCATATTTTTAAAATTTATGCAAATATGCCAACTTCACTTGACATTTAGAAACCTAGAGCCGGCGCTTCAGCCAGTGCTGCATGTGACGCTCTAACAATAAAAGGGGCTTATACTATCGCATTGTTATTATAAGATTTCTGTCTATGAACTTGGCACCTCCGACCTTTCCTTGAATTTGAGACGGCAGTCTAATGACACGTCTCTGATCCCCTGCTTCCACCAATAACTCGGCTCCTCCTCTGAACTGCAATTTTCAAAAGAATATAACAGAATCAATTGTCACCTAAAACTTAATACTACGATCCCAAGATGAAAAATAGATTAAAAGCATCATAATGCAGTCAATCGAGTAGACCTAGTTAAAAATATCAAAAAGAAGTTACGTAATCAAATGCAAAATGACAGAACTAGGAGGTAAGCATACTTGGTACAGTTTGATTTCTGACTTATCAAAACCTGGCATGAGAAGGGTGACTGATTTGTTGGTTGAATCCAACTTGACTGATTG
Source organism: Panax ginseng (assembly GCA_020205605.1). Taxonomy (NCBI): domain Eukaryota; kingdom Viridiplantae; phylum Streptophyta; class Magnoliopsida; order Apiales; family Araliaceae; genus Panax; species Panax ginseng. The sequence continues at coordinate 137,387,166 of CM035135.1, read as the reverse complement.
AGTTACACTGCCATTGTCACTTGTGAGAAGATTTCGTGAATCTTTACTCAAAGGGCTCAGTATAATCTCATTCCAGTCTAGAGGGCACCACTTGAGAAAGAGGTGGAGCAAAAGCAAAAGGCAAGGGTGAAAAGTTCTTCTTGATTGTCTCTGCTGATTCTACATAAAAGCTAGGAGGTACAGTACTAAATGCCCCAGATACTTGTGCACCAGCTTGAATTGTGCATCCCCAATAACGTAATGCAGAATTTAAAGAGGCCGGACTGTTTGGGTCCATCACTAGGTAACAGGCAAACCGACGTGGTTCTGCAAAAAGAGAAGATCCTCTCTGCAACAAACATAAATTATGCAGAATATCATATATGTTGCATTATCACCAGATAGATGAAACTAGGAATTGTATACCTCCAGTTTTTGTTCCAAGTCATCCCATACTTCCGTACTAATATTTCCATTGAGAAGGGACCTACTGCTTATACTCAAGGATTCATCCACAAGCCTCAAGAGAGAGGGGCCAGCCAATCTACCTAGATCAGTCCTCTCAGCTAGGTTGCGCAGATACTTCAAATATAATCTGTTCAAGAACATATGATTCCATACAGGACTTCAGAGAGAGATGGCAGAGGGAGAGAGGGAGAGAGGGAGGGAGGGAGAAAGAGTTTGAAATTCAGTAAATACACACACCTAGAGAGGGGGGGGGGGGGGTGAATAAGTGTTTAAGCTAAAGTGATAAACAGTGAAAACTTTTTGAAATTTTCTGCTACAGGTTTAATTCAGACAGCTACACCTGTCTGCTTTAACTTATGTTCTTCGTTCAATATTATCAGACAGCTATACCTGTCTGCTTTAGTGTCTGGATTCGTGTATCTTCAAACTAATAAAGCAAAATACCCAGAAATTAAACAAACAGAAAAGAGAAGTGCAGAAACGTAAAGGCTACGTGGTTCAGCCCCTGAACCACTATCCTCTATCTAGTGGCCTAATCCACGTCCAATCCCAACTAGGATTGAAGACTCTTTTTATTACTATTTAAACCTCAATACAAAAATTACTCCCTGTTACAAAAAAGCCTCAAATCTGATGTTGGACACCTATGCCCCCTTTTTGCACCTCTGCAACTTGTACACCTCTGCACTTCTTCTCACCTCTGAGACTCTTGAAGATTTCTATGAACAGACTAACTAAAACAGGAAACCTCAAGCCAAAACTATGCTTGAGTACTTTGGTTTACAATGAATGAGTTTGGAAGATAAAACAAATTTCCAGCACAAAAGAATATAATAGATTACAATAAATGGCTGGAATAAAGCGATTGAAGTGCTCTGATATAGTATGTCCACTAGATTGCAGGTTTCAAAGTTGTCTCCTGTTTAGCCAAAGAGAAGGAGTATATATAACAAGACACACAACGGCTATAAAAGTTGTTAGCTAAGAAAACTCAGCCCCGTTAGAAACCATCCATGATTTCAGCAGCTTTGTATAACCAAAAAGATAATATGAAATTTGCAACAGCTATACGATTTTAAAGTAGCTGAAATAAAGGAAAGAAACTCTATACCCAGTCAGTTGTTGAGTACCAAAAGAGATTACATAAGATAATACCCAACTCTAAAAAGCTTCTGAAGTAAGATAAGACCCAATAGTTAAAAAGCTTCTGAAGAAAGATAAGACCCAATAGTTAAAAAGCTTCTGAAGACTCCTCATAGTCACTAACTGATGTGGACCCCACTAAGCAAGAGAATATCCTCAAATAAATTTAGCACCCACAAAATACTCTGTAGAATAGATGAACCAAATTTGGGCCAGCTGGAAAAAACATTTAACAACATAAACCCATCAAATAATATTTGACAACATTAAAAATTATAAATACCAACATTCCTTAATAAACTCCAAATCAAATCTTCCTTAATAAACTCCAAATCAAATCTTCCTTAATAAACACCAATTCAAATTTGAAATGATTTTAAAACATTTCAACTTACCAACGGAAGAAAATCAGCAACAAGTGTTCATGTAATAACCATAATCCATGCATATTAATTATAATATTATAAACCATTTATATATAAACCATAATCCATGCATATTTAATAATATAATAATAACAAACCATGAACCATGCACACGTCTAATATACTTAAATTAGTCATCATTCAAAACATCATAAAATCAAAAACTAACAGAGTTCACTAACCTCGCTTTGCTAGTTGCACCCATCATCCGTATTGTTTCTTCAGTGCTTATACCATCGTATATAATTATGTCAAATTTATCTGTTTGGTGGTTCCTTTGAGGCATATCACCTAGGAATCCGACAAGCCTTTCAAGTGCTAACGCAGAAAACATAGAATCCATTCCAGGAAGAACACCAAGCTCTTCACCTACCACCTACTAAATTATGCCACATTTAATAAAGGGAAAATATCACCGAAGGGAATCCACATCTTTTAGATGACAGTAATAAAATTAAAAGAAAAAAAACCCAGTACATACCCACCCCTTCCAGAACTCCTTGGGTCATGTTAAGCTGTGCATCTGCTTGCTTCAGTCTACGGAGAGGTTCAAGGAGCATCTGCGATTATAGATCATTTAGATTTTATAGCTATTCAAATGAGCCTCAATATAACATTTAGTGTACGGAAAAGAAAAACACACTTTTGTAGTTTCCAACCTAACTGCTGAAAGGTTATTGTTGCATGCGACAGGAGATGTGCCAATCTTACAATTTAGAAGATATTCAGCAGTAGGGTCTTGAGAATGTATCATCAAGCATGTTTTAAGGCCAGCCATCGCATAATGCTGAGAATCAAAAGTAACAAGCTAATTAAGATATCATACTTTTGAGATTAACTAAATGTCAACACGCACATTCTATGATGCTAAAAAAGAATGCCAATTCCTAGAATACCAAGTGAAGTCATTATCTCAATCCTTACCCCCATGCACCTAGTGAGAGATTGGTAAGCAGGCACATTATGATTTGATAGACTGCATATGAGTTAAATTCATGTGATATAATGATAGTATCTTGCTGACTTTTTGCACAAATACACAAACAAAGATCTTTTTGCAACCAAATATCCCGTGTGCTGCTTTCACAAATCACCTCTATGTGCTTCATCAGCTCATTAGTTCTCTATCTGTCTAGAATTGAGAGTCCACTTTTCCTTTCCGATGTCCCCAAATAAGGGTCTACTTTGAATATTAATGCACCAACTCTCATTGTTATGCAAGTGACTTTTAGTGTCCACCATTGAATGTCCAAACAAAAAGAAGAAAGCCATTGATTTTGTTAAAGTGAAAATTTCCTTAATTCTATCAGTGTCGCAAGGGGACTCTCATTTTTTGGAAGGGGGAAGAGTATATGACTGCCTGAGTAGAATTTCACCTTGCAACTTTTGTTGGAAATATAATTACTACACATAAAGCATTCTAAAAAGTACTGTTACCCCTGATTCCAACACAAACAAAAGCAAATTTTACCTCGCAGCTAGTAAAAGTACCTGTCCATACCTCAGTTCCTAACAAAACTTCAATCAAAATTAATCGCAAAAGATTGAAGAAACTGAATCCACATCAAAATGGCAAATCCCAAAAAATCACAAATGTAATCGAAACAGTATATACAAGGTTAAATTATCAGTGAAAACAGTACCTGAGCAGCGAAGACGGCGGAAGTGGTCTTCCCTGAGCCACCTTTACCCAAAAAGGTGACCAATTTCGTGGGATTCTGAGGGGCATTATTTTCCCGTGACGAAATGGCCATAATTACAGCTGCAAATCTTGATTGGCTTCTTTGAAAAATTAATGGTGATTTATAAAATTTTTGGGGCAAAAATGATGATGGTAACAGTACAAGTGACGGAGTCAAGAGAGCCATTTCTCAAGAAGAAGAAGAAGATAGAGCAAACGATGGTGGCGTAAAGAGTAATTAACATAGAACAGTACTATATTATTCCATTTTACAGGATTTAATACGAGTATTCTGTGTATTACAGCATAATATTAGTAGAGGAGAACCGAGAAAGGAAGATGATGGGGGTAACTGAGAGTTGGTAATAGGTAGATAGGCCACAAGTTTCGGCCCTGAGCTGAATATGGATGAAGCAACCCCGAGGGAACCCGGCCCAGCACAATTTTGATGCCTTGTTAATAATGCTTATAATTCACATGGGCTGATTAAGGAATTCTAGAAATCAATTTTCTTTTATATTGATATATTACGAAAGGGAGGGATAGCAGTTGAAAATTACTGAATCCTTTAAAGGTGTGTCGCGTCTGATTTCTAATTTATTATTATTTTTTTTCACTTTTTTATCCCTACAAATCTCTCATATATTTTCTCACCCATATTTTATAATTTTTCTTAAAAAATTATTTATTTATTTTAATTTCACAACACATATTTTATAATTTTTATTTAAAATTTATCTATTTATTTGAATTGCAATTGGGACTATAGTACTGAATATGCATAAGACGACTAAGGTGAAAAGACGGGATATATTCCGATAAAATACTATTGATTTTAAAAGGATTATAATGTACGATCTACTAAAGGGCAAAATATAGTGTATGTGTCCATTTAGTTTTGATACAAATAAATATAACAATTGTAAACTAACTGTAAAATACTATTAATTACCATCATTGTTGTTTTCAAAACTTGAACGAAATTATATAAATTTTAAATTTTAAGATTTTACAAATTGACTATAAAAAGTCAAAAAATTTCTCTAGCACGAAAAATCTCATGTCTAAAAAATTTCTGCAAACTCATGCATCAAAAAAACTATAGTATTAAGCATCGATAAAAATCAAATTTGTACAATAAGATGGACCTAGCTAATTATCACCCTTTGACAGTACCGGAAAAGAAAAGGTTGGTAAATTAGGAGTAGCTCTAGGTGATCTTGGCAGCTCAGAAATTTGTGTACCATAACAATCATAATAAATCACACCCGAAAACTCAAGAGGCTGGCATTTCTCCCCCATCAATATATCCTTCTGCCACAATCCACCTTCTCCGAATCCTTCCTCCTCTTTTGACTCCTCAAAATCACCCGCCTTTTTCTGGTAGATGAAGGGAATGTCCTTATTGAATTTCTTAGGAGACCGTAAGGGTGATCTTGGCGCCAACTGTTGATCATCATTAATCTTAATCTCGGACATCTGATTAGGATCAGTAGCGTAGTTTCTTGAAACTCGCCTCGCGTGCTTGGCGCACAAGGCAGCAACAGCTGAAACCGAGACAAATAAGCCGACTGCTAGCGGTATAGAACCGGCCAAGTGGTCAATGGAATGTATTTGCATTGGACGTACCATTATATTTTTGTACAAATGGTACTTTTGAGCCTTTAATTGAGGCTAGCTTGATAATGTTAGCTTAATCAATTAGTGATTGAAGAAATGAAGAGTGTAGCTTGTGTATATATAAAGGTGTTTTTATGTGTTTATTTATTTATTTATTTATGGGAGCAGTTGGAAGGTGGTAATTAGAGCCGACCTCTTAATTAATTAATATTGATTATTGTCTCTAAAGTCTAAGAAAACATGTTTTAAATTTTTGAGTTAAAGCTCTTCTATATAAGTACTTGGCCATTTAATAGTGATTTAGCTAGCTAGAGGCCATGATGGCGAAAGCTAGGTTGATCGAGAAAGGAATAAAATGGAAGAGAAAATGTGAACGCGTCTTTTAATTTGGTTGTTTTGTGGTGGGTGGGGGGAGGCAGGCGGTGGTTGAGTCAATGGCAAGGATGTTGAGCAGGATCAGAGACATGTTAAAGATGAAGCCATTGACCATATATATTTTGTAGTTGTAGGCCACAATTTGCTGCTGCTTTTTACGACTTTTCTTAATTAGATTGAAACCTGACTGATTTTTCCTAGATAGTTGCTAGTTTGGAGTTTCACTACTTTTCCAGGTAGAGCCTACGTACATAGCTTTGAACAAGTCAATGATGACCATTTTTTCTCGAAAATGACTAATTTCTCATAAAGGTACGCTCTTCATTGTTTCATAATTAAAAATATATTTTTGAAATAAAAAAATTTTGTATCTCAAGTGCACTTTTAATATTAATTACACTAATAATTTAGTAGAAGTACTGGTACTAATATACTCATATATATGATAGTAAAACAATTACAATAAACTAAGAATATATATCACAACATTTATAGCTAGTTTTACAGCAAAATTCTGTATCTAATCGATCTTAAAAATTATAAATTTTGCAACAAATTAAATGGAGTATTACTTTGATATTAGGTCAACGTACATAATGTCAAATTGTAGTGGTGATCAATAAATATATATATATATATATATATAGGGTCAGGATCAGGTAAGGGATCCCTTATTTTCTTAAAATGAAGGACTTTTTTTTTTTTGCTTTTTTTTAAAACAACTAAAAAAAAAAGTTTAATATTTTATGGAACTGAATTTTTTTCATAATACAATGTTTTGGGTGTAATTTGGGTACGTATAACAAAACATATATATACAGTCTGGGTAGACTGTACCACCACTTTTTGGTATAGGTATTCAAAACATGCTCAAAACATTGTATTATGAAAAAATTTCAGTTCCATAAAATATTAAACTTTTTTTTTAGTTGTGTTAAAAAAAAAAAAAAAAAAAAAAAGAAGTCCCTCATTTTAATAAAATAAGGGATCCCTTACTTAATCATTTATGTATATATATATATATATATAATGTCAAACGTACATAAATTTATTTTTTTTGCTTTTTTTTTTTAAAACAACTAGAAAAAAAAAGTTTAATATTTTATAAATCGAAATTTTCCATGTCTGATGTTTTGGATGTGATTTGGATACATTATAACAAAAGCAGTGCATGCGATGCATGCATCGTGTACATACATTTTTTGGTATAAATATTTAAATCACGCCCAAAACATTGTATTATGAAAAATTTTCAGTTCCATACAATATTAAAAAAAATATTTAGTTGTTTTTTAAAAAAAAAAAAAAAAAAAAATCCGTTTTTTACTAAAATCCGGGATCCTGATAGGATCCTGGTTCTATATATATATATATATATATATATATATATATATAGTTAGTAAAATTAATATCGATCCTCTTTAATAGTTATGATGATGGACGTTTTTGTGAGTTAATTTTATTGAGATTTTACTTTCTCTACTCCTTTATTATTTTCAGAATAAAAAACTGTTTGGCTGACTGTGGAGTGTACAAAAAATTATCTTTTGAAATCATTCAAGTTTCTTCTCTCATCATTTTGTACGTACGTACGTCTAAAATATGTCTCTATCATATCTTACTTTATTTATTTATCAGCCAGTGGCCAAGATAATGTCATATATAGATAGTAGTGTTTACGGTTCATGACTGTAATTTCATGGCACGTACAATTTTCTTCGTGCTTCTGATTAATTATATATGTCACCAGTGATTTTGATTAATATTGTTATCTCAATCTACGTTTCATCAAATATATAATAGAATACCCTGTCGATCAAAAAAATATATATTTATTTAATAGAATTCCCTACCAATTACTCATGCCAACTCTTAGATATGCATGCCTAAAAGAGGTACATGTAGTATCACATGTGTTGGGTCATGATATTCTATCTATTGAATCGAATGGATTAGACCTAATTATTCGGTTAATTATTGGGACTTAAAGTTATTGGGTCCAATCTTTATATTATCCTTGATTAAATTCTTATAGTATTGGGTCGGGTCTGTGGATTAACCCATAAGATATTAAATATCTACTACTTTTGGCCAGTAATGATTAAAAAAAAAGCATGATGAGGTTGACTATTGTATACATGTATATTAATGTGGATGGGATTTTTGGATGGTAAACAGTAGCAAACGGTGACCACGGGTGGTGGGTGGGTATGCCCGGTCGTGAAACCATCAAATCGGGGGCATGTCAAGTAGTGGGTGTACGATAAACCGAAATTTAGAAAGCATAACATAGCAAGGAAGTCTTCAAGAAAAAGGTACACAAACATAACTGATAATTTTCTCTCTCTCAAGACACTAGATATTTTATCCTCCATTGTTAACCTTGTGATCGCAGATTGTCTTCTCACACCGGAATTTATCCCCAACTATTGCCGAAGCCGTCAAGCTTTTGGTGTTCTCGTGTTTACTGTGCAGGATATAGACGCGTGTTACGTGATTGAGACGCGTGGAAAGATCTTGACGTTAACATTGGCGCTAGAAGAAGGGCGTGTTCTAGTGTCATTGAGTTTTCAATCACACGTTTCCATTTATTCTACTTTGAAAGATGGTGAGGAGTAGAGCAGATACACCGGAAGGACAACCGAGGGCTGTAAGCTCATCTATCCAACATATTTCTGTCAAGGATCGTCTGGGTCCTTCGAAGAGTTCTCATGAGAGTGAGAGCACTGCTTCCAAGCATGTTTCCAAGGGTTCTCGTTCGAGGGCTCATGGTGGGGCCAAACGGAGGTTGGTGTTTGCTGATGACAAAGGCCGTGATCAGGATCAGAGGCAGGTGGAGGGTTCTCCACCTAAAACTCACCACCGGAGTGGTCGAGATGACAAAGCTGCCAAGTTGGCGAAGATGGCAGAAGAGGAAGATAAAACTTTAGAGGTCCATCTGAAGCAGAGGGAAGATATAGCTGTGCAGATGCTTCGGATGGCCGATCTGAAAGACGAGGCATCTATTTATGTCGATCTGAGGAGAGGCGAGAAGAAAAGAAGGTACACGGCGAGAGGGAAGGATAGGAGCATTAAAAGTGAATGTGTGACGCCCCCAAAATAGGTATACATCACCTATTCTGAGTCGCTAAATACATGGTACAAAATTTAAATACAACTTAATTATACAATAGTCGTGTAAAATATGACAAAATACATGCTGTGAGTTTTAATACAAATATTGTCTTCTAGACAATATCCACTATCATAATAAGTCCTCATTACATTTATTGTCACACTATTTAACAGAATAGTGAGGACTACTAATCTTATTATCTCGACTGTCACTCCGGTTCCCGATTAGTCCCGCCACGTTCTCATTTCTGAAGAGAACGGTGAAAGAAAAGGTGAGCTCAACTAGTCCAAGAAGAAATATTATGACTAAGATAATGCGAGAATAAATTATCATTAGTCCTCAGCGATGTTAAACCGATAAAATACAATAGACATCAAGTTTAGCTGCGCAATGAACATGCAATCCATTAAAAGAGTCAGTAGAGAATAAAATCACTGTCTTTTATGATTTAAAAGGTTTTCATCACTTTTATCATTTGAGACTCAAACTTAATAAATAATCCACATCATCCCCAAGACTACGGCCAAGGATATTCATTAGTGGTCACGACCACAAATTATCCCGTACTCACGGGCGAGAATATTTGTGTATTCATTAATGGTCATAATCATGCCAACAATTTGTTCATCAATGCACTACTGACAATGAGGACTTTTACCACATCATTTGTAACATTACGATCATGATTACAAAGAATAATCCTCGGTCATAATCATACCAAGTCCATCTATGCACTATCGTGCCACGGATGACTTTCAAAAAATATAAACATGAGGATGATGACAATGATATAAGAATTCAATAAAACAAGTTCAAGAATTAATTTATTCAGAACTAATAATGTCCAAATTGTCGACATGATACTTCTTTGTAAAGTAAAATTCAAGAATGCTCGGAAAAATATTTTCATGAAAGATCTTTGGATGAAGCGCAAATATCAAGGATATTCCACTAATTTCATGGAGTATAGAAGTCAAAATTTTAACCAACCGAGTATAATAAAGAATGAAATAACAAAAGAAATCACCATGCATGCGGTACTTCGCATAGGCAGGTTATTCCAACAGAATAATAAATAACGGAACCAGGTCAAGCGTAAACGCATACAGACAAGATATTCCAACAAAATAATAAAAGCGGAAACCGGTCCCACAGTAACGCATTGCATGTGAGGATATTCCAGCGAGAATATTAAAGAATGGAATAATGAGAAGAATTTCACCAAGTATAGGATAGCAGCGTATCTGAGTTATTCCAACAGATTAATAAAGAATGGAATAACAGAAGTTCTCTTCATGAATACAAAAGAAATAATACTCCTTACCTTAGAAAGAAGAGGACTGGATATAAGAGTAGTGAAGTAGCAGAACACTTTTCTTCTTTCTCTCTATATTTTTCTCTCTCTAGAGTTTCAGTGAATTCGTAAGAAATAATGAAGGAATGAGCTTCTATTTATAGGAGAATGGAAAGACACTGTTCATGAACGAAATAATTTTGCAGAGTCACGGGCGAAAGGAAATTATTTTTTTTTTCTGACGCAACGTAATTATCCCACATGTGAATTCCTTTAATTCAACGACAGCATATATATATTATATATAAAACAACATGTTGGCCACTTCTATTATATATATATATATATACCCCATATTAGACTCCACCTTCCCGACAACATCATTTTCCCCACCAATATCAATTCCTGTCATACACATATAAAATACTTACCACCACCACCACCAAATTATCTTTCATATTAAAACATATAATCCATTCATCCACCAAAACCCACTACCACACACACACTCCTACACACACACACACATATGTCAAATATATATATATATATATATATATATATACACTTTATAACTTCCTTCCGATTATTTTAAAAAATGGATAAATGGGGGGTCCATAAAATAAGCAAAACTTCATAAAATCAACTTAATAATTTTAACAACATTTATCAACTTTATTATAATTCACAATATTAATCGACCAGGTCGTTCCCAGGAAAGAGGGGACTTTCCAATAAAGATTTCTCCATATTGGCGCGCAATTAGGTGACCAAACCTCTCCTTGGTAGAACTTCTAGACATCGTTAATATTGCAAATAATAATATTAATAACTCTGTCATTTCAATTATTGATTATATATAAAATATCGACAATAATTGAATCAAATAACGTGAGATACTATACAACAATTATTGTGGCAATAATTAAACAAAAATGAGTGACTTCTCACGTAAGCATCAATAATTAATATCGTGTCTTTCTTATGTTGTGGCGCCCCCAAAATAGGTCCATTCCATCCAACCCATTCGAGTCGCCAAATACATGGTACGTAAATAACTACAACTTTATTAATATATTTGTCGCAAAAATCGACAACATATATCTTTGTGAGTTTAAATACAATTATTGTCTTACAGACAATATACATACCCAAATAAATCCCCATCATAATTATTGATACATTATTTTACAAAATGGTGAGGACCATTAAACAACTCTCTCTAGAACCTTCATTCCATACCCGACTAAGACTCGCTACATTCTCGTCTCCGAGAAGAAAAATGGAACAAAAAAAGAAAAAGGGTGAGCTCAACTAGCCCAAAAAATATTATGACTAAGATAATATACAACAAAATTATCGTTAGTCTTCAACAGGAAAAATCTAATAGAATACAATAGACAACAAGTTTTAAATCAATATTCGCAGTGAAATAATAATTCATTAGAAGAGTTAAGTAGAGAATGCAAACTACTATTTTCTACATGTATGAATTTTAAAGTTCATCGTCTATCTTTTATCCTCGTAACATCAATCAATATATATCCGGAATTAAATATTCATCTTTGCACTTTCTGAGTGCCAAAGATATTCATCGATTAGTCATGTTCATCTAAACACTGTTCATCTTTTGCACCACGGCCAAAGATATTCATCGAAATCATTCATCTTTGCACCTACTGGGCCAAAGATATTCATCACAAATCATTCATCTTTGCACTACAGCCAAAGATATTCAATAATATCATCATTTAAGGCGAGGATGATGAAAAATATTTTTAAATAAACGAATCCGATTGAAATAAAATGACAAGGATTAATGATTAAGGATTCGTACTTTGTTTTATTTATATCCAAAAATACCTCAAAATAATCATAGTGGTGTAAAATTCAAGAATGATCAAAACATGGATACAATCAAAGCTAGTATCCACTGATAGATATTTTAGACGAAAAGAAAATTTTCATTTTTTAATGAATAGTCATGTAGTGATTCGTGATGAATAATCAGTATCGTGAATAAGTGCACAGTATCGTGAATAGTAACTCAAACACCAAAAGTTCCAAATTTGATAAAATTTCGGACCAATATTTCAAAGATAATGATATTGAAGAAATAATATCATTACGAAAAAAAATAATATCCCCTTACCTCGAAAAGACAAGATCTTAAAGTTGAAACAGGATATAAGCTATGACTTGAACTTGCAAGTATAGCAATACTCAAAGTATACTCAAAATACTCACAAGAATACGCTCGATAATATAAAGAGAAAACTTGAGTTTACGGTGTGATTTTAATTCTAACCTAAGCACCCTATTTATAGGAAAATGCTTAGAACACCAAAGTAGAAAATTTAATATAATAATAATATATATATAATCAAATTTCCTACGCACACAATTCTGGTCCAAACTTCAGCCACACATGTGACAAAAGTAATAAAAACGTTTTTCTTAATAAAAATATTTTAAACTTCCAAAAATCAATTATTTCGGAGCTTCGGAACTTCAATAATTCACAATAAATAGCCCTTTTGTCAGAAAATTCGAATCTCGCGGTTTTTTATAGGAAATTCCATTATCTACAACTTTGCAGAAGAAAGTTTTTCCAAATTCCAAACAGAAATTGACCGAAATCCACAAACGGACGATTTTACAGGCTATAAACAAATTTCGGTCAATAATTGTGTCCACCAACACACAAAATATGTGTTAAACATTTAATGCCACAAAAATACTCTTCCTCCTCATATACTCATATATCCCACATTCATTATAAAAATATCACCGTTAATATATTATTAAAATAATATATTTAAATGAATTATTTTATCGGAAAAAGATAAAATATTAATTTTCAACAATTGTCACATTAAAATTTTCTCCATCTATATCCATATAAAATAAATATTTTTCTCATCATATAAATCAATAATTAATTATTCACAAATAATATTACAGAATCACAATCTCGACAACGAGTGCAGGTTCAAGGAAGAGGGGCTTTCCAATAAAAATTTCTTCTTGGCGTGTGATTAGGTGACCAAATCTCTCCTTAGATGTAGAACTTTCTAGACATTGCCAATAATGTTATCTAATAATATTATTAGGATAATATGAATTATTGCTTCGATAATGAAAAATCTTTGTGTAATGACAATTATTGAAACAACGGTAATATAAAATATCAATGCGCAATTATTGAATTAATAAAATAAAATCTTTGAGCAAGTAATTATCGTAACAATTATTGAGTAGTGCCTTCTTACGTAAGAATCAATAATTGGTGCAATACTGCAGTGTCTTCTTGTTCAACAACGCGTATTAGTGTGTTTTAACCACGGGTATTCCAACAATGATTAAACGGTAATAACTACGCTAGTTATTTATAAACAACTTATATTTGTCGTTTTCTTCATCCAATCACTTTCCGTTATGGGGCCCACACATGGTTGCTTGCCGTGCATACGAATATTCCTGACAAGCATTGAATATTCCACGACCAAACGAATATTCACGACAATAATGAATATTTTATAACCACTTGCTTATTCGAAATATTTGCGTATTTTACCCATAACTATCCACATTAATCAAATCAACCCTTACTATTTCAAAATAATAAATAGAGGAAAATAAATTTCATTTATAAAAATTTGGGGTCTTACAACCTCCCCTCCTTATGAAATTTCGTCCTCGAAATTGACATACGTACCTTGTGTTTCAAAAAGATGAAAATACCTCGCTTTCATTTTCGTTTCCAACTCTCAGGTCATTTCCTCAATAGCATGGTTTCTCCACAAAACTTTAACTTGTGGTATAACCTCGGTATATAGGACATGTTCTTTCCTATCCAATATCTTGACAGGTACCTCCTCTTACGTTAAGTCTTCGGCTATCTCGTCCGATTCTAACTCAATGACGTGGTTCGGGTCATCCACATACATCGATACATGAAAAACGTTATGAACACGCGTCATACTTGGCGGTAAAACGAGTCTATAGGCCACAGTTCCTATTCGATCGAGAATTTTAAATGGATTAATAAATCGAAGGTTTGAGCTTTCCTCACCTCACCGATTCTCGCTTTTGAAATAACAACTTCTTGCACCTCCTACTTCAAATTCATCAGCTCCGGTGCGTAGCTTGAACAACTTTAGCTTTATCGATTAAAGTCGATTATACTCGTATATCATCACGTGGGTACCTAGAATTTTCATCTCCATCTCTATTATTTGTAAATTATACGAAATGAGTCTTTGACAATATCGTACTCGTACTTGTATACGATCTTCTACTCAACACGTCAGCTACCATGTTCGCTTTTCCAAGACGGTATGGTCAGAACATGTGCCGAAATAAGTCTCTTCTTGAGTTCTTCGATGCTCTTCCCACATTCCTTGCTCCATTCGAATTTTGTATCTCTACGAGTCAGCTGCATTAATGGAGTAGCGATTCGAGAATATCCTTCAACGAATCTCCGATACTAACAATTTAAGCCCAAAACTACGTATTTCGATTCTTCGACTTAGGTTTTTCTTAATCGTGACTCACATCCCAATCTTGGATAGCACGTCACAATGACACCTATCAGTTTCCTCTCGCACGAATATGGTGTCCCCTACGGAGAGTTTGGCTTCGGTGCATTCCACAAAGGAAGTCACCAGATAAAGGGCTCAGTACCAAATTCTATAGTTGAATTTTAACTCACGAAGTTCAATAGGAGCCATTCGATATGAGATTTTAGAAATGAGTTTTGTACAGGGTTCAAAGTCGATACAAAATTTAATATCGAGCTTTGGGAGTAAAGCAAGAAATTCTTCAGAAATACGTCGGGAAAAATCAATAACAATGGGAATATTATTCAAATCGGCGTGTCTTTATTCAAATCCATAACATGGACTAAGAAAAGCCCGACATCCGCTTTTTTAATAAACGAATGACTTTATGGCTTGATATGAAAGTGTTTGACTTCAATGGTTTGGTTGCTTGAATTCGAATAACAGGTTGCTTAGGAATATGAAAACTAACAACCTTATGAAAGCAATAGATTTCGGCATTATGAGTAGTTAACCTTAAAATCACATCAAAAACAAATATCTCTATAGAAATAAGGTTAACAGGTAATGTGATAGTGCCAACCTGAATCAAGAAAGATTTCTAAACAACGGATGTAATGAAAGTTTCTCCTAACGGAGTCTCCATAAATAGGTCAAAAGTCTAATTTCTCCGTAGTCAAGTTCAAACGTTGAGCGCAAACAAGAGAGATAAAAGAATGGGTAGAACCGATATCTAGTAAGGTATAAACTTCGCAAGAATTTGTAATTAACTAACCCGTGCTAAACCGTTCGGGTTCTCGATTTTAATGCCAGGTCACGACAAACGCTCTTCCGAGAACAGATTGACTTTGACTTTTACGGGACATCCTTTTGAGTCACCATTTCATTTGGTGGTTTCGATACCGTATAATCTCGAAAGCGATATGTCCATCTTTTCCACAATTATAACATACCTTGGAAGGCTGTGAACAGTTTAGACTTATGTGTCCCTCCTCTCCGCATTTGTAACATACGACCGGTGGTCTTTCTCCTCCCTTGGAACCCGAGTTGTTCTTTGGCACCGAGCGTCTTCACATGGTCGTTGTTGAGTCTCCTCTTTTTAAAATCTCCTCCCGACTCGCTTCTTCTATTCTCATGGCCGTGATTACCACCAGAGTGGTTACCGCTTTTGCCTGAATGTTTTCCTCCCGGCTGGTTTTCATTACTCCGATGACTACTGCCACCGGTATGACCCTGGTTGCGGTCCCTTGGTTGAACGTACTCGTTATCAAACTCTAATAATTGAGCCCTGTTGACAACATCTGAATAGAGAGAAAATTTATGAGAAATGAGATCTTGACGTATCTTGGGGTTTCAAACCTCTCGAAACATCGCGTCATCTTGTGACACCCCCAAAATAGGTCTACATCCCCATTACGAGTTGTCAATACAGATGCAGAAGTAAACAACTACAACTTTATTATTACAATAAGTAAAGCTGTGAGTTTAAATACGAGATATTGCCATCTAGACAATATCCACATACAAATAAATCCTCATCATAATTATTGATACATTATTTTACAACAATGGTGAGGACTACTAAACAACTCTCCTAGAACTTTCATTCCATACCCGACTGCGTACTTATCTTTATATTCTCGCCTCGAGAAGAAAAATGGAACAAAAAAGGAAAAGGTGAGCTTCATTAGCCTGGCAAAAGAATATTATGACTAAGATAATATACAACAAAATTATCGTTAGTCTTCATGAGAGGAAAAATATAATAGAATACAATAGACAACAAGTTTTAAATCAATATTCGCAATGAAATAATAATTCATTAGAAGAGTTAAGTAGAGAATGCAAACTACTATCTTCTATGTATGAATTTTAAAGTTCATAAATCTATTTTTATCCTGTAACATCAATCAATATATATACGGGATCAAATATTCATCCTTTTCACTATGTGGCCGAGGACATTCACCGATTGGTCATGTTCATCTAAACACTGTTCATCTTTGCACTACTGGGCCAAAGATATTCATCGAAATCATTCATGTTTGCACTATGGGCCAAAGATATTCATCGAAATCATTCATCTTTGCTTCTTGGCCAAAGATATTCATCATAAATCATTCATCTTTGCACTACGGGCCAAAGATATTCAATAATATCATCATTTAAGAGGTCGAGGATGATGAAAAATATTTTTTAAAAAAAGCGAATCCAAAGTGAATCAAAATGACAAGGATTAAGGATTAAGGATTAGTACTTTGTTTTATCCACGTCCAAAAATACCTCAAAAATAATCATAGTGGCGTAAAATTCAAGAATGATCAAAACATGGATACAATCAAAGCTAGTATCCACAATAGATATTTTAGACGAAAAGAAAAATTTTCATTTTTCGATGAATAGTGCCGTATTATGAATGAATAGTCTTGATATCGTGAATAGTCAGAGTATCGTGAATAGTAACCGACACCAAAAGTTCCAAATTTGATAAAACTTCCAACCAATATTTGACATAATGATATTGAAGAAATAATATCATTTTTCGAATAAAATAACATCCCTTACCTCGAAAGATCAAGATTTAAGCTGGAATTTGGATATAGACTATATCTTGAACTTTCACCGTATAGCAATACTCAAAGTATACTCAAAATACTCACAAGAATACGCTCGATAATATAGAGAGAAAACTTGAGTTTACGGTGTGATTTTCAATTTAACCTAAGCACTATTTATAGGAAATTGCTTAGAACACCAAAAGAGAAAATTTAATATAATATTAATATATATAAAAATATTATCGTATTCTTGAAATCTTAATCTCAAGCAATTCACACATGCCAACCTTCTAGAAAAAATAAAAAAAACGTTTTTCTAATTTAAAATAATTTAAACTTCCAAAAATCAATTATTTGAGACTTGAACTTCAATAATTCATAATAAATAGCCCTTTTATCAGAAAATTTGAATCTCATGAGTTTTATAGAAAATTCAATTCTCTACAACTTTACGAAGAAAGTTTTTCCAAATTTCCAACAGAAATTGACCGAAATCCACAAACGGGTGATTTTAGATTTATAATCAAATTTCAGTCAATAAATGGGTTCCACCGACATGTTTAACATGTTTTAAACATTTATTGCAACAAAAATACTCTTCCTCCTCGTATACTCATATATCCCACATTCGTTGTAAAAATATCACCATTATTATATTATTAAAATATAATAATATATATTTAAATGAATTATTTTATCAGAAAAAGATAAAATTTCAATTTTCAACAATTGTCACATTAAAAATTTTCTCCATCTATATCCACATAAAATCAATATTTTCCTCATCATATGAATCAATAATTAATTATTCACAAATAATATTACGAATCACAATATTGACAACTGTGCGGTCCTGGGAAAGAGGGCTTTCCAATAAGAATTTCTCCTTACTGGCGCGCAATTAGGTGAGAAAACCTCTCTTTAGACAGAACTTTCTAGACATTGCCAATAATGTTATCTAATAATATTATTCAGATAATATGAATTATTGTTTCGACAATGAAAAATCTTGTGTAATGACAATTATTAAAACAACAAAGAATATAAAATATCAACGCAAACAATTATTGAATCAATAAAATAAAAAACAATTTGAGCGCAGTAATTACTGTAACCATTATTGAGTAGTTCCTTCTTACGTAAGAGTCAATAATTGGTGCAATACTGAGTGTCTTCTGGATTCAACAACGCGTATTCGTGTTTTAACCACGGGTATTCCAGCGATGTAATAGCAGTAACTACTTACTGCTAGTTTTTTAAACAACTTATATTTGTCATTTTCTTCCTCCAATCGCTTTTTTAGTTATGGGGCCCACACATGGCATTTGCGCCGTCGCATACGAATATTCCCTGAAGCGATCTGAATATTCCACGACCAAACGAATATTCCCAAACAACAATGAATATTTTATAACCACTTGCTTATTTTGAAATATTTGCGTATTTTACCCGTAATTATCCACATTAATCACATCAACCCTTACTATTTCAAAATAATAATTAGAGGAAATTAAATTTCATTTATTAATTATTTGGGATCTTCAACCTCCCTCTTATGAAATTTAAGTCCTCGAAATTGGCGTGACGATACACTGGTGTTTGAAAAGATGAGGATACCTCGCTTTCATTTTCGTTTCCAACTCCCGTGTCATTTCTCTATAGCATGGTTTCTCCACAAGACTTTAACTTGTGGTATGACCTTCGTCATGCGTAGGACATGCTCCTTCTATCCAAGATCTTGACAGTACTTCCTCATACGTTAAGTCTTGATTATCTCGTCCGGTTCTAACTCAATAACGTGATTCGGGTCTTTCACATATTTACGAAATACGAGATATGTGAAACACATTATGAACACGAGACATACTTGAGGTAACGCGAGTCTATAGGCTACATTTTCTACTCGGTCAAGAATTTGAAATGGACCAATAAATCGTGGATTGAGCTTTCCTCTCTTCCCGAATCTTGTAACTCCCTTCCATGGGAAACACGCAATAATACATGATCCCCTATACTAAATTCCACATCCTTTCGATGAAGATCCGCATAACTCTTTTTGTCGATCTTGTGCCGTTTGTATCGTTGTCGAATCATTTGGATCTTTTCGGTAGTCATATACGTCTTAACTTCGGGTCCCAACAATGTTGCTTCACCCACCTCATCCCAACATATTGGAGAAGCGACACTTTCGTCCATATAATGCTTGAATGGGGCCACACCTATACTTGCACGATAAGCTTGTTGTTGTTGTAGGAGAATTCCACCAATGGTAAATACTTATCCCAACCGCTTCTTGAAGTCTAGGACACGAGTCTTAATAAATCTTCAAGAGTTTGAATAGTCTCTCTCGATTGTCCGTCTGTTTGAGGATGGTATGCCGAATCGAATCTTAAATCCGTACCCATAGCTTTTTGCAAGCTAACCCAAAATCTTGAAGTGAATCTTGGGTCACGATCCAAACTATGGATCTTGGCATGCCATGCAATCTCACAATCTTATTTACGTACATTTGAGCAAGACGTTCAAGGAATAAGTCTCCGTATTGGCAAGAAATGAGCGGACTTGGTTAATCTATCAACAATAACCCAAATAGCATTTATGCCTTGAGAAACCGTGGGAAGTCCCATGCTTGAAATCCATGGTAATGTGTTCCCACTTCCATTTCGGAATCTCAAGTGGTTGCAATGGTCCCTTAGGCACTTGATGCTCTGCCTTTACACGTTGACAAGTTAAACATGTTGAGATAAACTTTGCAATCTCTCTCTTCATATTGTTCCACCAAAATGTATGTAGAAGATCACGATACATTTTAGTACTTCTGGATGGATTGCAAATGGTGTATTGTGTGCCTCCATCATAATCTTGTACTTCAAATCGTAATCGTTAGGAACACAAAGTCTGGAGTGGACTCAAGTATTCCTTCTTCATCAATTCTCGCTTAGGAATAGCTCCTCCTTCTTTACTTTCTTCTTCGCGCATCATTTCCGGGTCGGTGGCAAGCAACCTTAACTTTTTCTATTAAAGTTGGCTCTGTCGTATATTTGACATCATCATCTTGACTCGTCCTGCATATGATCTTCTACTCAACGCGTCATTTACCACGTTCGCTTTTTCGAGGATGGTATTGAATAGTGTGGTCGTAGTCTTTCAATAGCTCGAGCCAACGTCATTGCCAGCGTGTTAAGTTCTTTTGAGTGAAGAAATATTTAAGGCTTTTATGGTCCGAATATATCTCCACTTTCTCTCCATATAGATAGTGCCTCCGGATCTTTAAGCTTGAAAGCATCATTGCCGCTTAACTCTAGATCATGAGTAGGATAATTCCTCTCATATTCTTTAAGTTGTCATGAGGCATAGGCTATGACTTTCCCACGTTGCATGAGAACACATCCTAACCCTTTGCGAGAAGCATCATTTGTAGATAACAAATCCATCCAAACGGATGGTATTGTTAGAAACAGTCTTAGAAATAAGTCTCCTTTTAAGCTCTTGGAAACTCTTCTCGCACTCTTCGCGCTCAAGCGAATTTTGTATCCTTCCGAGTTAGAAGAGTTAATCTGAGTAACGATTCGAGAAAACCCTTCCACGAATCTCCGATAATAACCAAATTAAGCCAAAAAGCTACGTGTGATCTTGATCCATCGACTTGATTTGCTCCTAACTTTGTATTGCTTCAATCTTGGCCAAGGTCAGCAGATACTCCATGTTTTGACACCACATGCCCAAGAAATGCTACTTCCTCAAGCGTAACTCGCATTTCTTTAACTTGGCATAAAGCTTGTTTTCACGAAGCCTTTGGAGTACCCGACTTCAAATGGTGCTCATGATCTTCACGGCTTTTGGAATATATGAGGATGTCATCAATAAAGACAACAACGAATCGATCCAAATACTCTTTGAATACTCGGTTCATCATATCCATGAAAGCGCAGCGAGGAGCATTAGTCAATCCGAAAGACATAACTAAGAATTCATAATGCCCGCATCGAGTTCTAAAGCGGTCTTTGGAATATCCTCGGATTCTAATCTCAAATTGATGATATCCGAGCGAAGATCGATTTTGAAAAGAATTGTGCTCTTGCGAATTTGGTCAAACAAGTCATCAATACGAGGTAGAGGATACCTATTCTTGATAGTGACATGGTTCAATTCGATAGTCAATACAAAGTCGCGCATCTCCCGTCTTTCTTCTTTTTACAAATAAAGCAGAGCACCCCGAGGAGATGTACTAGGGACGAATGAAACCAATGTCCAACAACTCACGTAGTTGGACCTTTAACTCTGAAGTTCAATAGAGCCATTCGATATGGGTTTTAGAAATGGGCTTTGTACCAGTTCAAGGTCGATAAAGAATTCAACTTCACGTTACGGGGTAGACCAGGAAGTTCTTCAGAAATCGTCAGAAAGTTAATAACAACAGAATATTATTCAATTTTGGCGTGTCTTTATTCAAATCCATAACATGGGCTAAGAAAGCTTGACATCTTTTTTAATAAACAAATAGCTTTATGATTAGATATGCGGTGATTGATTTTAATGGTTTAGTTGCTTGAATTCAACAAACAGGTTGTTTAGGAATATGAAAGCTAACAACCTTACGAAAACAATCAATTTTGGCATGATGAGTAGTTAACCAATCAATCCCTAAAATCACATCAAAAGGAAGTATCTTTAAAGAGATAAGGTCAACGGGTAAGATAAGGGTGCCAACATGGATTAGACAAGATTTATAAGCAGTGGATGTGATGAAAGTTTCTCTAACGGAGTTTCCACGAGATAGGTCAAAGTCTAATTTCTCCGAGTCAAGTTTAAGCGTTGAGCACTGCAGGAGAGATAAATGAATGGGTAGCACCGGTATTCAGTAAAGTATAAACTTCACAAGAATTTATAAATAGCTTACCCGTGATCACCTCGTTTGGGTTCTCGCATTTTGACCGATCCACAACAAAACGCTCTTCCAGAACCGTTGACTTTGACTTTTCAGGGACGATCTTTTGAGTCACCGTCCCTCATTGAACTAGGTTTCGCTACTGCATAACAATCGAAGCGATATGTCCTTCCTTTCCACAATTATAGCATACAGGCTGTTGACAAAGGCGGTTCGATCGATATGTCCTCTTTCCGCATTTATAGCATAATGACCGGTGGTCGTTTCTCCTCCTTGGAAACCGATTCTTTCTTGGCACTTTGTCGTCTTCACATGGTCGTTGTTGAATCTCCTCTTTTTAAAATCTCCTCCGATTTCGCTTCTTCTATTTTCATGGCCATGATTACCACGGAGTGGTTACCATTTTGTGTCGCTTTTTTCTTTCTCCTTTGATTATTGTTGTTTTGTTGATCTGCTATATCTGGGTATGATCTCGATTGTGGTACCTCGGTTGGACGTGATTTCGTTATCTCGCTCTAACAATTGAGCCACATTAACAACATCCCGAATAGAGAGAAAATTTATGAGAGATGAGATCTTGGCGTATCTTACGGGTTTCAAACCTCTCGAAACATCCGCGTCATCGTTCCTCATTCTCCACCAAATGAGGTCTGAACACGATAACTCTGCAAATTTTGCCTCGTCTTTGAGACACCGTCATGTTGTTACTGCTCGGTCCCTAATAAACTCCACTTCCTTCATATGACGAACACTTTCGAGGAAAGTATTTGTCATTAAATAGGTTTTTGAAACGTCTCCCAAGACATGCCGGCCTTGGTTTGGATGGAGTGCAACTTCATGAGACTCCCACCAGTGAGTCTGCCGCTCGCCACGGAACATAAAGGTGGCGAATGGAACCTCTGTTCTCTATGCATCCCAAGACATCGAATATCTTGGTAATTTGCTTGACCCATGTTTCGCCATGATCGGATCCGGCTTTCCTTAAATTCGTGGTCCCAACTCTTTGAATCGCTTGCATTTGTGATAACTTGAAGTGAATTGCTATCATTTCCTCCTATGTTTTGAACACGAGTCTCCTCAAATGCGATTTTTGTATGAACCGCAAAAAAGCTTCTAAAAATACCCTCGTTCATCATCATCTGCTTTCATTGGTGTTGTTCACAGGAGGAACATTGCCAAACTGTTGCACGTTCTCCTCGTTGGTGAGTCTGAGCGTCTCCTCCGGTCTCATTTCCATTGTTAATATTCTCATCGACATTCTCAAATATGTCATAAAACAAGGGTTAATTAAGGAAATCAATATATCACATAATATCCATATATCTTGACCCAACTATCAAATAAGCTTAGGTAGGACACACTAGCTTAAGGATTTACTAAATCTCTCCCTCCTAGTTCTATTCCCCGATCTCCGCCAGAGATCATATCCTAAGCTACGATACCAATTGTGACACCCCCAAAATAGGTCTACATCCCCCATTACGAGTTGTCGATAATGCATGCGAAACAACTACAACTTTATTATTACAATAGTAAAAGCTGTGAGTTTAAATACGAGATATTGCCATCTAGACAATATCCACATACAAATAAATCCTCATCATAATTATTGATACATTATTTTACAACAATGGTGAGGACTACTAAACAACTCTCCCTAGAACTTTCATTCCATATCCCACTGCACTTGCTTTATATTCTCGCCTCACGAGAAGAAAAATGGAACAAAAAGGAAAAGGGTGAGCTCGACTAGCCGATAAAGAATATTACGACTAAGATAATATACAACAAAATTATCGTTAGTCTTCAATGGGGAAAAATATAATAGAATACAATAGACAACAAGTTTTAAATCAATATTCGCAGTGAAATAATAATTCATTAGAAGAGTTAAGTAGAGAATGCAAACTACTATCTTCATGTATGAATTTTAAAGTTCATCGTCTATTTTTATCCCCTGTAACATCAATCAATATATATACGGGATCAAATATTCATCCTTTCACTCTGTGCCAAGGACATTCACCGGTTGGTCATGTTCATCTAAACACTGTTCATCTTTGCACTACGGGCCAAAGATATTCATCGAAATCATTCATGTTTGCCTTTATGGGCCAAAGATATTCATCGAAATCATTCATCTTTGCCTTCTTGGCCAAAGATATTCATCATAAATCATTCATCTTTGCACTACTGTGCCAAAGATATTCAATAATATCATCATTTAAGGCGAGGATGATGAAAAATATTTTTTAAAAAAAGCGAATCCAGTGAATCAAAATGACATGAGGATTAAGGATTAAGGATTAAGTACTTTGTTTTATCCACGTCCAAAAATACCTCAAAAATAATCATAGTGGCGTAAAATTCAAGAATGATCAAAACATGGATACAATCAAAGCTAGTATCACAATAGATATTTTGAGACGAAAAGAAAAATTTTCATTTTTCGATGAATAAGGCAGATTAAGTGAATAAGGTCAGTATACGTGAATAATAGTGTCAGTATCGTGAATAGTAACCGACACCAAAAGTTCCAAATTTGATAAAACTTCCAACCAATATTTTGGCATAATGATATTGAAGAAATAATATCATTTTCGAATAAAATAACATCCCTTACCTCGAAAGATCAAGTCTTTAAGCTGGAATCTTTGGATATAGACTATATCTTGAACTTGCACCGTATAGCAATACTCAAAGTATACTCAAAATACTCACAAGAATACGCTCGATAATATAGAGAGAGAAAACTTCAGTTTCTGGTGTGATTTTCAATTCTAACCTAAGCACCTATTTATAGGAAATTGCTTAGAACACCAAAACAGAAAATTTAATATAATATTAATATATATAAAAATATTATACGTATTCCTTGAAATCTTAATCTCAGCAATTCACACATGCCAACCTTCTAGAAAAAAAAAAAAAACGTTTTTCTAATTTAAAATAATTTAAACTTCCAAAAATCAATTATTTTGAACTTGAACTTCAATAATTCATAATAAATAGCCCTTTTATCAAAAAATTTGAATCCATGAGTTTTATATAGAAAATTCAATTCTCTACAACTTTCTGAGAAGAAAGTTTTCCAAATTTCCAAGTAAATTGAAGAAATCCACAAACGGGTGATTTTAGAAATTTATAATCAAATTTCGGTCAATAAATGGGTTCCAATGAGACATGTTTAACATGTTTTAAACATTTATTGCAACAAAAATACTCTTCCTCCTCGTATACTCATATATCCCACATTCGTTGTAAAAATATCACCATTATTATATTATTAAAATATAATAATATATATTTCAATGAATTATTTTATCGAGAAAAAAGATAAAATTTCAATTTTCAACAATTGTCACATTAAAAATTTTCTCCATCTATATCCACATAAAATCAATATTTTCCTCATCATATGAATCAATAATTAATTATTCACAAATAATATTATGAGAATCACAATATCGACAACGAGTGCGGTTCAGGAAAGAGGGCTTTCAATAAGAATTTCTCCTTCTTGGCGGCATGCAATTGGGTGAGAAAACCTCTCTTTAGGCGAGAACTTTCTAGACATTGCCAATAATGTTATCTAATAATATTATTCAGATAATATGAATTATTGTTTTTTAATGAAAAAAATTGTGTAATGACAATTATTAAAACAAAAGAATATAAAATATCAACGCAGTGCAATTATTGAATCAATAAAATAAAACACTTTGAGCAAGAATTACTGTAACCATTATTGAGTAGTTCCTTCTTACGTAAGAGTCAATAATTGGTGCAATATCTGTGCTACTGCTCAACAACGCCAGACATTCGTGTTTTAACCACGGGTATTCCAATAAAGGTAAAGCAGTAATAACTACGTACGTTATTTTTAAACAACTTATATTTGTCATTTCTTCCTCCAATCGCTTTTTCGTTATGGGGCCCACACATGGTCGCTACTGTTGCATTTAATATTCCCGACGATCACGAATATTCCACGACCAAACGAATATTCCCCACAACAACAATGAATATTTTATAACCACTTGCTTATTTTGAAATATTTGCGTATTTTACCCGTAATTATCCATATTAATCACATCAACCCTTACTATTTCAAAATAATAATTAGGAAATTAAATTTCATTTATTAATTATTTGGGATCTTACAACCTCCCTCCTTATGAAATTTCGTCCCTCGAAATTGACGACGACGTACTGTGTGTTTCAAAAGATGAGGATACCTCGCTTTCATTTCCGTTTCCAACTCCGTGTCATTTCCTCTATAAGCATGGTTTCTCCACAAGACTTTAACTTGTGGTATGACCTTCGTCGTGGGACATGCTCCTTCCTATCCAAGATCTTGACAGTACTTCCTCATACGTTAAGTCTTCTGCTATCTCGTCCGGTTCTAACTCAATAACGTGATTCGGTCTTTCACATATTCTGAAATGCAGATATGTGAAACACATTATGAACACGAGACATACTTGGAGGTAACGCGAGTCTATAGGCTATATTTCTACTCGGTCAAGAATTTGAAATGGACCAATAAATCGTGGATTGAGCTTTCTCTCTTCCCGAATCTTGTAACTCCCTTCCATGGGGAAACACGCAATAATACATGATCCCCTATACTAAATTCCACATCCTTTCGATGAAGATCCGCATAACTCTTTTGTCGATCTTGTCTTGGTTTGTATACGTTGTCGAATCATTTGGATCTTTTCGGTGAGTCATACGTCATTTTAACTCGGGTCCCAACAATGTTGCTTCACCCACCTCATCCCAACATATTGGAGAAAGCGACACTTTCATCCATATAATGCTTGAATGGGGCCACACCTATACTTACTCGATAACTGCTGTTGTTGTAGGAGAATTCCACCAATGGTAAATACTTATCCCAACCGCCGCTTGAAGTCTCAGGACATGTAGTCTTAATAAATCTTCAAGAGTTTGAATAGTCCTCTCTCGATTGTCCGTCTGTTTGAGGATGGTATGTTGAATCGAATCTTAAATCCATCTATAGCTTTTTTGCAAGCTAACCCAAAATCTTGAAGTGAATCTTGGGTCACGATCCGAAAACTATGGATCTTGGCATGCCATGCAATCTCACAATCTTATTTACGACATTTGAGCAAGACGTTCAGAGGAATAAGTCTCCGTATTGGCAAGAAATGAGCAGACTTGGTTAATCTATCAACAATAACCCAAATAGCATTTATGCCTTGAGAAACCGTGGGAAGTCCCGTAATCTGAAATCCATGGTAATGTGTTCCCACTTCCATTTCGGAATCTCAAGTGGTTGCAATGGTCCTTAGGCACTTGATGCTCGCTTTTACACGTTGACAAGTTAAACATGTTGAGATAAACTTTGCAATCTCTCTCTTCATATTGTTCCACCAAAATGTATGTCGAAGATCACGATACATTTTAGTACTTCCGGATGGATTGCAAATGGTGTATTGTGTGCCTCCATCATAATCTTGTACTTCAAATCGAATCGTTAGAACACAAAGTCCGGAGTGGACTCAAGTATTCCTTCTTCATCAATTCTCGCTTAGGAATAGCTCCTTCTTGTACTTTCTTCTTCATATGCATCACTCGGCCTGCGGTGCTCGAGCAACCTTAACTTTTCTATTAAAGTTGGCTCTACGCGTGATATTTGACATCATCGCACTCGTTCCTCGTGATATGATCTTCTACTCAACGTCACCTACCACGTTCGCTTTTCCAGGATGGTATTGAATAGTGTGGTCGAGTCTTTCAATAGCTCGAGCCAACGTCACGCAGCATGTTAAGTTCTTTTTGAGTGAAGAAATATTTAAGGCTTTTATGGTCCGAATATATCTCCACTTTCTCTCCATATAGATAGTGCCTCCGGATCTTTAACAAGAAACGATCGGGCCGCTAACTCTAGATCATGAGTAGGATAATTCCTCTCATATTCTTTAAGTTGTCGCGAGGCATAGGCTATGACTTTCCCACGTTGCATGAGAACACATCCTAACCCTTTGCTCAAGCATCATTTGTAGATAACAAATCCATCCGAACCGGATGGTATTGTTAGAACAGTCAGCCAAATAAGTCTCTTTTAAGCTCTTGGAAACTCTTCTCGACTCTTCGCTCCAAACGAATTTTGTATCCTTCCGAAGTTAGAAGAGTTAAGCTGATAACGATTCGAGAAAACCTTCCACGAATCTCCGATAATAACCAATTAAGCCCAAAAGCTACGTGACTTGACCACCGACTTCCGGTTGCTTCTAACTTTGTATTGCTTCAATCTTCACGGGTCAACAGATACTCCATGTTTTGACACACATGCCCAAGAAATGCTACTTCCTCAAGCCGAACTCGATTTCTTTAACTTGGCATAAAGCTTGTTTTCACGAAGCCTTTGGAGTACCAAACTTCAAATGGTGCTCATGATCTTCACGACTTTTGGAATATATGAGGATGTCATCAATAAAGACAACAACGAATCGATCCAAATACTCTTTGAATACTCGGTTCATCATATCCATGAAAGCCAGCAGAGCATTAGTCAATCCGAAAGACATAACTAAGAATTCATAATGCCCGCATCGAAGTTCTAAAGGCGATCTTTGGAATATCCTCGATTCTAATCTTCATTTGATGATATCCGTAAGCGAAGATCGATTTTTGAAAAGAATTGTGCTCCTCAGAATTGGTCAAACAAGTCATCAATACGAGGTAGAGGATACCTATTCTTGATAGTGACATGGTTCAATTCCCGATAGTCAATACAAAGTCGCATATACCCCGCTCTTTCTTCTTTACAAATAAAACAGAGCACCCCAAGGAGATGTACTAGACGAATGAAACCAATGTCCAACAACTCCTGTAGTTGGACCTTTAACTCTCAAGTTCAATAGAGCCATTCGATATGGGGTTTTAGAAATGGGCTTTGTACTCGGGTTCAAGGTCAATAAAGAATTCAACTTCACGCTCGGGGTAGGCGGGAAGTTCTTCAGAAATACGCCAGAAAGTTAATAACAACAGGAATATTATTCAATTTTGACGTGTCTTTATTCAAATCCATAACATGGGCTAAGAAAGCTTGACATCCTGCTTTTTTAATAAACAAATAGCTTTATGATTAGATATGACGTTGATTGATTTTAATGGTTTAGTTGCTTGAATTCGAACAACAAAGTTGTTTAGGAATATGAAAGCTAACAACCTTACGAAAACAATCAATTTTGGCATGATGAGTAGTTAACCAATCAATCCCTAAAATCACATCAAAAGGAAGTATCTTTAAAGAGATAAGGTCAACAGTAAGATAAGGGTGCCAACATGGATTAGACAAGATTTATAAACATGTGGATGTGATGAAAGTTTCTCTAACTGGAGTTTCCACAGATAGTCAAAGTCTAATTTCTCCTGAGTCAAGTTTAAACGTTGAGCACAAAGAGGAGAGATAAATGAATGGGTAAGACCAGATTCTAGTAAAGTATAAACTTCACAAGAATTTATAAATAGCTTACCCGTGATCACCTCGTTTGGGTTCCTCGATTTTGACCGCCATAACAAACGCTTCTTCCAGAGGCGATTGACTTTGACTTTTTCGGGGACGGTCTTTTGAGTCACCGTCCTCATTGAACTAGGTTTCGCCACTGCAATCTCGGCGATATGTCCTTCCTTTCCACAATTATAGCATACCGAACTGTTAGGGGCGCTTCGATCGATATGTCCTCTTTTCGCGATTTATAGATATGACCGGGTGGTCGTTCTCCTCCTTGGAACCGATTCTTTCTTTGCATCGCGTCTTCACATGGTCGTTGTTGAATCTCCTCTTTAAAAAATCTCCTCCCGACTCGCTTCTTCTATTTTCATGGCCATGATTACCACCAGAGTGGTTACCATTTTGTCCGCCTTTTCTTTTCTCCACCGATTATTGTTGTTTTGTTGACCGCTATCTCCCAGATGATCCTCGATTGTGGTACCTCGGTTGGCCGTACTTTCGTTATCTCGCTTCTAACAATTGAGCCTATTAACAACATCCGAATAGAGAAAATTTATGAGAGATGAGATAATCGACGTATCGCCGGGTTTCAAACCTCTCGTAAACATCCGCGTCATATACGTTCCTCATTCTCCACCAAATGAGGTGCAAACCACGATAACTCGCAAATTTCGCCTCGTCTTTGAGACACCGTCATGTTGTTCTCTCCCGCCTAATAAACTCCACTTCCTTCATATGACTTAACACTTTCGTGAAAGTATTTGTCATTAAATAGTTTCAAACGTCTCCCAAGACACGCTTTTGGCATGGCGGTGGATGGGTACGCTTCACGCACTCCCCACCAGTCTGCGCTGCCGCCACGGAACATAAAGGTGGCGAATGGAACCTTCATTCTCTCTACGCATCCCAAGACATCGAATATCTTGGTAATTTGCTTGACCCATGTTTACGCCATGATCGGATCCGCTTTCCCTTAAATTCGTGGTCCCAACTCTTTGAATCGCTTGGTTGTGACAACCCGTGAATTGCTATCATTTCCTCCTATGTTTTGAACACGAGTCTCCTCGTCGATTTTGCATGAACTCGCAAAAGCTTCTAAATATACCCTCGCTCATCATCTCGCTTTCCGGTGGTGTTGTTCACAGGAGAGGACATATCGCCACTGTTACAGACGTTCTCCTCGTTGGTGAAAGTACAAAGGCTCTCCACGGTCTCATTTCCATTGTTAATATTCTCAAATCGACATTCTCAAATCGTCATAAAACAAGGGTTAATTAAGGAAATCAATATATCACATAATATCCATATATCTTGACCAACTATCAAATAAGCTTAGGTAGGACACACTAGCGAAGGATTTACTCGTCTCTCCCTCCTAGTTCTATTCCCCGATCTCCGCCAGAGATCATATCCCTAAGCTCGATACCAACCTGTGACACCCCAAAATAGGTCTACATCCCCCATTCACGAGTTGTCAATACACTGCATGTAAACAACTACAACTTTATTATTACAATAAGTAAAGCTGTGAGTTTAAATACGAGATATTGCCATCTGCACAATATCCACATACAAATAAATCCTCATCATAATTATTGATACATTATTTTACAACAATGGTGAGGACTACTAAACAACTCTCCCTAGAACTTTCATTCCATATCCCGACTTCGTGACTTTGCTTTATATTCTCGCCTCCCGAGAAGAAAAATGGAACAAAAAGGAAAAGGGTGAGCTCGACTAGCCAATTTGAAGAAGAATATTATGACTAAGATAATATACAACAAAATTATCGTTAGTCTTCAACAGGAAAAATATAATAGAATACAATAGACAACAAGTTTTAAATCAATATTCGCAATGAAATAATAATTCATTAGAAGAGTTAAGTAGAGAATGCAAACTACTATCTTCTATGTATGAATTTTAAAGTTCATAAATCTATTTTTATCCTGTAACATCAATCAATATATATCCGGGATCAAATATTCATCCTTTCACTAAAGCCAAGGACATTCACCATTGGTCATGTTCATCTAAACACTGCTCATCTTTGCACTACGGGCCAAAGATATTCATCGAAATCATTCATGTTGCCAGACTATGGGCCAAAGATATTCATCGAAATCATTCATCTTTTACCTCTTGGCCAAAGATATTCATCATAAATCATTCATCTTTGCACACTGGGCCAAAGATATTCAATAATATCATCATTTAAGACCGAGGATGATGAAAATATTTTTAAAAAAAACGAATCCAAGTGAATCAAAATGACAAGGATTAAGGATTAAGGATTCGTACTTTGTTTTATCCACGTCCAAAAAAATACCTCAAAAATAATCATAGTGGCGTAAAATTCAAGAATGATCAAAACATGGATACAATCAAAGCTAGTATCCACAATAGATATTTTGGACTTAAAAGAAAAATTTTCATTTTCAGATGAATAAAGTGTCAGATTCGTGAATAAAGGTCAGTATACGTGAATAAGGTCAGATATCGTGAATAGTAACTTCGACACCAAAAGTTCCAAATTTGATAAAACTTCCAACCAATATTTGGCATAATGATATTGAAGAAATAATATCATTTTTCGAATAAAATAACATCCTTACCTCGAAAGATCAAGATTTAACCGGAATATCGGATATAGACTATATCTTGAACTTTCACCGATATAGCAATACTCAAAGTATACTCAAAATACTCACAAGAATAAACTCGATAATATATAGAGAGAAAACTTCATTTACGGTGTGATTTTCAATTCTAACCTAAGACCTATTTATAGGAAATCGCTTAGAACACCAAAAGCAGAAAATTTAATATAATATTAATATATATAAAAATATTATACGTATTCCTTGAAATCTTAATCTCAGCAATTCACACATGCCAACCTTCTAGAAAAAAAAAAAAAAACGTTTTTCTAATTTAAAATAATTTAAACTTCCAAAATCAATTATTTTGAGCTTGAACTTCAATAATTCATAATAAATAGCCCTTTTATCAGAGAAAATTTGAATCTCATGAGTTTTTATAGAAAATTCAATTCTCTACAACTTTACGTAAGAAAGTTTTTCCAAATTTCCAAATGAAATTGACCGAAATCCACAAACGGGTGATTTTAGAGGCTATAATCAAATTTCAGTCAATAAATGGGTTCCACCGACATGTTTAACATGTTTTAAACATTTATTGCAACAAAAATACTCTTCCTCCTCGTATACTCATATATCCCACATTCGTTGTAAAAATATCACCATTATTATATTATTAAAATATAATAATATATATTTAAATGAATTATTTTATCGTAAAAGATAAAATTTCAATTTTCAACAATTGTCACATTAAAATTTTCTCCATCTATATCCACATAAAATCAATATTTTCCTCATCATATGAATCAATAATTAATTATTCACAAATAAAATTACGTAATCACAATATTGACAACCAGCAGGTTCCAGGAAAGAGGGGCTTTCAATAAGAATTTCTCCTTACTTACACAGTAATTAATTAGGTGAGAAAACCTCTCTTTAGATGTAACTTTCTAGACATTGCCAATAATGTTATCTAATAATATTATTCAGATAATATGAATTATTGTTTCGACAATGAAAAATAATTTGTGTAATGACAATTATTAAAACAACAAAGAATATAAAATATCAACGCAAGCAATTATTGAATCAATAAAATAAAACATTTGAGCAATAATTCATCGTAACCATTATTGAGTAGTTCCTTTTACGTAAGAGTCAATAATTGGTGCAATACCGTGCTACCGCTCAACAACGCAGACATCGTGTTTTAACCAACGGGTATTCCAAATTATGTAAATCTGGTAATAACTACGTAGTTATTTTTAAACAACTTATATTTGTCATTTTCTTCCTCCAATCGCTTTTCGTTATGGGGCCCACACATGGTCGCTACTGTTGCATTTAATATTATTCACAAGCGATTTAATATTCCACGACCAAACGAATATTCCTAACAACAATGAATATTTTATAACCACTTTGCTTATTTTGAAATATTTGCGTGATATTTTACCCGTAGAATTATCCACATTAATCACATCAACCCTTACTATTTCAAAATAATAATTAGAGGAAATTAAATTTCATTTATTAATTATTTGGGATCTTACACATACGTTCCTCATTCTCCACCAAATGAGGTGCAAACCTGGATAACTCCGCGAACTTCGCTCATCTTTGGGACACCGCCATGTTATTCTCGCTTCGCCTAATAAACTCCACTTCCTTCATACGATTGAATACTTTCGTGGAAGTACTTGTCATTGAACTGCTTTTCGAAATGTCTCCCATGACATCGCCGAGTGCGGTGGATGGGTACGCTTCATAGATTCCCACCAGTAATCTGCCTCGTTACGGAACATAAAAGTAGCGAATAGAACTTTCTGTTCCTCCATGCATCCCAAGACATCGAATATCTTGGTAATTTGTTTGTCCTACGTCTCCGCCTTAATCGGATCCGGCTTTCCTGCACTCGTGGTCCCAACTCTTTGAAATGCTTGGGCGTGACCACCCGTGAATTGCTATCATTTCTCCTATATTTTGAACACGAGTCTCCTCAAATCGATTTTGCATAAAGCGCAAAAAGCTTCTAAACATCCCCTCGTTCATTATCTCGCTCGTTGGTGTTGTTGTTCAGGGAGGTACATTGCCACTGTTGCAGACGCTTCTCCTCGTTGGTAAAGATGAGACATCTCCACGGTCTCATTTACTCCCTTTGTTAATATTCTCGATTCGACATTCTCAAATCGTCATAAAACAAGGGTTAATTAAGCAAATCAATATATCACATAATATCCTATATCTTGACCAACTAACAAATAAGCTTAGGTAGGACACACTAGCGAAGGATTTACTCGTCTCTCCCTCCTAGTTATATTCCCCGATCTCCATGGAGATCATATCCTAAGCTCGATACCAATTGTGG
Organism: Panax ginseng; assembly: GCA_020205605.1. Taxonomy (NCBI): domain Eukaryota; kingdom Viridiplantae; phylum Streptophyta; class Magnoliopsida; order Apiales; family Araliaceae; genus Panax; species Panax ginseng. The sequence continues at coordinate 137,352,595 of CM035135.1, read as the reverse complement.
CGACGCCCCAAAATAGGTCCATTCCATCCAACCCATTCTCGAAGTCGCCAAATACATGGTACGTAAATAACTACAACTTTATTAATACATTTGTCGTGCAAAATACTTAATACATATATATATATTGTGAGTTTAAATACAATTATTGTCTTCTAGACAATATATATACCCAAATAAATCCCCATCATAATTATTGATACATTATTTTACAAAAATGGTGAGGACCATTAAACAACTCTCTAGAACCTTTATTCCATACCCCGACTAAGACTTCGCTACATTCTCGCCTCCCGAGAAGAAAAATGGAACAAAAAGGAAAAGGGTGAGCTCAACTAGCCCAAATAAAGAATATTATGACTAAGATAATATACAACAAAATTATCGTTAGTCTTCAACAGAAAAAATCTAATAGAATACAATAGACAACAAGTTTTAAATCAATATTCGCAATGAAATAATAATTCATTAGAAGAGTTAAGTAGAGAATGCAAACTACTATCTTCTATGTATGAATTTTAAAGTTCATCGTCTATCTTTTATCCCTGTAACATCAATCAATATATATCTGGAATTAAATATTCATCTTTGCACTACAGGCCAAAGATATTCATCAGTTGGTCATGTTCATCTAAACACCTGTTCATCTTTGCACTACGGGCCAAAGATATTCATCAGAAATCATTCATCTTTGCACTACAGGCCAAAGATATTCATCACAAATCATTCATCTTTGCACTACAGGCCAAAGATATTCAATAATATCATCATTTAAGACTGAGGATGATGAAAAATATTTTTAAATAAACGAATCCAGTGAAATAAAATGACAAGGATTAATGATTAAGGATTCGTACTTTGTTTTATTTATATCCAAAAATACCTCAAAATAATCATAGTGGTGTAAAATTCAAGAATGATCAAAACATGGATACAATCAAAGCTAGTATCCACAATAGATATTTTGGACGAAAAGAAAAATTTTCATTTTTCAATGAAAAGGTCAGATTCGTGAATAGATCAGATATCGTTAATAAGGTCAGTATCGTGAATAAGTAATCTCGACACCAAAAGTTCCAAATTTGATAAAATTTCGGACCAATATTTCAAAGATAATGATATTGAAGAAATAATATCATTACTAAAAAAATAATATCCCTTACCTCGAAAGACAAGATTTTAGTTGAAACAGGATATATAACTTATAACTTGAACTCAGACCGTATAAATAATACTCAAAGTATACTCAAAATACTCACAAGAATACGCCGATAATATAAAAGAGAAAACTTTCGTTTACGGTGTGATTTTTAATTCTAACCCAAGCACCCTATTTATAGGAAAATGCTTAGAATAACACCAAAAGTAGAAAATTTAATATAATAATAATATATATATAATCAAATTTCCTACGCACACAATTCTGGTCCAAACTTGACCACACATGTGACAAAAATAATAAAAACGTTTTTCTTAATAAAAATATTTTAAACTTCCAAAATCAATTATTTGAGACTTCGGAACTTCAATAATTCACAATAAATAGCCTTTTTGTCAGAAAATTCGAATCTCGTGACTTTTTATAGGAAATTCCATTATCTACAACTTTGCGAAGAAATTTTTCCAAATTCAAAGCGAGAAATTGACCAAATCCACAAGCAGACGATTTTTTGTGCTATAAACAAATTTTGATTCAATAATTGTGTCCACCAACACACAAAATATGTGTTAAACATTTAATGCCACAAAAATACTCTTCCTCCTCATATACTCATATATCCCACATTCATTATAAAAATATCACCGTTAATATATTATTAAAATAATATATTTAAATGAATTATTTTATCAGAAAAAGATAAAATATTAATTTTCAACAATTGTCACATTAAAAATTTTCTCCATCTATATCCACATAAAATAAATATTTTTCTCATCATATAAATCAATAATTAATTATTCACAAATAATATTACGAGAATCACAATAATCGATAACCGTGCGGTTAAGAGAAAGAGGGCTTTCCAATAAGAATTTCTCCTTCTCGGCTGCAAGCAATTAGGTGACCAAATCTCTCCTTAGATGTAACTTTCTAGACATTGCCAATAATGTTATCTAATAATATTATTCAGATAATATGAATTATTGCTTCGATAATGAAAAATACCGTAATGACAATTATTAAAACAACAAGTAATATAAAATATCAATGCAACAATTATTGAATCAATAAAATAAAATATTGAGCAAGAATTCTTTGTAACAATTATTGAGTAGTGCCTTCACGTAAGAATCAATAATTGGTGCAATACCGATAGGTAATGCTCAACAACGCGTGATAGTGTGTTTTTAACCACCGGGTATTCCAACAAGATAATAGCAGTAATAACTACGCCGTTATTTATAAACAACTTATATTTGTCGTTTTTCTTCATCCGATCGCTTTCCGTTATGGGGGGCCCACATGGTCGCTGCTGCGTGGTATAATAATATCGACAAAGACAACGAATATTCCACGACCAAACGAATATTCTCCGGCAATAATGAATATTTTATAACCACTTGCTTATTCGAAATATTTGCGTATTTTACCCATAACTATCCACATTAATCAAATCAACCCTTACTATTTCAAAATAATAAATAGAGGAAAATAAATTTCATTTATAAAAATTTGGGGTCTTACATATGCAACCACGCGTATTACTGTACTTTTAACAATAGGTGTTTCAACAGTTAACGGTAAAACTTCCACCGTTATTTTTATAAAATATTTTTGTCGTTTTCTCAATCCGACAATAATTCTGTTGTGGGGTCCACCAATGATTTTGCCGTCGTACGAATATTCCCCGTTAAAACGAATATTCCCCGACCAATCGAATATTATATAACAACTTGCATACTTTGAAAAATTTATAAATATTACCCACAACTATTATATCAAATTTATTCTATAATATTCAAAAATGATAATTATAGAAAAATTCATTTTTATTCATAAAAGTTGGGGTCTTACAATCTCTCATTCTTATAAAATTTCACCCTCGAAATTAGGGTACGTACCTGGTATGTCGAAAAGGTAAGGATACCTTGATTTTATTTCAGATTCTAACTCCCAGGGTACGTACCTGGTATGTTCCTTCTTATCCAAGATTTTAACAGGAACCTCTTCATACGTTAAATCTTTTGCTATTTCGTCCGGTTCTAACTCAACAATGTGGTTCGGGTCTTTCACATGTTTACGTAACATGGATATATGAAAAACGTTATGAACACGAGACATACTTGGCAGTAAAAGCAAGTCTATATAGGCTCATCCTCCTACTCGATCGAGGATTAAAAATGGGCCAATGAATCGAGGATTGAGCTTTTCTCTCTTTCCAAATCTCGTAACTCCTTTCCATGGAGCAACACGTAACAACACATGATCTCCAATATTGAATTCCACGTCCTTTCGATGAAGATCAAGATAACTCTTTTGTTGGTCTTGTGAGGTTTTTATACGTCGTTTCGGATCGTTTGAATCTTTTTCCGTAGTCATACGCACAAACTCTGGTCCCAACAACGTTGCTTCACCCACCTCATCCCAAAGATACTGTAGAGAAGCGACACTTTCTTCCATACAACGCTCGAATGGAGCCATGCCAATACTTCACTTTGATAAGCATTGTTGTTGTAGAAAACTCCACCAATGGTAAGAACTTGTCCCAACTTCCTTGAAGTCAAAGACACGAGTCTTAATAAATATTCAAGAGTTTGAATAGTTCTCTCGATTGTCCGTCCAAATTCGAGGATGATATGTCGAACTAAATCGTAAATCTGTGCCCATAGTTTTTGTAAACTAACCCAAAATCGTGAAGTGAATCTTGGGTCTCGATCAGAAACTATGGATACTGGCATACCATGCAGTCTTACAATCTCGTTTATGTATATACGAGCAAGACGTTAAAGTGTATAAGTTTCTCCTATAGGTAAGAAATGAGCAGACTTGGTCAATCTATCAACAATGACCCAAATTGCATCTATGCCTTGAGAAACCTTGGGAAGACCAGTAACGAAATCCATGGTAATATACTCCCACTTTCATTCTGGAATTTCAAGTGGTTGCAATGGACCTTTTGGTACTTGATGCTCTACCTTGACTCGTTGACAAGTTAACACCTTGAGATAAACAAATATTTATCTCTCTCTTCGATATTGCCCCACCAAAATGTATGTCGAAGATCATGATACATTTTGGTACTTCGAGATGGATTGCAAGCGGTGTGTTGTGCGCTCCATCATGATTTTATACTTTAAAACAGGTCGTTAGAACACAAAGTCCGGAGTTGACTCAAGTATTCCTTCTTCATCGATTCTTGCTTACGCATAACACCTTCTTGTACTTTCTTTCTTTCATATACATCAGCTCCAGGTCTGTAGCTTGAGCAGTTTTAACTTTATCGATTAAAGTCGGTTCTACTCGTATAATTGTCATCATCACGTGGGTCCCTGGAGTTTTTATCTCTATTTCCATCCTTTGCAAGTCATACAAGATGGGCCTTTGCGTTGACAATATCGCACTCGTACCCGCATATGATCTTCTACTCAACGCGCCGCCTACCACGCTTGCTTTTCCAGGATGGTATTGGATGGTATGATCATAATCTTTCAACAGTTCAAGCCAACGTCGCTGTCGCATGTTGAGTTCCTTTTGAGTGAAGAAATATTTGAGGCTTTTATGATCCGTAAAGATCTCCACTTTCTCCCCATACAAGTAATGCCTCCAAATTTTAAGTGCGAAGACAACAGCTGCTAACTCTAGATCATGAGTAGGATAATTCCTCTCATATTCTTTGAGTTGTCGAGAGGCATAGGCTATGACTTTCCCATGTTGCATGATAACACATCCTAACCCTTTGCACGAAGCATCATTTGTAGATGACAAATCCTCCGAGGCGGATGGTATTGTCGAGCAGTCTTTGAAATGAGTCTTCTCTTGAGTTCTTGAAAACTCTTCTCACATTCCTCGTTCCAACTGAATTTTGTATCTTTCCGAGTCAGCTGAGTTAATGGAGTAGCGATTCGAGAAAACCCTTCTACGAATCTCCGATAATAACCAGTTAAGCCAAAAAAGCTACGTACTTCGGTCACTGATTTAGGATGTTTCCAGCTTTGAATGGCTTCAATCTTTGCCGGGTCAACAGATATTCCATGACTTGATACCACGTGCCCAAGGAATGCTACTTCCTCAAGCCAGAACTCGCATTTCTTCAACTTTGCATAAAGCTTATATTCATGAAGCTTTTGGAGTATCAGCCTCAAGTGTTTCTTATGATCTTCACGGTTTTTGGAATAAATAAGGATGTCATCAATAAAGACAACCACAAAGTGATCCAAATATTCCTTGAATACTCGGTTCATCATATCCATGAAGGCAGCAGGAGCATTAGTTAATCCAAAAGAAATGACTAGGAATTCATAATGCCGTCTGCATCTAGTTCTGAAAGCCGTCTTTGGAATGTCATCGGTTCTAATCTTCAATTGGTGATATCCTAACGAAGATCAATCTTTGAAAAGAATTTGGCGCCTTGCAATTGGTCAAACAGTCATCAATACGTGGCAATGGGTACCTATTTTTGATGGTGACATGATTCAACTCCCGATAATCAATACAAAGTCGTGATACTCCCATCTTTCTTCTTCACGAATAGAACAAGAGCACCAGAAGAGAAGTACTAGGGACGAATAAAGCCAATGTCTAACAATTCTTGCGGTTGGGTCTTTAACTCTCGAAGTTCAATAGAGCCATTCGATATGGGTCTTTGAAATGGGTTTTGTATAGGGTTCAAGGTCGATACAAAATTCAATTTCACGCTCGGGGTAGGCTGAGAAGTTCTTCGTGGAATACGTCAGGAAATTCATTAACAATAGAAATATCATTCAAAATTGATGTATTTTTGTTTAGATCCGTGACATGAGATAAGAAAGCTTGACATCCATTTTTCAATAAACGAATAGTTTTATGGCTTGAGATGACAGTGATTGATTTTAATGGTTTGGTTGCTTGAATTCGTATAATAGGTTGATTAGGAATATGAAAGATAACAACCTTACGAAAATAATCAATTTTTGCATGATGAGTAGTTAACCAATCAATCCTTAGAATTATGTCAAATGCAAGTATTTTCAATGAAATAAGATCGGCAGGTAATGTGAGGGTACCGTTTGAACCAAACAAGACTTATAAACAGTGGATATAATGAAGGTTTCTCCCAACGGAGTTTCAACAGATAAGTCAAAGTCTAATTTCTCCGGAGTCAAATTTAAACGTTGAGCGCAAGTAGGAGAAATAAAGAATGGGTAGAACCGGTAAAAAATAAGGTATATACTTCGCTAGAGTTTATGATAAGTTAACCCGTGATGACCTCGTTCGGGTTCCTTATTTTTTGGAAGGTCACGACAAACGCTCTCCCTTGAACCACCGGTTTTGTCTTGTCTGGGACGGCCTTTGATGCCAACATCCCAGCTGGACTTGTCTTTGGTGCAAGACAAAATCGGGCCAGGTGTCCTTCTCTTCCACAATTGTAACATGCTTTGGAGGGCATTGCGCAGTTTGGATTGATGTGTCCCTCCCTTCCACATTTGAAGCATATGATAGGTGGTCGTTCTCCTTCCTTAACGACAGGTTCTGATGCTGACGTCTTTCCATCATTGTTGAATCTTCTTTTCTTGAAATGTCCATCCTTATTGTTTTGGCCATGATTACCACCAAAGTGGTTACCATTTCTGGCATATTGATTCCCTCCACGCTTATTGTCACCTCTTCGATGACTGATATCACTGGCATTATCATTTTGCCAGCTGCTTTCCTTTGGTTGGGTTAACTCATTATCGTGCTCCAATAACTGAGCCCTATTAACAACATCTGAATACAAACACAGTTTATGAGAGATAAGATATTGACGTATCTCGGGTTTCAAACCTCTTAAAAACATTCGCGTCATTCTCTCCTCATTATCAACCAAATGGGACGCAAACCGGGACAATTCGGCAAACTTGGCTTCGTACTACGACACGGTCATGTTGTTTTGCTCCAGCTTGATGAACTTTACCTCTTGCATGTGACGAATACTTTTGGGAAAGTACTTGTCGTTGAACAATTCTCGGAACTTCTCCCAAGACATCTTCAGTGCGGCAGGTTGAGTACGCTTTTACAGATTTCCACCAGTAATCTGCCTCTGCCCACAACATGAAAGTGGCAAAGAGAACCTTTTGCTCCTCGAAGCAACCCAAAACATCAAATATCTTATTGATTTGCTTTATCCACGTCTCCGCCTTAAGTGGTTTTGGCTCTCCAAAAAACTCCGGTGGTCCCACTCCTTGAAGCATTTGGCGGTGGCCAAATCGAGTTCGAGAGTTGCCGGTGTTTCCACCTGCATTTTGGATGAGAGCCGCCTCACCGATGTTGCATGAATTGCAGAAAGCCTCTGAATATTCTATCGTTCATCATTTGGTCAGTGTTATTGTTTGCCTGAGGATTGTAGCCTTCCTGATGCACATATCCTGATTATTGATCCGTGGAGACTCAACGGTCTCCTATGCTCCATTGATGTTCTCAACATTCTCGGATGCCATTTTCAAATACTGCCACAAAACAAGGGTTAATTAACATATCACATATTATCCCTATACTCTGATCGACCAATTAAATACCAAATAAACTTAGGTAGGTCATACTAGCGAAGGAATTCTCCGTCTCTCCCCTCCTAGTTCTTGTCTCACATCTCAGCCAGGAATTATATCCCTAAGCTCTGATACCAACTGTGACGCCCCCAAAATAGGTATACATCACCTATTCTGAGTCGCTAAATACATGGTACAAAATTCAAATACAACTTAATTATACAATAGTCGTGTAAAATACGACAAAATACATGATGTGAGTTTAATACAAATATTATCTTCTAGACAATATCCACTCTCATAATAAGTCCTCATTACATTTATTATCACACTATTTAACAGAATAGTGAGGACTACTAATGCTATTATCTGGACCGTCACTCCGCTCCCCGACTAGTCCCCGCCACGTTCTCATTTCTCGAAGAGAACAAAGTGAAAGAAAGGGTGAGCTCAACTAGTCCAAAGAAGAAATATTATGACTAAGATAATGCAGAATAAATTATCATTAGTCCTCAACAAAGGTTAAACCGATAAAATACAATAGACATCAAGTTTAAGCTGCTAGCAATGAACATGCAATCCATTAAAAGAGTCAAGTAGAGAATAAAATCTCTCGTCTTTTATGATTTAAAAGGTTTTTCATCACTTTTATCGAGAGATTCAATTTTAATAAATAATCCATATCATCCCCGCACTACTGCCACGAGGATATTCATTAGGGTCACGACCATAAATTATTCATGCACTACGGGCCAAGAATATTTGTGTATTCATCAATGGTCATGATCATGCCAACAACTGTTCATCAATGCACTACTTCCAATGAGGACTTTTACCACATCATTTGTAACATTACGGCCATGATTATACCCGAATAATCCTCGGTCATAATCATACCAAGTCCATCTATGCTTCTGAATGCCACCGATGACTTTCAAAAAATATAAACATAAGGACGATGACAGGATATTTCAACAGAATAATAAAGATGGAACCGTGTCCCCAGAACGTAAGCGACAGACAAGATATTCAATAGAATATTAAAGAATGGAATAAAAAGAATTTCACCAAGTATAGGGTAATTGGCGTGTATCTGAGTTATTCCAACGAGAATAATAAAGAATGGAATAACAGAAGTTCTCTTCATGAATACAAAAGAAATAATACCCCTTACCTTAGAAAGAAGAGGACTGGATATAGGAGTAGTGAAGTAGCAGAACACTTTTCTTCTTTCTCTCTATAGTTTTCTCTCTCTAGAGTTTCAGTGAATTCGTAAGAAATAATGAAGGAATGAGCTTCTATTTATAGGAGAATGGAAACACACTGTTCATGAACGAAATAATTTTGCAGTCACGGGCGAAAGGAAATTATTTTTTTTCCAGACGTAACGTAATTATCCCACATGTGAATTCCTTTAATTCAACGACAGCATATATATATTATATATAAAACAACATGTTGGCCACTTCTATTATATATATATTTATATATATATATAACTCCACCTTCCCAACAACATCATTTTCCCCACCAATATCAATTCATGTCATACATATATAAAATACTTACCACCACCCACCAAATTCTCTTTCATATTAAAACATATAATCCATTCACCCACCAAAATCCACTACCACACACACTCCTACACATACGAAAACCCACACACACATATGTCAAATATATATATATATATATATATATATATTTATAACTTCCTTTCGATTATTTTAAAAAATGGGTAAATGGGGGGGTCCATAAAATAAGCAAAACTTCTTAAAAATCAACTTAATAATTTTAACAACATTTATCACCTTTATTATAATTCACAATATTAATCGACCAGGTAGTTCCCGGAAAGAGGGCTTTCAATAAGGATTTCTCCCTATTATAGCGCCAAGCAACTAGGTGACCAAACCTCTCCTTGGCAGAATTTCTAGACATCGTTAATATTGCAAATAATAATATTAATAACTCTGTCATTTTAATTATTGATTATATATAAAATATCGACAATAATTGAATCAAATAACATGAGATACTATGCAACAATTACTGTGGTAATAATTAAACAAAAATGAGTGACTTCTCACGTAAGCATCAATAATCAATCAATACCGTGTACTTCTTGCAATCACGCCAGAGCGTATTCGCATTACTTTAACACTAGGTGTTTCAAACATTAACAAATAAAACTTCCGCCGTTATTTTCATAAAATATTTTTGTCGTTTTCTCAATCCAAAACAATAATTACATTATAGGGTCCACCAATGATTGTGTCGTCGTACGAATATTCCCTGTTAAAACGAATATTCCTCGACCAATCGAATATTATATAACAACTTGCATACTTTGCAAAATTTATAAATATTACCCACAACTATTATATCAAATTTATTCTATAATATTCAAAAATGATAATTATAGAAAATTCATTTTTATTCATAAAAGTTGGGGTCTTACAGCATGTGTCTTAAGGCCGTTCTCATGACCAAAGGAGATCGAGGAGCAGTACTCCTGAGGCATCGAAGAGAGCACTTATTGTCGTTGGTTCTCGAGGTCGATATGGTGGCAGACAGAGGAGTAGGTCGAGGGAGATTGTGCCAGAGAGTAGAAGGGGAGAGCAGCGTCAGGAGCACTCTCACCGTGATGACAAGACCACACACCGAAGTAAGTCCAGAAGCCCCTCAAAGGCAGTGGTTTCTGATAGAGGAGGTCGGTCCGTTCAGAAGAGGAAAGAATCGCCAGAGAAAGAAGTCTCTTCCAAACCAGAAGGCGTAGATTTCTTGGTGAAGGAGTTGAAAGAGCTACGTAAGCATTTGGCTGAGGTTCAACAGGTGAAAGATACTCCGGAAAAGAAGGCGTCTCCCTTTTCCTCGAATATTCTTAAGGAGAAGGCAGATACCACCAAGAAGTTGCCTCATATGGAGAGTTATGATGGGTCCGGAGACCTTTATGACCATAGCCAGGCGTTCGATTGGCTGATGGATTATTATGATTTCACCGATTTTGCCAAGTGTCATACATTTGTCACAACATTAAGGAAGGATGCAAGGCAGTGGATGGGGACTCTACCTGCAGACTCGGTCTCATCATGGTCCGAGCTGTGTGACAAATTCCATACTTATTTCGGGAGCAATCGAAGAAGAGGGAAGCCTACGGGTTCTTTAGCACAGGTCCGGCAGTTTACCAATGAGTCCTTGGGCCAGTATGTAAAGAGGTTCAGAGAAGTCGTTGGCCAAGTGTCTGACCTAAATGATCTTCAAGCTGTGGGGTTGTTTCAGAATGGTTTAGACTTGGTGAAGTCAGAGAAGTTGGTGAAGAAGCTGATGTTTCACCATCCGAAGAGTCTGGCCGAAGCTTTTGATAAAGCCGAAGGTTATATTGAAGTGGAGGAGGCTATAAATAGCCTGAAACGTCCTTTTTTGGACCAAGTCAAAGAGACAGATACTTCTAAGGCGGAAGGCGATCAGAAGAAGGGGGGAGGGTATAATGATTAGCTAGAGGGCAGCTCGAAGAAGTATAATAATTCATGGCGACAGGGAAGTAATCGCCCACCTGCTCCTACCCCGAAGGTGAATAAGGTTTACACCAAACTGAATACGGATAGGTCGGTGATTTTGGATCAGATCAGGAACAAGTCGTTCTTTGAACCGCCTTGTGACGTTCTCAAGCTGGGATAGGGCAATGCTCAAAAATATTATGGCTACCATCAAGCTGCAAGTCACGATACTAATGAGTGTTGCAATTTGAAGGATTTTATGGAGAGGAAGGTTCAAAGTGGTTTACTGGTTCAATACGTGGCCGAGAGGGACCAACAAGATCAGCAGAATGTTGGCCGTACTGTTCAGACGGTTCCCCCCGTGCAGCCTGTTCCAAATCAGCCACCAAGGCACGTCGTTGATGTAATAACCGGTGGGACAGCAGGGAAGTTGGTAGGGAAGAAGAGGAGGGGGTATCTGGATTCAGTCATGTCCATGACGGGTGTTCCCTGGAAGACAGAAAGACCGTTTCCAGGGACAGTTATATCTTTCAGTGATGCAGATTATCCTTCGGAGCCCATCGAACCCCATGAAGGAGCCTTGGTGATCACAGCACAAGTGAGTTCGGTGGATATGAAGCATATGATGATAGACAACGGGTCTTCTGTGGATATTTTATTTGCCCACGTTTATCAGAGGATGCATCTTGATGGGCGAAAGATGGAGGTCGGACAGGAAGCCCCCTTATATGGCTTCAAAGAACGATCTTGGTCAAAGTGGCGCGAAACTATTGAAATTACAAATATCATCTTCAGATCTTACTCCACAACAGTGTAGAAATAACATGTAAATTTTATGTTGTGCATGTAGATTCGGCCTACAACGCCATATTGGGACGACCTACCTTGACGGCTCTCCAAGCACTTACTTCCATCCCTCATTTTAAAATCAAGTTCCCCACCGCCCATGGAGTTGGAGAGGTAGCAGGGGACTTGGACCTGGCCAAACGATGTTATAGGAATTCTGTGATCGCTTCGGGAGTAGGGGTTAGCAAGCAAAAACAAACCATGGCAATTGAGATCGAGCCCTTCACTGAAAGCAGTTCGGAGCCATTGGTTATTCCTGCAGGAGAGACAGAGGAAATCGAGCTGGTCCTTGGGAAGAAAGACAAAACAGTGAAGATTGGTTCAGGTTTGCCGGAACCTCTCCGAACAAACCTTATACAACTTCTTCGCTGCTATGCGGACATTTTTGCATGGGAGCCACAAGACATGCCTGGAATCAGCCGAAAGATTGCCGAGCACCGACTAGATGTGGATCCATCAAAAAAGCAAGTTCGACAGAAAAGGCGGATCTTTGCACCTGAGCGTCAGAGGATAATTGATGAAGAAATTGCCAAGCTGATAGCTGCTGACTTCATCTTTGAGATCGACTACCCGGAGTGGATGGAAAATGTAGTGCTGGTACAGAAGCAGAATGGGAAATGGCGAGTTTATATCGACTACACCGACCTGAACAAAGCATGTCTGAAGGACTTCTATCCTCTGCCCCACATCGATCAACTTATTGATGTGACTTCGGGGTATGCACTACTAAGCTTTATGGATGCTTTTTCAGGTTATCATCAAATTTCCATGTGCAAAGAAGATATTCTGAAGACAACATTCATCACACACCGTTCGGTGTATGCCTATAAAAAGATGACCTTTGGCTTGATTAATGCTGGAGCCACCTACCAGAGAATGATGAACTTTGTCTTCCAAAAGCAGCTAGGAAGGAACATAGAGGTATATGTGGGTGACATGATCGTAAAGAGCATGAGTGTTTAGAAGCACTTGGATGATCTGGAGGAATGCTTTCAGACTGTCCGTCATCATAAGTTGAGGCTCAATCCTACAAAGTGTACCTTCGGGCTCGGTGCAAGGAAGTTCCTGGGTTATCTGGTCAGTCAAAAGGGCATTGAGGCCAACCCAGAGAAGATCCAAGCTATCCTGAACATGAAGACTCCTCAGTCATTCAAAGACGTTCAACATCTGACTGGTAGGATTGCAGCTTTGAGGAGGTTCATGTCCAAGTCAGCAGAGAGGTGCTTGCCATTCTTTGATACATTGAAGGGACCAAGAAGAATGCGAAAGACGTCCGGTGGACTTGGTGTGAAGACGCCTTCAAGGCATAAAGACATATCATCTTGGCTCCCTTATTGGTGAAGCCTGCTCCATCTGAGACTTTGTATTTATATCTGGTAGCTAGTTCGTTGGCAGTGGGAGCTGTCTTGGTTCGGGCGGAAGGGGGGAAGTAGCATCCGGTTTATTATGTCAACCATGTTTTGAGAGATGCTGAAACTAGGTACCCAAATATTGAAAAATTTGCCTTTGTTTTGATAATTGCTAGTCGAAAGCTTCGACAATATTTTCAAGGTCGGCTCTTGGTCGTCTACACGGATTAACCGTTGAAGAAGGTGATGAGCAAACCAGAGGTTTCGGGGAGGTTAGCAGCATGGACCATGGAATTATCTCAATTTTTTATTGAATATCATCCCCGAACTGCTATCAAAGGTCAGGCCTTGGCCGATTTCATGGTGAAATGCTCATTCTCCAAAGCAGATCTTTGAAATGCTGAAGCCGAGACGTCCGTCGAAGCGATTGCAGATTCTTCAACCTGATCGAGTTCATGGATATTTGTATCTGAGATGGGTCTTCTACTACGGATGTTAGTGGAGCAGGGATTATCTTAGCAAGTTCGGAGGGATTCAAAGTGCAGCAGGCCATCAGATTTGGGTTCAGAGCAACGAATAATGAGGCCGAGTACGAAGCAGTGCTAGCAGGAGTTCATTTGGCAAAGAGTCTAGAAGTTCAGAAGTTGATCATTTACAGTGACTCTCAGCTGGTCGTCAAACAAGTGTCAGGAGATTATGAGGCTTGGGGGGCGAGGATGATCAAGTATTTGGCAGAGTTGAAAGACCGACTTCAGTACTTCGTCTCTTATGAGTTTCAGGGCATAGAGCATAATGACAATTCTATTGCCGATGCATTGTCGAAGCTGGCCACTACGGATGCTGATGTTTTCAATGGGTCAGTTTATTTGGAAGTTTTGCACGGTAAGTAGTATCCGGCGTGAAGCGTTGATATGCATTGAGCGTCTAAGCGTTGGATGACTCCTACATCGAATATCTGGCGATGATGGCGTCCTTCCGCCCGGATCGAGATCTTTGCAAAGAAGATCAAGTACAAGAGTGCCAACTTCGTTCTTATTGATGGGGATCTTTATCGAAGGGCATTTTTGTCACCATTGTTGAAGTCTTTGGTTCCGTCTGAGGCTGAGTATGCTCTTCGGGAAGTTCACGAGGGTATTTATGGCGACCATATGGCTGCTAAGTCATTAGCTTATAAAGTAATTTGGCAAGGGTACTACTGGCCTACAATCTTCAAGGAAGCTACAGAGTATGTAAAGAAGTGTGAAAAATGTCAGCTCAACAGTCTGATCCCACATCAGCCACCAGAAGAGCTATACTCGATCTTATCTCCTATACCCTTTGCTGTCTGGGGGGTAGATATACTGGGTCCGTTGTCGAAAGCTAAAGGCCAGGTCAGTTTTGTCATAGTTGCTATCAATTATATGACCAAATAGGTAGAAGTGAAGCCACTTTGGTTGATAACGGAGCAAGAGTTCTTGAAGTTCATAAAGGAGTCTATAGTGTTTCGTTTCAGAATTCCTAAAGTGGTGATATCGGACAACGAACGCCAGTTCGTGGGATCAAAATTTGAAGGATTTCTGAAAGAGCTTGGAGTTCAACACAAGAAGACTTCGGTGGCTCATCCACAGTCAAATGGGCAAGTTGAAGTGACCAATGAGCGCTTCTTGAATGAGATCAGCCTTGCAGGTGGACGAAGCTAAAGGAAGATGGCGGAGAGAGCTTCTCAACGGTGTTATGGGCTTATCGGACTACACCGAGGACTACCAGGGGATTCACCTTTCAGTTGGCCTATTGGTAATGCGATGCCTTAGTCGAGTTGAGATTGGATCTCCAAGTCTTCGGGTTAGTCAATTCAAAGAGATCTATAATGAAGAAGGACTGAAGGTCAACTTGGATCTGTTGGAAGAAGTTAGAGAGGTGGCTTTGATCAAACTGGCAGCCTATCAACGGAGAGTATCCAAGCATTATAACAAGGGGTTAAACCGTCAGAGATTTGAAGTAGGAGACTTTGTCCTCGTGGAAGTCAAAGAAACCTACACCTCGGAATATGGGAAAGGCGATGCCGAACCCAGGAAGGAAGGTATGAAGTAATTGAAATCAAGCCAGGAACTTATCGGTTGAAGGCATTGGACGGATCGAAGATCAAGAATACTTAGTATCTTTGGCGGACTTGAAAATATTTTAGTAGGGATCGAGTCAGTTTATCAGAAGTCTGTAAATATTGGATCGTCATCAATAAAAGATTCACTTTTTCACAATTGATCTTCTTCCTATTGGTCCTAAAGTACAATGGTGTAAGGAGGACGGGGGGAACTCGTTGACCATTCGATGGTAGCCTTTTTGGCAGGTGGTCCTTATGAATTTTTCAGGCCCTTCGGGGTAGGCAAACTTCATCGGTGTAAGGAGGATGGGGTGGACTCGCTGACCATTAGATGGTAGCCTTATCGGCAGGAGTGTCCTCATGGGTTTGATTTACCGCGAGTGGTAAACAAATTCCATAGTCCTTTTAATTTTGCTTTACCGCGAGTGGTAAACAAAATGCACCGAAGTAAGGAGGTTCGGTCGGACTCGCTGGCCATTCGATGGCAGCCTTATTGTCAGGTGTGTCCTTATAAATTTGTTTTACCGCGAGTGATAAACAAATTCCATGGTCCTTATATATTTGTTCTACCCCGCATGATAGACAAATGTCCTTATATACTTGTTTTACCCCGAATGGTAAACAAGATCCTGATGGTGCAAGAAGGATCAGCCGAATTCACCTTATGCCTAATCTATCTCACACTTCCAAAACGATAAGTATGCATTACTTTATTTTGTTCAAGTGTTGAGTTCGGTTCATTCAGTTCAGTTCATTGAATTTAGTTCATATCATTTCTTAACTTAACTATTATATGCCTTCTCTGATCCACAATTCAAGTTAAGTTCAATAGAATCTTATACAGTTTTCAAGTTGATTGATACTGAATTATTGACAAGAAACGAATTAAACAGAAGTCATGATAAAGAGAGTTGAAAATTCATTAATATTTCACTATTCATTCATCCATTCATCCATAACACTAACCGATTACATAAACACAGAAATTTTGACAAAGGTTCTTAAACAAAGTTTTTAAACAATTTCAAAAACAACAAAGAACAAAGACCATAATCAGGCATCATCTTCTTCACCATCCGAGGAGTCAAGAAGAGATGGATCAATTTTGGTTTCAACCAGCTTTGCCTTATCCTTACTTCGGCACTCTTCATATCCTTCCAAAAAATACCCGAACGATCTCTCCATTAAGTTCAGTTGATTTCCGGTATTCCAGTTGGATTTCTCTTCGAAGATCTTCAGTCAAGGGTGGACCCCGATCTCTGAGTGCCCGAAGCTCTGCGACTTCTTCATCTATCTTTTGACGCTCCTTGAAATGACGAAGTTGATGGGCCTCTAAATCATTCACTTGAAAAGCTAAACTTTTATTGGTCCTGACCAAGGATTCATTTTTCTGCACAAGGACTTCATTCCTCTTAACCAAATCCTCATTCAACTTAGTGATCACCTACTGCTCTGCCTTCATCTTCTCCATTTGTTTCTTGGTCTGGGCCAAATCATTCCGAAGATGTTCATTATTGTACTGGACGATGTCAAGATCGTGCCTCTCCTTTGCCAGTGCAGACTCCAATAAGACATTCTCCCTTCGAGCAACATCCTCCTCAACTTCAGTTTCTTTGTGTTTAAGATGGAGACGCCCGAATATAGCATTTGCCTATATAAATTCAGCCTTAATCCACCAATTTCAAACAAAATGAAATAAAGATTTACAAACATCAGAAGACAACTTACTTTGGCCTGGTATTTCATGCCTTCATCAATTAAATCTACGATAGAAAGCATTTCCTCAACAGGTGATCATCGGTCTCGCAAACAAAGGAATTGTACAACTGGAAAGGAAAGGGCTCATTCGACTCAGGCCAGATAGTAGGGGAACCCATGGTTTCAGGCCCAACTTTTTAGGAAGATGGTCTTGGCGAAGAGGTCGAGGGCTGATCAGGAGGTGGAGGCGGCTGAGTATATGCAGTTCGAGGTGGAGGTGACTGATCATGTGCAGATTCAAGTATCATCTCAGGTTGATCACTTAAAGAATGTTTCCTTTTGCGAGTAAGGGAGAGTATGGATTCTACTTGCTCTTCTAATTCTTCTTCGAAAACAATGATCTCTTCGGGAATGGTAGGGGGCAGACTGGCTTCAGAAGAAGGTACTCGCAAGTCATCAGTAGTAAGAGGAGTTATTTTGGTTCTTCTCTTTTTGGTACGAATGATTTGTGATCGTTCGTCCAAAGGCAGATCAAGTAAACTTTCATCAATTAAAGGAGGAGGTACTGGTCTAGTCTTTCTAACGGCTCTTTTCTTGAACCGAAGCAGTACTGACTCTGTGGTAGGAGGAATCTCTTCAGTGGGGAAATCGGTGAGTTGAGCTTCGGTGTGTTAGAGTTTATGCCCTAGAGGCCAATTATTTGATATAATTGCTTAACGTTTTGATATTATATTTGATTAAATAAATATATGATTTTATTATGGTTTTATTTACTGCGTAATATAATTGTTAACATAATAAAATTCCTTAGAATAGTGATACAAATTATATAGTTTCAAGTATGTGACTTGAACATGAGATTATATATTACCATTAGTATCAGTGTTCTTAAATGTCCCTAGTCGAGTATCATTGTTGATGGGACAACAATGATGCATTGAGACTAGTATGTGGATCGATCGATGGCCAAATCTCATTGGTCATAAATATATGAGATATTAAGTCGATGCATAGGTACATGTTGAAGAACGATGTCTTTGGGATGAGACCCACCATGAGAATTCTATGTGGAGCATTATGCGAAGTGTCATTAGAAATTCTCATAGTGACAATGATGTAATGGTCCTCGGACACGAAATCATTTATATTACTACTACGAGAATTTATGTACTTTGATATCATCAAATGTCACCTTTAATAGGTGGACTATAAAGGTGATTATTGGGTTCATCATTAATCGTGTGAGAAATATGAGTGATCTAGATGGAATTTAACCATCCTATATATTATGGGTGATATCCATAGGCCTCTTGATTGAAAGTAGGACTATGAAATGCATGGCCATGCTCAAATAGTGATTTGTTTCATATAGTCTACTCATTGATCAAGAAAACTCGATTAAATTATGAAGAGTATGACACATTCCATGACTCGAGTTTAATCTAGGATATTAAGGTTAAAAGGATTAAATTACATTGAAACATTGGTCACGAAAAGGTTGCATCGAATCATCGATCTTATTATTACTTGGGTAGCAATGATGCATTACTAGATGCATTCACTTTGTTTATAATTTTATAATATGATTTTAAAATTATTCCCAACGTAATAATAACTTTATAGGTCACACATATGTAACGTTATTTAAAAGGGAATTAATTTAAATTTTAAGGATTTAAATATATTAATATGATTAATAGTATTTAAATTACTTAATTTAAATTAAAAGGATAATTTTATATATGTATATTAATTAAGTAAGACTTAATTAAGATATATATATATATATATATAAATTCAATTTTATAAAATTAGGTTTTGATTTGATTAATTCCTTTTAACTACTATATATATGATATATAGTAGCTACTTAGTAAGATATCATAATAGAAAAACCTTAGCCGCATTTCTAGAGAGAGACTAGAGAGAAAGCAGTTTGAGAATCCATTCCTTTTGGTGGCTAGTACATGCAAGTCCTTCTTATTGCGAGAATCGTTCGATTGATTTAAGTGAGGCGTTCGATGTGGATCTAGTAGTAAGTTAATCGGTTTGTATTGCGTTGGAGATTCGAGGTATGATCGGTTTGATTCTCGTTTTTGTTTATATCCGGTATAATCTCTAAACCTCTAAATTAATTGATTTTCGCATGGATCCTGTTTTAGGGTTTCGGAAATTGCTTTAAAATTTTAATTTCATTTGTGCGTTTAAATAAAGCCCAACACGGTGGTAGTGGGTTCGGACCGCAGAGTTGAAGTTTTCAGAAAGAAACTCCTCAAGATCCTTTATATCAGCGGAGGTTGGCTTGATTAAAGACACTGTGACAGATAAATGGTAATTCTTAAGGATGAATACTGATAGAAATTAGCACAATTACACAGTAAATTGAATTCGAGGCTTATATTTATGGTTATACAACCATGCCTGTCTACTCAGAAGTCCGAAGCTCCATTCTTTATGAGGTATCTTCTCCAGAAAACTTGTCATTTCTCTTAGACGTTCTTCAGAGATATCTCCGAAGTCAGCAGAAATTCGATCAGAGATAGTCCAATCAGGGAGAGAAGAAATTTCAGTCCTGTAATAAAAACCATTTTTCATGCCATCCCTTGTTCTTTGGAAGGGTATCCATCGGTCTCTCTCTCAAACTGGTGTTGGGACGCGAGAGGTATTTTTGCTCAACATTTTAAAACCTTTTTCTGGATTTACCAATTTGAGAAGAGGGTGAAGAAGATATCGACAGCTGGGGGAATCCCCAATTCGTGACAAAAGGCAATGAATGCCAGAATGTAGATGTAAGAATTAGGAACTAATTGGGCGAATCCTACTCCTACAAACCCTAAAAGAGTGATGATGAAGGCATGAAGGGGTAGGCGAACCCCCTTTTCAAGTAGGGTAATCGACATGGCAATCCAACCGTCAGGTCGATGATACATACGTTCCTCCGGAGCCGGAGCCCTTGTCGCATAAGTATCTAGAATCTGATAGCGAGTCCGGAGGATACGTATCTCAGCCTCTGTGACGGTGGAAGGGGTATTGGCATAAGGAAACTGTTCCTCATCCTTAAAGAAGGTAGTGGGCGGTAGAGAGGGTATCGATGGTGGATTCTTACCCGTGGCAGTGGCTGATTTGGGATTTGAACTCGAAGCCTCTTTATTAGGGCTTGGATTGGGCGGAGCAGTATTGATAGGGGTCACTCGAAGAGGAGATTTCTGGTTCGAGTTCAGGGTCACCATTATTGAGAACTTGCAGAGAAGAAGAAGAAGATTCGAGAGAGCAGACCAGAGCTCAAAAGACTGAAAATTTGAAATGCCAAGTAAAACCGTCAATTTGGAAAAATTACCTTTTATACTGTCAATTGTCTCTTCAGTAGTTCACGTTACACGAAGGCGACACATTAATTGCTAGAAATGATGAGGAATTCAAAGGGATAGCGTCCAAGAGAAGCCTTAACCCTCAAGAATTTATCAGGTTAGATCTTTCCTTTAGACTTCCAGTTTTTAATTTGCCTCATTAGTCCAATCCTATACCGTTTGGGCCTTGGTGAATTTCAGTTTGGGCCTCTTTTTGTATTATCGGATCCTACAATATCAGTGACCACTTATAGTTTCTTATTAAACAGTTTGTTTAATAAAAAACTAGGAGACAATGTTGGGTCATGATATTCAACCTATTGGGTCGAATGGATTGGGCCTAATTATTCAGTTAGTCCATTGGGTCTCCACTATTGGGGCTTAAAGCTACTGGGCCCAGTCTTTGTATTATCATTGATTAAATCCCTATAGTATTGGGTCGGGCCTGTGGATTAACCCATAAGATATTAAATATCTACTACTTTGACTGATAATGATGAAAAAGCATGACAGTTGACTATTGTATCTGCCATGCATTAATGTGGATGAGATTTCGGGCACGGCAGAAGCAAAACAATGATCACAGGTAGTGGGTGGGTGTGCACGGTGATGAAACCATCAAATCAGGGGGCTATGTCAAAGGTAGTGGGTGGCACGGTAAACCGGGCTAGAGAGCATAACATAGCAAAAAAGTCTTCAAGAAAAAGGTACACACGCATGACTGATAATTTTCTCTCTCTCAAGACACTAGATATTTTATCCTCCATTGTTAACCTTGTGATCGCCTGTACTGACTCTCACGCCGAAGTTATCCCCCGACGGTCGAAGCCGTCAAGTTTTTGGTGTTGTCGTGTTTACTGTGCAGGATATAGACGCGTGTTACGTGATTGAGACGCGTGAAAAGATCTTAGCGTTAACAACATGCATGAGGAAATTAAAGAGGGGAAAGGTCTGAATTGAGGCTGTCATTAATGAATAATTACTCGTCTGTCTTTAGAAGCCAAATAATTTTTCATGTATGCTAATTAGATGTACATTACATTTGCATTAAAAAATTGGCTTGGAGGCCTTGGCGCATGGATGTGGTGAGGAGGGGAGGGAGGGGAGGAATGGAATAGAGAAAGTAGTAAATTGGAGAGAAACTTAAAGGATAATTTATTTTCTTCTAGTTTGATTTAAATGAGTTATTTTATACTCTCTTTAAAAAATAAAATTGATAAATTTAATAAAAATAAGAGCGATTCATTTCATTAAAATATAACAATCAAATACTTTTTTTTCTTCCATTTCATATAGAAATGAGTTAGATTCATTCCATCTTAATTCCTACAATTCAAAACTAGTTAAGTGTACTACTAGTTAATTGTAATTGAATTAACTGTGGATGCATGCTATTGGTACATTAATTAAGTTTACTAATTATTTGTTCTTGAATAATTTTGCATGCACGCATTTAATTTGGTGTTCAAAGTGTAATCATGAGCAATTTTTTGTATGCTGTGTAATGAGTGAGTCCCTTCATGTATTTTCTTTACTTTCAATTAAGTTCAAGACACGTTACTGCCATATCCAAGACACAAACTAAATGTATGAGAATATTGCAGCAGGCAACTTTTCATGGAGAACTACAAGTAATTAACACTTATAGAACTGAACAATTTTCCATATATATATATATATATATATATATATATAATTCTTTTCTTTTTTTTCTTTTTTTTTTGCCACTGGCAGTTGTGCTGTGAATAACTAGGGCATCCATTTAAACACTTGAAACTTCAGAAAGATAAACAGGAATAAAGTAGAACTGTGATGCACTCAAAACTGTACATGTTGTATGATAGACACATAATTAATATATTTTTATATTTTTATATTTTTTATTTTTTATTTTTTATTCTTATTTTATTTAACTAATATATTTTATTTTGTTTTATAGAAAATAACATTTATTTTTTTTGAGGAACAAATAAAGGATTTATATTCAACTTTTATAAATGGAAAAGGACTCTTAGAGGATTACCATATAGAGATTGAAGTTATAAAGAGGAAAAAAAAAAAACAAAAGTGTCCAAGCTCAATGAATCTAAATTATATGGCACAAATTTATTTTTCCTATAAATAGATCTCTTGTTTTAGAGAGGATGAGAATTAGGGATTGTATTAGTTTAGGTTAGCAGTAGGATCAGGAATAAATTATTTCTTCATTATAAGTTCGTTGGATGATCGTTAATTAAAAAGAATTTTCTTATTTATTTTTAATCTTCTTCATTTCTTTATTTTAGTTAGTTTAATTATTTTTCATGTCTAGTTAATTTTTTTTAATTTAGGATGAAGATGAAATTAAATAATTATTTTTGATAATATTTTTCATCTCCTCTATTATTTATAATTTTATGTTTAATTGATTTCACCTTCATGTTTCGTTATTGAAATACTTTCGTTTTATAGTTCTTATGTGATTTTAAATTAATTAAGAGGTTTTGATAGATTATTGTTAAGATATGAGTTTTTCATAATCCATGTTTGCTCAAAGTAGTTTTGATGCGTTATAGTTAATTCTTAAATTTTCATAGTCTATGTTTGCCCACGTTAATTGTAAATTACTAAATTAAAGGGAAGAAAGATCAAAATCATATTTGAGTTATAAAAATAGAAGAAATTGAATTATATGTTATATTGATTATTATTTAATGGATTCGGATTCCTAGATTATTTTCTCATTAATAGTTTTCATATTATAGTTAATCAATTCTCAATCTTTATTTCTAATTTACTTAAAATATATTAAGGAAACATTAAAATTAATCTAGTCTCTATGAGTACTCCGACCTGCATTTGTCAGTTATTCAATTCGACATTGTACACTTTCAGTACATAATTTTAACACATCAATGAACTCAAAACTTGTTACATCGGATAAATTAATATTAAAGAGATTAATGTGCAGCAGTACTCATGTGACCTTCTTCTATATCTATAATTACACACCATGGATGATCCACTACTCACTTCTAAAATTAAACACACATCATGTCATATTTCCTTCTTCTTTTTTTCTTGTAAATGTATGCCAAGCACAAAATGTTTTACGCATTCATTCTATGATCACACCTTAGAAAAAGAACAAAATAAAAATTTAACAAAACATGAGAAAGTTGAAGACAATTAAGCAGACTCTAAAAGATTTTAATAGAACTAACCCTCATGAACTTGGAGTACTACGAAACTATGTTGACAATTGCATCGATTGTAACTACGACTGATCAGCTGGATTCCGAGACTGGAAATGATCATGAAACTTGGAGTTTTCCATGGAAACTGAGGTAGGGGTTTTACTTTTTCCTGTCAATGTTGGGAACATATATATTTGTGGTCATTGCGGAATTGTTGGAACTAATGTTCCAATTTCCGAGAAAACTGAGGAACTTGTTGGAATAAGAATCTAATCCACCTGAGAATAATGCATCATTTTCTTGATAATCGAATATCGAGCAAGATGGGCCTGCAGGTGCAGCTGATGAGCTTGCAACAATCCCCACATTTGCTATTTGATGATGATGATGATGTGATGCATGAGAACTTGAATATTCATGGGAAGAATTAGTCCTTTCTTGAGTAGTAGTATAAGAACTCACAGAAGATTCTTGGACTGTTTCAAAGATGGAATTAGGGTTTGCTGCAGCACTAGACCCTGATTTGGCCAAATTGTACGTACTAGTACTTGTTTGATCAGACAAGTAGTAGTGTGGAGATTTTTCAAGGAATCTGATCATCATTTTTTTCCTTGTTCTCTCCCTTGCTCTTGCTCTTGCCTTGTTCCTAGTATCCCTTGCATTAATAGAATTATTACCATATGCTGCGGTTTGTGATTTCCGGGCTTTTCTCTCACCAGAAACACTATCACCTTCTGATTCTACTTCGCATTCTGGAGACATTGAAGAATCGCTCTTCTCGGATCCAGTTGCATTGTTGTGATAAGCTTTGTTAGTACTGATCATGTTGATTTGTGGGAGGTGATTTGTTGTGGTGCAACTGAGATTTTTAATGGCCTTTTTGGACTTGGAGAAGAGCCAGTCTATGGTTTTGCTTGCCTTGTCGAAGCCTAACATGTCTTGAAGATCAAAGAACTTTCGCGCAATCTGAAGGGACAATCTCATTCTGCGGTCTCTAATACCTTGAGCCGTGCAAATCTTGCTGTGTCTGTCCGTCTTCCCACTCTTCGTCCTTTGCTTCTTGGCTGCTCCTTTATTACTGCTACTTTTCTTGATCATCTTGGGTGCAATTACTTCGGAGGAAGGTGTTGGATGATCATCATGAGTAGTATTCATAGTAATGTCTTGTGAATTCTTATCAGCTGGTATATTAATATAGGCACCTCCATGAATATGTTCATCATGAGCCATGAGCTGCTGAGGTTGTGGGGAATTAATATTGTCATGAGTGAAGAAAAGTAGTTGGTTGTGATCATGATGATGATCTAGAAAAGGAGAAGGGAAGTGATCTAGGGAAAATGAAGGAGGATCTTCTTGTGGTCTGAAATTAGGGTTTGGATCATCATAATAATTATAAGACCTTCTCAAGGCGGAGGAGCTAGGTATCATCGTTGTAGCTAAGAGGGAGGTGGTGGTGGTTGTTGTTGCTTGTAGGAAAAATATATGTTTATAGCAAGATTGCTATTGCAACAGTACATATATATAGCAAATTGAAGTTCGTACCACTACTAAGTCGTCTTAGTTTTGGAACTCATAAGAATTACAACTAAACTGCGGAAGGAAGGTCAAAAATATTTTTTTTTCAAAAATAAATATTGTTCTTATAATTAAATTGCAAATGACAATTATCATCGTGTAGAGACGAAAGTGAAATTTGACTTATTATCGGCAATTTTATTTGTTATCGTCCGATCAAACTAAATTACAAAAATGATAATAACTCTAATTATTAATTATTTAGACGATAAAGATTTATAATCGTAAGGATATGGCTATTCCTACAATTTTGCCTACGGATCACTCCTTATGCAGTAAATGAAAAAAATAAATTAAAAAATCAAGTAATTACTAATTAAATGAAAACATGAAGTTAATATATACATATATGTATATAGATGCACCTAGTCTAGCAGGACACCTAGGAAGTATAGAGAGAAGGACAATTATTTTTCGTCTTTTAAATGGATGGAACTCAACTACTGGTGAACTGGCACGTTTTAAGAACCTGCACAATTAATTTACCTTTGTTATAGATACCTAGTTGTATATACTCATTCTCCTTTGACCAAACTTACCTTTCACTTCCAAGAAGAATTATATATAGCTCTCACCTTCTGATCACCATAATTAACTATATAATACTTAAATTGAATATTTCAAAAAAAAAATGCAAATGCCCTCTCGTACATGAGCATTGACATTTGAAAAAATAGAATCAAATTTGATATATTATTTAAAATGGATATGAAATATTTTTAAATTCAAAGTTATTTTGATTTATCTTACTTTTGATAGAACATGTATATTGTAATTAGTAGTATTTTTTACATAATTTATAATTCTTATAAATATATTGTCGAAATTAGAAGAGGTCAATCGTACCAATTTTAAACTTAAAAATATATTAAATTAATTTAAAAAAATTAATTCTAAATTTTGAAAAGAAAAAAGAATGTGCAAGCATTTGTGAACATATGCATGAATGATCCGATCATGCATAATTAAGTAGAGGCCATGACAAACGAAAGGTTTAGATCCAACCTACGTACTTTTATAATTAATTGAGTCCTGCTAGAATTTTTTTTGCAGAATTACGATTATAACATATATAAATAATAAGATTATAAAATTATCTTATCGTCGTAAAAATATTATTAAACATAATTATTTACTATAAAGTCCCAAATATTTTATTATCCTTACTAATTAGGAAGTTACTACTACGTAATTAAGTGGAGTGGCTAGGTATGTACCTTCCTTTAATTTGTTGGATTCCTTTTGATATCCATATCTGACCTGGCATTTAAAGGTTATTTACTCCTTGGATTAATTTCTCTGGCGACCTAAGGTTTGACCGCTAGTACTGTTGCCTCATAGCCATTACCTGGACTACGGCCCACGGTAGTTGATCTGATCTGTTGCATAAATATATATTAAGGCTGCAAACCTATATAAACTAGGCCTTCAAAGTCTCATGGGTTTAAAGCCTTTGGGCCATATTGCATTTACGTACGTTCTTTCGGTTGAGGGCCATATAGAAATTTGTGATATCAATTTAATTATATATCAATAATGCTGATTTTTTTGTGTCAGACCCAAAAGGGCAAAAAAAAAAAAAAGAAGATGAAGGGGATCAGAATATATAATTTTGTTCATTAGGCATTTATTTTATATTTAAATTAATTAGGGAGTGATTAGAAAAAGGTTTCAGTAATATATATCAGTCTTGCCTAAGCGAAATTAATTAGTTAATTGGAGTGCAAAGAAACAAAAACATACTTAGAAAAGAAAATCAGCAGAGTTGTATAATTAGGTATGCAGTTGAATTGTTTGGACCAATCAACAAACAAACAATAATTCTATTTCATTCATCAAATATTCCAAATGATGTAACTTAAACTTGCTCATGAAATCAAACACATCAAATAAAAATCACTTCATTTGGATGCATGTGTACAAAAAATATAAAAATTATTATACAAAAGAAATTATTGTACAAAAAGAATAAAAATTATTGTACTAAAAATATAGAAATTATTGTATAAATTTGGAAAAAATCCGTATAAAATTATTGTTTGTTTATTGATTGGTGGAAAGAGGGCAATTGGACTCACTGTTGGAATTTCCGATCTGAAATTTCTGTCGGTGTAGAAGGACTCAACATAATTATACCCCCTCGTTAAAAATCTGAGAGTTTAAATATTTGTTGTTCATCATAATAAAGTTTACCCAAAACATTCAGACATAATTCTATTTTATTAAAATTTTCTCAATATTAATTATCAGTACTACAAAAATTGTTATATATATAGAGAGAGAGAACAAATTAAGTATTGGAAAATTAAAAAATGTCCTATATATATCCAAATAAATAAAGTCAAAACTAAACTAAAAACTCGCTTTTGGGAACACAAAAGTATTAATTATCCATTTCCCACTTCACTTTGTGAAGTTAACAATAGATTTATGCATATTTTTTTTTGCTCCTTGGTTCTTAATCAGCGTGTTATTTTGTTAATCCTATATACTCCCTTCTTTCCAAATTTTAAGATACAATTTGACTTTTAAAGTTAAACAATGACATAATAAATTTTAAATTAATGTGAATTTATTTACTTTTGGTTGATACAATTATTATAATTGTATAGTATATAACAAAAACGGTTAAACATAAAATTTATTTAATTCTAAACTTTTAAGAGTCATACTAATTTTAAAATTTAATATGTCGTGATCCTTTGATCTTAAAAATTAAATTATATTTCTAATTTTGAAACAGAGGGAGTATTCGATAAGATTGGTTTTGTTAGGTCCTGTTTTTCCCCTAAAAGTTTATTCAAGGAAATTATGGAGCCTAAAGTACATTGATTTTTTTTTTTTGTGGATCTTTTTTTTGCAAAAGGCTAAATATGATATATATATATATATATATATATATTATTGAAAAACATATCCCAAAATTTATAAGAATTAGATAATGGTATATAAGATTACAAATTTGTATGCTACATACAAATGAAATCATTTTTTTTCATCTATCACTCTGTTGCTGTTATTATTTTCTACAATTGATGCTACTATTTTTTTTTATTACTACTAAACTCTTTCTACAACTGCTGCTGAATGTATCTCATTGCCTCCATGCATTAAACTCCTCTCTTTATGCTCATGGCTTCTATTTGTTCTATTTGAGCAAGCTTGGAAGGTATCCTTTCAATCGTTGTTTCCGGGTCTTATTTGAAAAATTAGACTCTGCAGCATGCTTGAATGCAAATAAATCAAACCAAAAACAGACAAGCTGCTGTACTGATAAATTGAGAAAATATCTCAAGCTACCTACCACAGAAATCCATACATTTACATATATATATATATTAATGTATGTATGTCATTATCCTTGACTAATTGGATTCAAAGTGGACCAACAGGCTCCTACTATATATGATATATCCTTGTTCCTCCTATATATCCTGATACATTACTTCTTTTTTGGTGAGAGTGAAATAATTAATATTAACTTGACCAACTTTAGTTATCTTTTGATGATAACCAACTAAACGCCATTAAAAGATCATATATATAGCAGCATGCATGGAGACACCATCAGTAATTTAGATAACTTTCGGCTATGTATATATGAAATGATATATTTATTCGAATTTTCTATTTGACATGCATATGATCGAAGGAAATGCAATGTTCATATGCAGAACACATGTCCATGGAAATTGACTATAATTCTGGTATTATATGTATGTATGGGGCCGGATTCTATTTATCATTATTGGCTATGAATCATTCAATGAACCAGAGTACATATGTTATTAGAAGATGAAACGTCCACAATTTAAAAATAACCCTCTCATTTCTATTTAAAACAACACACTTATGCTACGTTTGGATCGATGGAATAGAAGGGAGAATGGAATGAATCATTCCATTAGAATGATAAAAATGTTGTTTGGTTTGTTTATTCCAACGGAATAATATATTCCTAGTGAAATAGGTGTTAACTTAAAATTATAATTTTTATTCCTGGAAGGGGGTCAAGAATAACTTATTCCATCTATTATTTTTAAATAATTGACAAATATGCCCCTTAAAAATCACGGCAATTCTTCACTGTTATTAGTAAGAATTAAGAATTAAAGCTCATACATTAGGCAGCATGCTATTAGGCAACACACATTACTATAAAAAAAACATAAAAAAAATACAAAAAATAAAAAATTACCGAAAACAAACATAATATAAAAAAAAACCGTTAAGACATAATATGAACACATATTATAATAAAAAAAACAAAAATCAACCAAACAAAAAAAAAAGAATATATTACTATTATAAAATATAAAAAAAAACATAAATTGAACACATTACTATTGCAATACCGTGAAAACCATTATATGTTGACTATTACTAGTATAGTAAAA
Source organism: Panax ginseng (assembly GCA_020205605.1). Lineage (NCBI taxonomy): Eukaryota > Viridiplantae > Streptophyta > Magnoliopsida > Apiales > Araliaceae > Panax > Panax ginseng. Next base: position 137,322,962 of record CM035135.1, on the reverse strand, counting down.
AAAAAAGAATAATATAAATATAAAAAAAATCTAGAGAAATATGTGTTAAATTTTTAATATAAATTGAATTTAAGTTAAATTTGAACATTTGGGGATATTTAGGTTACTTTCTAATTATTTATTTCATTCTTAGATGTATTTCTAACCTCAACCAAATATGTACATGGAATATTAAAAAATCATTCCATTCCATTCCTTATTTCATTCCCTCATCTATTCCATTCCTTACTCTATTCCATTTATTCAATCCAAACGTAGCATTAATATAACGCTCGTATTGTAAAAAAATTTTTGTTACATTAACACACTTTTTACTATCACCAAGAATCGTGGTCATTTCATCTTTCGATGGTCGATCACACATGCATGCATTGGTTATAAAATAAAAAAAAGTCAATATATACTATAGTAAATATGGATTAATCTTCACACACATATCAAAATAGAGTAGTTCATTAAAAAACTCTTTTTCAAATGATATTATTACTAATTATAATAAAACAAGTCTATTCAGCAAACCCAATTTAGAAAGATAGTATCCAATAAATTATAATTTCAAATTGGACAATGATGCGAACTCCATACTAGACCGTAAGGAATAATCCCACATCGGTTACAAATGCAACTTGATGTAAGTTGATATAGGCCTTAGTCTCTCCCCTTGGGTAGCTAGCTTTTCAAGGTGGGTCAAAGGGGCTAAGGTTTGTATCATTGGTGCTTTCATTGAGAGCCCTACTTGTAGGTCGAGACTCATAAACGGGGCGACCTATGAAAATGGCTATCTAGAGGTTGGATTAAAATACTGATAGGTGCAAAAAGGTGTCGGGTCAACGAGGACGTCGGCTTTGCAAGGTGGGTGTATTGATGCGAACTCCATACTAGACCGTAAGGAATAGTCCCACATCGGTTACAAATGCAACTTGATGTGGGTTGATATAGGCCTATGCAACTTGATGTGGGTTGATATAGGCCTTAGTCTCTCCCCGTGGGTAGCTAGCTTTTCAAGGTGGGTCAAAGGAGCTAAGGTTTGTATCAGACAAATAGAATCACATTAAGCATATTTAAAACAGTCCAAACAATTAAAAACATAAGTCCATTAAACAATACACTTCCTGTAAAACCCCAACTTTTATGAATAAAGATGATTTTTCTATAATTATCATTTTTGAATATTATGGAATGAATTTGTTATAATGTTATAGTTGTGGGTAGTATTTATAAATTCTGCAAAGTATGCAAGTTAGTTGTTATATTATATTCGATTGGTGGGAGAATATTCGTTTTAGAGGGAATATTAAATATAATGGCGCAATCATTGGTGGACCTCACAGCGTAATTATTATCGGATTGACAAAACGACAAAAAATATATTTATGAAAATAACGGCGGAAGTTTTCATTAATTAATCTTGTTGAACTACCTCGGTAGTAAAAATGCGAGAATACACGTGGTTGCATAGTAACAATACGATATTGATTATCGATGATCTTACGTGAGAAGTCACTCGCTTATACTCAATTATTACTACTCTGATAATTCAGATCATATCTCTCATATTATTGATTCGATTATTGTCACAGTATCATCTGCATAATATGTTATGTTATTAAATCAATAATTGAGACGGCAAAGTTATTCATATTATTAAATTGCAATATTTACAATGTCTAGAAGTTCTGTCAAGGAGAGGTTTGGTCACCTAATTGCGCGTCAATAGGAAAAAATCCTTATTGGAAAGCTCCCTCTTTCCTGGGAACGACCTGGTTGATAAATATTGTGAGTTATAATATTAATGATAAATGTTATTAAAATTGAAGTTGTGCTCGGAGTTGAATTTGGAGACGCGAACGTGATATTTGAGTCCGGAACGATAAAATTAGTAAAAATAGACTATAAACACAAATTTTTCCGGATTTTACTATTTGGTCAAAAAGTCAACAGTTGACTTTTTCGGGAAAAGTCAAACTTCGAAATTTCAAAATTTATATTTTTGATAAAAATAGTTTCATTGTGTTGGAATTATTTGTGTTAGTGAAAATCGACATTTATTTCGATAATAATTGATGTTTGGAGGTTATATTGACCAATCAGGTATTTAACCGGATAAATGAGCAGTTGATTGCTATTATTTCACATGATTATAACTATTTGTTCACATGTGTATACTATTGTTTCTCATTCTTGTTACTATTAGGGGAGTTAGTGCAAGATTGATAATACTTATGTGACTAAGTTAAAAATGGAGGTATAGATGGAGAGTCTTATAATTGTAATTCGTATTTTCACATGTTCAGAACTATTGATTCACATGATTTACTATTGAATCACATTATTTACTATTAGGGGAGGTGGTGCAAGTTTGATAATACTTGAATGACTAAATTAAAAATAAAGAAAAAGTTCAAGGTATCAGATTGTAATTTTGAGCCCCAAAATGTGCAATTATTGAAACTATATTTTTCTATAAATAGAAGCTCATTCTTCCTTCATTTCTCACCAATTCACTAAAGCTATAAAGCAATTATTATAGAGAGAAATTGTAGAGAGAAAATCATAGAAGAAGAAAAAATGCTTCACTCACTACTTCTATATCCAGTTTCTTTCAAAGGTAAGAGGTATTATTTCTTTCTTTCGTCTTCATGAAGAGAACTTCTGTTATTACATTCTTTATTATTATGTTGGAATAACCTGGTTATGCGAAGTACCGCATACATGGTAAAATTCTTCTTTTATTCCATTCTTTATTATTCTGTTGGAACATCTTGTCGTGCTTCTTTCTACGGGACTGGTTTCGATCTTTATTATTCATTTGAACATCCATCATGCTTTTACTTGGGACTGGTTCCGCTTTATTATTCTGTTGGAACATCCAGCATCGCAGGCTTTTACGCCGGACGGGTTAAAATCTTTTTATTACATTGTTGGAACATCACATGCATGCGTTTACGTACCTTAAACGGGTTCCGTCTTTATTATTCTGTTGGAATATCTGCTCAGATGTTTTACGCCGGACCTAGTTCCGCTCTTTATTATCTACGTTAGAATAACTACCACCATGCGGTTCTACCGCATGCTTAGTGATTTCTTTTGTTATTCCATTCCTTATTATACTCGGTTGGTTAAAGTTTTGACTTATATACTCCATGAAATTAGTAGAATATCCTTGATATTCAAGGCTTCATCCAAAGATCTTTTCATGGAAATATTCTTCCGAGCATTCTTGAATTTTACTCTATAAAGAAGTATCATGTTGACAATTTGGACGTTATTAGTTCTCGGATAAATTAATTCGTGAACTTGTTTTATTGAATTCTTATATCATTGTCATCATCCTCATGTTTATATTTTTTGAAAGTCATATGTGGTATGTAGTGCATAGATGGAGTTGGTATGATTATGACGAGGATTATTCGGTATAATCATGACCGTAATGTTCTAAATGATGTGATAAAAGTTCTCATTGGCCCGTAGTGCATTGATGGACAGTTGTTGGCATGATCATGACCATTGATGAATATACGAATGTCCTTGGCCCGTAGTACATGGATAATTGTGGTCGTGATACTAAAGAATATCCTTGGCCAGTAGTGGGGGTGATTCGATGATGTGGATTATTTAAAGTCGAGTCCCGTGATAAAAGTGATTAAAATCTTTTAAATCATAAAAGATAGTAGATTTTATTCTCTACTTGACTCTTTTAATGGATTGCTTGTTCATTGCAGCTTAAACTTGATGTCAATTGTATTTTATCGGTTTAACATTGTTGAAGACTAATGATAATTTATTACGCATTATCTTAGTGATAATATTTCTTCATCGGGCTAGTTGAGCTCACCCTTTTGCTTTCATTGTTCTCTTCAGGAAATGAGAACGTAGCGGGGACTAGTCGAGGAACGAAGTGACGGTCCATAGGATAGCATTAGTAGTCCTCACTATTCTGTTAAATAGTGTGACAATAAATGTAATGAGGACTTATTCTAAGAGTGGATATTGTCTAGAAGATAATATTTGTATTAAAACTCACAGCTCTTTTGTTGTATATTTAAGATTATATTTGTATTCTGTACCATATATTTGGCGACTCAGGATAGGTGATGTATACCTATTTTGGGGGTGTCACAGTTGGTATCAAAGCTTAAGGATATGATCCCTGGCTAAGATGTGAGACAAGAACTAGGAGGGGAGAGACGGAAATTCCTTCGCTAGTATGACCTACCTAAGTTTATTTGGTATTTAATTGGTCACGTAGTATAGGGATAATATGTGATATGTTAATTAACCCTTGTTTTGTGGCGAGATTTGAAAATGGCATCCGAGAATGTTGAGAACATCAATGGAGCACAGGAGACCGTTGAGTCTCCATAGATCAATAACCAAGACAATGTGCATCAGGAAGGCGACAATCTTCATGCAAACAACAACACTGACCAAATGATGAACGATGGAATGTTCAGAGGCTTCATACTGACATCGGTGAGGTGGCTCTGTCCAAAATGCAGTGGAAACACCGGCAACTCTGGATGGCCACCGCCAAGCAGTTCAAGAGAGTTGGGACCACCGGAGTTTTTGGAGAGCCAAAACCTCTTAAAGCGCGGAGCGTGGATAAAGCAGATCAACAAGATATTTGATGTCTTGTGTTGTTCCGGAGAGCAAAGGTTCCTTCGCCACCACCTTTCATGTTAAGTGCGAGTCGATTCATGGTGGGAATCGTAAAAGCGTACTCAACCCGGCCAGACATTGAATATGTCTTGGGAGAAGTTTAAGAACATTCAATGACAAGTACTTTCCGAAAGTATTAAATATATGAAAGAGGTAAAGTTCATTAAAGCGGAGCAAAACAACACGCCAGATGTCGCAAAGACGAAGTCAAGTTTGCCGAGTTATCCCGGTTTGCGTCCCATTTGATTGATAATGAAGAGAGAATGACGCGAATGTTTCTAAGAGGTTTGAAACCCGAGATACGCCAATATCTTATCTCTCATAAATTGTGTTTGTATTCAGATGTTGTTAATAGGGCTCGATTATTGAAGCGCGATAACGAGTCAACCCAACCAAAAGAGAAGCGGTAACGACAAAAATGATAATACCAGTGAGAGCAGTCATCGAAGCGGTGACAACAAGCGTGGAGGGAATCAGCATGCCAGAAATGGTAACCACTTCGGTGGTAATCAAGGCCAAAACAATAAAAATAGACATTTCAAGAAGAGGAGATTCAACAATGATGGAAAGACGTTAGCACCAGCACCCGTTGTGAAGGAAGGAGAACGACCACCTATTATATGCTTCAAATATGGAGGGGAGGGACACATTAGTCTAAACTGCGCGATGCCATCCAAAGCATGTTATAATTATGGAAGAGAAGGTCAGTTAGCCCGATTTTGTCGTTCACATGAAGACAAGTTCAATTTAGGATAGAGGCACCAAAGGCAGTCCCGAGAAAAGTCAAAGCCAGGTAGTGTGAGGAGGCGTTTGTTGTGACCTCCCAAAAAGCAAGGAACCCAAACGAGGTCATCACGGGTAAGCTTATCATAAACTCTAGCGAAGTCTATACCTTATTTGATACCGGTTCTACCCATTCTTTTATTTCTCTACTTGCGCTCAACGCTTAAATTTGACTCAGGAGAAATTGGACTTTGACTTATCTGTTGAAACTCCATTGGGAGAAACCTTCATTACATCCATTGTTTATAAGTCTTGTTTAGTTCAAATCGGTACCTCACATTACCGTCGATCTTATTTCATTGAAAATACTTGCATTTGACGTGATTCTAGGATTGATTGGTTAACTACTCATCATCACAAAAATTGATTGTTTTCGTAAGGTTGTTAGCTTTCATATTCCTAACCAACCTATTATGCTAATTCAAGCAACCAAACCATTAAAATCAATCACTATCATCTCAAGCCATAAAGCTATTCGTTTATTGAAAAATGGATGTCAAGCTTTCTTAACTCATGTCACGAGATCTAAATAAAAATACGTCGATTTTGAATGATATTTCTATTGTTAATGAATTTCACGACGTATGCCACAGAAGAACTTGGTCGGCCTACCCCGTAACATGAAATTGAATTTTGTATCGACCTTGAACCCCAGACAAAACCTATTTCCAAAGTCCCATATCGAATGGCTCCTATTAAACTTCAGGAGTTAAAGACCCAACTGCAGGAATTGTTAGACATCGATTTCATTCGTCCTAGTACTTCTCTTTGGGGTGCTCTTGTTCTATTCGTGAAAAAGAAAGATGGGAGTATGCGACTTTGTATTGATAATCGGGAGTTGAACCATGTCACCATCAAAAATAAGTACTCATTGCCACGTATTGATGACCTGTTTGACCAGTTAAAAGGAGCCAAATTATTTTCAAAGATTGATCTTCGTTCCGGTTATCACCAATTGAAGATTAGAACCGATGACATTCCAAAGACGACTTTCAGAACTCGGTACGTGCATTATGAATTCCTAGTCATGTCTTTTGGATTGACTAATGCTCCTGCTTCCGTCATGGATATGATGAACCGAGTATTTAAGAAATATTTGGATCACTTTGTGGTCGTCTTCATTGATGACATCTTTATTTATTCCAAAAGCCGTGAAGATCATGAGCAACACTTGAGGCGATACTCCAAAAGCTTAGTGAATATAAGCTTTATGCCAAGTTGAAGAAATGCGAGTTCTGGCTTGAGGAAGTAGCATTCCTTGGGCACGTGGTGTCAAGTCATGGAATATCTGTTGACCCGACAAAGATTGAAACCATTCAAAGCTGGGAACAACCTAAATCAGTGACCGAAGTACGTAGCTTTCTTGGCTTAGTCGATTATTATCGGAGATTCGTAGAAGGGTTTTCTCGAATCGGTACTCCATTAACTCAGCTGACTCAAAAAGATACAAAATTCGGTTGGAACGAGGAATGTGAGAAGAGTTTTTAAGAACTCAAGAGGAGACTCATTTCAGCACCTGTTCTGACAATACCATCTGGATCGGAGGGATTTGTCATCTACAGTGATGGTTCGGGAAAAGGGTTAGGTTGTGTTCTCATGCAATATGGGAAAGTCATAGCCTATGCCTCACGACAACTCAAAGAATATAAGAAGAATTATCCTACTCATGATCTAGAGTTGGCAGCAATTGTTTTTGCACTAAAGATTTGGAGGCATTATTTGTATGGGGAGAAAGTGGAGATCTTTACGGATCATAAAAGCCACAAATATTTCTTCACTCAAAAGGAACTCAACATGCGACAACGACGTTGGTTTGAACCGTTGAAAGATTATAATCATACCATCCAATACCATCCTGGAAAAGCGAACGTGATAGCTGACGCATTAAGTAGAAGATCATATGCGGGTACGAGTGCGATATTGTCAACGCAAAGGCCCATTTTGTATGACTTGCAAAGGATGAAGATAGAGATAAAGACTCCAGGGACCCACGTGATGATGGCGAATATACGAGTAGAATCGACTTTAATTGATAAGGTTAAAGCTGCTCAAGCTACAGACCTGGAGCTGATGCGTATGAGAAAGAAAGTGCAAGAAGGTGCTATGCCGGAAGTAAGAATCGATGATGAAGGAATACTTCGAGTCAACTCCAGACTTTGTGTTCCTAACGACCCTGAGTTAAAGTATAAAATCATGATGAAGACGCACAACACACCGTTTGCAATCCATCGTGGGAGTACCAAAATGTATCGTGATCTTCGACATACATTTTGGTGGAGCAATATGAAGATAGAGATAGCGGGGTTTATCTCAAGGTGTCTAACTTGTCAACGAGTCAAGGCAGAGCATCAAGTGCCAAAAGGTCCATTGCAACCACTTGAAATTCCAGAATGGAAGTGGGAGAACATTACCATGGATTTCGTTACTGGTCTTCCCAAGGTTTCTCAAGGCATAGATGCGATTTGGGTCATTGTTGATAGATTGACCAAGTCTGTTAATTTCTTACCGATACGAGAAACTTATACACTTGAACGTCTTGCTAGTATGTATATAAACGAGATTGTAAGATTGCATGGTATGCCAATATCCATAGTTTCTGATCGAGACCCAAGATTCACTTCAAGATTTTGGGTTAGTTTGCAAAAAGCTATGGGCACAGATTTACGATTTAGTTCTGCATATCATCCTCAGACGGATGGACAATCAAAGAGGACTATTCAAACTCTTGAAGATTTATTAAGACTCTGTGTCCTTGACTTCAAGGGAAGTTGGGACAAGTTCTTACCATTGGTGGAGTTTTCCTACAACAAAAGTTATCAAGCAAGTATTGGCATGGCTCTATTCGAGGCGTTGTATGGAAGAAGTGTCGTTCTCCAGTATGTTGGGATGAGGTAGGTGAAGCAACGTTTTTGGGACCGGATTTGGTACGTATGACTATGGAAAAGATTCAAACAATCCAACAACGTATAAAAACCTCACAAGATCGACAAAAGAGTTATGCTGATCTTCATCGAAAGGACGTGGAATTCGATATTGGAGATCATGTGTTGTTACGTGTTGCTCCATGTAAAGGAGTTACGAGATTTGGAAAGAGAGGAAAGCTCAATCCTCGATTCATTGGCCCATTTTTAATCATCGATCGAGTAGGAACTGTGGCATATAGACTCGCTTTATCGCCAAGTATATCTCATGTTCATAACGTTTTTCACATATCCATGTTACGTAAATATATGAAAGTCCTGAACCACATTATTGAATTAGAACCGGACGTGATAGAGGAAGATTTAACGTATGAAGAGTTACCTGTTAAAATCTTGGATAAAAAGGATCATATTCTACGCTCCAAGGTTATACCTCAAGTCAAAGTTTTGTGGAGAAACCACGGACGTGGAAGAAATGACTTGGGAGTTAAAATCGAGATGAAGTCAAGATATCCTCACCTATTCGACATACAGTATCGCACCCTAATTTCGAGGGCGAAATTTCATAAGAAGGGAGGTTGTAAGACCCCAACTTTTATGAATAAAGATGATTTTTCTATAATTATCATTTTAAATATTATGGAATGAATTTGTTATAATGTTATAGTTGTGGGTAGTATTTATAAATTACGCAAAGTATGCAAAAGTTGTTATATTATATTCGATTGGTGGGAGAATATTCATTTTAACAGGGAATATTCGCATCTGTTGGCCGCAATCATTGGTGGACCTAATAATGTAATTATTGTCGAATTGAGAAAACGACGAAAAATATATTTATGAAAATAACTGGCGGAAGTTTTACTGATTATCTTGTTGAACTACTTTCAGTAGTAAAAGAAATCACAAGATGTCTGGCGTGGTTGCATAAGTAGACACGGTATTGATTATTGATGCTTACGTGAGAAGTCACTTTCGGTTATACTCAATTATTGCTACGATAATTCTTTGATCATATCTCTCATATTATTGATTCGATTATTGTCACAATATCATCGCATAATATGTTATTTTATTAAATCAATAATTGAGGCGGTAAAGTTATTCATATTATTAAATTGCAATATTTACAATGTCTAGATGTTCATCGAGGATAGGTTTGGTCACTAATAATGCGCCGATAGGGAGAAATCCTTATCGAAAGCCCCCTCTTTCTTGGGGAGCGACACGGTTGATAAATATTGTGAGTTATAATATTAATGATGAATGTTATTAAAATTGAAGTTGTTCTCGGAGTTGAATTTGGAGACGCGAACGTGATATTTGAGTCCGGAACGATAAAATTAGTAAAATTAGAATATAAACACAAAATTTTCTGGATTTTACTATCTGGTCAAAAAATCAACAGTTGACTTTTTCGGGAAAAGTCAAACTTTGAAATTTCAAAATTTATATTTTTGATAAAAATAGTTTCATTGTGTTGGAATTATTTGTGTTAGTGAAAATCGACATTTATTTCGATAATAATTGATGTATGGAGGTTATATTGACCAATCGGGTATTTAACCGGATAAATGAGCAATTGATTGCTATTATTTCACATGATTATAACTATTTGTTCACATGTGTATACTATTATTTCTAGGGGAGTTGGTGCAAGATTGATAATACTTGCGTGACTAAGTTAAAAATGGAGGTATAGATGGAGGTACTATACTGTAATTCGTATTTTCACATGTCTAGAACTATTGATTCACATGATTTACTATTGAATCACATTATTTACTATTAGGAAAGGTGGTGCAAGTTTGATAATACTTGCATGACTAAATTAAAAATAAAAAAAAGTTGGAGGTATTGTACTGTAATTTTTGAGCCCCAAAACGTGCAATTATTGAAACTATATTTTTTTATAAATAGAAGTTCATTCTTCCTTCATGATTATACCGCATAATCCCTAGTCATAATCATACCAAGTCCATCTATGCACTACAGGCCACAGATGAATTTTAACATAATATAAACACGAGGATGATGACAATGATATAAGAATTCAATAAAACAATTTCAAGAATTAATTTGTCCAAGAACCAATAACGTCCAAATTGTCAACGTGATACTTCTGTGTAGAGTAAAATTCAAGAATGCTCAGAAGAATATTTCCATGAAAAATACTAGATGAAGCGCAGATATCAAGGATATTCCACTAATTTCATGGAGTATAAAAGTCAAAATTTTAACCAACTGAGTATAATAACGAATGGAATAACAAAAGAAATCACCATGCATGCGCAGATTTTGCATAAAAAAGTTATTCCAATGTAATAATAATAACGGAACAAAGTCGTGAAATTCACACCGGCAGGATGTCCCAACAGAATAATAAATGCAGAATAATAAATAATGAAAACGTGTCCCGCCAGTAAAACGCATGCATGTGATATATTAAAGCGAGAATAAAAAATAAAAGACCGGTCAGTGTCCTGTAAAACACATGTATATGATATTTCAACGAGAATAATAAAGAGCGGAACCAAGTAAATTGTAAAAAACACATGCACAGGATGTTCCAATGAATAATAATAAAGAGCGGAACCAGTCGGTGTAAAACACATGTATATGATGTTCCAATGTAATAATAATAAAAGACGAAACCAGTCCAGATGTAAAACACATGCATGCAGGATGTTCCAAATGTAATAATAAAGACAGAATAATATAAGAATGTCACCAAGTATAGGATAGCGGCATGATACTGAGTTATTCCAGAATAATAAGAAATGGAATAACAAAAGTTTTCTTCATGAATATAAAAGAATAATATCCCTACCAGAAAAAAAAAGCTGAATATAAAAGTAGGGAAGTAGCGAGAATACTTTTCTTTCTATAGTTTTCTATAATTTTCTCTTTGGAGTTTCGGTGAATTCGTAAGAAATAATGAAGGAATGAGCTTCATTTATAGGAGAATGGAAGGCATCGTTTGTCAAATCTGAAATAATTTTGCAGAATTATTTCTTCAATCAACTAACAACTAAGTCAAACAACTAACCAATAAGATTTCAACAAAAATTAAAATATAATACATATATATAAACACATGTTTTCAATTTATATATATCAATATTATATATACCACTAGATTTTTTTATCCCCCCATATCCAACATCAATCCCCCACCCTCCCAATAATCACTTTCACTACACTCTTACACATCACTATCACACTACCACTTTTCCACCATTTTCCACTCATACACACATCACACACCTATCACTTTCACATACCATTTTCTCCCACCATATACTCAATACATACATATACTTCCATACGTATACTCTTCCATTTTCAAAATTATTTTTTCAACACATATGGGTTCTATACATGTGGCCCCCACCTTTAAAAAATTTTCACCGATTATTTGAAAAATGGGTAAATAGAATCCATAAAATAAGCAAACTTTATAAAAATCTCCTTAATAATTTTAACAATATTTATCATCTTTATTATAATTCACAATATTAATCGACCGTGTCGCTTCTGTGGAAAGAGGGCTTTTCAATAAGGATTTCTCCCTATCATGACAATTAGGTTATCAAACCTCTCCTCGATGTAACTTCAGACATCGTTAATATTGCAATCTATAATATTAATAACTCGTCATTTTAATTATTGATTTAATAATATATAAAATATCGACAATAATTGAATCAAATAACGTGAGATACTACGCAACAATTACTATAAGAATAATTGAACAAAACCGAGTGACTTCTCACGTAAGCATTAATAATCAATACCGTGTCTTACTTTATGCAACCACACACGACATCGTACTTTTACTACCGAAAGTAGTTCAACAAAGATAATCTCAGTAACACTTCCGCCGTTATTTTCAATAAAATATTTTTTGTCGTTTTCTCAATCCGACAATAATTCTGTTGTGGGGTCCACCAATGATTGTGTCGTCGTACGAATATTCCCCGATACAAAGAATATTCCCTGACCAATCGAATATAATACAACAACTTGCATACTTTACAAAAATTATAAATACTACCCACAACTATAACATTATATCAAATCCACTCCATAATATTTAAAAAAATATTTCGAGAAATTTAAATCTTTATTCATAAAATCTGGGGTCTCACAGCAATTATTATAGAGAAAAATTATAGAGAGAAAATCTGTAGAAGAAGAGAAGCATGCTACCTCACTACTCCTATATCCAGTTTCTTTCAAAGGTAAAGGGTATTATTTCTTTCTTTCGCCTTTCTTGAAGAGAACTTCGTTATTCCATTCTTTATTATTATGTTGGAATAACTTTGGTTATGCCAAGTAACGATATACATGGTAAAATTATTCGTTATTCCATTCTTTATTATTCTCGTTGGAACATCCTGCATTCAGGCTTTTACGCCGTAACCGGGTTAAAATCTTTATTATTCATTTGGAACATACTGCATGCAGGCTTTACTGGGACTGGTTAAAATCTTTATTATTCTCGTTGGAACATCCGTCATGCGCTTTTACGCCAGTCAAACTTTATTATTACATTGGAATATCCTCGTCACATGCTTTTACGTGGGACCGGGTTCCGCTTTCTTTATTATTATTTGAATAACTGCCGCAGTCTTCACCGCACGCTTGCTTGGATTTCTTTTGTTATTCCATTCCTTATTATACTCAATTGGTTAAAGTTTTGATTTTATACTCCATGAAATTAGTAGAATATCCTCGATATTTCGCTTCATCCAAAGATCTTTTCATGGAAATATTCTTCCGAAAGCATTCTTGAATTTTACTCTACAAAGAAGTATCATATCGACAATTTGGACGTTATTAGTTCTGGATAAATTAATTCGTGAACTTGTTTTTATTGAATTCTTACATCATATCAAATCATCCTCATGTTTATATTTTTTTTGAAAGTCATATGTGGTATGTAGTGATAGATGGAGTTGGTATGATTATGACCGTGAATTATTCTAAGATAATCATTTAACCGTAATATTATAAATGATGTGATAAAAGTCCTCGTTGGTAGTAGTGCATGGATAATTATGGTCGTGATACTAAATAATATCCTCGGGTCAGTAGTGCGAGGGTGATTCGATGATGTGAATTATTTATTGTTCGAGTCCCAAATGATAAAAGTGATGAAAAACCTTTAAAATCATAAAAGATAGTAGATTTTATTCTCTACTGACTCTTTTAATGAATTGCTTGTTTTATTGCAGCTTAAACTTGATGTCTATTGTATTTTATCGGTTTAATATTGTTGAAGACTAATGATAATTTATTCTCGCATTATTTTAGTCATAATATTTCATCGCAATTGTTCTCTTGAGGAAATGAGAACGAGCGGGGGACTAATTGGGAAGCGGAGTGGCGGTCCGAGAGGATAAGATTAGTAGTCTCACTATTCTCATTAAATAGTGTGACAATAAATGTAATGAGGACTTATTCTAAGAGTGGATATTGTCTAGAAGACAATATTTGTATTAAAACTCACAGCTCTTTTGTTGTATATTAAAGATTGTATTTGTATTATGTACCATGTATTTGGCGACTCAGGATAGGTGATGTATACTTATTTTGGGGGCGTCACACTTCCAATAATATTTATCATCATTAAAATTACAAACCAACATATATATATATATATATATATATATTGCAAGGATCAAGTGCATATCCCTTTATCTTTATATCTGCGTTTCATTTCTTTTGATGATGACTGATGACGGTTTCATCATATATAATCGTTGCTCTATACTTTTAACGACGGACAATATATAGCGTCGCTAAAAGTATAAATGATGATTATATATGACCGAATCTGTCACGAAGTCCGTCGCTAAAAAGAGGTGAAGACGGATTAATAAAATAAGAGAAAGATGATTTAATCCGATCAGTGTATATATATATATATATATATATATATATATATATATATATATATATATATATATATATAAAATACTCTGACCAAAAAGAAGATGAAAGAATATATGATTGGTCATTCCTGATTAAGACAGCCAGCTAGAACCTTAGTAAGAAATATTTAAGACAGCAGCCCAAGTCAACATAAAATAGAACGACTACTGCCTAACAGGGATATTTGGGTCATGCGGGATTTCGTGAAAGCTAATACTACTACTATATGAATACAATTAATTTCCCTCGCCCCACTATGATATGAAATTTTCATATCCTTAGTTGAAAGTTTTGTGACCGTCCAAACTTATTGACCTTGTATATATTTGGACCATCGATCCATTGTGGAGTACTCTACTACACTTTTCTACAATCTTCACCATATATGCTGGTTTTAGATTGTTTATGTTCAAGAATATGGACGGACACTCCGTACTAAATTTGACGTTATTCTCTTCGTTGTTTAATATAAGTCGTTTTAAATAAATATTTTTATTCTTAAATATAAGTCGTTTGAGAATTTCAAGTTAGCATTAATTGCTTTGTTTTCAATATTAACCCAAGTAATAAATATAACTTTGATTCTCTTACTATTTTTTGCCCAATAAATAACATTATCTTCTTCCAATATAAGGGCAATATAGACAATTGATAGTATATTTAATGCTTTACAATGATTTCTTTAATATTTGTGCACAACTCTAAAACGATCTATATTAAAGAACGGAGGAAGTACTATTACTATCTTTAAATGTCTTACTAGATTATGATTGTTAATTAATTTCACAACGAATTAACCACCGGCCCCTTAGCTTCAATGAATTTAAATCCGTTAAATTAAAATGCATATGGGAAGGTTCAGACCTTAGGTGTAACTATCGATCGAGTAGATCATTTGATTTGGTGAAGATATTTCACCTGGTGGAAAAGCTAGCTGGCCTTTCAAGGATACCCACAAAAAGATTTTTATTTGTTTGGTTTAAATATTGTGTGGTCTTTATTAATTTGAATTTTTATATATATAAATTAGAATGTGCATTAAAGATGAAGGAAAGGAGAAAGAGTTTAATTTCAAGGTCTTGTACTTAATTAGTTTAATTTGTTTAAGATCGAATTTTCTGAAAGTGACTTTTGCACCGAGTTTTCTACCCACGTGCATTATTATTTTGTTTAAAAAATAAGAGATAATTAAATATATGCAGTTACGAGAAAGAAGCTAAACTTTTTCTTACTTTATGACTTGGCAATGATTATTTAATATTTTATCAATTTCAAATTATAAAATTAATATTAAATATTTTTAAATTTAAAATCCAGATGATTCTATTTAACGAATAAATTATTTATTAGAGTTTTCTTGATTATTGGCTAGGGCCAAATTAAAGGAGTACTATATAATAAATTAATACTAATATATATTTGTGAAAAGGTGCTGAAAGAGGGTGCCACTTAGGAAGTGTTTGATAAAAATTGAATGAATCTGAATCTGAATCTGAATCTGAATGAGCTGAATATGAATCTGAATGAAAAAAGTTGTTTGATAATTGAAATGTCTGAAATATTTGAATGACAAAACTTTATTATTTTACCCTTCTGAAAAAATTCAAAATTGTTGTAAATTTATTTAATATTACTTAATATAATAGTTAATATTTTTTTTTAATTTTTAATTTTTTTACTTCATTCAATTTCTTTCATTCAAATACCATACAAATTTTAAAAATTTGACTTTATTATTCAATTTAGTCATCTTACCGATTCAAATTAATTCGCATAAAAAACAAAAAACACACTTTACCGATTCAAATGAATTCAAATTCAAATTTTCATTCGATTAAACAAACACCCCCTTAGTCACAAAGAGATTGCTAGTATATATATATATATACACACAAAAAAAAAACCTCATAATTAAAGTACAATTCTCAATTGCTAGGTAGCTGCTTGTGCAAGTATGTATAATCAATAATAATGAGAAATTAAATAAACGTCATGACAGCGTGGGAGTGAGGTCATGATAAATCCCCACCCCCACCACACAAAGAAAGGCTTCTTTTCTTCTCGTGGTTTATAATGTTAGTTGGGGTGCAGCTAGCGCTATGATCAAATCATTGAATAAGAGAGAGAGATGCTACTAAAATTATATAAGTACTTTTTTAAAAAAAAAAAAACAAGAAAACTGGCTAAATGCAGAAGAAAGAAAGGGAACTTTAATTAAAAGGTTAAAGACAACATGGGGACCAATGTGTAGCCATGCGTGTGACCACCAAAAAGTGTCCCAAAAATATCGTGCTCTTTAAGCTAATTCCTTCCATATATATATGCATGCTCAAATCTGTATAGATTAAAAACTGAACTGAAACGGGCTGAAGTAGAGAAAAATTTAAGAGACTATTAATTTAATTAATATATCCCTATTAAAAGTGCCCATAGATTGACCTGACTGAGGAAAAAAAATAAAGACGTCCTTTAGTTAACGAAGTGAAGGATATAATAGCAGAGGTGCACAAGAGGGGACACTGGAAATGAGCTTGTTTGTACTTGGTAATTTTCGTAGGGTTAGTGTCATCATTCTTTAAATATTAGTTCATGTGAAAAATTTGCCAAAGCTAGCAATCCAATAGACTCCCTCTCTCTCTCTCTCTCTCTCTCTCTCTCTCTCTCTCTCTCTCTATATATATATATATATATATATATATATATATATATATATATATATATATATATCTTCATCACAATATTTAGGGTTCTAAAAAGTGAGATAAAAAGATTAGTAGGGTTGATGATTGTTGTTTTTAACTTTTGTCAGCCTCCAGAGTTTCTTATTATTAAGCAGCTACAGTAATTACCCGGATCATGCTGGTGAATAAGGTTTGAGCCAAAGGACTTGCTCTTTTTAACTTTGCTTTGTCTGTACTATTTTGTGTTTATACTTTCCTGTTTTCAACTTTTTTTTTTCTGCTTTGTATACCATAAACACAGCACGGTTACGTTTAAAAGAGGTTGCGCAGGCCTATTTAGACCCAACCATCCAACAAATTGCAGAAGAAATTAACTATAGCTACCTAGCACAATATGCCACATATGTCAGATGTGATAATATACTCTCCTTGTTCGGTAAAGACTTGCTTAGTTTGATTTTTCTAGTTAAATTGACCAATTTTAAAAGTGATATATAAGCACATTTACTTATATTTTTGAACTTCCAAAAATTGAATGTTGTAGTAAATTAAATGTACTTAATTTCTTTTCTTATAGTTATAATCTCTTTAACCATATTTAAAAAAATAAAAATAAATTTTAATTCTAAAATTGGTCAATTTAATTTCAAAATTCAAACTAAGACAGACTTTGCGGGATGAGGGAATATATATTACCACTACTTTATATAAAAGTGGTCTAATTTTTCTGTCATGGCATTTTGGCCACTTTGAAGGACAAAGTTACCAAACCAACCAAAATTCCAACCAAGGGACGTATTCTTCTGGTTCCTTAATTGTTATTTAGAAGGTTCAACAGAGGAATATTGAATCATATCACGTGTGAAAGTGGAATTCAAATATCCGTAAAATTAAGAAAGGAACTTCTGGTTCTAGGGCTTTTCTTTTGTACAGTACGTACTAATATTGCAAATTCGTTCTACGTTTAATTGTCACCATTATTCATCATTCGATTTTTTTTTTCTCCCATGAGCACATAATTCATATGATTACTACAAATTAATCCTAGAGCAGTTACAACTCCTTGTTGTAAGTACTCTAAAAAAAGTAACATATAGAATTCAAATTCTCACTTCTACATTGTGTTTTAAGTACAGATGCTTTTGCCAAAAATATAAATATTTTGTTTGACGTAAAATTAATTACTTTTCATCTAAAATCTTTACACTCTAAAAAGGCTTTTACACTATGTTTCTTAGTTTTGGGACGGAAAAAAAAGAAAGAAAACTTAAGTTTCACATACTAAATTTCCCTCTTATATTAGTTTTATTATATTTATAATCTAAAGGTATAATATGGATTATAAAAGATGGTCTTATATATGTTATTTAGTCTTTCGTCTAAATTCGTCCATTTTTAATTAGATCGAAAAATTTAGAGAAAAAAGTGGATAAATTTTTCATCCATTTATTTATTGTTTATTAAAAAATTCAATAAAAAAAGAATTGAATAGAAAATATCTATTTCTTTTTTTTCGTCCATTTTAAAACTAATCAAACACTAAAATATTTACATATTTAATTTAAATACTTTTTAAATCCATCCAACCGTTCCGTTAAACGGCTCTAAAAAAGGGTAGGTTGCCTTGCCCCCATGCATGATTCTATTGGAAAAAGCAGGTGCCCCGTTGGTTTCATTCCTTCCCAATGGTCTTTATAGTAACAATATAAGCACCT
This sequence comes from Panax ginseng, assembly GCA_020205605.1. Taxonomy (NCBI): domain Eukaryota; kingdom Viridiplantae; phylum Streptophyta; class Magnoliopsida; order Apiales; family Araliaceae; genus Panax; species Panax ginseng. The sequence continues at coordinate 137,304,263 of CM035135.1, read as the reverse complement.
GAAACCGAGGAATTAAGTTATAGTAGTAGTAGTAATTACTAAGTACACTAATGCATATATATATAGTGTATATATGGATGTGTATATATAGAGATGGAAGGAGAGAGGGTAGTGTGTAGGGGGAGGAGTATGTTCCACGACACAATGATTACTACATGGGCCTTGGGGAAACAGAAAGGCTCGGCGTGGAAATAGCGAGCGGAGAGAGAGAGCATGGAAGAACGTGGAGGCTTGACCGACGCAACAATGGCAATGGCGCTTTAATATATGAACGAATAGATGTAAGTATTTGGTCGGTCGCAATCTGTATGTTTTGTGTTGTGCTTGTGTTTCCCCCTGGCTATTTCCATCTCTCTCCCCCAGCCCAACTTACAGAGTGTAATTATACCCTTTCAACCAAACACTAATTAATTACTCTTTAGACAATACATATATACCAATACCATGCATGCATATACTTATGTATATATTCTCATTTACATACATACCATGCATGCATACAAAAGTTGTAGAAAAATAAGAAGTGGCAATGATAGCTACAGAAAGAGAGAGGATGCCGTAAGAAGAAGGAAATTAAAAGAATATTTACACCCTCTCTCTCTCTCTACTATATATATATTATTAGTGGGAGGTGGGGAGAGGGCGCAGCATACTGTGTGTGTCAAACTTACCACAAAGCCAAACTTACTTGATTTTAGGATAAAAAGGCTCTCTTCTTCCACCCATAACAACCACAAAGCCAGTTTGTGCCAGAAAAAAAAGAAAAAAAAACTTCCAAAAGAGAAATATAAGATCAGAAGAGATTCAAGAGGGGTCCAAGTTCATCTACCCATCAAAACAAGGTCTGTTTGTCTTACTTTTCTTTTCTGTTCCTTCCTTAATTCCATATATCTCCCTTTTATTCCCTTTTCCCCCATATATGTATACATATATATATACACATGCATAACCAACTATATATACATATATATATGTATATATATAATCCAAGTTCTTGATCCCCTTTCTTTATATTAATTCTCCCTTTTCATCTTTATATCAAATAAAAATTAGTTGATTATGGAATAACCTAAAAGTTAATTGTTCAATCTCAAACTTGTTCTGTTTTTTTGTATTATATATTACTACTTCTACTTATATATAAAGAAAGAAGTGAGTTAGGGTGGGGAATATATAGAGAGAGAGAGACTGAGCGATGTGTACAAAGAAAGAAGATGAATTAGGAGAGTGTTCACATAATAATAGCGGTATACAAAACATTGGTCATCAATATCTATTTATTGATCAACAGATCATGCAGCATCAAAACATGAGTGACGCATATTTACAAGCAGATGCTGGTGGTAGTAGCATCATGTTTCCAGAAGTCATGCCGTGGACTCTCCCTCCACCTGTTCATCACGGCTTCAACCCGATTCGAGACCAAGACCCGTTTCTTCTCCCTCCTCCGCCACCTTGCGCACCCTATGGAGGAGGTTTCTTCAATAGGAGATCCTTTGGCTACGATGTCGGTCCATCTTCGGACCATCTCAGGCTCCTATCCGACAAGGTACTTGGTCAAGTGATTCAACCCGGCTCAAGCCCATTTGGGCTCCAAGCTGAGCTAGGTAAGCTAACAGCTCAGGAGATAATGGATGCCAAGGCTCTAGCTGCCTCCAAGAGTCACAGTGAAGCTGAGAGGAGACGTAGAGAGAGAATCAATAACCACCTTGCTAAGTTGCGCAGTTTACTACCCAGCAACACCAAAGTAAGCACTCTATATACTATATGTTAACCCCATATCTATGTATCTATATACATATGTATGTATATATATATATATATTCATAACACTATCTAACTATATTGCCATGCATGCGTCCAACATGCAATTATATATCTTTATACAACTAGTGTAACTTTTTCATACCCTTTTGTAGTTTGTTTACACTCGGTATTAATTTGGAATCTAAATCTCCATGTAGATATGTATTCTTAAAATCCTGCTAAGTGTGAATATTTTGTACAATAAAGAAATTAAGAAAACCTAGTCATCAAGTAAATATTTAGGTACAAAGAATATCTCACATGAAGTAACATGTTATATAGACTGTCACGAATTACTATATACTCCGTATAATTTTTCTATATATTGCGTCCTTTTGTATTCTATCCTTTGGGAAGAAAATTAATGTTTGTTTTACAAACTAGACTAAGAATTAGGCTACTAGGTGGCCAAGTATATTCGGGGATCAAGATGACATGGATAATATTAAATGTATAATTATATATAACAGTCGTGTTATTTGGCAAGTTATTAGTTCTGAGTGAGTCATGTAATAGTTTCGAGGAAAGAAAAACGAAAAAAATTGAGTACTAACTATACACAGAAAGGTTAATGTCGCAAAGTTCATATGATAAAGAGAACACAGCAGTTAAAAACTTTGCATGTAAAATTCTTGCCGGATTCGCAGTCAAAACTAAGTAATTAATAATGAAAAGAAGAGGGGTATATATAAGAAAATCATTCTTGTCACCATATATGCATATACAAGTATACTGAATTTTGAGTTCACGGTGTTGTAACTTGACCATTCATAGCTTTTTCGTTACATTTGCTATAATAACAAAAAACAAATACTTTGTATTTGTTGATACTACATCTTATGTTTGTGACTGATTAAATACATAATAAATTGACTAGTGCTAATAATTTGTTTTGCTATTGGTGTTATTAAGACGGACAAAGCTTCATTGCTAGCTGAAGTGATACAACATGTAAAGGAGCTAAAGCGCCAAACATCTATCATTGCCGAATCGAGCCCGGTCCCAACTGAGATGGACGAGTTAACAGTCGATAATGAGGCCGCTGAGGATGGTAGGTTTGTGATCAAAGCTTCTTTATGTTGCGAGGATAGAACTGATCTCTTGCCTGATCTCATCAAGACCTTGAAGGCCTTGAGACTAAGAACACTAAAAGCTGAAATAACAACACTTGGGGGGAGGGTGAAGAACGTTTTATTTATCACCGCAGACGATCAAGAATTGAGTGGCGGTGATCAGCAACATCCACCACCGCCACAGCAGTATTCTATAAGCTCAATACAAGAAGCGCTTAAAGCTGTATTGGAAAAATCAAGTGGTGACGAGTCTTCATCAGGGAGTGTTAAGAGACAAAGAACCAATATATCAATATCCTATACTTAAAATTATATTACTTTCGTGTGCGCCTTTCATTTTTTTTTTGGGTGTCGTTTGTTAACTTTTATATGCTTACGGTTTAAAATGAGTAATATATATTTAAAAAGTCTATAAAAATGAGTTATATTTAAAAAAATAACTTTATATTATATAAATGTAACTCATTTTTATAAAATAGTGTCTATTTTAAACGAGTCGGAATCAAAATCTGAATCCGAATCGTAGTACATGATAGTGGTGTTTATATATTTTCCATAATTTGTGGAAAATATGGAGAGTGAGACAAGTGGATTTTGGTTGGTAAGTGGAGGGGAGGTGGGGTTTTCATATTATTGGGTTTCGTTTGGTTGTGCATAATAGTGGGGGGAGAGAGAGAGAATGATTTTTTTTGTGATCAGGAGAGAAACCTAAGATGAGAACCTATTAAAGAAATGTTGACTTAAATTGTTGGACTCAACACCTATTATTCTTTCCCTCTGTAAAAACTGAATCCGTATATATATATATATATATATATATATATATATATATATATATATATATATATATATATATATATATATATATATATATATATACACCTAAGGTTGCTGTTCGTGCTTCCAGTTCTTGTGCTGTTCCAAAGAGAGCATGCAAGTTTCCAAGGTCACGAGAGCTTGTGATGACAAAGGAATGTACACTTGTAATTTCATATATTTTAATCTCTTTTTAACATTTCTACTTTCTCCTCATCATCTTAATTCAGCACTATTATATATATATATATATATATTGGATGATGATTATTATTAAAATATATATTAATTTGGTGTTAAAGGGTTTCATATGTTCTTAATCTCACCTATTTAATTTGTTCCCTTCCACTTCTTTTGTGAGCTTTTTTAACTTTTTTCTTGAAGTGGGAGTGTTGTTTTGCAAATGGAACTACTCTCTCTATTCTAAATTATATGATTATTATTGATTTTTGAAAGTTAATTAAAATATTTTCAAATTTAAAATTGAGATAACTCATTAAAAAGTATTAAACAATAAAACTTGCAATGAACAATATTTTTAGATAATTTACAATATTTATCATTGTATAGATTAAAATTAAAAAAAAATTATAACGAGTTTAAAAATCTATTAAGTTGATTTTAAAAATCAACAATTATCAAATAATATAAAACAAAAGAATTATTATTTTTTAACATGGGAGAGAGTATTCTACAAGTCTGCAAGATATAAGATATCTATATATAAAAAGATAGTTAATAAATGAATATAATTAAGTATATTATATCTTAATACTTTTAAACTTACTTATTTTTGTGTAGTGGTCTAATTTTATTTTTGGGGTCACCGTTTATATTGGATTAACATATATTTCATCTAGACTAGGCCGGGTGCTGCAACTTGCTGACCAACTATTACTATTTTACTATTTCATTTTGAACGTTGAAATGGACCGTCAAGAAAATTTGCAAAGAATCAATTCAACCGTTAGACTTTGTTTGGGATAGCTCTGTAGAGCCCATCCCCAGTTTGAGAATCCGTAGGTCCAAATGGTTCGTTTATCCACATAGGAAATTAATAGTAACTCGGATTGGTAATCAAATTGAATTTGCTTAAACAAATAAACAAAATTTCTCGGACCATTCGAAGCTCCAAAAAAATTATTTGGGCTAGTAGACAAAGCCCGGGATCAGATTGGGCTGGGCCTGAAATATATAAACCCTTTAGATAATAAACCCTTTATATAAAGTTCATGAGTTCATATATTTGTTTTTTATATAATATATTATTACCTCAATTTCAAATATAGAAGGATTGAAAATTTCAAAATATCCATCCTAGATACATATATGTTGTTTCATTAAGGACGTAAATGAACTAAACAGTTCGGACTTAATTCGGACTCGATTTGATTTGAAAAAATACGAGCGAAATTCGAATTCGTTAATAATATGATTCAAATTTGAGCATAAAAATAGTTTTAAAAAAAAATAACTAAGGTTATACTCGAGTCATTTAAGATTCAAATTATTCGAATTCTTAATTGTGATTCGATACATGTTAATACAAATTCGATTAGATATTCGATACATTCTCTTATGATATATACAAAATTAAATAAAACTAGGATACTTAATTATTATTGTTTTATTTTGTTTTTAAATTTAACTATGATTTAATATATGTAAAGTATTGTATTAAATATATTTTATCATTTCTAAGTAAAAAAATAAATTTAATTTATAATTATATTTATTATAAAAGCTAGTTCTTATGCGAATACTCGAATTCGAGTTTGAATTTGAAGTTCGTAAATAATTTAAATATAATTTGATTTGAGTCAAATTGAATTTGAATAATAAATATTTAAGTCGATTTAAATTTGAGTAGAATTTGAGTATTAGTATAAAAAATTGTGATATGCATTTATATATGTTTGAATTTAATTCGCGAGAATTTGCAGTAAAATAAAAAAGTAGAAAAAAGTTTACAATTCTATTATGACATGCAATGTATTAAATTACATTATTTAGTCGTCATCCATTCATAAACGACGAAAAATACGGGAAAGCAATGCAATGTATAGAGTCAATGGTGTTTGCGTGAAAGCAAATTCGTAAAGGAGAGAGTTGTCTGTATATTAATGGATACCGCTGTCTATACATCATCTGCTTTAACCATTTATGTACTTTAATCTGTACATATATGCATACATATACCTGTATAAACACTGTATAATATTATATATAGAGAGATTTAGGAGAGTGAAGATGATGATGGTTCGGCAGCGGCAGCGGCAGCGGGCGAGAGTGATGAGTTGGAGGAGAGTGGCGAAGTCGCTGCAGGCACTGGTGGCCCACGGCTTGCTCTTCTCTTTCACGTTTCTCCTTGTTCTTAAGCTCCATTACGCCGCCGTTTCTTTCTCTTGGTGGTTCGTTCTCTCCCTCTCAGAGAAATGTGTAACAGGAAAGGAAAAATTATTACTTATTTAGGGCTTTATAATTGCTAAGCCTACGAATTCCTTAATCTATATATGTTATTATTTGATTGAGGAAGCAAATGCCTTCTCTGTAAATTGATGAATTAGTTTTATTTAGTTGAGTTTTTTTTACTATATATAATTAATGTTTTCTGTTGGTGCATTTTATAACAATTGAACTCTTTTTAGCTCTGATATATGGAAGTGATAAATGCACTCCATAGTGGAACAAATTTTGCTACATTTTAACATTAGAGTGGGGTGCATTATCCTTGCCTACCAGAAAGTCATTTTTAGTTGTTTATTCAATTAAAGATTAGTTTTTACCTCTTACCTTTTTCTTCAAAGGTTCAGCTATGGTGGGGTGTTTTGTGAAATTACTACCACTAGTTGCACAGTAAAACAAAATTTTCTTTCAATTTCTTCAATCCATATAATTAAAATAAACCTTATTGATTCATATATCTTGTTTCATATACTTACTCATGGAGAGAGACACAATATACTATATATATGTATGTGTTGAGATATTAAGTCCCACATCGGTCAATTAAGATCTGGAGACTCAATATATAACTTGAGAGGATACTTTACTTATTGGCAGTTAGTTTTGAGTTGGATGCTTCAATTTGGTATCAGAGCAGACACCATTCATGTGCATGCCCACATACTCCACTTCAAATTACCTCACACGTGATGGGTAGTGTTGAGATATAAAGTCCCACATAGGACAACTAAAACCTGGAGATTTAATATATAACTCGAGAGACTACTTCACTCATTGCCAATTGGTTTTGAGTTGGATGTTTCAATAGTATGAAACCTCAGAACATGTCGACGCTGTTTTAATCTCGATCGAGGTTTTGATGGTTTAGACTTTTGTCAAAGAAGTTCAATGAGTGAGACCAAGGAAAAGAAAAGTTAAAATTGTACTGAATGTATCAAGTTTCTGATGGTCAATTCTGAGTCATCTTGAATTGAGTTACGTGGATATAGACTTCCCATGCTGGAATGAGTTTGGTAATGTACCTTTCAAGGAAACTATTTTGTGATATTAGGATATATCCAAAACTAGCTACCCAAGAAAGCTTGCAAGAAGTGATGATGGAGTCAAAGGTCAAATTTTTCTTATTGTTCTGTTGATTTGAAACAGATAAGTTTCCTCATGGTTTGGTCCTTGGGTCATGTTATTTGGTTAGGCTTAAATTGTTTTGGAGATGATTTGTTTCATATGAAGCTTTGCATCCAATAAAGCAAGAATTTTTATTTTCTTGCCTTGATTCATCCAATAAAGCAAAGAAGAATCCAATATTTTTATTATTTTTTTATGCACAAAAATGTTCAATGCCTGAACTAGAATTGGAAGTTATCTGCTGCCATATATGTACAAAGTTACAAACCTATTACTGAGTTTGCAAGATTGTTGGTCTGTACATGGTCGATAAACATGGGAATTCTCTTAATTGTTTTAACTTTGTTGCTTTCTTTTGTTTTGCAGGATTGTTTTCATCCCTATCTGGTTATTTCATGTTGTTTTTGCACGTGTCAGATTCTCTATACCTGCTCCATCAATTCCTTGGGATCGCTATGTATGACACAATATATTAAACTAATTTATTATTTTTATGTGACTGTTTATTATGTTGTTTTTGTTTAAGTACAAAAATTGTATCATAAGCCATTATATTAACAGCAACTTGTACACTTCTCTATGGGCAGTGGGCACCGTTTCACGCCATTGCGGCGACGCCTTTGCTTGTTGCTTTTGAACTACTGCTCTGTATATATCTTGACGGCAGTTATGGTAAACAGGGAACATCCTTAATAAACACTGTGATATATTCCACTAGACCAATTGAGCTCTTCTACCCTTTGTCAAAGTATTTTTTTAATCTATATTTAGAACTATATTGAAGTATTGTGTTAAATTGTGCAAGTTAAAGCTATAACTTTAGTGTAGTAAATTACGAAATTAAATGTTAGCAATCTTAATGCTAATATTTTATCTTGAGTATCTGTATACCATGTCATGTTTGTTACTAAATGTCTTCATCTGCATTAGTAGGCTAAAAGTACCTGTCTTTATTATGCTTCAAGTTACCAAAGCCTTATCAACTCATTTATTTATGAACTGTGACGTAATGCAGCTATAAACTTGAAGATTGTTTTTTCACCCTTGCTAGCGCTTGAAACAGCAATTTTCATCGATAATGTTAGGTAAGCTCCATATTTTTTGTAGCAAATAAGTTCATGTTGTCTAGTTGTTTTGAAAGCTTCCTCATGCAAACCTTCGAGCTGTATTTAAATCAAAACATGTTATAAAATGCGCATTAGTTCATTGGTTACACAATCTAGTTTACATTGATTTATACACTTGCTACTTTATGATGGCAAATTCTGCTTCAACCTCCGTAACCGGTTGTTTTTCTTTTTAGGATGTTTAAGTCTTTACTACCAGGAGATGATGTTACCGTGACTGATGCAACAATATTGAAGGCCCTTCCTGTAAGCCTATATTTAAAGTATAATCATATCCAATAACTAATTGTTTTCAGGGCAAAATAAGATGATAAACTTTCCTTCTCTAGTCTCCACAAGTTTGCTTAGAGTTCTTGCAAGACACGATTGATGACCATGAAATGACATAACATTACTTTTCTTTCTTCTGACTGTCAAATTTTGAACCATTATGTGAAAAATCCATTTTAATAAATTAGCCATCTTAGAGTTGACTTTTTCCCTTTTAAATTACTTATTAATTGAAGTATTTCTCCACTTTTCTATGAATTATTACTTCTTTCCATGTGAATTAGTTTTCTAAATCATTCTTTTTGTTATTCACACATTCCCAATAAATACTAAAAGCTAGAATGAATAGAGAAAGAGAGTCTAGAGAGCCATTAAATAGAAGACATGTTGTACTGGTAATATGAGAGAGAAAATGGTATAATAATTCATCAGTTCTCAATGTAAACCTTTTCTCATTTCTTCAATTTTCAACAAAAGTTGAGTAAAAAGATTACGAGGGTATAAGTGAAAAAATAGGAAAAAAATAGTTACAAATATAGAAATAGGACATTTATTGCGGAACATCCTAAAAAAGAAATTAGGACGTTTAATACGGGACGGAGGGAGTATTTAATTTATGTTGCTTACACTGAATAAACATAGCTTTTTTAAGTTCACACAGCTGTCTGTAGTTTATTTTAATTTATCATGGAACTTCTTTTTATTTCGTTGAATCATCTTTTGTATAAACAATTTAAACAGTTGCTTATTTATATATAGTTAGTTCTTACATCGATATCCTTTGACACTTGATAATTTAAGTTTCTAATATTTGTATCAGCACCTTTGGATTGCCTTCTCTATGATCTTCAACATTGCCCCGACGACATTCACACTTTTAAAGCTATGCGGTAATTTGTTTATTGTATACCGATAATAAATTTTGCATTTTCACATTGAGTTGGCATTATCCAATATTATTCATACTTTTTGTAATTCGGGCAGCATTTTCTTATTTAACAGGTAAATTGTTTTGTTTTTGAGAAGTCAGTTTTTTAATTATTTCAGAAGTCCACATTTAATTAAGTGCTATGGTAGGATGACCTTATCTGTAACAACTTCTAGAGACCAGTCCTTATTTTAAAGTTGTGATGTATGCACAAGATATATTATTACATCATACAAATAAATGTTGGCAAACCACCTCCTTTGTAATAACTGGTAGCTCTTTGTGATATAAATTTATTTCTTAAATGTTTGTCAGAGACTTAAAGTGGAAGCAAATTTTTATAAGAGGAGAAAAGAAACTTTCTCGTTCTGAACAACACTGATAGTTTTTATCTATATTAGTGGGTGACTGGGTGTAGGTTAGTTCATCGTTGCTTCCAGAAGAATTCAAAGGTGGATTGACTGGGGCCCTCCATATGACAGCCACCACAATCACCTGATATCCTTGTGGGGAAATGTGCTTTTGTCGCTAGAATTACTAGATGTACTTATCACTCATAGATATCCTGGCCAGTTATCTCCTGTAAATATCTTGCCATTTAAGTGCCATTGGGGAACCATTTTATAGACTCATGGGTGCAAGAATAAAACAATCAGGCTCTAAATGAAGTTATAGGCAGAATAAGAACTCACTATTAGCTTGAAGTATGGAGGTAGTTACTACTGCCATTGCCGTTGGTACTCCTCAACAGCCGGTAGGGTGGTGGTCCAGTTTTCTCCCGTAAATATCTTGCCATTTTAGTGCCATCAGGGAAACCATTTTAAAGACCCACAGATACGAGAAGAAAACAATTGGGTTCTATATGAAGTTACAAACAAAATAAGAACCCACTATTAGATTGAAGTATGGAGGTAGTCACTAGACTCACTACTGCCGTTGGTACTGTTCAACTGCTGGCAGGGGTGGTTATAATTTGAGTGGCATTGCAAATTGGGTGCTGTAAAGACACAGGGGGCTATGAGAAAAGAAATCAGTCCGACTCTAACTCTAGTGTAAGAAAGAACAAGAAATTTTGTAGCTTGAAGGAACCAAAAGATAAGATGAAGAAGAATACTCTCTCCGTTCCACATAAAGAGCCCCATTTTTACTTTTAAGAACAAAATTTGTGAAGTCCTAAATTTTTTAAAACTACATATTTTGTAATTTGTAATAATTTTAATATTCACTTAAATTATATGAATTCAAATTGATTTTGAATTCGAATATGTCACAAAATGACTTCAAAAAATCATAATAGGGCTCTTGCTTTGGGTCGGAGATCATCAATTTTGATTAACTGGGTTGAAGGTCAATATTTCAACCCCTACTCAAGTCATTTGGCCGCTCTAGTTATGAATAATTGAGTGCCTTTGTATCTAGAGCATGTGATCTACATTTGCTTGAATACTAGATGCATATGATAGTTGTGCATAATGTGGTCAGTTTTTCAGGGAATATTTTTACATGTGAAATTTTGATTTGTCTGAACTTCAAGAATTTCCATTACATTCCTTTTAATGTTTTTCCCCCAATATCTTTTTTGGACATATATGCAGGTGATTAAGAAGTTATTTTTTGGTGGGAGATATTTCTTAATTATGGGTACAGTTGATTTATGTTTGTATTTAAGACTTTTGAGTACATCATTGTGGTTTATCCTGCTATCTTTGTGTATTAATTTTGTTGTTGTGCCTGCTTTGCAGATTTGCCCAGTGCTTTGCTTTTTTTACTTGCACAAAGTGGTATAATCCCTCAATTCATAGACATTCTCATGTTAGCACGACCATTTTTCGTCCTCAACAATCTTTGGATATCTTGACTGGAAATCCGTCTTCATTTTATCTTCAAACGAAGACCATCAACAGAGTTGGAGACGCAGTTTGCAAGACGTTGGTGGGAATATCATGAAACTTCTATTGATCTTGTTTCAGATCCTGCTCTTTATGCATTTACAGGTATTTGATGGTTTGAGAAGTGCCTATTTTCAGATATAGTCAGTTTCGTATCAGGATGAGTTTGTCTTTAATACTTTTAGTTTCCAGGTACAACTGTCTATATCTAAACGCATCACAATTCCATATGTCTTCTCTCCTCTTTTGTTGCTTCAAGGAGCTGGGTTATTCTTTACCATATATATATTTGTGGAAAAAATTATACTCATAATACATACCGGAGATGGTTCAGGAAGATATTTTGAGATGTCTTCAAAAGCCCGTGATATTTTTGCGTTTATGCACCATGGATCGAGGTATTGGCTGTAAATTGAGTGTGAAATAACATATCCTTTGTAAATCAGTATAAATCCTTAACATAATATGGGTAGTCCTAAAAATTGCATATTGACTACAGTTTACTGGGTTGGTGGTCAATTGATGAAGAAAGTCGGGAGGAACTGGCTCGACTTTACTGTGCTGATTTATCTAGGTCAGTCTTTCTATGTTGCTCTGAGGAGCCTTCTTATAGAATCTTTTTGATTTAGTATCTTTTCATACTTGCACAACTGGCACCTAGTCCTAACATAATTATTCACTTAATATAGACTTGCAAAACTAACTTGTGATTGGATAGGATGTGTGAAATCTCATACTTGGTATATTTTTCTTCAATCTGATAGAATTATTTGGTCTTTCGATCATAGATCCTAATTCTGATGAAGAGATGAAGAAAGGTAAAACTGCTTCAGGAGTAGCGTTACTTGATCATAGTTTTCATGGTGTCACAGCGAAATGCGGCGGTAGTTGACCGTTAGGACATCTCGTCCGTATGACGACAAGTCATTAATAATGTGCAATTTATACATTATTTATTTTACTTCAAAAATATACTAAACAATAAAATTGTGTATACATTAAAACCTAGAACGTAATAACTAACATTATGGAATACAAGTAAAAACACAATTTTATAAGTACTTCACATTCAAAATTCAAAAGTAAAGTACTTGACATTAAAAACTAGTAGAATAAGTCAACAAACACCATGTAAAAAATAAAGAATCAACCAAGTCATCATCCATCACACATTACTAGTCGCAAGTCCATGGGTTATGATGAGTTATGGGTAAAAAATGACTTAATCACTTAACTTGGGCCAGCTATCAAGGTGTGTGAGCCTTAGCGTCCAAGGCGTTGTCTTGCCTTTCTCCAGCGCTAAGATGCCTAGACGTCGCCTAGGCGACTACAACTATGTACTTGATCATTCATTTCTAGGTGTAGTGGTAAGCTGTAGAACTCATGTAGACCTTAATGTCCTCAGATATTTAGCCAAGTCAAAACTTCATATAAGGAAGGGCGTGACTCTGAACCAGTAGGATATAGATTGTGCCACGATACTGCATACTGATGAATTACGTGGTAATTTCTGTAATATCTTGGAGTAAGTCAATGTGAACAGCTGCACAATATCGCGTTCCAAGGATTCTTTCTCCCACTAATTATGTCCAAAAAATTGAGCTTGCAACGTGCATTATTGATGTAAAATCAATTGAACTTTGTAATATTGTATAGGATTCAGTTTCCCCATGTTTGTGCCTGAGTTTCATCTCTCCCTATCAGTGAGTTTTTGATCTGTTGAATTCTAATGCTTGCATTGACATACTAGTTTCCATTATCAATTGGCTCCACGAGTCATGATAACAACATGTTTTGCATATACGATTAACTAAATTTGATTACCTGATAAATGATTTGAACGTTTGTATTATAGATGGTATACCATATTTACTCTTGATGCTTACTATTAGCTGTTATTACAAATTCACTGCACTGTATTTGCTAATATTTAATGTAGTCTTGAGCAAGTATCACTTATTTTATATAGTTTGTACTTTGTAGTCTGTTGATCTTTGTTGATTTATCTCTGTCCAGTTACAACACTTTCTCACCTGATGTCGTAAAGAAAATGCCCAAAGTGGGTCTTATTGAGGAGGTGAAACATTCTTTTTATAGTTTCATCTGTTGTTCACTGAATTCCAATTATTTTCTTTTAGTCTCAAATTCAGTTAGATCCTTGATCTTTCTAAATGCCATGCAAATCCCTTTTCTCAGATCCAGAGACTACAAGCAGCACTTGGTGAGCAAACAGAGATCAGAAAATCTAGCCAGGAGGAGTATGAAAAACTTCAAAATGTAAAGTTCTACAACTTTAGATGATAGTCTTTAATGCTGTGATATGCTGATTTATAAGCTTCTGTTCTAAATCTGTACTTGTTTGTTAATTAACAGTGCTGCCTGTTTCACTGTTAAATGTATGATTGGTTAATGAGTCGTTCTCCAACATTTTTTTTCTACGACTTCCTACATATTCCTATTTAAAATTCTTAACTGGATAGTAGAAAACAAATAAATTCCAAAATGGAACCATGGTCTTCCATGGAGATTGCTTGAACGTCTTTTTGGGAATTGACCCGTTATTTATATATTTAGATTTTAGAAGCGAAACACGCATAGGTCATCAAGCAAAGATTGTCAAGAGCAGTCTCCTTGGTTATTATTTATTCTAAAGTTCATAATTGTATTGATGTCATCGCTGATGTGGACAAGAAGCCCGTCTAAGAGCTCTGATGCCCTGCCCAAAAGAAAGTTAAAGCAACTTGAAATGGAAGTGGGGGTGAGTATCGGTATTTAGCCTCAAGGAGAAAGTGCTTGTTATGTACGTTTTTGGGACTTAAATTTTTGATGCCTTGCAATGCCCTGGGATTATAACTGATTATGGATGCTGGATCAAAGGCAGTATGAGGTCTTATCCCGTATTCCGGATATGTTTGAATTAGGTTAGACCACTATATTAATCCAGATATGTACACTAAATAAATGGTTATCTTCACTGTTGAATTTGAGTCGAGTATTTCTATATTTAATAAATCAGTTATATATAATGATGAACTTTTCTAGGAAATTATTCTCATGTAAAAGTAATTCATCTTCCTGAGTATTTTGATGTTGATTACGCAGTGGTACTATAGATGATGTAACAACCCATTTGGAGGCCATCTGGGTCAGCCAGCTAGGTGGACTTGCGCCATTACACATGTATTCAAGTAATTGGGAAAATGAGGGAAACATTTTTTATAAAAAAAAATAGGAAAGTTTTAATTTTTTGTTTTATTTTGCATGTTTTTCTCCATCTGTGTGCTTATATTTTGTGATTTGAATGTTGAATGATTTATCAACTTGTATGGTTAAGCAGGAAAAGATCCTATGTCAGGTTTGCTTTGAAGAACAGATAAGTACAGTCCTACTCCCGTGTAGGCATTACATCCTTTGCAGGCAAGTGAATCAATCTTTATGCTGCTAACCATTCATTTTGTAGTGTACTATTCATTTTACTATTCAATATGAAACAAAAGAAACTTTTCTTTTCTTTTTTTGGTTTGCTAAATTAAAAGAAACTTTCACTTTGCTTACAAGCATGGATTTATTTTCTGTAGCAAGGAGTGTTCTTACATATATTTGAAAACTTCATATTTTTTTTTAATAATTGCACTTGCAGCCTCTTTAAATCACTCTAATTGCTATTTGCACTATTGAATTTTGTGAAGGCTCGCTTATACTGATCATGCATCTTCTTCATGCCTTTCAGATCTTGTTGTAGGAGGTGTAAAAGGTGCCCCATATGCCGCGTCTATATTGAACGACGCTTATGTGTAAATGAAGTGTAGTCTTTTAGTATCAATTCACTTTTCTCAATATACAAAAATACATACTTTCTGAATGACACTCGCATCTTGTTGAGTCTGTAAGCAAAGTATTTAAATCAACAAGTGAATGCAGTTTCCCTCAAGTTATGTCACCACTCGGAAGAATCTGAGATATTACGCTTGACTATATTTACAATTAATATTATCTTCCCTAGTTTAGAGAGATCAGATGAAAATTGATCCCAAGGATCAGTTATCAGCAAATATATAAAGCTCATAAGTATCATTATTGTGTTATCATATTCCCATAACCCATTGGAGAATTTTGGAAAGTCTTTGGAGTAATGCTGTTGCCTTCTCTTAACCTCTTGAAATCAATTCACAGATTTATTTGGTATAGAATTGTAATATTCGCAACATAATAGTATCATTTTGACTATGCTTTTCTTATCTTATTTTCAGATAATTAATACTCAAAACAATGTTTAAATTCAGTAGATAGGCTAGTTATTCAAGAAGTAGATTTGGCAGAATATTATGAACTTTAGTTGGATATGCATCATCATTTTTCCTTTTAAGAATTACAGCTATATTTATGCATGCATGATGTTAAAGTGATCAATGGATTCAATACTTGAACTTGGTCTCCGTTCCCTCATGAATTTTATTTGTTTGGTAGAATCTCTCATGAAGGTAATGAAATCTGAAGTTTTGGGGATTTTAAGCAAATTATCTGAAATTCCTTTTCTATTATGCTTTAAGCTCTTGCTAATCCTAAAACAATTTCTTTGAAATATATAACTTCAAACTATAAACCGGAGGAATCACTTGCAACTCTATGGTGAATGCTTGGACAACCCTTAAACTTGTCGTCATTCCATTTTTTTCCCCTCCAGGCTCCAATTTATAATTTGGATATATGATATTTTGGGTAATGCTAGGTCTCAAAAAGTTCCGAGTGTCTTAAAGCCATAAAATTTGGTTGGAGTTTGCACTGTGCATATAAGTTGGGGTCAAACATCAAAACAACATTTAGCATCAATGGGCTTCAACAAATAATTTTAATTGCATCGACTATTGAGCACATATATTGAATACTCAAGGACGAAAACTCGTCTGGAGGAAACTCGTCTCTCTCTCCATGCACCTTTATGGCAAGCACGATTCAAGGTATCCCCGTCAACTTTCCACAAGAAGTTCATATGCCAATGATTTAACTGACCAAAATGTCAAGGGTGATATTGATCAAAAGCCTACAAACACACAGCAGGCAATTTCAGTGCTAATCTAAAAAATAAAAATCTGCTTATTTTGGTTAATCAAGATAACAAGATAGACGGTACAATTGATGGAAAATGTCACAAGAATTATAGTACTCATTTATCTATATAATTCTACAAAATTTCTCAACCTTGGGCTGCTTCAATTTTAGAAAACTGGAACCTTCTATAACAACTAATAGCATAGTTTATATATATGTATATCATAGTGCCTCCTTGAGATTGAAAGTTCTAGATATTGCCCTGGCATGATCATATTCATTGAGCTCAACCAGCATCTTCTTCAATCGACGAGCGAGTCCACTTGTCCCAGTCTCTGCCCCACCAGAAATATGCTTCTTCTCCAGTGTCTTTCCAAGTACAAGCAAGTAATCCACCAGAGGTTGCAACTTCGGACTGCATGATGACATTGTATAACAATTATAACCTTAAAAGATTCTTCTATGCACGTAGAAGATTGCAAACCAAAATTTAGATGTCATATGATTGCAGATAATTGTTCAATTTAGTCAGAAAATGGTAGTATGACTGCAAATACAAACATGGTTGAATGAATTGTTTTGCATAAATGAGGATGATGAAGCAGTTGAAAGGCAACAAGAAAATACTACATTAGATGAATGGTCATCTAAAATGGTTCTGTGCAAGTTGCAGCAAATACCAATAGATGTACCATTAAAATGTGTGGACCACACAAAAATTGGTTCCAGGCACTCTATATCCAAACCACTACCAACAAACAACCCCCCCCAAAAAAAAAAAAAAAAAAAAAAAAAATAGAGAAAGAAAAATAAAAAGGAGTCTCCTTTAAATCCTAAAACAAGCAAATTCGAGGCAGAAGCAAAATTAGCAGGCACAAGGGCACTTAAAAGGAACCAGTAGATTACAGGTAAGACATAACAGCCCATATATAGTAATGGTAGGCAATAGTGATAATTGTCAAGATCAATGCAACATGACTTGAGTAAAAGTAGCTCAAATATTAAACATAAGTGACTGGACAGAGATATTATAATAGCAAACACAGATTATGTGCATTTGAATGTATGCATTAACATGCCAAGCATGAAAAACAGGAAATGAAATAACATACACATATTTACTCGAGACATATCATTAAGAAAACTAATCAAGCAATACATTGGCAATTCCAGGGTTTTGAAGAGAGCAATCAATGCAAGTCACATAACAAGAAGACTGAAAATTTAGTATGCAGAGTGTGAAGTATCCTAGTAAAACATACCTTCGTTCCCCAGTTACACTTGAACCCGACCACACCCCACATAATGAGGCAATGATCCTCTCAGTTCTTGTGACAGCATCATGAACATTTGACTGAATGCTTCGCAGATGGGGAAGAATTTTACCAGATAAAAGGTCATCAAGAGCTAGCTTCTCCAGAACAGGCATTGATAAAACCTTATTCCACAAGCAAATATTCCTCATTAATCTTACAGACATACCAAACTTATATGCTGCAACTCGTGCTGCATTTGGCACAGCCTTCATTACAAGTGTGTTCCATGTTGGCACCTATGAATTGAATTACAAGAAAAATTATTCAGGAATAAAATATTAGGAATATTACATATATATATATATATATATATATATATATATATTGCCATGTAAGAATATTTTATGAGATCTAAACAAATATAGAAAATTTGAATCGATACGATAGGCTAGGGAGTTATACCATCAGATCAGCTACAGCATCAGTTAGACGATCACGAAGAGCAGTTACTAGTTCACCTAGAGACTTGCTGGAGAGTGGAACATATCTGAAGACCAAATTTGTAGCTGTAACAGCATACTTTGTCTCACGAGTACTAAGCATATCCCAGCAATGAGATATCTCATGATGCAAAATAGGAATTGCAACCTTCTCCACCAGTTCAGGTATAATGTTAGTATCAGCATCATCCTCTGGAAGGCCATAATCGAATAGCAAGGAATGCCTGAACAATGGAAGATAAACTCTCAAGTATCAATGATCAAACAGAAGCAGACAAGTATGTACGCAAGCACATGAAGGGAAAAAAAGAGAAAAGAATAACTGCGTAGCTCATAGACTGAAGAAAAAGGAACATTCAAACATTTAGAATTTAGCAAAAAAGGAGCACAAGGCAAGAGAGGATGGGACCAGCTATTGCCTATGCGACAGATGTTATCATTCTTATTTATTTTATTTCTCATGACAGGTTCAAGCCCATGCTTGAAACTTTTTCACCTTGTCAGTAATTACTCACCCACTCAAGTGTAGGCTACAAAAGCACAGGCACGAAAGCCTTCCTCTGAGGTTCAAGAGATTTGAGCAGAGCTTACGTACCACTTCGTATCTATAAAATCTGAATCTTCATGAAGTGGATCCCACTTTAGAAGCTCCAACCTTACATATGGAGAGAAGATTGCAGGTACACTTAGTGACATATAAGCATCATTGTAGCTGGATGGATAATCTCTTTTCCATCTTTCAAACCTTTCTTTCACCACTGAAAGTTGTGAATATTCCTCGGCTGCATCACTGAAAACCTGTTCAGCAATCTGAAGTAGCTGATCACGGTTAGATTGGTATGCAGTGCTCTCAGAATCGCTTTCATCAGTGCTTGATTCTCCTTCGATTCGCTGATAGGAATTATCATCTTCCATGGATGATAATCTCTTAGAATCTGATCGAGCTTTCCTGCGATGACGTGCCTCTGCCCTTCGTGCCATGTCCAATCGTTTCTGCAGGTTCTCATCTCTACCAAACTCATCAAGCTTCATTGGAAGATGTCTTGATTCTCTCAAGGCAGAAGATGCAGCCTGAGCTGCACTTGTAGCTCCATCTAATATTGAGGCACTATTACCACCTCTATTAAAAACTGACATTGCTGCATTTATAGCAGCTTCTACCTCCACCACTTCATCATTACTATCAGCTGCTCTTCTTTCTAATGTAGTTGCTGCACGTTCTTCATGAAGCTTTTGCATCTGGTACTCAAGTTCCTCAATGAAAGGAGCTTTATCCTGAAAGCATAAAACTACCATACCTTAGTGTAGTCCAACAAGAGGGGATGCCCCTTCAACAGGCAATTCAGGAAAAAAAACAAAAGATAACAGCAACAGAAAGAAGATACCAAATCATGCATTAAAACCTGAAACTCTTAAATGCAAAGTCTAGATTATGGATAAATCAAGCTAAATTTGAAAAGTAATCGACTCGCTTGGTATATTATAATTCCAAGTTTCATTCTGTTATAAATTAAAGCATGCCAAAAACCACTTATAACATGCCCCAAAAAATATAATACATAACACCAAGTATTTACCACATGTAGAAAGCAGAATAGAAAACTTATTTTCCAAAAGGTTACATATCTGCTGAAAACCTAATAATAATATTTGTTGTAACTAACACAAATGCTAGTAAATGCTATGGTATGCTCTGTTTTGTCATGTAACTTTACATAATTCTGAATTCTGATGAAACTCGAGAATTAAATTCCAGTCACTTACAGGATTATATTCTACAGATTTCCATGTTATCATCCACCTCATTATCTTTCTCTTCTTTTGACAATCGAGTAAGAGAATATAAAAATTGATAATTTTTTGAAACCAAATGTATGTCACTGACTCGCGCAATGTATGTGATAGTACATCGGTATCAATATTTAAGCCAATCTATGTTGGTGAGTCAATCATTCTAGGATACTATCATTTTCAATTTTTTTATATATATAAAATATCATTATACTTTATTGCTAAAGCACCAAACATTTCATGTCAAATGTGTCAGAACTATTGAGTAAATTGACACCTTTCAAAATAAGTGACGCTTAAGAGATTAAACCTGGGAAAGCTGGGGTTTAGTTTAAAAAGTAAAATAGAAGCTGGACAGATGAGATTATATAGTAAAACAGAGGCTGGACTCCCATTCTGCTGGGGAGAAAATGATCATCAACAATAAAAGAATGGCATCAGAAAACAGAACAAACAGGAGTTGAGTCTTTCTAGAACAATAATGCCAGAATCATTGTTAAATACTAAACTATTCAAGCATACAATATACATACACATATAAGTGTATATATATCTATAAGTACAATTCAAGCATATATCAAATAGCCTAATTAAAATAAACCTTCTAAATCACCACAATCAATATTGCAATCAGATATAAGGATTCAGGCCCCAGCCTCCACCCCCGCCAGTCTTATTCAGGTTTAATAACTACATTACCATCTTTGACATCTTTTATTATGAATCATAACTCATAAATTACTGTCTTGTTCCAATTTATTTGGCCATTTTTTTGTGTGATTTCAATACAAGTTTGAATGTAGGCATTATACCTTAATTTTTTTCACATGTTTCTAAATTCTCATTACATTTTCAACTATATTAGATACATATAAAAATATAATTACACAATTGTGATTCTAACAAATCTTAAAATATGTGCTTACCAAACCTAAAAAAAATTGATCATGCGACATCGGCCTGGGGGAGGATAAATTTGTCTAAACTAATAAACGGTGTTAAAAAAAAGGTAGAAACAGATGTAGTTTATATACATGCTCAAGAGCTAGGTGTATAAGAAAATAACCAAAAGTACAAGGTAGATTCATAAATCAGATAAACACATACCTGCAAAAAGTCGCATATAACGGAAACAAAATCACGAAGCTTTTGCATAAAGATGAACTTCTCACCAGATGCGGATAGAGAATTTTCAAGGGCAGTGACCTTCAACAATGAGGCTGACAAATTTTCATCTGTCCTAGTTAATGATAACATGGTTCTGCCATGTGTTTCCTAATAAGACATAGATAACTGCATTAAAAATTATACTAAACCAAAGTTTTTACAATGCATAAAATATATAACATGCACTACGACCAATTTTTTTTAAAATGCCTACCTCAGTACATTAAACCAGGCATATAAAAAAGTGTAAAGCAATTTAACATATCATGTGCACTTATTTTCCGGATGGTCATTTAAATTGGAGTGAAAAACCAGAACTTATTTGTTGCACAAATCAACAACAAAATGTAGTATGTCAATGGTTTTTCAAAAGAAAATAAAAAAAAATTCTATCTATCCCTACTTCTAATACTGACTTGTGATGGGAACTCGTTAGTAGTGACTGAGAATGGAGCCAAACAAATCAAAACATTGTTTGAAAATTTACCATGGAAGTTCATAGCACTTTCTGGTTGGAGCTTCATGAAGCTTATGCATTTAAAGCATATAGACTGGTTGATTTATCCAGTAATGGATGAGGATTCCCAACCACAATGGAGATAATACTAACCAGATGTGCAGAGGAAATTTTGTCTCACCACAAACAAATAGCTTATGTTAAAAACCAGTGTGATTTGAATGCCTGCTCTAATGAATTAAAGTTTGAATTTAAGCTCAATCCATCACTTAAGTAGATTATTATGTCACCTACTCACCTAGAGCGTGAGTTTTAGTTAAATTTGTATTCCAAAATTTTCAGAATTCAAGGTATAAAGATAAAAGTTTTTCATGTCAACCAAATGGGGTTTCCAAGAGAGAGGAGGGAGAGAAAAAGAGGAGGGGGAGGGGGGCTTATGCCATTAAGGTGTGGCAACAACCAAATAGGTGTTCAATTAAGATATGCTATAAACTTCATCAACATTTAAATCAGGTATTCAATTCAAAATATGTTTTCTTATTCATCAGCAGAAGGAGAAGTATATAAGATGTCATATTAATGTTATTTCTAATGTGAATTAAGTTTTTATTTTCATGAGAACATGTGATACCAAATATTATCTGCTACTTTTGTTTTTATACCGTGATTGCCTTCTATTTTCATATTGTCTCAAAAACCTCTCTTGTGGCTTATGTACACATACTACCTCTCTACTTATCAAAAAAAAACACAGTACCTCTCTAGCATCCATTAGTTATGTTACTAGTGGATACCTCAAGCTCTTATTAAATTACATATGCCCTCTGAATTCAACCCACTGATAGGCACAAGGTAAGGTAGCTACAAATGGTTCTCAGATCCATTTTTCTTTTCTTTTTCCTTTTTCGTGGTTTTTGACAGATTGATTGGGTTTCAAGAACTGAGACAAACTAATGTTGTAACATATTTTGATTTAAGTTTTCATAGCATGAGACTAAAAAAAACTCAAATCAGGAAAGCAAGTAAAGTATATGTTTTAAAGTGCTGTTTCAACACTCTACCAGCCATGAGAACAAAAGCACAAACCTTAAGCCTCCTCACACTCTCATGCAATGCTTTCTTAGATAGCTCAGCTTGCTGTGATATTGACATCACATCCAAACCCGGTAATGACCCAATTGCTCCTCCAATGCTTGGACCACCAGAAGCACCAGACACAGAGTGATATGCAGCTGGTGCAGCTTGATACATCATATTTTGCTGCTGAACACTCTGAACAACAGGAACAGTAGTAGTCACTACCCTACTTGACCCATCATCCATCCTCTTCCCTAACCCCTTCCTAAACTGTTCTTCTTCCCAAATTTTGTCTTCATCATCCTCATCGTCAACTTCAGCATCATTAATTTCAGTTTCCTTTTTCAACCCACCATCAATTGCCTCCTCAAATACACCTTTTTTCCCATTATCAGTCTTTGCCCCTAACATAGCAATCCTCCCTTGAAACTCGGGCTCCTCGTCACTCAATCCCTCAGCCTCGCCATGATTACTCCCTCCATCCAATGATATATAATCCGATGCGGCTGCCCCTGCCTGCCGTAGCCGTTCCCTTTTTGCCCTAATCGCATTAATAGCGGCCTGATCAAGAATCACTGACCCAGATGACTCATTCCCTTGCTTTAACACTTTATCTTTCCTGAACGAAGTAGTATCATTTGTGTCATCCTCATCATCATCAGAATCACCTGTGTTGGTGCTATTATTGAGGGGTTTTATTAGGCCCTTCAGAATTATTACAGGCTCCGAGGGAGGAGGGTTACGGGAGCTAACAGCCAGAGTTTTGGTGTTCTTTTGGAGCTCAAGGAGAGCTTCCTTGGTGTAAGTTCCCGCTTGGGGTTGGACATTGGAAGAGAAAGAAGACGTGGGCGGCGGAAGGCGGTCTTTTGCAGCGGTGAGCTTATGAGAAGAAGATGACGATTGTTTGGAGAATTTAGATGAAAAGGCCGGTGGTTTGGAGGCTGGACGAGAGATTGGTGTCTCTATTTCTTCGTCGTCGGCGAAGCTGAGGAGCTTCTTGGGGGTTTGGTGCAGCGGTGTTTTTTTAGGTTTAGCAGCGGCGGCCTTAGTCGTGTTGGTTGATGCTGAGGTGGGCTTTGATGACAGTTGGGGTTTTCTGGTGATTGTGTTGTCGGACGCTGCGGGGGTGGTGTCCTTGTCGTTGCCGTCGTCCTCCTCCGCGCGACGGCGGAAATTCCTGCTCCTGGTGCTCATGCTTGGTGGTGATAGAGGTGGTGGGTTTTACTACCCGATGAATCTAGATGCGATGGTTGCTCTATTTGCCTATTTCTTTCTAGATCTGCTTTCGCCATATGCCCAAGCGGCCCAAGCCCTTTTGTTTTTGGTTCCTAACCAGTAAGTACCATTTTTCCCTTCTTGTATTCTTATTTTATTTAACTATTCCAACTTTTTATTTGATTAATTCATATTATGATCAACCCATAGTTAGCCTTATTAAAAAATTAACATTATTTCCATTTTATTTGTAGTCTACCTTTTTACCTAGTTTTTAATTCATCTTTATGTTTAAAAAACATAAACATATCAAATTATATCATATATTCTTTTGATCATCCTATGTTAAATAATCCTACCAATAATAAAATTAAAGAATTTATATTTTTAAAATAAGTTTCTTACAAGGTCATTTATTTATAATTGTGAGAAACAAATTACTTATCTAAATATTACTCCCGAACAAAAAATATAAAAAAAATATCTATAAAAGTGTTAATCACTTTATATATTATACTTATAATATTATGATATCGTAAATAAATTTAATATTTTTTTAATATATATTATACTTTATTTATCTTTTTGAAACTGACACAATAATCTCCTAAAAATACTTAATTAATCAACCGACGAAGAAATAAGACATTCATTTTAGTGATTTACTAATTAATTTTAGTAGTACTAATATTTATTTTCAGTCATCCTGTCACCTCGTAATACTAATTCAAAATTCAAACACAGTCATTATCATAATTATAAAAAGTGGGAACTCGAAACTTTTTAGCATAAAGATTGCTCTTTTAGCATCATCGAGTAGACCTAAGAAAAAGGGGAAGAAGAACAGAGGACGAAAGAAGAAAATAGATAGTTATGAATCTTTTGATTTGATTGTCATTCTCCCCGAGTCTCATGGCTGGGTAAGCAAGTCTCTCTCTCTCTCTCTCTCTCTCTCTCTCTCTCTCATACACATTACTTATGTATATATGTATGCACAATACATATTATAAATCAATGTTGAAGTTTCAATCAATGTTGAAGTTTTAAATTTTCCTAACATATTTAGTGTAAATATTCGATCACACTGTTATGAGCACTAGTTGAGCCCTAAGCTTACTGCTCGCAATATTTGAGTTCTTTAATTAGGTTCTCTATCTCTGATTAGCGGTAACATTAGTAATATTTTATGCAAGCTGATATTGTATTGAGACATGGGTTTGGATTTCTTTATTAAGGTTCAATATATGTTTTATGAAGAAAAGCATGAATTGAAACAATTATGACTAGTAAGAAAATACGAACATGCATGTTGCAATGAAAATAGCAACCTTACATGGAGCCATTTCTGATGAAAGATTGTTGAAACAAACTGACTAGACATAACATTGACCATCAATGGTTGAACATTCATTTTTTTTAATTGGTAATTTAACCCCAAGCATGGATCAATGGATGAACATTCAGGCTGTCTTGTTTGTTTTAGTAAAATCAGCATGTAGTGTATTATGATAGGTAAAGTAAAAATATTTTCAAAATAGGCACCCGGGGGTGCCACCTGTGTATCTTCAGAGCAAGCAAAAGGCAGGAGACAATCTAATGTCCCAATGCTAATATCTGACAAAAAATCAATGAAAAGAAATAACCCCGCCTGGGCACACCTCATTCTTCCAGAAGTAAAGCAAGTACAAGAATAAATATTTTGATATGCACAATGGAATGCTCCTATATACAGTTCTTTTCTCTCCAAATCACCCACCAGTACAATGAGAGATCATTCTTGATTTGGCTTGAATCTTCATCTGAGCTGGCAAGCCCTTCCAAGTCTCTAAAAAGTCCACCATAGATGCAGGCATCACCCACACCATCCTCACTTAAGAGACACCATCACCCACAAAAGGCTCACCACCTTGCAATGTGTAGTATGACAAAATTGAACACAATGAGTGGTCATTGTATTTTTCTCAACATGATTACTGTATGTCATAGGCCCTGCATTATTCAGTAAGGTTTGCCTTTGATTTAATTCTCAACTAATGTATTTACTGATAGTTATTGGCAATCCTTGTTGAGATATTAACCTTTATTAATTCTTACTTATTTTATTTGAATCATCTTTTGTAATTGTATAGAATGTGCTTTGGTGATTCTTAGTGAAAACTAGTCTTGATTTTGGTCTAGTAGAATGTTCAAAAGTATTTCTTGTATTATGTCTATGTTCATTATTATGACTAGTACTGTTATATTATTATTTGTAAACTATGCAGACGGTCATGGTTGGTTGATGGTAATAGATTTGCTACAAAAATCAAGAGTGCTACTGGCGCATGTGATCCTGGAAGAATCAGTTGGAAAAGCAACCCTACTAAAGCTTGTCCAAATTGCCAGCATGTTTTCGACAATAGTGATGTATAAATTCTTACTCATGCACTTAGCTATGAATCTGATTTTAACAACATGATACTAGTATGGATAATGCTATCATAAATATTATGTTTGCAACAAATTGTGAACTGATATGTTATGCTATATATAGGCTATAATGAATAATACTTCGGAACAATGGATTGTGGACATTCAAAAGTCCAATTTTATTTATTTAATTTTTTTTTTTTTAAAAAAAAAGGCCTCCAGATAATATGGACAGAGGGACTAACTTTTTAAAATATATTAAAATTTTAGACAGTTTTATATTTTAATCAACTTTTTGAACAGTTTTTATCTTCCTTATGGATACATTTCCTGTTAATTATGAGCCTTAAATATTCATGCTGTATCTTTGGTCATTGGACAAAAGCCTACACCAATGTTGATAATCAGAGCATCTGACACATTCCATTTTCAGGTCACACAGCAGTGGCCAGGATTACCCAGAGGGGTAAAATTTGATCCATCTGATAAAGAGATCATTTGGCATCTACTTGCAAAAGTTGGTGTTGAGAATACGAAACCCCATCCTTTCATTAATGAGTTTATCCCAACAGTTGATGAAGATGATGGAATCTGTTATACACATCCTCAAAATTTACCAGGTAGTTACAAAATTTTAGCTCGTGCTTTTCTTCTCATTCTTAAGTATCTTCAAATTATCCTAGTTCTAATTGTAGTAGTGTTTAGGTGTTATGCAAGATGGAAGTGTATCTCACTTCTTCCACAGAGCAATTAAAGCCTATAATACTGGAACTCGGAAACGCCGAAAGATACATGGTGATGATCTTGGAGATGTTCGTTGGCACAAGACTGGCAGGACTAAACCTGTTATATTGGATGGGGTACAGAAAGGGTGTAAGAAGATCATGGTTCTTTATATGAGCCAGGTGAGGGGTGGTAAAGCAGAGAAAAATAATTGGGTGATGCACCAGTATCATCTAGGCACAGGGGATGATGAAAAGGAAGGAGAGTATGTTATTTCGAAAGTGTTCTATCAGCAACAACAAATCAAGCAGACTGGAAAAAGTGAAGAACATTCACATGAAGGAATTGATGCTACAATTTTAAAAGTGGACGCCGTCTCTCCCAAGTCAGTGAGTCCTGAACTGTCACTTGTTGAAAGGCGATTTCCTGTTTATGATGAGGAAAAAGACTTAATTGTTACTTCAATCAGTCCCCCTGCTAAGGTACACCACTAACTTCTCCTTCTATTCTTACTATACTTTTTTATTATAAAAGTAAAATCCTATAAATAATCAGTGGGCCATATTCTCTGTGGCTCTTGTTGTCTTTGTTTAGTTTGTTTTACTTTTGGCATAGCTAGGGATGCCATCTAGCTGAACTTGGATTGTGTATCCTTTTAATACGAGGGTGCTTAGATATGAGTAACGATATGGTCTGATTATGCCAACTGTCTCAAGTGTTAGGTATGGTCATGTTCATGCCCTTGAGATGGGTTTCAGTTTCTGAAGATCTAATCTCTGACTTATCATGGGTGAGAAGAGGATTTACTGGTTCTAGTCATCCACAGAACATACTAATAGGTCATAGAGAAATGAAGAAATAAACTAATGAGGAAGTAGTATTTAATGTTACACTTTCGCATTAATATAAAACTGCTCAAGGAAGATATATGCCATCTGTTGACTGTTGACTATAATACTTATTGAACTCTTTGAATTGCTTTTGCAAATAGAACACATAATTTCTTTCCTATTCAATTTACTGATATATTTTAACCTTTATCTTAGCATTTTGAGATGGAGTGCCTTAAAGATGAGGTGCACACTGCATTTGAAAACCCTGATAATCAAGATCACATCGCAGCTGAGAATGATGCTTATCAAATGGGAGATGCTATTGAGAATCAAGCTGGAGAAGACACGAATGGTTGGGACAGCGGGTCACAGTATTTGTTAGATTCCCAGCAACTGGTGGAAGCATTGTCTTTGTGTGATGAGTTTCTTCATAGCCAGTCTCCAGATAGGAATGTAGTTGAAGGTCGAGAAATTGGGAACAAACCTCGTCTTTCTGATTATGCTCACCTAGGACCAGAAAATTTCAAGAGGGATTTAGAGGAGTGTCAAGCATTGATACTTGATCCATCAAATATAGAAGAAAACACACCTCCTGATTTCCGGCTGAGCCAGCTTGTAAGTCTATTATCTCTACGCCGTATTGTTTTCCCTGTATCAACCTTACCCAATTTTTTAGTTATCTTGTATTCCATAATAGTTTCGTGTGATTTTTTTTTTCTTTCGGTTTTTCTTTGCTGTTGTTTTTTATTTGTTTTATTTTTTTCTAACAAATTGTGATGCGTCTCACATAAATTTCTACAGGAGTTTGGATCACAGGAAAGTTTTGTTCCTTGGGGAGGAGTCAAGGAAGCTTAACTGAACATGATCCTACTACCATCTTTTGAGACATGGCCCTCTAAATTAACTTATGGATAGTTGTAAAAAGCACTTATGGTGGTGAAAAGACCGTCTAAACAACCTATTATTTATCGGTAATCTTGTTTTTTGAGCAACTTCTACTCCATGCTTTACGTGTTAGGTTAAAGATACCTAAGTTCACTGTGTATGTAACCTATTACATGGATTTGTTACTTAAGTTTGCATCTGAGGGATCTCTGTAATTTTGTTATTGAATTGTGCTCTTAGACGCATTAGATTTTTGCATATTATTAGCTTTAATCTAGATATTGGCTTTTATTGGTGAACTTTATTGTGGAACATACATCTAATCTTGGGTGTTATTAAGCAGACTAGTAAAAATAAGATGTAATATACTACTTGAGAGCTGGTCAGACCGTCTCATTTTTCCTTTAGTCACTTTGAAAAAGAGATTCTAGGATACGGTCCGGTTACTTTAAAACAAACATACACAACTTTTACACTGCTCTCTTGATTGTATACAACTTTCTTGACTTATCCAGCTCGGATGAGTGAAACATGTCTAGGTTTGGCATGAAAGTGGCTTATGAGGGAGGCCACAGGAGCCTTGTTTTTGGGTTCATATATGGTTAAGTCACAAACGAGCGAGGTGGGATATCTGATTTTTGGGAAGCTTAGACTTAATGGTTGCATGAGGCCATAGAGTGCAACAAAGTTTGGATAAGGAATGGGAGCCTCACAGGTTATTAGGGTTGTTGAGAGGATACTGGGCCTAGATTTCTTGTTTTAAGAGAAGAGAGGGTATTAGTTAGCACAGTTCCCCCTTCTTTTATTTTCCCCTGAATAAGATACTATGACAAGAAGAATATTTTATACAGTAAAATTTTTATAAATTAATACTCGATAAATTAATTATATTTTTTCAGACTCGACTTGGGCTAATAGGATAAGTTAATAATTTTGATAAAATAATAAAATAATAATTTTTAAAAAGACCTTTATATAAATACATAGTTCCATCAAAGTCATATCAAATTATAATTGGATCGTAGGTATGAAATATATAAAAATTAAGATTAGTATTACTATATCAATTTCTCAAATAAATGGTGGAAGGTAGTGGTAATTTTTAAATTTAAATATTGAAAAATGAAAGTGCGAAAGCAGACATTTGACGGGTAAAGGATTTGCACGTGGGGGTGAGGATTAAAAAGGAAAGCCTGTGTGGGTTGGCTTCCATTTTCCTCTTATTTGACCTGACCGATTGGTCAGGTTCTGTCGATCTGGGGGGACTGTTTGGCCAATCAATGAATGATGGTGGCCGACACAGACCAGAATATAAATACTACTACTACTACATCAGCTTCCTTCTTCTCTCCCTGACACCCGTTCCCATTCGACTTTAATTTCTACTCCATTTTGTTCCCCTTCTCCCTTCGTGTGCGCGGTTTTTTCAAGTGGCATCATGTATGTATTGGTATTTACTGGAGTATTAGTATATTATTGCATTAATTTTAAATTTTAGATTATTTAATTAATTCCATAGTCCAAACTAAGTGTGTGTATATAATACACTCTCTCTTAAAAGATTTCAAAACAACATAATTTTAATAAATAAATATTATTTAAGAAAGAATGTTATTTAAAAAAAATCTTAGTCCTTGCTCATATAGAATATATATATATATATATATATATATATGATAAAGTCAGTCGGGTTTTTAATTAGTAATTTACTTGTATTTGAATCGCGCGTACAACTATTTGTAGGTCGATCGATATATTCTTGTTTGGAAGTTGGAACTAAAAAAAATCTGTCATCTTTATTTTGTAGTATGCAATATGCATGATGCATACCCCCCCCCCCCCCCCTCCCCCCTCCCACCTCCCACCTCCCAATGGTTCTGCTGCTTCTTACGTGCACCTCTCCTTTCCTCTCCTCTCCTCTCCTCCCACACTCACCTAAAATAGCAATAGTGAGGAATATATTATACTGTTACACTACAGCTTCTTCCCTACTTTAGACGTGGCAAATGTAAAATTACTCCTACATACTACTACTCCATAAACCCACAAAAGGAGCTTTGAACACTATACATAAAAAAAATATATATATATATGTATATATATATTATTTTTTATATACAATTAGATAATTTGTTAAGAGGTTGTTTAATTTGAAACGTAACTAACTAAATGCCCGGCAGTAGTTTAAGAAATGTCTTAATGTTGTTTGGTTAGGGACAAGAAAATCAAACCAAGCTTATATATATATATATCTTAGATATATACCATCAATCTCATCATTTACTTAAGTTTAAGCAGTTTCATGTGTCTCACAATCACAGCGGACGAATGAAAATGTAAATTGAAAGGCTTTGTCAGTCTAGCACGTGATAGATTAATATTTATTTTAATTGCATCTTCTTCATTTTCATATAAATTAGTACTATTTCCGTTCCATAATAACTGTCTTTTTAGAAGAAAAAATTTGTTTCAATTTATTTGTCGTTTACAACTTTCTAGGAGAATAAATTATTTATTTTCCTATATCACCCCTAACTTCTCTATCATTTAAAAAAAAAATTTTCTCCTTTGTATTAATAGTTTTAAACTTCACATAAAGGGGTAGTGATGAAATTTCAGATAAATTTTAATTCTTAAATGATAGTATTAAATGAGTTTCTTAATTCATGTGCATGAAACTAAAAAGACTATTATTATGGAATAGAGGTAATATTAATTTGTTCACTATATATATAACACCAAAACTGTGATTAAACAAATTTCAAATCGCCCTTAATTAATTAAGACAATGTTGGACGTACTACGTGCTTATCAATACTTTCTGTGCGTGCTTGTGACCAAAATTTATTAAACAGCGGTTAACCAATCGTTATCAATACCAGTTTAAATGATTAATGGCCCTACATGGTGGTTTACATAGCCTGCTTATGTTATCTTGGAATATTAATTACTCATGCTTAGCTACTCACACTCACAGGACCTACCAACATAAGCTTAGCTTTAAATATATGAAAAAGTCTAGGGGGCAATATCCTTCAGAAGCGTACTCAATTCGCGGACATTAGACGGACCAAGTAAAAAAATAAAAAAAGTTCGCGGGTCAAGAATTTTGCAAGTTTGTGGATCAAGAAGTCCACCCGGGTCGGTTTATCATTTCTTCTCTCTTACTCTCCCAATTCATACTGATTCAAAGCTTTGAGACTTACTCTGCCATACGCTTCCTTTTTACTCTGCCAAACCCTTCCTTCTTACTCTGTCATAAGCCTCTCTCTCTCTCGCAAGGCTACCGACGATACTCTGATAAGGGTCGATCCCCTCCTCTAAATGCGCTTTGAGACTTACTACGCACACGGTGTACGACTTCTCTCTCAAATCAACAAAGGTTTATCTCTCAAACCGATTCTCACTCTGCCAACAAAGGTGAAAGGGAAAACATCGACTAGATAAAGAGCAAAGCTATTGGATTATCTCTCAAAGCCCCTTAAAGCTAGGGTTTAAATAAAAAGTAAGTTCAGTGAGATTCTTTCTCCTAAAATTCTTAATATCACCAAACTTTGATAGTTTTAAACAGATTTTTTCTCAATATTTGTTTAATTGGAGTTTTTTTATTGGATTCTGGTTGATAATCTTGTATCTATGTGTTTTTTTTTTTGCATTTTGGGTGTCTGCTATGAGGCAAGTTACAGTAAATTTCCATTGTTCTCCTGATCATATGCTTAGATTTGTTATTTCCATTGTTCTCCTGACCATATGCTTAGATTTGTTATTTCCATTGAAGTTACTGATGAAATTTCCATTAAATTTCCATTTTGGGTGTCTAACATGATGTCTTCGAGAACTTATGACCATATGAGAAAAAATAAGTTAAATATGCTTCGATAAAGAAACATGAAGAAAAAAATAAAAGAGATTAGTGTAATTGTATGTGACAATATCGGGATCGATGCCACTTTCTCTCATGATTTGAATTACATTATTTGCGTCTTCAATCCTCCCCTCCTTACAAAGTGTATCCACCCATATATTGAAGGTATTCCCAATTCTCAATGTTCTTCAAATTATTGTTGTTCGGACTTAAATGTTGTTTGTTTTTTTTAACTGTAGGGATGAATGCTAACTTAGAGGATGAAGTACGGGGTAGTGATGAATGTGGTGATAATGTTGACAATAATGAAAAGGAAGTAGAAAATAAGATAATTGAAGGGGAGAGTGATGAAGGTAGGGAAAATTTTATCTATAATCCATGAAGTTCGATCATCTCAAAACCTAGTGTTGAAAAGAATTCAAAACAATAGATGAAGTTAAGGATTTTTACAATGCATATCCTAAAGAAGTGGATTTAGTATTGAAGTTGGGCTACTAAAAATTTGAGAAGGAAGTGACGAAATCAAAAGGAAAGAATATGTCATTTTAAAAACAAGGTGGCGAAAAACAATTGCAGATGTTGAAACTAAAAGGCGTCGGGGATCGATAAAAGAGAATTGTAAAGCAATGGTAGCTGTGTTGAAAATAAATGCTAAGGCTTATGTAGTCACCCAATTTATTGAGGGCCATAGTCATCCATTGGCAACTCCATCAAAGAAACATCTATTAAGATCTCACATCAAGTGTTTGTTTAGTCTTGCAAAAGTGTTTGACTCAACAACTTTCCATGATAAACATACCCTCACATCAACAATTCAATTTCCTTGGAGTACAGGCTGGAGGGTTTGAAAATATTGGGTGTACACAAACAGATTTATATAATTATGAAAGGGATAGGCGTAATGAGTTGAAGGGCATGGCGGAGAAATGTTAAGTGAGTTTTGCAAATTAGAAAAGGCAAGAATCCATCATTCTCTTTATACAATTAGGGTCGATAATGAGCAGAGGATAACACATTGTTTTTGGGGTGATGTTACTACAGAAGGGCATATAGTTTTTATGGTGATGTAGTCGTCTTCGATCTACACACAACACCAATCGATATATAAATTTGATTTTTGCACCTGTGATGGGAGTTAACAAACATGGTCAAGCCATAATTTTTGCTTCTTGTGCATTCTTAAGTAGACGAGACCTCGGATTCATTTGTTTGGTTATTCAACCAATTTTTAGAGGCTATGCCGGTGATGCCCCTAAAATGATTATTATCGATCAAGATCCCGCGATGTCAAGGCAATATTAGAAACTCTTGGGATACTTTTCATAGATTCACGTAGTTGGCACATATTGACAAAATTTTCGGAAAAAATAGACTCGATGAAGTATAATGCTCACTATAATGAATTTGCCAATTGTATTTGGAATTCAGAGTCTAAAGAAGAGTTTGATTTGACATGGACAGAGCTTGTTGGGAGGAGCGGGTTACATGAGAATAAATGGTTACAAACAATGTATGACATTCGAATATGTTGGGAAGAGCTTGTTGGGTGCCAGCTTATTGTAATCAGGTTTTCTCAGCCAATATGTCAAGTAGCCAACGCGCGGAAAGCTCTCACGCTTTTTTCAAAAGATATGTTTCTAAGAATAATTCATTAGTTGATTTCATGATCCAATTTAATAGGGGGCTAGTACGCCAACGTCAAGAAGAGTTGTTGGCCGATCACAAAGATTTGATTGAGAAGCCTAAAGTGAAGATGAATCATGACTTTCTATTCCAAATGGTTGAAATTTATACTCGGGAAATGTTTTATAAATTTGAAGATGAGATATGGGAATGTTTGAATTACCGTTTTGAACTTATCAAGGAGAGTGACAATCAATGCATATTTCAAGTTCATAGAAAAAAAAATGTTCACACATAGAGTGCGACAACTTATATATGACAAAGGATTGGGTTTCGCTTCATGTAGTTGCCACAAGTTTGAGAGTATGGGAATACCATGTAGACATGTGCTTGGTTACTTGCTCAAAATACATGATTTTGACGAATTACCCCAACAATACATCTTGAAAAGATGGACTAAGAAGGCAAACTCTGTGATAGTGGTTGATAATGAAAGTGGCATAATGATAAATAGTGACAAAGAATATCTAATAAGGCAGAGTGAATTAATCCAATGTTCTTTGGATGTTATTAATATCGCCTCTACAAGCCAAGCGAAGGAATTAATATGTATAAAGATGCTTTGGCTCGTGTACTCGAATCAATCAATCTTGTTGCAGATAGTGGTAAAAATTCACAATGTGAAACTGGTGCAAGTGTAATCTCTGGGAAGATAAGTCGCAATAAAGACCATACATACAATGAACCAAATCAAGTGAGGGCAAAAGGATGTGGCAAAAGACTAAAAGGAGGGAAAGAAAGGGCATTAGGAAAGGCAAAGAACTCAAAAGTTAGACGTTGTCATGGTTGTGGGAAAGTTGGACAATCACATGACAAAAGGAATTGTCCAATGGTTGCACATCGGTAAGTGATATTTAAGCAAGTGTAAAAATTTTAAACTATCTCAATCTTTAAATGATGAGTGTTATTTTGGCTTTTATGTAGAGATTCTCCCAACAAAGAAGGTGCAACATCATCTTCAAGTTCAGAAGATGATAGTCATACAATCCAAGGTTTTTTCATTTTTTTATTCAATATTATGAGTAACATATCAATAAATCTAATATACATATATTTTATTTTATTTTCAGGTTCGGAGATGCAAGATGATGTTGGTTATGGATTGTCGCCAGTAATAAGCAGTTAGATTGATTGTAATGATGGTAAGTATGACTTTAGCCTTTAAGTTGTTTAAATTCTTTGTTCTCTCAACCCAGATATCTTTGCATAATCAAGATTTGGTAATTTTTTCATCAATATTGTCCTTTCGTCACTTTTGCGGTGGATGTTCTTTTGGTAGGTTTTGTTGACCACAAATGAGGATGGGTTGAGATTTGTCAAATTAAGGATGAGCTTTACATTCAAAGAAGAGGGCATGGACGGAAGATGCGTCAAAGCATTTCTTGATTTTTGGTTCTTGTTTTTGAGCCTTATTTTCCTTTGGTTGTTTGTGAATTTTTTGGCTAATGAAGATATATTATTATAGGTTCCTTTATTTATACATTTATGTAGTGGGTTGGTTCTTTGCCTTGTCACTATGGATAATTTCTTCATTATTCTAATAGATGTTAGTTCATTTAATGGATAAGTAAGGTACCCCATTAATGGCTCAAAGTGGCATTCTTTTCTTTGTTGTATTTTGGTGCCAAAGAGGGCCACAACATGTTGAAACTTCAAAAGAACATGTGGTATTTGGAAAACACTATATATTGCCTAAATTTACATCAATGACCTAAGAAGTGACGATTCAACTTGCAAATAACCCCGTAGTTGAATTCAAAATTCGAAAAGGCAATAACTTGAGACAGGAAGTTTTCAAAACAAGCTACAAAAAAAAGATTTGATTCGGATATATTCTCCATCGATAATTGCTAGTAGAATATCAATTCAAAATAATTGGGTTTCATCACCAAATCATAATTAAAATTTAGAAATGCAAATTACAAATATGCATTGTGGTTCAACCCCTGTGATGCCTTTAAAGAATGTGCAATCATCAGTTAAAGAATGTGCAATCCTCATAAATGCACATATCTCATACATAAAACAAATAACAACATAACTCGTATTTGAAGCAACATAGTCGAAAATCTCATTCAATACCTATAAATGCACATATCTCATACATAAAGTGTTGGCTAGATAATGAAAATTATCAAATTTACAACCGATTTAATAACATTAACAACAACACCGCATAATGAAATTATAAAATTACAACCCATTTAATAACATTAATAACAACACCGCATACATAACATTAACAATTATGACAAATCGTTGAGTTAGTTGCAATTGGATTTAATTCAATTTTCATCATGGATAATTCATTGGAGTCGTTAGCAATCGTTGGATGAGTTGTTACATTTACATGCTCTGATGTGTCCATTTGCAACCTCCCTTGATTATGCAACACTCGAACATATCCATCATCTTTGGCTTGTGTCGCTTTCTCTTCGGTCGAGACAGTTCCAATAACAGTGGCACCAAGGGCATTTGCCAATTGGCACAACAAAGATCCTACTCCACCAAATTGTAGCATGAACAAGAACTGTGTGCCTGAGTTCAACTGTAATACCAACCCAATTCGATCTAATCATCAGGGGATGATGCAAATAAAACCTCATTGTGTTTCATCATAAAATTACAATATCAATAGGAGGGCTTCAGTTTAAACAAATGAGGTGCTTGCAAATATGGGGAAAGACGTTAGTTTACCTTTTATCTTTGATTAAGTAGACACTGTCAACAAAAGAGCTCTTTTTTCTTTCTACTATTTTGGGAGGGAACTAGGAAAGAGGAATACTTTGAGATGGAGACATACATGAGCGAGATATTTCCAATAAACATCATTAAAAGTGCCACTCATCCGATAATTAACATTTTAAGAATCACCAATTTCTATCATTTTGCAAAAAAATATGATTGTGATATATTAAAGTAATAAAAAAATTCTAAAATAAAATACACACTATTACAAGCAAAATGATATGCTTGATTCAAAATGGTTTTCTTTGTTTCAAGAGGTTAATTATAAACTTACACAGGTCTTCCAAGAGAGAGTCCGAGTTCATTGTATTTCTAGTAATCTTGCCATTGTATTATTCAATAACATGTCTAAATCAAAAACCCCTAATAAACCCTAGATTTCATTTGGTTTAAACAGAAATTACAAAAATAATAAAGTGAAGTACCTTAAGAGAGAGAGAGAGAGGGCACGAACAAAAGAGTACAAGAGAAGGAGGGGATCGACCCTTATCAGAGTATCCGTTGGTAGCCTTGAGAGAGAGAGAGAGAGAGAGGCTAGAGAGAGAGAGAGAGGGCACGAACAAAAAGCGTACGAGAGAAGGAGGGGATCAACCCTTATCAGAGTATCGTCGGTAGCCTTGAGAGAGAGAGAGAGAGAGAGAGGCATGGCGGAGAGTAAGAAGGAAGGGTTTGGCGAGTAAGAAGGAAGCGTATGGCGAGGTAAGTCTCAAAGCTTTGAATCAATATGAATTGGGAGAGTAAGAGAGAAGAAATGATAAACCAGGCCGGGTGGACTTCTTGACATGAACTTGCAAAATTCTTGACATGAACTTCTTTTACTTTTTTACTTGGTCCGCCTAATGTCCATGAATTAGAGTACGCTTTTGAAGGATATTGTATATATATATATATATATATATATATATATATATATATATATATAATGATTCATAACTTCCAATTAGTTATGAGCACTATTTCAATTAACTCATCTCCTATTTGTGCAACAATGAAAGATCTAAAATTTGGGTTGGGACCATCGCTACTTCTCTAATGACCCACTAAATTATTTTATGTTGGCCGTAGCTGTCAACATAAAAGAATTGGACTTAATCATGACCTTAAATAGTTATAATTTAAATTAAAAAAATATAACTAATTAATATTTCACTCCCTAATTGGTTCACAAATATAAAGAATTATAAAAGGAGTAGTAGACTAATATAAAGAATAGTACTTGATTAGGTAATTTGGGAATAATAATTGAATACTTAATTTGTTTTAGTATGAATATAATATAAACTCAATAATTATTTTTATTTATAATTAAAAATTATAAAGCGATAATCATTAATTATCCTTATACCTACTTATTTTATTAATTAGTATTATTAATGATTAAGTTTATATTATATTCATATTCAAATAAGTTTTAAGTCCCTGATTAAGTCAAATCATTATATTAGTCTACTACTCATTTTGTAATTCTTTATATTTGTGAACTAATAAATGAGTACTGAAGTATTAATTAGATGTATTTTTTTAAAATTAAATTATAACTATTTTAAGTTCCTGATTAAGCCAAATTCTTTATGTTGGTTGCTACTCCCTCTAGCGGCCAACATAAAAGAATTTGACTGACTGTTAGAGGGAGTAGCGGTTAGCCCCAACCCAACACTTACATCTTCCATTGGACGGTAAGATATGGGTTAACTGGAATAGTACTCATAGCTAACGGAAGTTATGGATCATTCTCCCCTATATATATATATATATAGAGAGAGAGAGAGGTGCACAGTTGTATAAGTTCCAAATGTCCAGTCTACGATCGTAAAGTAGTCGCTTGACTCTACCGTAAAAGCGTAGAATGACTTAACTCTAATATTGTAGATTGTGTACATTTGAAAGTCTGCATGACTTTCGATTACCCACCCACCCACCCACCCACGCACCCATATATATATATATATATATACATATAATAGTAATAATAAAGGTCTAATTAGCAAGTAAAGATCGATGGTGAAAGATTAGTATTATAAAAAATGGAGGAGATAGAAATAGCTGATTAATCTTTTTTAAAAGTGAGGGACTCAACTATGCTTTGTGGGACAACATTAGCTCATTAAAATATTGATCTTTCTATTCAGGAGTTGGTTCATAATAATAAAAAATTTGAAACTAGTGGCCGTGAGACTGATTCTTAAACATCATCCCTTCCAACAAATTTGTAGCTGTAGGCTCTTGAAAATTCAGCTGACCGAATGGAAGCTCTTCTTAATTCTTATAGATCCAAACAAGTAAGAAAAAATTACATGCAAGTACTGGAATCTAAATTTAAAAGAAAGTTGAAAAATGAAGTAGCATGTACTCTATATATGCAAAGAGGCTAGGCTTTGTGTTAACCAACCCTATGATATGATCTTCATTTTTCCAATCACCTCCATATATGCATCTTCTTGGGAAATTGAGAGACAGAGAGAGAGAGAGATCCACAATACTTGGAAGAAATTAACAAGATAGTATTATGAAGCAAGTAAAACTCAAAAAACAATAATTATATTATACTCCATTATTAATTAGGGCCACAACCACCCAAACCAGAGATGATCATCACCATAATACTACTAACATTAAGATGATGGAAATTAAAAGGAATAAAATTAGTAGTTCCATAACTAATTAAAAACTCTCCGATGTACAAGAAGGAAGGTAGGCCATTTGGTACAAAATTGTGATCTATCCATCTTCTTTTTCTTCTTCTTCTTCACTAATTAGTATTTA
Source organism: Panax ginseng (assembly GCA_020205605.1). NCBI lineage: Eukaryota > Viridiplantae > Streptophyta > Magnoliopsida > Apiales > Araliaceae > Panax > Panax ginseng. The sequence continues at coordinate 137,264,342 of CM035135.1, read as the reverse complement.
CAAGAAGATAGATGGGGGATCCATCATATCATATTCATATTCATATATAGATTCATAATCTAGCTAGCTAGGAGGTACCTAATATATAGTATCTAATGGATGAATGAGTGATTAATTCATTCATTCATGCCAGCAGATTAGCATGACAACACATCTTCGAATGATATAGAGCCTAGCCCTTTGCTGTCTAAGGACTCCTCCAAGTCCTCTGCTTGCAATCCTTCTCTTGGATCCTCCCATGCTGCTACCACTGCTCATCATCTTCATTATATTTTATTTATTTTCTTAAAAAAAATAAAGTATAGAGAAAAACAGTTGAGTTTTTTGGGCTTGAGCTTGTAAATGATCAAAGTTGAATTGAAGGGGAAATAAGTGGAAATCAAAGGGGGGGTTCTTATAGGAATGGGGAGGCTAGCTTCTTGTCTGTATAGAGATGTATTGGTCTAGTAAAGAGCCAACTATAGGGGGGCATCGAAGGATGTGCAGTGCCCCCTACCTCACCATACAATACCTTATGGGTCCCACTTCCCACTATTGATTCCTTACCCCCCAGGCCCCAATCCACAAGCAAAGTGATCAAAAGAGTCCACACAAGAAGCCCCCTTCTCAGCCTCCACACACACATTTGGGCAAGTGAAAAATATCCCTGGGAAAAAATATAAAGGATAATATTAAAAAGTATTTTTAAACTCATTACTTTATTAATACTAGTATTTGTGACACACATATTGTGTGTAATTATTATAAGAAGAATATCAAAAATATAAAGGATAATATTAAAAAGTAAATTATAAGAAGAACGGAATTAAAACCTGGAAAGATAAGAGGAAAAAGAGTCGTGACACGTCCTCATGATTAGTGGTTATTTTTCTCCACTCTCCCCAGATAATATATATAAATGAATGTATTTTACTATGATGAAATTGGCACTAAAAAAGTATATTACAACTACTTATTTATGTCATCTTCACTGAGGCTGTAAACGAAGTTCTGCTCCCTTCGAAAAAATATTAGCAAGATTCGGATTCATTAATAATATAATCTAAATTTGAATATAAAAAATAGTTCGAAAAATAAATATGAGTAGAATCTGAAAAATATTATATTTGACTCGTTTAATATTCAAATTATTCGAATTTTTTATTGTGATTCGATAGATACTCAATTGATACAAATTCGATTAAATACTTGATATATTCTCTTATAATATATACAAAATTAAATCAAATTAGAATAATTAATTATTATTATTTTATCATGTTTTTAATTTTAATTGTGATTTTATATTTGTAAAATATAATAGTAAAAATATTTTCTCATTTATAAGTAAAATAACAAATTCAATTTATAATTATATTTATTATAAAATTAGTTATTATGTGGAGACTCGAATTCAAAACTCGCGAATAGTTTGAATATAATTCGATCCGAGTCGGATCAAATTCGAGTAATAAATATTCGAATCGAGTCGAATCTAAAATAGAATTTTTCAAATATAATTTGAATTTAAGTCGAATTCGAGTATAAATTTAAAGTGTTGGACTTGATTACATCCTTAATCCTCACTAAAGTAATTATATGCAGGGCATCACCAACCAACATATAGTGGGTCGACCATCACTACAATAAGGTAGCAAATGCTTATTTGTTTATGAGCTGCTCTCCAATTTGTTGTTGATGATGTGGTGATAATTTGAGTCATTGTCTAAAAGTCTTTTATATATATATATATATATATCACATCTTTATATTTTATAAATATCTCGGATAAACCGACAATGAAGGGTTTGAGTTGAATCCTACTTAAGAAAGCACATTTAAACGGACTTTATAAAGTTTATTGACTAATTAGTTCATCTTATCCTCTTTGCTTTTTGACTGTGGGGATCACCTGAATATAAAGAATAATGTTATGCATTACTAAAAGTTTTTTTTATTAAATTGTAATTACGATATATGCATATATTTAATGGAGTACAAATTAAAAATAACTCGACACTAATTTATTATGTCTTTATCACATAAATTTTCATATTTGTTGAAAATTAACTTGGACGTACATGGACATATATAAATCTTTCACAGCAGGGTGAAAGTGGTGGTAAAAATGGAAAATGATTGAAATACTCTGCAACTTGCTAAAAGAAAGAAAGAAAAACAGTCCAAAGCATCTCACGTGCATCTCCAATTACTGTGCCGAATTTTGATAAAAGAAATAATGAAACCATTGGAGAGTAGTACTAGTAAATTTGAAGTGATGACCAAGATTGATAGAGTACTATAAAGCGATTGAAAGCACAAAACCCAAGCAATTACTACTAATTTGGGAGTTCTAGCTAGCTAGTACTAATATAGTAGTAATAGATTGGTTAATTTAAAGTTAAATCATTGATCAGAAACAAAGCAATGCTGCTGCACCACTTGCTTTGTCTTGTGTTCCTCCCGTTTTACCTAGGAATTGAAGTGAAGGACACCAACTTTCCTTTCAATAACCCCCCCCCCACCCCACCCCACCCCACCCCACCCCAATACTCTTCCAATAATAATACTACTAATACAATTAAACTCTCCTTTCAAACAATTAATTTGAAGCTAGCTAGCTGTCAATTTCGATATAAGCGCACACCTTTCTTTGTTGCTTCTTCCACCCCTTTTGTTAATTTCATCAAGTATCATGGATGATCCAACCATGCATCCATATCTAGCTCTATAATTTGTTTCACACCGACATTTATTTAATTTTTGAAAACAATTAAATCTTATAATTATTAATGTACATTTAAATCAATTTTAAAATTAAATATTTCATTTTTACCGTTACTATACATCAATTTCCTTTAAATATGTATGTTGATGGGCATATTTACATTTAGACATGGATTATGGATTGATATATATATATATATATACACACCCAAATTAAGCTTTGGGAACTCAAATTAAGGGATGGGGAGACAATGTTGATTAATTAACCAAGATGTAATGCGCTATCTATAATCCAAGTAGTGTTCCAGGCAAGTGTCCCATGCTGGATTTGTTGTACTACTGTTTTTATATATAAAAATAGCCAGCCAACAAGGTCAGGTTTACACGTGAACGTCTTGGGTTTATTGTTCGTGCTATCATCATCGATCTAGTCTACTACTAGTACTACTATATTACTACTCAATTAAGCCTTGAATCTTTTATTCTAATAGTTAGTTAGTTTCTCCATAAAAACACTTGTATATCATTATGTTTCAAGGTCGTGTTTGAATCCCATATATCCTCGAAATTTCAGTCGAGTATGTATAATGTTTTCAGGGCAAATATTGTTCAATTAGTGTAAATCCCGCAATAATCCTCATGCCATTGACACCTCAAATTTAACTTATTATTATTTTTATTACCATTATTTGAAATTTTATTTTTGTCCAATAAAATAGATGGCACGTAGTTGGGCCAGTTCCTTGACCAACCTTTAGAAGTAACATTTTGATTATTTTTACTAATCAAATCTATTTAATAATTATGATTGCCATAAGTGAGCATGAACTTGTTTATAAAAAATTCAAATGGGGAATTAAGGATATAATTCTTGGGCATGGTTAGCATATGTATACAGTCGTGTGCATAGGTTGGATTATGAGTTACTCTTAAACACAGCTTGATTACTGTAAGAACAAGTATTAGCATGTTAACGTGTCCCAACTGTTGCTCCATCAACAACGTAACAGCAAGGTCTTTGCTGGCTCATGAATTCAAATTACAAGTGCTGTACAAAAAGATCGATGATGGGAATCTGAATAAGATCAGTATAAATCTACATGTTTGTAACACTCCATAATTATATATTAGGATTTAGGACTACAAGGAAAAGATTTTTCGGAAGCATTACTTGTTTGTGAGACAATATCCCCCAGAATGCAAGGAAAATGCAGGCCAATAGTCAGCCCGGGAGAAGGGGGTGGGCGATAATAATGCCAAAGGCAACGAAATTAATTAAACAGCTAGCTACTTGTATTACATTAAGTTTCCTCCGTGTCTTCTGTAAATTGCTTGCTTACACAACTGGACAGTTAACAAATGGCTCAGCCACAAGTTCCAACATAGGACAAAGCCAATATAATTACCCTTCTCTGTCGAAATAGGGATGGGCTAAAGCTGCTTTTTCGATCGTCAAGCTTTAGAACGAATCATTGATGCTAGAAGTGACCATCCTAATCCACCGGAGATCAGAGCTGACATGAGGCTCTACAGTCTTAATTCCTCCATACAACCAAATCATATTCATACCTCTTTAGCTGACAGTTAATTTGTATGAGACCGCTGTCTGAAGAACATGCATAGTGCTGGGAATGCCTGTAACAGGCCAATGTCACAGTGTTTTCTCGGTCAAACAAGAAGGAAACTAAACGATGTGAGTAAAAGATGCTCTATAAAATCCAGAATACTGAGCACAGAGAATATTAACACTCATAGATAAACAAATGTAAATCTTATGCGGAAATGATTTTGCAAAATCTAATTCATAGATACCAGGTCGTTAAATACTTCAAATCAATCAGGCTATCAGATCTAAACAAAACTTCCAATATCCTTTTACTTTGACACGATGCATTTAACATTCCACGTAGCAGTTTGAATGGTATTTTAAAGGAAACTAGTGATAATATGTTGGGAATGAAATTTACTTTGAACAAATTAAGAATATTGTCACTAGATAGAGAAAAGCAAAGAGAACTTATTGTTGGTTTATATGTTATTGGTTTTTAATGATGACAAGTTGTTTTGTAGAGTTATATATTATCATTATTAAAAAGAGGAAAATGTTGATTTATGAGTTTTTATTTTAATGATGATAATATATATATTGTATGGAGATATTTTGTGATTTTCAGGTTATGGATAATGTATCAAGATTTCAAGTGGGTCTTCATAAAGAAATGTTGTTTAGAGCCATCACATGATTAAGTCCATAGAATCTCACCTAGGAAATCAAATGTAAGAAAAATTCAAATCCTCTAAAGAAGTTATTTTTGAAAACCAAATAAATTGAGAGTATATTTAGTCATGATTTCCAAAGTACAAATCTGTTTTCCAAATCTATGTCAATATCAAGATCTCTTCCATAAAGATGATTAGGTTGATTCTTTGTGTTCAATTTGGTTATTCTGGTGGGATCATATTCCTTAATTAAATTGTTAATTTTTTTAAATCTTATCCCTTGATTCAAGTTGATTCTATTTTCAAATTCAAATATTCTTTCACATCAGCTTGTTATTTCCTCCCATTCGGTTTGCTGAAATTGAGTTATTAGTTTTCTTTGCCTTTCGTCCTTATATATATATATATATATATATATATATATATATATATATATATATATATATATATATATATATCATTCTGTTAAAAAAACACTAACATATAGAGGTATACTCAGGTTTTAAAGCGGTTATTTTTACTCTATATATATCATCCTCTTGGCTAAAGCTTGTGCAAACAATAAATAGAGAAAAACTCAAAGCCTAATTAAGCAAAAAACGAATAAAGAAAAACAAGAAAGTGCTTATAAAGAAAAAGTTTCTAGCAATTTGATTTTGCCTTATTCTTAATTTCTTGTGCTAGAAATTCATAGATATTTTGTAATCATAATCATTCATATTAAAACTTGTATACAAGCCTAGTTTAACTTGTGTGATCCAGTGGTGGATAGGTTTGTACAAAGAAAGCTCTAAGGTTGCAGTGGTGCAAACGGTAGCAGTTGTGCAAAGGAGGTAGTGGTGTCCAATAATATTCAGAACTTCTTTGTAACAGGGAGTACTATTTGTAATTGATTGAACATCTATTTGAATAAAGGAGTCTCCAATACTAATTTGTATTGGACGACGTGGATTAAGCCATTAGAGGTTAAGGGCAGAACTGTTATGGAAAGTGAATGGAAACTATATATATTTAACTTATCTCAAACTGTAGATTTTAATTTGTCAAGGCTAGTAATTGGTACTATATCCTTAAGACAATTATGTCCTCCTTACGGTGCTCAGAGTTGATAGTACTTGTCTCCCAGGATACAATGACAATGTATACTTTAGCAGCACTACAAAAAGTATACTCTACGAACCAAAGAAATGCTTTGACTCTCTCTCGAAATTAACTAAGGAAACTGATAAATAAATAAAGACTAGAATGCTCTATTATGCTTGAATGCTTGAGAAATGAATGAATAAAAATGGCAGCCCCCTTCTCTATTTATAATAGGATAAGTGACCCATTAGAAGGGACAACCCACTGAAAAGGTATAATTAAGCCAAAAATAACGTAGTTTTGGCTTTAAACAAAAAAAGTGAGTCTATTCGGAACAAAAACGACGTAGTTTTAGGCTCAGCAGAACAAAAACGACGTGGTTTAATGCTTTAACAGAAAAGGCGCGTCCGTTCAGGCAAAAACAACGTAGTTTTGCAGCGCCTGTTCAAGAAGACAGCCTTTCCCAAAACGACGTAGTATGTTTAGACACGTCCATTCGGCAGGTAACACTTCACAAAATGACACAGTATAATGATAATAAATAAAACGACACAACTTTAATTATTATAACTAAATAAATAATAAAATAAATTTTTAATTAAAAATTTAAATACATTATATACCCAGACCAATCGGCGACGCGAGTTTGAACCAAGTCTTGGCTATGTCATCTCCCTTCCACAAAAGTAGGGTGCCCCTTGGGGTCCAAACCCAAGTACAATTTTCTTGTATATAAACATATTAAACTTTTAATTCTTAACCGATGTGGAACTTGACTTCCCACATATATTTATTATCATTTATCATTTTCAATGGTGATCTTTGGGAGTTAATATCTCATTCATTACTCCATGGATTTGAGCTTCTAAATACTCAGTTTAATCTACTCATGGAGTAAAATACATTGATATGTGGATTTATTTAAAATAATTATTAAAACCCACTTTATTTTAGCTCAAATTCTAAAAAGAACCGCGTAAAAATCTTGGTGTTCTTATTTATTGTTTTTCTTATTTGCATTGTTTAAATTCTGCACTCAACCACAAGTTATATTTTGCATTGCTCAATTCAGAAAGTTATGCATATCAAGGTTCTGTGTTTCAGGATAATATACTTAAGTCGACAGACGATAACCTGTCTTCATAGTTCAGTTAGGAGATAAATTTAAAATTATTATTGTAGATCACTTTCATCATAAGCACTTATTCACCTCCTTCTAGGTGTGCATACACTTCTGAATTTCACTTGCATTAACTTTGAACAAGGAACGTTTGTATTATTAAAATGTAGGATCAATTAATTTCTGGACCACGCAATGATTACCTCTGGGATAAAATAATATTATGTGGCTTAATATTCCTATGAACAATCCTTATTGATTGAAGACTATTAAAGCTTTTAAATAACAGTAGCCTAAGAATTGTTTGAATGATTATATTTTCCCGGCCCTTTCCAACCCCTTCGGCAAGTCCTGAACCTTTCCAGGAATCATTGCTGTGACGCCCCCAAAATAGGTATACATCACCCATTCTGAGTTGTCAATACATGGTACAGAAACAACTACAATTTTATTATTACAACAGTAAAACTGTGAGTTTGAATACAAATATTATCTTCTAGACAATATCTATACTCAAATAAATCCTCATCACATTTATTGATACATTATTTTACAAAAATGGTGAGGACTACTAAACAACTCTCTAGAACCTTCATTCCATACCCCAGGCTAAATCTCATTATATTCTCGCCTCCTAAGAAGAAAAATGGAACAAAAAAGGAAAGAGTGAGCTCAACTAGCCCAAAGAAAGAATATTATGACTAAGATAATATACAACAAATTATCGTTAATCTTCAACAGGGAAAAATCTAATAGAATACAAAAGACAACAAGTTTTAAATCAATATTCATAATGAAATAATAATAATTCATTAGAAGAGTTAAGTAGAGAATGCAAACTACTATCTTCTATGTATGAATTTAAAAGTTCATCGTCTATCTTTTATCCTCGTAACATCAATCAATATATATCCGAATCAAATATTCATCTTTGCACTAATCTGCCAAAGATATTCATCGATTGGTCGTGTTCATCTAAACACTTGTTCATCTTTGCACTACGGGCCAAAGATATTCAATGAAATCATTAATCTTTGCACTCTGGTGCCAAAGATATTCAATAATATCATCATTTAAGACCGAGGATGATGAAAAATATTTTTAAAGAAACGAATCCAAATTGAAACAAAATGACAAGGATTAAGGATTCGTACTTTTGTTTTATCCATGTCCAAAATACCTCAAAAAAATAATCATAGTGGTGTAAAATTAAAGAATGATCAAAACATGGATACAATCAAAGCTAGTATCCACAATAGATATTTTTTATTTAAAAGGGAAAATTTTCATTTTTCGATGAATAAGTCAGATACGTGGATAGTGTCGATATCGTGAATAAGTAACTCGACACCAAAAGTTCCAAATTTGATAAAAACTTCAGATCAATATTTCAAAGATAATGATATTGAAGAAATAATATCATTCTGAAAAAAATAAATATCCCTTACCTCGAAAGATCAAGACTTTTAATTTAAAAAACAGGATATAAAGCTATGACTAACTGAACTTGCACCGTATATAAAGACTACTCAAAGGAGACTCAAAATACTCACAAGAATATGCTCGATAATATAAAAGAGAAAACTTGCTTTTTGGTGTGATTTTCAATTCTAACCCAAGACCCTATTTATAGGAAAATGCTTAGAACACCAAAGTAGAAAATTTAATATAATATTAATATATATAAAAATTTTCCTATGCACACTCTTATAAACTGAAATCAGCTCATTTCAACAACCAACCAAGCCCACCAAACATCAAAAACGTTTTTCTAATTTAAATTATTTTAAACTTCCAAAAATCAATTATTTCGGAGCTTCGGAATTTCAATAATTCATAATAAATAGCCCTTTTATCAGAAAATTCGAATCTCGCGAGTTTTTATAGGAATTCCAATTCTCTACAACTTTACAGAAGAAAGTTTTTCCAAATTCCAAACAGAAATTGACCGAAATCCATAAACGGACGATTTTACAGGCTATAATCAAATTTCAGTCAATAAATGGGGTCCACCGACATGTTTAACATGTTTTAAACATTTATTGCAACAAAAATACTTTTCCTCCTCGTATACTCATATATCCCACATTCGTTGTAAAAATATCACCATTATTATATTATTAAAATATAATAATATATTTAAATGAATTATTTTATCAGAAAAAGATAAAATTTTAATTTTCAACAATTGTCACATTAAAATTTTTTTTCATCTATATCCACATAAAATCAATATTTTTCTCATCATATGAATCGATAATTAATTATTCACAAATAATATTAGAGAATCACAATATTGACAACCAGGCAGTTCCCAAGAAAGAGGGGGCTTTGCAATAAGAATTTCTCCTTACTGGCGCGCAATTAGGTGACCAAACCTCTCCTTAGACAGAACTTTCTAGACATTTCCAATAATGTTATCTAATAATATTATTCAGATAATATGAATTATTGCTTCGATAATGAAAAATACTGTGTAATGACAATTATTGAAACAACAACAATATAAAATATCAACGCAGCAATTATTAAATCAATAAAATAAAATCTTTGAGCAGTAATTACTATAACCATTATTGAGTAAAGGCCTTCTTTTACGTAAGAATCAATAATTGGTGTAATCCGAGTATCTTCTTGTGTTTTAACCACAGAATATTTTAACAAAGATAATTCAGTAATAACTACGCCAAGTTATTTTTAAACAACTTATATTTGTCGTTTTCTTCATCCAATTGCTTTTCGTTATGGGTCCCACACATGGGTCGCTACTGCGTCGTCGAATATTCTCGACAAAGATTTAATATTCCACGACCAAACGAATAATATTCTCCTAATAATAATGAATATTTTATAACCACTTGCTTATTTTGAAATATTTGCGTATTTTACCCGTAGAACTATCCACATTAATCACATCAACCCTTACTATTTCAAAATAATAATTAGAGGAAATTAAATTTCATTTATTAATTATTTGGGGTCTTACAACCTCCCCTCCTTATGAAATTTCGTCCTCGAAATTGACGTACGTACCTAGTGTTTCGAAAAGGTGAGGATACTTCGCTTTCATTTCCGTTTCCAATTCCCACGTCATCTCCTCTACAGCATGATTTCTCCACAAAACTTTAACTTGTGGTATGACCTTTGTGCGTAGGACATGCTCCTTCTTATCCAAGATCTCGACAGTACCTCTTCAGACGTTAAGTCTTAATTTATCTCGTCCGGTTCTAACTCTATAATGTGGTTCGGGTCTTTCACATATTTGAAATACAGATATGTGAAACACATTATGAACACGAGACATACTCGGAGAGGTAACGCGAGTCTATAGGCTACATTTCCTACTTCGGTCAAGAATTTGAAATGGACCAATAAATCGTGGATCGAGCTTTCTCTCTTCCCAAATCTTGTAACTCCCTTCCATGGAGCAACTCGCAACAAACACATGATCCCTATACTAAATTCCACGTCCTTTCGATGAAGATCCGCAAAACTCTTTTTGTCGATCTTGTGCCGCTTCAGTATACGTTTGTCGAATCATTTGGATCTTTTTCGGTGAGTCATACGTATTTAACTCGGGTCCCAACAATGTTGCTTCACCCACCTCATCCCAACATATCGAGAAGCGACACTTTTCGTCCATATAATGCTTCAAATGGAGCCACACCTATACTTGCTCGATAAGCTGTTGTTGTAGGAGAATTCCACCAATGGTAAATACTTATCCCAAGCCGCCTTGAAGTTCAGGACACGAGTCTTAATAAATCTTCAAGAGTTTGAATAGTCCTTTTCGATTGTCCGTCCGTTTGAGGATGGTATGCCGAAATCAGAATCGTAAATTCGTGCCCATAGCTTTTTTTGCAAGCTAACCCAAAATCTTGAAGTGAATCTTGGTTACGATCCGAAACTATGGATCTTGGCATGCCATGCAACCTCACAATCTCATTTACATATATACTAGCAAGACGTTCAGAGGAATAAGTCTCCGTGATCGGGAAAAAAAATGAGCAGACTTGGTTAATCTATTAACAATAACCCAAATGGCATTGATGCCTCAAGTAAACCGTAGGAAGACCCATAACGAAATCCATGGTAATGTGTTCCCACTTACATTCGGAATCTCAAGTGGTTGCAACGGACCCTTAGGTACTAGATGCTCCACCTTTTACGATTACAAGTTAAACACGTTGAGATAAACTTTGCAATCTCTCTCTTCATATTGTTCCACCAAAATGTATGTCGAAGATCACGATACATTTTGGTACTTCCGAGATGGATTGCAAATGGTGTATTGTGTGCCTCCATCATAATCTTGTACTTCAAATCAGTAGTTAGTAGGACACAAAGTCCGGAGTGGACTCAAGTATTCCTTCTTCATCAATTCTCGCCACGGAAATAGCACCTTCTTGTACTTTCTTCTTCATACGACATCATTTCTGGGTCGGTGGCTTGAGAAACCATAACTTTTTCTATTAAAGTTGGCTCTCTGCGATACTTGACATCATCGCACTCATTCCCCGCATATGATCTTCTACTCAACGCGTCAACTACCACATTCGCTTTTCTAGGATGGTATTGAATAGTGTGGTCGTAGTCTTTCAATAGCTCGAGCCAACGTCATTGCCGATGTTGAGTTCTTTTGAGTGAAGAAATATTTGAGGCTTTTATGGTCCCGAATATATCTCCACTTTCTCCCCATATATAGATAGTGCCTCCATATCTTTAAGCGAAAACGATCTTTGTCAACTCTAGATCATGAGTAGGATAATTTCTCTCATATTCTTTAAGTTGTCATGAGGCATAGGCTATGAATTTCCCACGTTGCATGAGAACACATCCTAACCCTTTGCTCAAGCATCATTCGTGAGATAACAAATCCATCCGCATCGGATGGTATTGTTAGTAACAGTGCCGAAATAAGTCTCCTCTTAAGCTCTTGGAAACTCTTCTCGCATTCCTCGCCCAAACGAATTTTGTATCCTTCCGAAAGTTAATGAGTTAATGGAGTAGTGATTCGAGAAAACCTTCCACGAATCTCCGATAATAACCGATTAGACCCGTAAAGCTCACTTCTTGACCGTCTTCTATTGCTCCACACTTTGTATTGCTTCAATCTTCTTCCGGTCAACAGATACTCCATGTTTTGACACCATCGCGTGCCCAAGGAATGCTACTTCCTCGCCGAACTCGCATTTTTTCAACTTGGCATAAAGCTTGTTTTCACGAAGCCTCTGGAGTACCAGCTTCAAATGGTGCTCATGATCTTCACGACTTTTGGAATATATGAGGATGTTATCAATAAAGACAACAATGAACTGATCCAAATATTCCTTGAATACTCGGTTCATCATATCCATGAAAGCCGCAGGAGCATTAGTCAATCCGAAAGACATGACTAAGAATTCATAATAATGCCCGCATCGAAGTTCTCAAGATCTTTGGAATATCCTCAGTTCTAATCTTCAGCTGATGATATCCAGAACGAAGATCCATTTTTGAAAAGAATTGTGCTCCTTGCAACTAGTCAAACAAGCCATCAATACGAGGTAGAGGATACTTATTCTTGATGGTGACATGGTTCAATTCCCGATAGTCAATACAAAGTCGCATACTACCGTCTTTCTTTTTTACGAATAAAGCAGAGCACCCCAAGGAGATGTCTTAGACGAATGAAACCGGATGTCCAACAACTCCCGTAGTTGGACCTTTAGCTCTGAAGTTGAATAGAGTCATTCGATATGGGGTTTTAGAAATGGGCTTTGTATCACGGGTTCAAGATTAATAAAGAATTCAACTTCACGTTCGGGGTAGGCCAGGAAGTTCTTCAGAAATCGTCGGAAAGTCAATAACAACAGAATATTATTCAAATTTGGCGTGTCTTTATTCAAATCCATAACATGGGCTAAAAAAAACATGACATCCATTTTTCAATAAGCGAATAGCTTTATGATTAGATATAGCGGTGATTGATTTTAATGGTTTAGTTGCTTGAATTCGTATAAACAGTTGGTTAGGAATATGAAAACTAACAACCTTACGAAAACAATCAATTTTGACATGATGAGTAGTTAACCAATCAATCCCTAAAATCACATCAAAAGCAAGTATCTTTAAAGAGATAAGGTCAACATGTAATGTGATGGTGCCAACTTGGATCAAACAAGATTTATAAATAGTTGATGTGATGAAAGTTTCTCCTAACGGAGTCTCCACAGATAACTCAAAGTCTAATTTCTCTGGAGTTAAGATTAAACGTTGAGCACAAGCAGAAGAGATAAATGAATGGGTAGCACCGGTATCAAGTAAGCACTTATTCACCTCCTTCTAGGTGTGCATACACTTCTGAATTTCACTTGTATTAACTTTGAACAAGGAACGTTTGTATTATTAAAATGTAGAATCAATTAATTTCAGACCACATGCAGCGATTACCTTCGGATAAAATAATATTATGTGGCTTAATATTCCTATGAACAATCCTTGTTGATTGAAGACTATTAAAGCTTTTAAATAACAGTAGCCTAAGAATTGTTTGAATGATTATATTTTCCTACTCTTTCCAACCCCTTGACAAGTCCTAAACCTTTCCAGAATTATTCTTTGTGACGCCCCAAAATAGGTATACATCACCCATTACGAGTTGTCAATACATGATACGTAAATAACTACAACTTTATTATTACAACAAAGAAAGCTGTGAGTTTGAATACAAATATTATCTTCTAGACAATATCTAAACTCAAATAAATCCTCATCACATTTATTGATACATTATTTTACAAAAATGGTGAGGACTACTAAACAACTCTCTCTAGAACCTTCATTCCATACCCCGACTCGTACTCGTTATATTCTCGCCTCCTGAGAAAAAAATGGAACAAAAAGGAAAAGGGTGAGCTCAACTAGCCCAGTAAAGAATATTATGACTAAGATAATATACAACAAATTATCGTTAATCTTCAACAGGGAAAAATCTAATAGAATACAATAGACAACAAGTTTTAAATCAATATTCGCAGCGAAAATAATAATTCATTAGAAAAGTTAAGTAGAGAATGCAAACTACTATCTTCTATGTATGAATTTAAAAGTTCATCGTCTATCTTTTATCCCCTGTAACATCAATCAATATATAATGGAATCAAATATTCATCTTTGCACTACTGAGGCGCCAAAGATATTCATCGATGGGTCATGTTCATCTAAACACATTCATCTTTTGCACTACACGGGCCAAAGATATTCATCGAAATCATTCATCTTTGCACTACACAGGCCAAAGATATTCAATAATATCATCATTTAAGACCGAGGATGATGAAAAATATTTTTAAAGAAACAAATCCCGGTGAAACAAAATGACGAGGATTAAGGATTCAGTACTTTTATTTTATCCATGTCCAAAAATACCTCAAAAATAATCATAGTGGTGTAAAATTAAAGAATGATCAAAACATGGATACAATCAAAGCTAGTATCCACAATAGATATTTTAGACCAAAAAGGAAAATTTTCATTTTTCGATGAATAGTCAGATTCGTGAATAAGGTCGTGATCGTGAATAAGTAACTCTACACCAAAAGTTCCAAATTTGATAAAACTTCAGATCAATATTTCAAAGATAATGATATTGAAGAAATAATATCATTACGAAAAAAAATAAATATCCCTTACCTCGAAAGATCAAGATTTTTAAATTTGAAACACTGGATAAAGCATGACTTGAACTTCTTGACCAGATAAAGACTACTCAAAGGAGACTCAAAATACTCACAAGAATACGCTCGATAATATAAAGAGAAAACTTGATTTTGGTGTGATTTTCAATTCTAACCCAAGCACCCTATTTATAGGAAAATGCTTTAGAACACAAAAGTAGAAAATTTAATATAATATTAATATATATAAAAATTTTCCTACGCACACTCTTATAAACTGAAATCAGCTCATTTCAACAACCAACCAAGCCCACCAAACATCAAAAATGTTTTTCTAATTTAAATTATTTTAAACTTCCAAAAATTAATTATTTTGAGCTTGAATTTCAATAATTCATAATAAATAGCCCTTTTATCAGAAAATTGAATCTCGCGAGTTTTTATAGGAATTCCAATTCTCTACAACTTCTGAAGAAAGTTTTTCCAAATTCCAAACAAAAATTGATGAAATCCATAAACAGGCGATTTTATTGTTTATAATCAAATTTCAAATCAATAAATGGGGTCCAATCGACATGTTTAACATGTTTTAAACATTTATTGCAACAAAAATACTTTTCCTCCTCGTATACTCATATATCCCACATTCGTTGTAAAAATATCACCATTATTATATTATTAAAATATAATAATATATTTAAATGAATTATTTTATCGAAAAAATAAAATTTCAATTTTCAACAATTGTCACATTAAAAATTTTCTCCATCTATATCCACATAAAATCAATATTTTTCTCATCATATGAATCAATAATTAATTATTCACAAATAATATTACGTAATCACAATATTGACAACAGGCAGTTTCAGAAAGAGGGACTTTCCAATAAGAATTTCTCCTTCTTGGTAGCGCAATTAGGTGACCAAACCTCTCCTTAGATGTAACTTTCTAGACATTGCCAATAATGTTATCTAATAATATTATTCGAGATAATATGAATTATTGCTTCGATAATAAAAATATCTTGTGTAATGACAATTATTGAAACAACAAAGAATATAAAATATCAATACTGTAATTATTAAATCAATAAAATAAAATCTTTCGAATAAAGAATTATCGTAACCATTATTGAGTAGTGCCTTTCACGTAAGAATCAATAATTGGTGCAATACCGCAAGTATCTTCTCGTGTTTTAACCACCGAGTATTTTAACAAGATTAATTGAGAATAACTCTGCGTTATTTTTAAATAACTTATATTTGTCGTTTTCTTCATCCAATCGCTTTCCAGTTATGGGGGCCCACACATGGTTTAACGCGCTCGTCGCATACGAATATTCCCGACAAAGATTTAATATTCCACGACCAAATGAATATTCCCCGACAACAATGAATATTTTATAACCGCTTCCTTATTTTGAAATATTTGTGTATTTTACCTATAACTATCCACATTAATCACATCAACCCTTACTATTTCAAAATAATAATTAGAGGAAAGTAATTTCATTTATTAATTATTTGGGGTCTTACAATTGCTTCCATGCACCTGACAAAATCCACCTCATGAGTTAAGCATTGTAAAAGTAATTACCACAACATTATGTCTATAAGTTATTACTTTATCATATATGTTGTTAACGCCAAGATCTTTTGTCGCGTCTCAATCACGTAAGACGCCTTGATCCTGCACAGTAAACACAGTCAACACCAAAAGCTTGACGGCTGGACCGTCGGGGGATAGCTTAGGCGTGAGAATCAGTATCGATGTTCACAAGGTTAACAATGGAGGATAATAATGTCTAGTGTATTGAGAGAGAGAGATATTCTCAGTTGTGTATATGTGTGAATATCAATATGAACGTACCTTTTACTTGAAGACTTCCTTGCTATGATATATTACAGGACCTGGTTTACCGTGCCACTGACCCTCATGACACCTGTTAATCCCATCCCATCATCCACATTGGCCAACTTGTCAATCCTTATTAATGCCACGAAGATATCGACCACCATATCTTTGTCATCATCACCGGTTCATAACCCAAGTGAAGATATTTAAATATATGATGGGTCGACCCACTGATTTGGTCCGATATTAGAAGGACTTAACAAAGATAATAAAGCGACTAGGCCCAATAATGTCAACACCCAATAGTGAAGACCCAATGGACTAACTGAATAAGTTGGCCCAATCCATTCGGCCCAATAGGAGAAATATCACGACCCAACATTGCCCCCTAGTTTTTTATTAAACAGGAGGTTTAATAGGAAACTATAAATGGCATCGGTTCAGGACAAAAAGAATTATAATAAGACCAATAAAGGCCCAAAATACGGTTTACCGAAGTCCATCTGATGAACATCAAATAGCAACATAAAGGGTTCATCTTCGCCGACCTCTACAGAAGTACCAATTGAAGAGCTTTCAACTACTGAAGCTCAAGCCATAAAATGAAATCCGGTTCGACAATAATTCCATCACGGACCTGATGGACGAAGGAATGAAATATCGAACTAAAGGAATTCGAAAGTTTTGATTTATTCATTCACTTCGCTGCCCATCAATTTGAAATGATTGACTAATAATGGTCATCTGCAGGCAAACGCTAATTCGTGTGCCTCCGTCTCAAATACAAGGAAGCCGAAAAGGATACCGAAGAGAATGCCGAAGAGAATACCGAAGAGAATACTGCCCGAAGGAATACCGAAGAGAATACCGCCCGAAGGGATAACGTCATCCGAAAGTCTGTGTTGGCGAAAGAAAGAATCAATCTTGATATTGCTCTCTTCAACAATGAATGCCTTCGGAAGGATATCGACAAGATCAAAGAAGAACTAAAAACGACCAAGGCCACTCATCGGGTCATCACAATGACGAAGAAGAATGAAGATCCGTAGAGTCCAATCGAACTGGCGAAGCAAAATAACAATATCCATGCTAAAGAAGCAAGATATCTAGCACATCGTTAAAAGCTTGAAGAAGAGCTCAAAGAGCTTCGGGCCCTTAGAGATTTAGGTCCGCCACTGACCGAAGACTTTCGTAAGGAGATCCAGGTAGAATACAGAAAATCCGCCGAGCTGAATAATAAGATCGTCCATATGTATGCCAAAGGATATGAAATCTGTAGAAGTAAAGACAAGAAAAAGTTAAGCCAAGGTAGATCCATCTCTTCTAGACTCTTTAGATGGTGACGATGACGAAGTGAAGAAGAAGCACAAGATGACCTCTCCTTATCTTTAGTTGTAGAACTTTCTATAAAATTCTAACTTGTTGTGAGCAGTTAATATTAAAATATCAACTTCATGCCTTATTACTTATGAGTGAACATTTCTTGTCAATAATTGATCATCAATCAACTTGAAAATCGTAGTAAAGTGCCTCTTATCTTAAACCGTTAGTCAATAATCAAGCAAATTATATAACAGTTAAGAACAATGATAATATAATCCGAACTCAACACTTGAACAAAATAAAGTAATGCGTACTTATCGTTACCGGAGTGTGAGACGGATCAGTCAATAGGGTGAATTCGGCAGATCCTCTTTGCAACAACAAGATCTTGTTTACCGCTCGGGGTAGAATAAGTATATAAGGACCTTTGTTTACCACTCGGGGTAGAACAATTATATAGGAACCAAGATATAAGGACCATGGAATTTGTCTACCACACGGGGTAGAACAATTATATAGGAACCAAGATATAAGGATCATGGAATTTGTCTACCACACGGGGTCACAAATTCATAAGGACACTCCTGACAATAAGGCTGTCATCGAATGGCCAGCAAGTCCGACCATACCTCCTTACTTGATTGCATTTTGTTTACCACTCATCGCAGAAATCAAAATTAAGAGGATCATGGAATTTGTCTACCACGCAGGTATAACAAAACCATAAGGACACTCTGCCAAGAAAAGGCTACCATCGAATGGTCGGTGAGTCCACCCCATCCTCCTTACTTGCAGAATTATTGATTTCCGCTTTTCGGTAAAAGCAATATAAAGGAATATAGGATTTGTCTACCACGCTGGGCAACAAATAGATAGGCTACCATCGAATGGCTAGCGAGTCCGACCATACCTTCTTACACCATTGTGAACTTAGGACAAATAAGAAAAGGATCAGTTGTGAAAAAATAAGCGTGGATGAGCCACCGAAGTCTTTCTGTGCTGAATTTCCAGTTCTTTCAAGAATATCCCTGCCGAAGTATTTTGTAGGCCAATAACTTTGCAGCCAAATGATCGCCACAGATGTCTTTGTGAACTTCCCGAAGAACATACTCTGCTTCGGACGGAACCAAATATTTGAGTAATGGTGACGAAAAAGGACCTTCGAAAAAGATTCTCATTAATGAGAACAAAATTGACACTCTTATACTTGATCTTCTTTAGCCGGCATCTGATCTGAAGGAAGGACGTCATATGTCATCAAAGTTATAAGCATCCGTAGTAGCCAACTTCAATAATGCATCAGCAATGGAATTGTTATTATGATCGACCCCTTGATAGCCTGCTGTACTGATGTCCGAAATAGAATATCCATTTGCATGCAATGTCCACGAGCTTTCTTTCTTTGAAATCTCGCAATGACTTTGTCGGACTCTCACCGCTTTCCATCCGAAAGTCGCAACTTTGGATGGATTTCCCAGACAAAGTATCCACAGGCGGTGTGCCCTCGGTGGATTCTCGAAGTCTTGACTTTTGGGTCTACTTCGGTGAAACTTTCTGTCACTGTGGTGAGGATACTCAAGGCAGAATGCCTTATTTGTATTATGAGGTGCATACTCCCTGGATCAGTTTCTTCGTCTGTTGCGACTATAATCCCGGAGACCAATAGGGCGGAATACCCTTCTTCGATCAATCAGGAAAATGGCTATTGGGTCTTCATCTACTCTACTTCGACCATAATCCCGAAGATCAATAGGGCGGAGTACCCTCTTCTGTCAATCAAGAAAATGGATGTTGGGTCTTCATCTACTCTGCTTCGACCATAATCCCGAAGACCAATAAGGCGGAGTACCCTCTTCGGTCAATCAAGAAAATGGTTGTTGGGTATGCTTCGATCCAGAGGACGGCCTCGAGACATGTCTTTAAAGTGTAGACTTCTTTCTAACTTGATCGGTATGTCGGTCGACCACGCGCCGGTCCGAAGTTTCAGGCGGTGCCTTTTCTTGCCTCGCCTACGATCATGCTCTTTGTCAAAGAAAGAAAGACCAATCATCTTGAAGAAGCCGTCGTGGGCTCTCGAATGAGAACCCCCTGATTTGTGCTATAACTTTCGATGTAGAACAACTAGAAATATTGTGATTGATAACTCAAGAACACTAGAAAATAGCCCTCCTTCTAGCGCCAATGTTAACGCTTAAGATCTTTTTTTGCGTCCCAATCACGTAAGAAGACGCCTCGATCCTCGCATGCGAAAAACACGATCAACAACAAAAGCTTGGCGATTACGGACCGTCGAGGGGATAACTCAAGCGTGAGAGTCGATAGATCGGTGTTCATGAGGTTAATAAATGGAGGATAATAATATCTAGTGTATTGAGAGAGAGATATATTCTCAGTTGTGTATATGTGTGAATATCAATATGAACGTACCTTTTGCTTGAAGACTTTCTTGCTATGATATATTACAGGACCAGTTTCTGCAGTGCATCGACTCTCCCGACACTGTTAATCCCATCCCTCCATCCATCACGACCAACTGTCCAATCCTTATTAATGCCATGTAAGATATCAGTCGGCCATATCTTTGTCATCATCACCGGTTCATAACCCAAGTGAAGATATTTAAATATATGATAGGTCGATCCACTGATTTGGTCCGATATTAGAAGGACTTAACAAAGATAATAAAGCGACTAGGCTCAATAATGTCAACACCCAATAATGAAGACCCAATGGACTAACTGAATAAGTAGACCCAATCCATTCGACCTAATAGGAGAAATATCACGACCCAACATATGTCATCACTGCAAAATAATGCATACATAAACATTGGAATTTCAAGGGAGAGAGAGGTCACAGGTGAAGGGATGCAGACAAGCAACTAACAACTAGATTATGTACGGCCATTATTGTTCTGAAGCTATAGCTAAATTAACCCCAATCTTCTTATTACACTTAAGTTATATCAAGTAACACTATATATATTGATCACCCAAAAGATTTGTTCTCACAATTTACTACATAATTACATTTAACCCCAAAATCAGATTTTGATCAAAATTGGTCGAAATACCTTAATTTACTCAACTCCTCCGACTAGATGGACTTTTGACCTTGAAATAGTCGTAAAATTTTCACAGAGGATGGACGTGGAGGTTTTGAGATGAGGGACTCCAGCAACAGTTGGCATGTCCGTACAAGATCATGAAAATTTATTTGTATATGATTGACGATTATTTATTTCAGGTACATTTTGTGGGGGTGCATGAGTGGGCTCGAAAGATTGGTGAATGCCCACAACTAACATAGTTAATGACGTGGATGGTTGGATTCGGACATATAGTAGAATGTGTGGACCACTCACGACGAGGAGAAGGAATTACTACTATAAAATTTGTTTGAATGGCGAAAGGCTGGAAAAGGGGCCTCATTCCTAAATTATTTCGCGTTATTTATTTTTTAATTTTATTAATTAAATAATTAAATTATTAATTTTTTTTCAATTATATTTAATTAAGTCTGTCACGTCAGAAATTACTGACATAACATAATCACGTGACAATACAGTACTTAAGTGTTATAAAAAAAAGCTAATCTTTAAATTGTTTTTGACTTTAAAGGGTAAAAGAATAATATAACATTTTATATTAATTAAACTAAATTTAAACAAAAAATAAAACCCAAAAGAAAATTATGTCTATAACCCAAGCTCTGATTCTTATTCGGTTTACGCTTATGCTGGAAGCTCCTCCATCCTCTCGACCGGCGTGGTCCACCGGTGCCGAAGTCATTGATGGGTTGCCCTACATCGACGACGAGTACGGCGATCCCCAAGTGAAACGAGAAGTGGACCGTTTGGTCGAAGAAGAGATGGCTCGAAGCTCCCAAAAACCCTCCGATTTCCTAAAAGATCTCCCTCCAGTTCCATCAAATAGTGATATAAATTATATTTTTAGATCGACTGTGGTGGGTTTGCAGATTATATAAATTACCTATTGACGCTGCAGCGGCGTACGACGGCGTTGCGCAATGTGGAAACGCTGGTTTGCAGGTCATGGTTTTTATCTCTGTTTTTCCTGATTAGGGTTTTCTGTTGCATTTTTATGTTATCTGTTGGTAAATTTGAGGGCAAAGCAAGATTTGGGTTTACTGGTTACCTGTTTATTGTTAAATATTTAAATTTTTTGAGGGGTTTTATGCGGATTATTGTAAATCGGAGCATTTGATAATATTTGTTTGGCTGTCAGATGCTCTAGGAATAGAAACAATATTTTGGAGTTTTAGTGTGAAGTTTTATTATTTTGAAATTGAGGGATTTGTGGTCGGTTTTGTGGTCGGTATTTCAAGCCATGGGTATTTTGTGTTTTTAGGGTTTTGTTGATTTGGATTTGATTGAAATTTGTAGGTGAGAAAGGAAGGAGGATCTGCGACTGCCGAGACTGCGTGTCCCACTCGGTGAGCCGACTCGACGTACTCTGCCCTGACTCGACGGGCGGCGCTGTGCAGCTGGACGGGTGTTTCGTCAAGTATGATAACGTTTCGTTTTTGGGCGTGGAGGACGGGTCTTCTTCTCCGGCGATTTCTTCTTCGGCTAAGGTTTTTTAGAAAGACTGGTGGGTTTTTTTAGATCGACTGTGGTGGGTTTGCACATGTGAATTATTTGTTGGAATAAATTTTAAGTTAACGTTTAAATTAAGTTTTGACCATTTTGTCCTTTATTTAAACAGATTTATTTATTTAATAATTAAAAAATAGTTTTTTTGCCACATATACTTCTTAAGCCCCACATAATTAGCCACGTCAGCAATTTCTGACGTGGCATGTTCAATTTGGTGCAATTGAAAAAAATTGATAGTTTAATTATCTAATTGACAAAATTGAAAGGTGGATCAATGAAGTGGAATATGGCATATAGTTTAGGGTACTAATTCATATTTAAACTTTTATTAAATAGTAAAATGTAAAAACGACAACTGTATTATTAATATATTTGAATATTGTGCTTCTTTTTATTGGTCAATGCAAAATAAATCTTCTGCTATATATAGAAAAATTTGGATAATAAATTTTTATGTGATAGTTGGGCATGGACTATTCTACATGACAATAATGACATGTAAAATAAGCTAAGCTAAGGTTGTGTTTGATAAATTTAGAAATTAAGATCTGAATGATTATGATGTCTTAATAAATTAGATTATCTGAATGGTTATGAGGTCTGAATCTAAAAAATTATTTGATAATTAAAAAGTAAGTTGTCATTTAATGACACTATTTTACCATTTTAAAGGGTAAAATTTTATTTAATAATTTTAAATACTCAATTTAATAAAAATGAGAGCATAATATTGTTGAATATATTTATATAAAAAAAAGTATCAAAAAAATTTAATTAAGAGGTACCTCTTAATTATTAAGATTTTCATTTTTTGTCTTACTGATTAAGAGGCATTCAGAGGTAACAAAAAAATAAACAAACAGCATCATGCCTCTTAGTGAATAAAAGGCAGTCAATTAAGACAATCAGATATAAACAAACAGCACCTAAGACTAAAAAATTCGCTACATGATATAATTGTAAATAAGACTATAAATTTTATTTATACAAACTTCTCTATTATAAATTGACTCCGTCCAATTAATATTTTTATTGCAATTAAAAAAGAAAAGGTGAATATTTGATATTCTAAAGTAAATATTTTCAATTTTATTTGGCTAAAAATAGCACTTTATTTTTATAATAATTAAGATATTTTAATAAAGGTGCGTCAAATAGTATTCTCTGACTTGATGAATAAAACTGTAAACTAAACCAGTAAATAAATTAAAAATTGCATTATAATACTGCAGCTTAATATACAAACTTTTAAAGCAGTTGAATTAAGACAAAGAATATTAAAAATTCTTTTTTTTTCATAGGCCTCTAGCTATATATAACTTTTAGTTAAGAAATTTTTTGTGTCAATAGGAATACATATTATTAGTATAATTCCTAATCAATAAATAAATTGGATAAATATAGATTTAGTTGATGCGTCCCTTATTTTTAGTATGTTAAAAAAGATCAAAATATTAAAATATATAATTCATTATAGTATTCAATAAATGCAATTAATTTTTTTTAAAAAAATCTTATGATTATCAAAATAAACTTAACTCCCCCTATAAATTAATATCAGACAAAACTTACTTAGCAACTTATTTATTATAATTTTTTGGTTTAAATGGAGAAACTTGTATAAATAAAATTTATGTTATTTTATTTGTATCTACATTATGTAGTTTTTGGTTGGACAATTGGTTAAAGTTATGAAATTGAGGTTTTGAGTTCGAATCTTAACGGAAGTGAATTTTTTAGTCTTAGTTTTGCTTATTTTATGTCATCGTTGTCACGGAGGATAGTCAATATTCAATTATCACATAAAAATTTGTTATCCAAATTTTTATATATTAGAGGGTTTGTTTTGCATTGACCAATAAAAAGGGGCACAATATATATCCAAATATACTAAGTGTAACACCCCCTTCCCAAAAAGGAAAGGGAGGTCATGTGCAAAGCACAACAAACCTCAAAAATAAATAAACAGAGCACTAACAACCTCAAAATATTAATAGTGGTGATCCATTAATAAAGTACTAAGTACATTTCTCCAAACAGAGTCAAAATAATCAGAACTTAAAATTCGAAACAACCTAGATGGTGAAAGACAATACTCTCATCACACTAGCTCTGAATCACCCATGCAAACCTGCCGGAAGAAAAACACAGCATGAGCCAATTGCCCAGTACGGATACAGATATACAAAAACAACTGAGACAAAATACTGAACAAAGCCTCGATTTCAAATACGAACGAAAATATAATATCCAAAGATCTGAATGGAATATATCTGAATCAACATAATTGACGAAACCAATAAAAGAATAAAGAAATAACGAATCAAGTAACTAACTCAATGACTTGAATCGAAGCGAAACCAACAAAACCGATCCAATAAAATAATAGTGAAACAAATGGTCGGAGTTATTTACACCAAGAATGAGCTCAGAATATACCTTGCCACACAGCAAGTAAGTCAAAATAATGCCACACAGTAAATCAAATGATGCCACATAGGCAACCAAAATAATGCCACACGTGCACATCAAAACAATGCCACACAAGCAAATCAAAATAATGCCACGCAATGTACATCACACATTGAACCGCATATCCGAATCAGATGAAATCGGATAGGTGTGTGTGTTTGGCACAACATCACCAATCCAGCGAGTAAAACTAGGGTTAACCCATACGCCCCACAACAAAACACCAAATGGCCCACTACCTCAGAGCCCAAAAGCGGAGACGCCGTGGACTAATCACACCGCCCACGAAAAGTGTCATGTCTCTCGTGCTAAGGCGACATGTCGTGGTACCCCACAAAGTTGTTATAACTCGGTATACCCTACGATATATTCTAACAAAATACCATGTCACAACACACGCGACATAATACCAACAAAAATGGTTCTATATGCATACATGTTGAACCAAATCAAATTATAGTCACAATGTCTCAAAAAGAAAGAAGCAATATGTACCGCTTCTAGAATTATTAAAATAAATATTAAACATGATAACCTAATTCAAAGAGTACAAATACGAGTCCAATGTGTCAACTCCAAAATGAAAGTAATGTATGAATTTCACAGAAACAATTATGTGAAATCATAATGAAATTCAAACAAGGACAAGACGAACAAATCAAATTTAACAAGAGTCTCATTGAACAAATCATGGAATATGTACCAATTTTAATAGAAGGAAATTAGTTTAAATTACTGAATATAACCAAAGTATCAATTATCAAATTTCTATTTAAGAATTCCAATAGGATTATAAGAAAATAAATGACGATATATCACGAGATACAAAGAATGCAACTACAATCAAAGGAGTGGAGTACTAATCTGTACTCGATACTTCCAAGCCATTTATAAAGACACTCCACAAAATTTTACCTCAATTGCCAACGACATCAAATACAAATCGTTATTCGCAACCTAAACATATTCACCTCAAATTAAAAACAATTCAAACTAATAATTCCAAAGTAATTCATAATCTATTTAATATACCTTTAATCATCGCCTTTTATCAATTATTAATACTCAAAAATTTATATTCCAAAAATAAAAAACTCTTTAAATTCCCTCCGTTCAATTTAAATAATTTAATAAGATTTTATTACAATCCAATCATTAAATCAATACACTATTAAATTTATTATTAAAACTTTATAATTATGTCCACAAAATTAATTAATTCAAATTAATATACATAACTTCAATTAATTTACTACTTTTGTTATAAAATTTCATGGCCAAAATTTTATTAACATAGTATATAAATATACATATATATATATAATAATAAAAAAAAAACGAAAAACACACTTGCAGGCAATCTGCAATCACGTGGTCACTCTCTCTCTCTATATATATATAAATAATGAAATTCCTAATACATGACAGCAGCTTTTCCCTGCACCATATGACAACGAATTTTTTTATTATTATTTTTTTTTATAAACAAAACAGTACCTTATATATATATATATACATATACCTGTCAAGCAAACAGCTTATATATATACTAATATATATACCCTACTCCCATCACTGCTATTAAAACTTACCGAAAAAAAAGAAGAAAAATCACAAGGTATAGATTCCTCTTCTCCAAATTGCAGTGTAAAAGTATTTTTCTCTTCTTTTTCCTTTACAGCCGCCGCTGCCTCTTCTTCTTTTCTTTCTGATTTGTAGTGCATGTATGATTAGGTTTTATTTATTTATATATCTTATTGTGTCTCCTAATTTTAATAGAATTTTAATATTACCCAAATATAAATTAGACCCAATTAGTATAAAAGCTCAAATTAATATAGTCACATACTTATAATAGTCCACACAAATTAAATACAATTTGACCCGCATATAAGAAAAGCCCAATTAAAGAATGGATTTAAATATTAATTAATTATTTTATTTTATTTTTTTTTTTTTAAGGGTATTACATCACCTACCCTTAAAAAGGATTTCATCCCCTAATCGAGAAGAATGGAACGCACTCAAATTTTTCAAAGAGATGCGGATACTCTCGCTCGAATAGACTTCTCTATCTCCCAAGTAAATTTTTCTCGCCCGAATAATTTTACCACAAGACTTAACAAAAGGAATTATCTTTCTCAAATTTAATTTAATCAGTTGTTTAATTATCTACTAAATGAATTTAACTTTTCAAACAAAACAAAGAAGAAAAGAGGGAAACAAAATCATTTACCTTTTTCAATTTAAACACAACTGTATAAGATAAAATTAATTAATATTTAATTATTAATAAAAAAATATGAGTTATTATACTAAGAGTACAGTGGTCATTTTTGTATTTTATTCATAAATTTGTGATGTTTTATTTACAACTACATCATGTAGCTTGGTTGGACAATTGGTTAAAGTTATGAGATTAAGGTTTTGAGTACGAATTTTAACGAAAATAAATTTTTTAGTCATAGTTTGACTTATTTACATGTCATTATTGACACGAAGGATAGTCAATAACTAGTTGTCACATAAAAGTTTGTTATTCAATTTTTTATGTAATAGATGATTTATTTTGTATTGACAAACAAAAAAGGACACAATATCCAAATATATTAATGTTACGTTTGGATCGATGGAATAGGAGGGAGAATAGAATGAATCATTTCATTGGAATGATAAAAATGTTATTTGGTTTGTTTATTCCAACGGAATAATGTATTCCTAGTGGAATAGGTGTTAACTTAAAATTATAATTTTTATTCCTGAAAGAGGGTTCAGGAATAACTTATTCCATCAATTATTTTTAAGTAATTGACAAATATGCCCCTTAAAAGAAATACTTATCTTTATTAAAAAAGAAATATTTATCTTTATTAAAAGAAATACCCCCTTCCCCTTCCCCACCTACCCACCCCCACCAACCAACCTACCCCTACTCCACCCCACTACCCCCACTCCACGCCACTACCCCCACCCACCCCCTACCAACCTATCCCACCCCACCCCATTACCCACCCCACCCCACCCCACCCCACCCCACCCCATTACAAGTAAAAAAAAAATTATGTGAAAAAGTATAGTAAAAAAGAAGAAGAATATAATTATAAAAAAAATCTAGAGAAATATGTGTTAAATTTTTAATATAAATTGAATTTAAATTAAATTTGAATATTTGGGAGTATTTAGGTCACTTTCTAATTATTTATTTCATTCTTAGATGTATTCCTAACATCAACCAAACATGTACATGGAATATTAAAAAATCATTACATTCCCTTCCTTATTCCATTCCCTCATCTATTTCATTCCTTCGATCCAAACGTAGCATAAGAGTACGATGGTTATTTTTATATTTTATTCATTTATTAAGTAGGAGGCGATCATGTGTGCGTGGTTGCATGGGATATCCTACGCAATTAACCGTGCACGTGAGAGTAAACTCCTCGTCATGGTAAATATTAATTTTATTTATTTATTCATATATTCAAAGGTACAATATAAATTTATAATAATAAGATAAAATCATATTTAAATTTAGACGGAAGAACACAAAGACGGTTTAAATTCATCTTAATTGATTTGGATAGAAAAGTATAAGAACGGTTTAAATTTATTTTAATTTTTAAATTATTAAAACGAAGAGAAAAAAAAAATTCCTTACGCGATACCTTCAGCATAGACAATTACTAGTTATCAACACAGAGTAGAGGTTTTCAATAAGTTGGCACCAACGGCCAACAGGACCTCAGCTCGCTCTCTTGCTAAATTTACTTATACAGGGTAGCTGTTGAATTGACATTAATTTTGGACATCTAGCTTAGAGAATCTAATACGAATAAATATGAGGTCCCATTAATGCATGGTGGTGGTTTAAAATAAATAATGGGGAATGGGGATGTGTTACTTTCATCTTTTTATTCAAGTTGCTTTATAAAGTTGGTGTGGAGATTGGTTTGTCACATTCTATATATTATTTTGGTCCAAAAGAATGTGTTTGTAGGGTAATTGTTTTTATTTTTTTTTATCATTTATTCAATCCAATCCCACCCACCACCTACCACCTAGTGCTATTTGATGGATATCCAAGAATCCAATCCAAGTCTGACGAGCCAAATAAAGGTGATCTATCTCAATTGGGTTAATTGACATAACTTAACTATGGTTGATATAGTATAGTTAGTTGGCAGTTGTGACAGCTGTATATAATGGGACTGGTTAGTTAATTGTAAAATGTTTCCCATATAATAACATACTCCGTTTAAAATATACTTATATGATTAATTTTGATTTTTTAAATTAAATTGAGATATCTTTGACTTTTTTAAATTAAATTGAGATGTCTTTAATATTAACACTAGCTAATTGTAATATGTGGTGTAGGACAGAACTGATCGAGACAAAAGTAAAAATAGAAAGAAACATTTATCTATTTCTTGTGGAGCAAAATCAAGAATGATGGACCAAATTTTAAGTTAATTAATCAATGAACATGCATGTGATTGAGTTTGTGAAGTTTACTCAAATGCAGACAAAAATGGTCAGCTGAAACTTAATGGGTCACTCTTGCACTATTCAGTCACGGGCCTAAACAATTAATACTCGTAGTATCTACTCCACAAAATTAGGATCTGTCCTCAAATTTCTTGTTTTCTTGTCTCTCTACTTAAATTTTAATACATAATCTTTTATTTAACATTAATTAATTCTAAAATTAAATAAAAAAATATGTATCAAAATTTAAGTGGAGGAACACAAAAGAAACAAAAAATTTAAGAACAGAAGATCTGCACTCCAAAATTACTGCCACTAGTATTCAGTGTGGTACGTAGTAGAAAAATATATTCTTTGTTGGGGGCAGTAGATGATCGTTAGAATTTAGAAATATTCTTTTAATATTTTCCTCACACGAATTAATAAAATAAAAATTATATTTATATAAGTGAAATTAAATGTTGTGAAAATATTATTGTGACATAATAATTCTTTAAATTCAACGTCCGGCGGTTGTTACATTCTTTTTAAAAATCTGATTTTTTAAAACAACAATTATTTGGATCAATAATTTATATTTTCAAATCTAGTATCTTAATATTATTAGCTAAAAGTTTTGTAATAGTTGTGTGAAGCTATAAATGATACACTTTATGTCTAATTAGATGAGAATGTACGTGTCAGTTGTCACCTACACTTATATAGAGTACGTGATGTGCAACGTAATATCATACTACTATCTCTCTCATAATATATATGATTTTATTTTTTAAAAATTATTTATCATTTTATATAATTTAGGAGAATTAACTATCATTTCTCTAAAATTACTTCTCACAAAAAAATATTATAGAAGAGAAAAGTATGAGATCATTATTGTAATTATGAGAATTTAAAAGTATTATATACAATTAATATTATATTTAATAATTATATACTCCTTTCGCTCCAAAATAAACGCCCTAATTAGTTTTGACACACTTATTAATAAAATTTTCTTTTACCTAAATTATTTTTTTGATTACTTATTAATTGTAGTATTTTTTTTATTTTTCTATGACTAATAATTATTTTTTCACTATTCTACTATCCTAATAATTACTTTTTTATATGTCATTTAATTCTCTAGATATATTTTTTATAACTCTCACATTCTTAATAAATATATTAAATAGATTATAAGATATAAGAGAAAGAATAGGATAAATATAATTATTAATATAGAAATATGACATTTATTTTGAAATATTTTTTTTTTAAAAATAAGACATTTAATATAAAAAGAAGGGAGTAATTATTTTTTAAATTTTTATACACAATTTTAAAAAACGTGATGTATTATGGAATGGAGTAAATACGGAGTAATAAATTTGCCAACAAACAAGTTCATCCAATGCCCACTTTTCAATTTTGGTGCGAATAAATGTAGATGTTTGACATTTGGCTCCTCTAGCTTCGATATTCGTACCAAGTAGTCCCTATATTCTTAATTATTTGACGTTTTAGAGATGGACATAAGAATTAAGATAATGATTGTAAAATATTAAATATAGTATTTAATTGTGTATAATACCCTTAAATCTTTTGTTAAAATAAAGAGAATTTCATTGGGATAAGGAGAGAGAAATAGATTAAAGAATAAAAAAATAGACAGAGTAATGAGGGATAATTTTAAAAAAATTATCATTAATTCTCTTAGATTTAAACAAACATCAAATAATTAAAAACAAATAAAAAATTCTAAAACGTCTAATTAATAATTAGGGATAGATAGAGTATTGTATTACTACTAACTACTGACCCTAACGGCTGATTCTCTCTCTTGACAAGTACTCCATGTAAGTTTGATTCATGAAATTCATAATAAAAAATAATATTTTTTTCATAATAAAATTATCGTTATAAATTTATATTGACATTTTTTATTGTGAAAATATAAAAAAGTATTGTAGAAATATCAATTTTCTTGATTTATTTATTTATGACTAGTTTATATGATACACATTATATATAAATAAGATGTTAAAAAAAGTAAAAGAACATATATAATAAAAGAGAGAATAAAGGACAAGTAAATAAAATTTAAAGGGCAAAATAATAATTAAAAAAAATTACTACTACAACTAAATAAATTAACTGTCCTCCTGTATAAAAAATGGTTGGCTAAAATAAATGCCCAGAAAACGAATACCTGCTGCTGGTGCAGGACATGGTTGATGGTTGGCTGGCACGTTGTTATCATCAAAGTCCTCTTCCCACCACTAGAGAATTAAATCCGCTCACGTTCTAATGGAAAATTGTGATGAAATATGAGTATTTCTCCCTAATTCTTTGCGACTGCCAGTTTGGAATAGATGAGGATGTATTCAAGGTGTTTCTATGATTAATTATAATTATTGGATTTGCTTTTGTATGTTGAGATAATAATTAGTATAATCTAACAATAAATTTGTATTCAATTTTTTACTAATCATTTTTTCCTTTTTAAGGAACTTGCTTTTTTTTTTTTCTTACATAAAATGGTTGATTTCTTTCTCTTTTAATAAGATGAGTTCATTATCATCTTTTAAATTATTTTGGTTTCTCTATACTTGTTCTTTCTGTTATTGGATAGACGAACTTGACCTCGTATATGATTATTTGTTATTTTGTTTGAAGTGATCAATATTTTTAAACACCCGTGTATAGTGAACAATAATTATTGATTATAATATTTGATTCATCCATGTATATATAGTGAAAAATCAACCAATTATAATTAAATAAATTATTTTATATATATATTTTTTCTAGTCATTTTTTGTTTCGGTAACGTTACTCGTCCCCGTCAGAAAATCCAATTTGTCAATTTGTTTAGAAAATTGTAAAGATTCACGGAAATAGACAAAAAGAGTCATAAATCCATTTCCTCACCTCCTGGGTAAGGATTTAAATGAACGAGTCGAACCGAATATTGAATTGTTCATATTTGATTTATAAAATTTATCGAGTATAAAATAAAATTTGACTGAGGTTCGTTTAGCTATCGAGACGAGTACGATCTCGAATCGAGCTCGAGCAGTTTGAATTTTTCGAACGAATATGATCCGAGTATCAATAAAAAATTATAATTTGAGAAGGTTCTAGTAATTTATCGAATTTTAAAATTTATTCATATTTGAATCATTTATATTTTGAGTTTAGTTTAAATTAAACTTTTAGTCGAGTCAGTACGGATCTAGTAGGATGTTATTCAACAATTTTAGTACTCTCTCCGTTTTTTAATATATGTCGTTTTAGAGTTGTGCACAAGTATTAAGGAAATGATTGTATAACATTAAATATACTATCAATTGTCTATTTTACCCTTGTATTGGAAGAAGAGATTGTTATTCATTGGACATAAAATAGTAAGAGAATCAAAATTATATTTAACACATGGGATAATATTGAAAACTAAGCAATTAATCCTTACTTAAAATTTTCAAATAATTTATATTATGAAATAAAAATATTTTTTTTAAATAATTTATATTAAGAAACGGAAGGAGTAATAAATTTTGTCATTCCCGAACGGGCAGGACTCTTTTCCGATAAAGCATATGTACTCACTTATTCCCCAAACAAAGAAATTACTACTAAAATCTATCGACTCATTATATTAGAAGCTTCCATTAGATTCAACAATGGCGCAATTTTAGTAATACGTTTTGTCTATCTCATCTCAAGTCTCAACCCGTCTTATTCACTCCGTTTACCTCACTCACTCTCACCTCCCCCTCTCACTCCCACTAATCACGCCCTTTTTTCCTTTCCTTTACCCTTTTCCTTCCTCATGTCCACACAGCTAACATAACAACAGCATAGCACCCACAAAATTAACAATCTCCATTATCACCAACAAAATTACATGATGATGGGGTCTCCTCCTCCTCTCTTCTTCTCCTTTTTCATCTTCTCCTTCTTACTCCTTCCTTCTTCCCTCTCCTCCTATTCCTTCGGTAAGCAACCACTTTCTCTCTATATCTATATCTATATATGTACACATTAATTAGCTTGCATTTTAACGGTCTGTAACTAACTTTTCATTACCCATATTTACACTTTCTTCTTCTTCTTCTTCTTCTTCTTCTTCTTCTTCAGACAATGCTTATCACATAGACTGTGGCGGTTCAACCGACTCTACCGATAAATTCAACACCACTTGGCTCTCCGATCGGTTTTTCACCTCCGGCTCTGCCGGTCTTGTATCTGAGCCGCTCCGTTTCCAGAATCTCCACGAGAAGACCGTCCGGTTCTTCCCCATCTCCTCAGGTAAAAAGAACTGCTACACGATTCCTAATCTCCCGCCCGGCGGTCGCTTCTATGTCCGTACATTCACAGTCTACGATAACTACGACGGCAAGTCACATTCTCCCTCCTTTGAAGTCTCCGTCGAAGGTACCTTAGTTTTCAGCTGGCGCTCACCCTGGCCGGAGGACATCAGCCGTTCAGGAGCATAC
This sequence comes from Panax ginseng, assembly GCA_020205605.1. NCBI lineage: Eukaryota > Viridiplantae > Streptophyta > Magnoliopsida > Apiales > Araliaceae > Panax > Panax ginseng. Next base: position 137,230,316 of record CM035135.1, on the reverse strand, counting down.
TCCGATCTTATTGCCTTCATCTCCGACGGCGAAGCAAACATATGCTTTTACAGCATTGCCACTGATCCACCTGTAATCGCCTCACTCGAACTCATTCAAATCGATCCGGCTTCTTACGACGCGGTTTCCACGGGAAACACCTCGATATTAGTGAACTACGGCCGGTTGACTTGCGGTTCAGACCAGTGGGGTCCGGGCTTCAGTAACGACACCGATCTGTTTTTCCGGTCATGGCAATCAGATGCCGAATTTCGGTCACCGAACTCAATTGGTATCAAATCCCTCTCCTCAGTCAAAAAAGTGATCAACACGAATCAGAGCCCGAATTATTTTCCAGCCAAATTGTACTCAACGGCTGTGACTGCGACCGGAGCTGGGGGATTGGAGTATGAATTGCAGGTGGATGCGAAGATGGATTATTTGTTGTGGTTTCATTTTGCAGAGATTGATGTGAGTGTGAATAGAGCGGGGAAGAGAGTATTTGATGTAGTAATAAACGGAAAAAATGTGACTAGGGTTGATATTTACAAAGAGGTGGGGAGTTTTGCAGCGTATAATCTGCACTATACAGTGAAAAATTTGAGTAGTACTGTCTTGAGTGTGAAGCTTGTTCCTGTTGTTGGTCCCCCTTTAATTTGTGGCCTCGAGAATTATGCTATTGTTCCAGCCGATCTGAAGACTGCGCCTGATCAAGGTATACGTGTGTATATAGATATATCTCATCTAATTCATAAAACTAAACTTACTTGAAGGGGTTTGCTTAAAAGTTCAAAAGAAAATAAAAGAAATGATGTCTATATCTTTATAAAAAGGACATTTGGTGGGTAGTTTCACACCAACTCCAATAAATAATTAGGATTTTACTGTAAATGTGTTACTAAACCCGGTCTTTTTTCCAGTATTAGAAACAAAATGAAACTTAAATGTTCAATATCAGCAAGAAGGTAGGTAATTGTTGATGGCTAAACTTAGGAAAACAGGATACTTTTAGCATGTGTGCTAACTATGACTTTTTTGCAGTTGTTGCTATGAGAGCACTGAAGGAATCACTCAGAGTTCCGGACAGAATGGGTTGGAATGGTGACCCTTGTGCTCCAACTACTTGGGATGCTTGGGAAGGTGTAACTTGCCATCCCAATAAAGTGGAGTCCGCACTTGTGGTCTCTCAAATGTAAGCACTGTCTTCTACTTATGATATTTACTACCTGCATAAAGAAATATGAGTATACAATCCAGTGGTTACTTGTTCATTTAAAAAGACAAATAATTGTGTTATTTTGAACTTGTTGGTTTTGTTGACTCTTCTTTTCATGGTTGAAGAGTAAATGGTTGAAATTTGTTAGTCAATGTGTAATATCAAATATACATTAGCCAGGTCAGCTTGCATTGACCGAATCTTTTTAACTGGACATGAATATAGTAGGAAATTTAAATTAGAGATTTTTTCGTTGTTATATGGCTCCTCGTATATCTAGAATTATCGTCATGGCTAAATTTAACAATCACCGGTTACCCCAGTGGATTTATTTCATGGTTTTATTTTGATGCATCTAATTGGTCTATCAAGGGTTGTCATCTATTAAGGGCCATAATTGACATGATGCCTTTCATATGATGCCTTGGAGTCTCTTTCCAGATAGAGTTGCTTGCTCCCTTTTAAATGCATTGATGCAACATCTTTCAAGGCTCTAGTATTTAATTTTGTTTTTAGTACTTTTTAGTTGCTATTGCTTTAGCTGCTTTGCACTTGATGAATATTATCGTCACATGTTTTAGTATTTTATAGGTTGATCTTACTCTCTTTGGATAAAGATTCAAACTCCTTGTGAGGTGGCTCAATGATTGAATTCATATAGTTGAAAATCTTAAAATTTCCAGAATTGTTTTTAGAGCTGCTGAGGATTTCCCTTCAACATTTAGTTCCTTTGATGCATTTCATAGCTTTAATATAGCATCTCACAGTTTTCTAGCGTTTTCCTCCAGTACTCTTGAGCTGTTTCATGTTTAACGTTATGTCTCCACAAAGAGTATTATCTCTGTTAGTTTTTCTTTTTTTAAGAGACTGAAAAGTTCAAACCCACAGTTTGAAGGCTAGTGATACGAATTCTTCTATCGTTATGATTTGACCAATAGACATGAAATTTGGGCTGTGGCCTATAACTCTTAGTGTAAGTTTTGGCCCTTAAAAAACCAGCTGAATCATTTTATTTTGTATCTACCAAATGGCCGACAAACAATAGAGGGTTTCCATTGGGTTTCTGATGCAAGAGTTTATTTTATTTTATTGTTTAATTTGTTTAACATTTAGAGTGCCATTTTAAATAAAAATGCTGCAAATAAATACTATACCAAAAATTCTAAGTATACGTCTTAAACTCTGTGGCACCAACACGGTTTTCAACCATGCAATTCAAAGGGGAACAAAGGGAGTATTAACCTATTTCACCATATATTGTGGTACTAACTTCCTCTCCAAGATAATTTGCTCTTCAAAAAAAATCAAATCTAAAAGATATTCTAGAAATCTTACTTTCTTAAAATAAATTTAATAATTCCTAACAATTTGCCTACGCTGTGTTGGAATTTATATGTATCAGTAGCAGTACCAATTTCAGTTGCAGTAGCAGTAGCAATAGCAGTTGCAGTGTAGTATTAACAAGAAGAATCAAAAAATAAAATTGGAACAACTTAGCTGGAAACCGAGGCGTAGCAACGCTACTGTTCTAAAAAGTGATTTCGCCCACTGATAATAACCACAGGTACAACTGGGCTGCTGGCGATCACCCTCCAGGATTCAACGGTAATAAGGAAGAAGAACGTTGGAATAGAAATAAATAACATGAACGTTGGACATTTACGCTAATGAACGTTGGAGAAATCAGAACAATGGGCTACCTGGGGTGCACCCGCGAAGCACAATCCACCGGATCGGAACCCCCCTGCGTGGGCGTAATGCGCGCACACACACGCACTAAGGTTTTCTGGCCGAAAGTCCGAGAACCAAGCTTGGCCTAGCTCAATTCCTTAACCGTTCTCATGTGCGCGAGCCCATCCTTATTTCCTCAACTAAGTTACAAAGCCCAAGCCAACATTTACTAATATACACCAAGAATGTTTTCAAATTAACCAATGTGGGACTTTGAAAAAACCAATAAATTTGAAGGATAACCAACAGGCTGCATCATCTTATTTGCTTCAAAATAAATTATTTAGTCGAATTTTTTAGGAGGTTGGTGACACAAACTTACTCTGGTAATTTTCTTGAACTCAAGTCTTGTATTTTTGAGATTGGACGGATGATGAATTTTCCAACCTTAACCACGTAATCCTTCCAATTCGACCATTAAGTTACAATAAAACAGTCTATGCTTTTGTCACAACTGACGAGTCACAAAGACTGATTGTATTTATCAATAGCAAATGGACCTTTAAATGGATGCTCGAACTAGAATTTTTGACAAGCATAACCTAAACTGTGGCCGGGATTGATGGACTCTTTGTAACTGAGTTATTAATTAATAGCATGGCACCAAAGATAGATTTTCCCTCACAAATGTCACATAACCCAAGAATTTAATGTATGTTGGTGGTGAAACGTGATCTTCCAAATGCCTAAGGTTTATAATTTCACTTTGATCTTCATAAAATCTCGGTGGTTTATAGAGAAGATCCATTGTTTCTGCCATTGAACGGAAGTTACTATGTGTTTTAAATTTTTATATTTTCAATGTTCTGGTTGTTTGGACATTGGTTAATGGCTTAAAGGGCTTTGTTGTGGTCTGAGCTAAATTTTTTAAAAGGACTAACAAAAAACAACTGAGGGCTGGACCAAGGTGAAAATGGGCTGGCTTTTACTAAATGAGCTGTAATGTTTCACACGAAACAGAGGGAAACAAAGTCAGGCTCCTTGCTCACCTTGATAAGCAAAGAATGAAATAATTAGCATAAAGTTTACCTGTAGTTCTTTTCTTTTGTTTGAAATACTGACTTATAATTTTGTCAATGATTGTAACTAAAATGGTGAATGAGGTACGATGTCAAATTCTCAAATGTATTGAAATAGATGAGGAAATCTATTTGTTATATTTTTTAGACCAGAATATCCCTGAATTATGTTATTTAGGGGTAACCCGTAACAACTTGGTTTCTCAAATCCCAATTAATTTATATCCCCCTCCCAGTTAAGCACAAAAGAAACCCCCAAATGAAAAATCCTGGCTTTCCTCCTCCTTTTCTGGCCCTACCATTAATTCCTAGGATCCATTCAATTATGAATTTTCTTCATTTTCCTAAGTAAATTACGCTTGCTTTCTATTTTTTTGTTATACTAAGATGTAATGAGTGGTGGTTGATTTGCAAGTTCATTATATACTTTTTGTATTTATTTTTCAGAGATCTTGGGAGCCAAGGCTTGAAAGGGTTTATTTCTGATCAAATCAGTCTTTTATCAAATTTGGTAAGCCTGTAAGTATCATCAGTTATTCTCTTTTGCCATTGAACAGTTACATAGCTTTTGCATGGCTGAGATTTGTTTCTCTGTTGCAACAGAAAGTGTGTCCAGTATAGAGGTAAATTCCATGAAGGGAGAGTTAATTTTTACATGGTTTCTGTGAGATTTTGGCAAGTGATTTACATTTGGTTGAACTTTGAGTTTGGAGTTGCTTGTGAAGTAGGCACTTCTAAATTGGTTATATTTTCAAAATGCATATTCTGATTACAGTTCCTTGTATGCTAAATTGTCAATATGTTAATATTTTCATATGAAAACCCATTTGTATGTAGATTTGTTTTCTATGCAGTAAGACTCTTCTATCAAGCATTTGGGAGAAACTACAAAAAATTGTAGCTACCATCTTATTTTATTCAAGAAATTTATTTGAACCTCTGACCTTGTGGGACCATGCCTCTAGATGTTAGAGTAGCAGTTGCATGAACAGTTTAAGCTTTGAGAGAATATGTGATGCTTTCTCTGTATCATCTTTAACACATTTTTTAGTCTTTTATAAAGCTTATCCTATGTTTTCCCTGTAGGGAAATCTGCAAAACACTCACCTCATGTTTACAATGTGCTCTGTGATTGGAGAAGTAATTTGACTTGCCATTTTAATCCAACCTCTTACAATTTGGTACTAACCTTTTCAATTGGAGTTTGCATAAACGAGTATTCAAATATTGTTGGTTAACTAACCACAGTTGGTGGACCTTATAAATGGGAAGGCAACTCCCTTAAAAGCGTTGTGAGTTTGTTTTTATTAACCATAAGTTGCTGTTGATTAATATAGAGTTGTAGTTATGGCTTTTGTGTGTGTGCATATGTGTATGTGTTTTCTTTCTGCGTTTTAGTTTTAATAACCCCCTTTATGAATTTAACTTGATGCTACTTATTATCATTGTCTTGTCAAGTAATTACCAAATAGTTATTCACATTTGTGTATGATACTTTGGGTTGTCCATATCTTTTCTTATGGATTAATTTTAAAATGTTTTTTCCTCTTGATTGCAGGAATTTAAGTTCTAATTCTTTGGGAGGTACTTTACCCTCAGGGTTGGGTCAGAAATCTCTTGTTAAGCTGTAAGATTTCATAGTTATGTCTTTAAGTAATTCTTACTTTTTAAGAGATGTTGTGGTTTGTTGCCTTGCAGAAGCAATGTCTCACTTGCATATATTTAATATTAATTCACAGTTTCAGCATTGTGTCAATGTAGGGATTTATCAAGCAATAAGTTTTCTGGACCCATACCGGATAGTTTAATTTCTTCAATCCTGCAGCTTGTGTAAGTTATGCTTCTTTTGTCATTCAAAATCTCCCACAATTCTGGTCATTGTTTTGATAGAGAGAGGGATTCACATAGTTTCTGATCAAGTTTACAAGTTGGCTTATTTGTTTGAAAGAGTACATTAATTTTTCTTCATACAAAGTAATGGATTGAAAAAATTAGAAATGATGTCAATTACTTCATATTTCGATAACCCCCTGATTATTCCTCTCTAGTTGTTAACAATATGCCATTTTTATTTCTTTCTTTATTGTTTATCTCATATCAATTTGTAATAATATCTACTTTCCAACTATGACCTCTTTATTTGCTTTACTAGATAAGAGATACGAAGAAGGAAATAGGGATGAGAATATAATTTATCGTTATAATTAAATTTCAATGAATCCTTAAACATTTTTTTGGCACAAGCCAAGCATAAAAAATTGTTGAAGTTTCTTTTTAAATCCTTCTTTAATCAAATGTACCTTTTTCGCTCATATGTCAGGCTGCTAAATGATAACTCACTTGATGGGAGAGTACCAGAGGAACTTTATTCAATTGGTGTCCACGGTGGAGCTATTGAGTATGTGATACTTTGGTGATTGCTTTATTAATTTTCAGTTTGTTTCATTTTTCATGCATTGAAAATCTCTACAATCTAAAAATATGTTGGACGTTGATTGCTTCTTTTTTTTGATTTTTTTAGTTAGTGCTCAGGGTATCTACTTATCTTCTTACAAGGCCATATATTTATTCAGTTAGCTACTTAGTTCCTTCAATTTGTCTTCTTATGAGGTCATACTGGTACTTTCTTGAGTATGGGCTCTAAAACAAAATAATATTTTGATACAGAGATAAATCTTTGAGCACTTCAGTTAGTCTCTTACTTTTGTCTTTTATATCTCCTTCATTACTTTTTTTGTCTTTTTAAGGTCCACTCTCTTTATCAATTTCACAAATTTACAACTTGGAATTTTATTTAAAACGGTAAAGCTGGGGTGCAGATAAACAAGGGTGTCTATGGTAATTGAGATGTCCAGACTCAGTACTGCATGGGTACTTATACTTGTCAAACTGGCACCACCCTTGGTGATTTGGGGTTGAACTTTAATTGCCAACATTTTACGTGATATGGATGGTGATATGGATGGAGTTTTCAATTTCAAAATTCAAAAAGTGACATTTGCAGTAATCAAGTTCTTCAACTTTTAACGACAAATGGAGTCTGCTTGAAAAATGTGGCGGTTGGATTTTTTTTGATGTTCATAGAAATTAGGCTCAGATTTCTCCTCAACTCAAATGAATTAATGAACAAAACTTTAGCTCCACTCCCAACTACTTGAGGTCAACCATGTGTTCATAATTCAATTTTCAAAACCCGTTTTACTCTACTCTTACCATTCTCGCTCAGTGTTTGCAACGTCTGAGGAGAAATCGATTGCATAACCTCTGAAACTGATGTATATATGGAAAAAGAGCAAATATAGTACACAGTCAACTTTTGTGATCAATACAAGGATTCAAATTACATTTGAGAGGAGTGTGGATGCATATAAGATATTATTACTGTCGTTAATTTCAAGTTTAATTTTAGCATAAACGTTTATCTGCTTCATCATCTTATCTAATCAGCATCATTTTTCCTTTTCACAGCCTTTCTGGTAATAAAGGCTTATGCGGTGTACCTTCTTTGCCAGATTGTCCTCTTTTCTGGGGACATGGTGGCTTATCTACCAGTGGTAAAATTGCAATAGGCATATCATGTCTTGTTTTATTTTGTTTGCTGTTGTTGGTGTTATACTTATGCTGCATCAGAAGGAGCCGTAATGATTATGATTTTGGTCTACCTCAGGAGTTGATGTGTAAGTTCTACTTCAAAACACTTCTGGTCTAATCTTACTCACTTTGCTGAAATATTTTCGAAATATTCATTTTTTGCTTTCATTTAATTTGCCTTTAATCTAATGCGATTAGTTCTCATTCGTGTTCTCTGAGTTAGAATCAGATAAACAGGAATTTAAATTTTGGTAACTTGTACATCTGTGTGATTTCTTCTGCATAGTAGGCTCTCTATTTTTTTCTTGTATCATTGGATGTTCCCCTCCCCCCTTCCCCTTCCCCTCTCCCCCTCTCCCACACACACAAAAAAAAATTGTCCTGTCAATTTTAGCTATTTATTTTCCATGAATTCTTGCCTTGTTTTTCTCATGAATGAAATTTAAACAATTTGATTTATTTGCATTGATACACCCCACCATGTTCCACTGTTCCTTTTTCAGTGAATTGTTTTGATTTCATATATTATGCTTAGAATCCTACTTTGCTGTTAATGTTTTTTTCCTCATCGTTTATTGTCTTTTCCAGCACTGGCTGCAAAGAGAAACAGATATCATAGGCAGAAGTCCTTAATGGCTCTTGAAATGGAGAGCCAACACGCAAAAGGATTTATACCAACTTATACTTCAAACTAACGGTGTCCTCTTGAAGAGGATAATTTAAATTTTGATAGAGTTGAACTTGCCAACAGGGTATAGAGGGGTGAATATGTTGATAAAAATTGCACAGAACATTACGGTGATGATTAGCCACGCCACGCCACGCCACGCCACCACGGCTTCAGAAAGATGTGACTTGAGGATTTGGCTTTGTTTCAGAAATCTGTATGGGAATGGGGTCCTGGAAAACCACGCAACTGTATAATGCATTGAATCTCATTATATTTCATGAATCAAGGAAACAAAGCAAATGTCCCAAAATGTATAATGTCTCATTATACTCGTGTATGATAGATAGAGCTGAAATCCATTACATGTAGATAAAAAGTGGTCCCTGACTTTCATTAATGCGTTATCTACTTCAACTTCTGGCACATCCTCATCTCCTTATCATATATACACCTGTTCAGCATGGGATCAGCTCAGCTATAAGATTAATATTTGGTGTTTTTTCTTGGATGGGTAATACCCTACAAGATTTTGTTTCTTAAATACTGCAAGATTCTTCAGGGGATGTTACCTTTGTAATTCATTTTTTACTATTCAGTTTTTGGTTGTGAAATCTTTACTGAAAATATATATATACTACAGACAGGTGTTGCTACCCCTAGGGCTAGTATTTTCCTTTCTAACCAGAAACAGACCTTGTATGCGAGTGAAACAACATTTGCAAGGCGCTCTAGGGAAGGGAGCCTATTAGGCTAGACATGCAACTTTTTGTCGAGTCTAAGATACTAAGTACTCCCTCCTTTTTTTTAATATAAGTTGTTTTAGAGTTATGCACAAGTATTAAAGTAATAATTGTATAGTATTAATTATAATATCAATTATCTATATTGCCCTTCTATTGGAATAAGAGATTGTTATTTATTGGACAGAAAATAGTGAGAGAATTAGCAATTAATGTTTATTTAAAATTTTAAAACGACTTATATTAAGGAACAAAAATATTTTTCTAAAAGGAACATGACAAAATGTGGTCCGTGGATATAGAAATATCCTGATACATAAATATACTAGTGCACAGATCATACATACTATAAAGAGGTGGATTCAGGATTCTTTACTGACGACTAGTTCATTAGAAATGATTCAAGGTTTTTTACAACAAATTAAAGAAAGCCTTGACTTTTCAGGTCGGTCTTAATAGAGTTAGTTAATGTGACACATTAAGTCAGTCATATTTCCGCTTCCACCTCAAACTCTACATAATTAATTGCGTCTCTTCTTTGACTCCGGATTAATGCTCAATAAGCTGGCTGGCTGGCTGGCTAATCATGGAATAATATTTAAAAAGTAACTTCACCTGTTGTCTCAAGTAAAAAAAAAAAAAGTATTTTATTTCTTCTAATAATAGTAATATAAAATGATACATTATCGTCTTCATTTTCAGAATATTTATATTATGTACTGCTTAGCCTTAAAATTTATTTATCCAAGAGGTAGTAGTACGTATAAAGAAATGGAGTCCACATGTTTAATTAATTAAGCAACTTCTTTTCCTAGTTTATTACTAAACCAAGTGAGTTAAACATATCCACGTAGTCGGTCGTTCCACCCACCAAGATATCGGTGTCCATTTCAAAACATAAGATTGATAAGAATTTATTTAATTTTATTCCGTACAATTATAAATTGAATTTTATTTATGAGATTTATTATTTTTAAAAAAATGAATATGTCAATTTTAAAATTAAAAATATCTTAAATTAATTTAAAAAAAATATAACATTAAATTTGAAACAAAGTGAGTATATTATTATACATGGATTTATAAAAATTGAAGTTGTTCCGTCAAGTTGAAGCATATGGAGTGTAATATATACAGAATGCATGTGATATTTGGTTCCCAACTTGTACGCAGTCACACCGCAGCGCTGAAGTTTGAAAAGAACATACAGTGATGAGTGACTGGGCGAGTGTATGAACGAATAATAATGGAAAACGCGTTAAATTGGAAATAAAATATACTACTTACATCCGCAGTCGACTCTTCTTCTTCTACTTCTACTTGACCTCGTTTTACGTACGCACCCCAAGTCTCCTCCACCCACTCACCCTCGCACCCATACTCATATATATATATATATATATATATATATATATATATATATATATATATATACTATGCTGATATTAAGTTCACCCTTTATCTAAATATCTTCGCTTCATTTATTTTTAGCGATTTGGATCGCAAGAACGATTCAAATTCGTCATTATACGTCATTCTGTCACTAAAAGTTAAAACGACGATTCTATATATAGTGACAGACTGAATCGTCGCTATATTGTTTTGTGTGTTTTCCATACCAAATGAGGAGTACCTACACTCTTCAGGACATTAATCTTTCATACTCATATATATATATATTAAATATAAACCCCCTTTAAAATAAAAGATGAATATGTTTTTTTAAAATTAACGTAAAACAAGCTACGTAACTGAACTGTTCCTGAGTACGGACGAGAGAGTTGATCGCCCCTGTTCCCCGATCAGAGGGGCCCTAATTTATATATATATATATATATATATATATATATATATATATATATATATATATATATAGAATTTTTAACATTTGATTAAAGATTTTGGCTTCTAAGAATATTAAAAAAGATCTTTCAATAAATGTATATTCTCATATATTCTGTTGTAGTCGAACTATTATGTTTTAAGGTCAAAAAATATACTTTTTTAAATACAATATATATTAATTATTTATTTATTTTTATCTTTATTTTTAGGTGATGATAATATTTTGTAAATGATCTTGTTTTTATTTTTTGTTCTAAACCACCAAAATTTCAAGAACGAATCTGCTACGTAACAACATAAAATATGTCTTTCAAGTTTGTACAATATTGATGGAATATATTTCCAAGAGAAAATTGTTCGTGGAAGTTCTTTTCATACATAATTCATAGAGTAGCGTGTACGTACTTCATTATACAGAGTGTATGTTATTTATGAATTTAATTAGCATAAAGTGAATTTTATAATAAATTTATTTTATATTTAATACAGTATTAATACACAGATGGAAGGATGATCTCTTTATCTGCGTGTTGAGAATAAAAAAAACTTACCATAAACAGTAATCACTCCCATTATTTATATAATTGTATGTATATATGTATGTATACGTTGCATGGGTGTATGTTGGAAAATAATATCATACTACTTGAGTTTTATATTTTCTTGTTATTTCAATTAGTGATAAGAATGCATGAGCTTAGATGTGGATTGAATTGACTAATTAAAGAAAGAAAGATAAATGCTGCTTATCTGAAAGTAACAGAAGAAAACAAGACAATTATATTATTGGTGGACGTGCCAACTAAAATACCAAGTGGCTATTAACATATTTTGACTTTAATCGTCGTAGACTTTAAAGTATATAGTAGTATATGTTTTATTTTTGTTTTAATAATATAAAAATTAGAATGAATCTGAATCGTTCTTGTATTTTTTCGTTCAAGATGAATCTGAATTAGCTATTTTTATACTTTTTCATCCAAATTTAAAATAAATTATATCTTATTATTATAAATATTGAAATGAGTCCTAATTCAAAATGAATTGTATCTTATTATTATAAATATTAGAATGAATATTATACTATATAGCAAGTATGATCAAGGTTAGTTGGTGCTTGACATGTCGGCAACACATAGTGTAGTATACATTTCATTTTCTTTCTTGCCCATAATTTACTTGGGATTATTTTTAATGTGACAGTTTCAAAGGATGGGATTGAGGGTCACCCTTTTTATTTATATTAAAAGTAATATATATATATATATATATATATATATATATATATATATATATATATATATAAAATTGTCAGTAGCTAGTTTCATGGCTTCATGCATATTGGAACATGGCGCATAGCTATGATCCATAACTCTCTTAACTATGTGATGTTGTTCTAAAGGGCCAACTAACAGATTCAGGTCCCAACTAGTATGTTTGAGCATATTATATAAGTTTTAGAGAAATTTTTTTATTCATTAATGTATTACGTTTTAAAATTTTAAATAAATATCAATAGCTTAGTTTTCGATATTACTCTAAGTATTAAATATAACTTTGGTTCTCTCATTATTTTTTGCTAAATAAATAATAATATCTTTTTTCAATACAAGGACAATATACATATTTGATATTATATTTAATGTTATACAATTATTTTCTTAATACTTGTGTACAACTCTAAAAAATCTTATATTAAAGGGATGAGGGAGTAATATTTATAAATATGAATAATATGATTGGATATTTTGGACATTACTAACAAAATTATTGGAAAGAAATAGCTAACTAGCTAGGATTCCATTGAACTAGTCAAGAGATTAAAATGAGACCCATGATACCACCTAATGAATCAATACATCTAGAAGGGACCAAAAGAAAGGAAGAGGAATAATTAGTTAGAAATTAAAGCTCTGAGAAACAAAACTTTTTCTTCCTTATTCTTTACTTCTCTAATAATAAAGACTCTTACTATATATATATATATATATTACAATAAATGTGTCCAATTACGATTACAAAATAGAATATTAAAATATAAATTTTTTAAAAAAAAACTATTTATTACACATTTATTTAAAAATAAATTATTACCCATACTTATTCGCATAATGAAAAAATCAATATTAACTTTGAAAATATATACCATTTTCCAATAATAAAAGAGTCATATTAAGGAGGAAAAAGACTCCTCCAGATCTGACACGTCTTCTCAACCAATGAGAATAGTTATGTGGCACACAGGGGTTAGTAGGTCCCATGCATTAATTAGGCAAAACGATCACAAGTCAAAGAATCATCCTAGCTACCCCTACCCCTACCCCTACCAGTCAATAAAAGTAACCCCCTTTGTTTAGCTTGTTTTCTTCAAAACAATGGCCAGCCTGTGGCTCTTTTTTTTCCCCTCCCAACACAAGTAGAAGAATTTTGTTATGGTCAACAACGTTGTTTTGTTTATTTTGCCTACATATTTTCTACACACATGTTGGTAATTAATTTCTTGTTAATTAAATTTATTTTTCCTTTTATTACTTGTAACTCTACACAATGAAACAAGAAATCTTAATTATAACCATATTATTTTTACATTTGGTCAAATGGTTGCCATTTAAAATCACGTTATATATTCCACAAATAATACTAGTCCCCTCACCCTCACCCTTGCAGGGATAATGTATACGGAGTACTTAATTAAGGAGCTAAAATTAATTTAGTACATGAATTTATTATCTCTCACATTTGAGGAATTGATAATGTATATTATTTATTCTAAGTAAATTGAGTAATATCATATTACTGCTATTAAATGTAAAGTAATGCTAGAAATCTATTCGAAAATTTTTTGTTTCTCTAATTTTAAAAATAATATATGGATCTCTCTCTCTCTCTCTCTCTATATATATATATATATATATATATATATATATATATATATACATATATCCTCCATCCATTCGGAAAAAAAAAATCTATTTTAGCTTAGATCCAATTAATTTGTAAATTTATTTTAGTTTTTAAAACAACAATCTTGTATTGAATAAAAAATTTAAGTAATTTGTAATATTCCTCTATACTCAAAATCAAATATTATATTAATTAATTAATTAAAATTAACTTTATACTAGTTACTATTAGTACTTCCTAACTTAATGGTGTGTTCATGTAATTGCGTGTGAACGGAGTGAGAAGATAAAGTTGACAACACAAAACTACAGCGGTTGACGCGGCACAACCAATTTGGAACATTTTCTATTTTGCTGTCCTAAAATCGAATCTGATGTTGTCAGCCCAATTATATACTCCCTCCATATTCTTAAATAAGTGGAGTAATTTTTTTAAATGATTTTATACTTATTAAAAAAATTATTTATTACTTTAATTTTATCATTAAAATTGATATGTATTACTACAATTATCTTTATATTAATATATATATATATATATATGTATATATATATATATATAATTGTTTAGATAAATAAAATAAAAAAATACTTGAGGATAATAGAGAAAAATTATAACTAATTCTTTTTTATAAATTTATTAACGTCAAATATATTAAAAAATTGAACACTTCAATTATTTAAGAATGAATGGAGTAGTAATTTACATTCAACCATTCAATTGAATTAACAAGAATTATCCGGCTCCTTTTGTTGAATGTATAATTCTTTTTTCTACAATATCTCACAATTATCTTGGATATAAACAAATCGAATCGGAGCAAACAAAGAGCTACTTGAATTCGATTTGAAATGATAAATTCGTACTCGAATTCGAATTATATTTAAAAATTCTTACTCAGATTCGACTCGACTCGAATATTTATTACTCGAATTCGATTCGACTCGACTTTTAATATTTATTCAACTACTTCGTGAGTTTCAAATTCAAGTTTCAATTCGAATCTCCACATAATAACTAGTTTTATAATAAATATAATTATAAATTAAATTTGTTATTTTACTTAAAAAAGATAAAATATATTTATTATTACACTTTACAGATATAAAATAATAATTAAAATTAAAAACAAAACAAAATAATAACTAATTATCCTAATTTGATTTAAATTTGTATATATTATAAGAGAACGATTTAACATCTAATCGAATATGTATTAACCGAATATGTATCGAATCACAATCAAAAATTCGAGTAGTTTGAATCTTAAACAAATGAAAGTATAACCTTACTCAGATTCTACTCATATTTTTATTCGAACTATTTTTAATACTTAGATTTAGATCATATTATTAACTAATTCAGCCTTCAGATTTTTTTCGAAATGAACCCGAATCGAATTCGAATCGCTGCGTATTGCTTACGTTCTTTATCTACATGCATCTCTTCATATCTTTTTCCTATTGCTAACTTAATTTAATCGTACAAGATTAAAAGACATGACATAATCTCGAATCCTTGGACACCTACCAAATTACCTATCCACTAATTAATCGTAACTTCTCTCATTTTGTACGCGAGCCGCCTTAGGTTTTAGATAAACGAATATACTACTATCTCCGTATCCAAACAAAGATTTCATAAACACTCCTCATAATAACGAAAGAATTATACTTTCTCCGCATCCAAACAAAGAATCTTGTATATTAGTATCAATGTCGTCGTCATCATACACGTAAACATTTTTTCCCGTAAAAGTATGTCATGGCAGTAGTTGCACGTGTCTATGAGAATGACGTGGCGTTCTAATCTCAAGTCGTATGTTGTTAAGTTCATCTCCAACTAAAAAGGTTAGGTGCCCCAAGCATGTCGAAAGTGGGAATATGGAATACTTTCATTATAGGTTTTTGTTAGGCAAAACTAATGATTTGGTCATTAAAGTTAGCACGTTTTATTGAATACCCGATTAAATTTTTAATTTTTTAAATTAAGTTATTGAATTAATTTTTATTTTCAAATTGGGTCATTCTGTTAAAAAAGTTGACAGACGTTAATTTTATATCTACGTGGCGCAGACGTGAGAAAAAAAAATAAAAAAAATTGCATATGTGGCAAAAAAAAATGAAAAACAGATTTTAAAAATAAAAAATTAACATTTTAAAGTTTTAAAAATAACAAAAACATAATAAAATAAAACAAAAAATAGAGGTTTTTTTTAAAAAAAGTAGATTTTTTTAAAAAACAGAATTTTTTTTTAAAAAAAAACTGATTTTTTAATAATATGATTTTAAAAAACAGATTTTTAAAAAACAATTTTAAAAACAATAGATTTTTTTTTAAAAAGATTTTTTAAAAATGTGATTTTTAAAAAAATATTTTTTTTAAAAAATGTTTTTTTTTTAAAAACACATTTTAAAAAAAATACGCTTTTTTAAAAAAATAGATTAAAAAACAATTTTTTTAAAAACAAATTTTTTAAAAAAATAGATTTTTTTAAAAACATGTATTTTTAAAACAAAGCAGCTTTTTTTAAAAATCAGATTTTTTTGTTTTATTTTATTATGTTTTTATTATTTTAAAACTTTAAAATGTTAATTTTTTTATTTTTAAAATTTGTTTTTGATTTTTTTATAGGTATACATCACCCATCAATTTCGATCAAGTCGCCAGATACATATAAACACGGTTAAATACAAATACAATCTTTAATATACAACAAAGACATGGTACATAATACAAATACAATATTTAATATGAGTTTTAATACAAATATTGTTTTCTAGATAATATCCACTCGTAATAAGTCCTCATTACATTTATTGTCACACTATTTAATGTAATAGTGAGGACTACTAATGCTATCATCCGGATTGTCAACCGCTTCCCGACTCGTCCCCAACTATATTCTCATTTTCTCAAGAGAGAAAAGTGAAGGAAAGGGTGAGCTCAACTAGCCCAAAGAAGAAATATTATGACTAAGATAATGCGTAATAAATTATCATTAGTCTTCAACAATGTTAAACCGATAAAATACAATAGACATCAAGTTTAATCGCAATGAACAAGCAATCCATTAAAAGAGTCAAGAGAGAATAAAATCTACTATCTTTTATGATTTAAAAAGTTTTTCATCACTTTTATCGCCGAGACTCAAATTTTAATAAATAATCCACATCATCAAATCATCCCCGCACTACGTGCCAAGGATATTATTTAAGATCACCACCATTAATTATCCATGCACTACACGGCCAAAGATAATCGTGTTTTCATCAACTATCCCCGATCATGCCATAAAATAATTCATCTTTGCTTCCTCGTCAAGAGAATCCATAGCCATAATCATACCAAAAATCGGCCCATCAATGCACTACGCCAATGAGGACTTTTTTCCACATCATTTGTAACATTACTACTGGCCATGATTATACCGAATAATCCCTCGGTCATAATCATACCAAGTCCATCTATGCACCATGTGCCGTGATGACTTTCAACAAAAAATATAAACATGAGGATGATGACAATGATATAAGAATTCAATAAAACAAGTTCAAGAATTAAATTATTCAGAACTAATAACGCCCAAATTGTCAACACGATACTTTTTGTAGAGAGTAAAATTCAAGAATGCTCGTAAGAATATTTTCATGAAAAGATATCGATGAAGCGCAAATATCAAGGATATTCCACTAATTTCATGGAGTATAGAAGTCAAAACTTTAATCAACCGAGTATAATAAAGAATGGAATAACAAAAGAAATCACCATGCACATAGATATCAGAGAGTATGTGTTATTCCAATGTAATAATAAATAACTGAACTGTGTCAAAGCGAATACGCACCGGATGTGATATTCCAATGTAATAATAAAGAATGGAATAACAATGTAAATCACCATGCATGCAGATTTCAGATAGTACAAAGTTATTCCAATGTAATAATAAATAACTAAGTCCAGTCCCAGAAAACGATGTTCCATGTGATATTAATGGAATAACAAATAAATCATAATAAAGAAGTTATTCCAATGTAATAATAAATAACGAACTGAAGCAGAAACGCATGCATGTGATATTCCAATGTAATAATAAAGAATAAAACAGAAAGAATGTGAATTCCAAAATAATAAGAATTTGTACCAATTTCATAGTATAGTATCATCACAGACATAAAAGTTATTCCAATGTAATAATAAATAATGGAATAATGTAAGTTCTCTTCAAAAATATGAAGAAATAAATAATACCACTTACCTTATAAAGAAGAAACGGATATAGAAGAAAAGCTTTACGCGTAATACTTTTCTTTCTCTCTATAGTTTCTCTCTAGAGTTTCAGTGAATTCGTAAGAAATAATGAAGGAATGAGCTTCTATTTATAAGAATGGATCGCATAAGAACTAATTCATGAACGGTCCGTATTGATTTACTTTTTAATCTGGACTATCCGTATTTAAAGCAAAAATCTTTTAAATAAAATATAATATATTCTATTTATAATCTAATAAAACTAATAACTTTATAAAAGTATTCTGCTTTTTATATAAAAAGATTTTACTATACAAAACACTATGCGCAAGCACTATGCAATACTATGCATAATAAAATATAATATATTCTATTTATGAATAACTTTATAAAAGTATTCTGCTTTATATAAAAAGATTTTACTATGCAAAATACTATGCATAATATAATATAATATATTCTATTTATGTAATAACTTTATAAAAGTATTCATTTTTTATATAAAAGTTTTTCCGCTTTTTATTACATTAATAATACTAATAAAACAAAACTTATATATATATATATATATATATAACAATCAACAATAATTGAATCAAATAACGTGAGATACTATGCAAAGAACTCATCAGTAAGTAATAATTGAACAAAACCGAGTGACTTCTCACGTAAAGATCAATAATCAATACCGCAAGTGCTACTATGCAACCACACGACATCGACATCATTTCTTTTACTACCGAGTAGTTCAACAAAGATTAACGGTAAAAACTTCCGCCGTTATTTTCATAAAAATATTTTTGTCGCTTTTTCAATCCGATAATAATTCCGCCAGGGGTCCACTAATGATTGTGTCGTCGCATTTAATATTCCCCACACAAAGAATATTCCCCACCAATCAAATATAATATAACAACTTGCATACTTTGCAAAATTTATAAATATTACCCACAACTATAACATTATATTAAATCCACACCATAATATTCAAAAAAAAAATCGAGAAATTTAAATCTTTATTCGTAAAATTTGAGATTTTACAATCTCCCTCCTTATGAAATTTTCGCCTCAAAATTTACGTGACGCACTCGGTACGCTTAAATGATGAGGACACTTCGTCCGATTCTAACTCTCGAGGTATAACCTTTGAGTGTTGAATACATTCCGTGATTTTAACAGTACATCTTCATACGTTAAATTATCCGCTATCTCGTCCTAGTTCTAAATCAATAATGTGGTTCGGTCGTCCACATATTTACGTAACATCGATATGTGAAAAACGTTATGAACACGCCGACATACTTGGCGCAGTAAAACGAGTCTATAGGCCACGCTCCTACCGATCAAGGATTTCAAATGAGTCAATAAAATCGAGGGTTGAGATTTCTCTCTTCATCGATTCTCGCTTCTAGAATAACGCCTCTTGAACCTTCTTTTTCACATTCATCGCCCGAGTATTTAGCTTGAGCGGCTTTTAACTTTATCGATTAAAGTCGATTCTACTCAGATATTCATTATCTTCACGTAGGTTCGTGATATTCACACTCATAAACGCATACGATCTTCTACTCAACGCCGCCTACCACACCTCGCTTTTCCCACGATGGTATTGAATGGTACGATCGTAATCTTCAACAAATTTCGAGTCAACGCTTTGGCGCATGTTACGCTCGCTTTTAGTTGAAGAAATATTTAAGGGTTTTAGAAATGGGGTTTTGTATCGGGGTCAAGACAAAATTTGATTTCACGCCTGGGTAGGCCAAGAAGTCTTCGTAAATACGCCAAGAAATTTATTAACAATAGAAATATCATTCACAATCGTGACTCTCATCCAAGACTTGATAACACGTCACATTGATACCTATCAACTTGCCATCGTTATTCACAACGTCCCCTATGTAAAGTCCGCTTTTTGCATTCCACACAAGGAAGTCAACAACGAAAGGACCGGGCTCTTTTACTTATGGCTTGATATGACAATGATCGATTTTAGTGGTTTGGTTGCTTGAATTCGCAGATAACAAAGTTGGTTAGAATATGAAAGCTAACAACCTTATTAAAAGCATGATGAGTAGTTAACCAATCGATTCCTAAAATCACATCAAAGGCAAGTATTTTCAAAGAGATAAGATCGACAGTAACGTGAAAGTGTTGATTTGAATCAAACAAGATTTATAAATAGTGGAGGTAACGAAGGTTTCTCCCAACCGAAGTTTCAACAGATAAATCAAAGTCTAACTTCCGAGTTAAATTCAAACATTGAACACAACTAAGTGGAATGAAAGAGTGAGTAGAACCCAGATTCAACACAGATAGACTTCGCAAGAGTTTATGATTAACTTACCCGTGATAATTTTATTCGTGTTCTCTCGTCAAAAAAAAAACGCTCTCTTAAACTACCGGCTTTGGCTTGTATCGGGACATCCTTTGGCATCACCATCCCAAATTGGACTTCGACTTCACCATACGACAAAATCGAGCTAGGTGACTTTCTTCTTCCGCAATTAAAACACGCTTTGATTGTTGCAGCATAGCTTTGATTTCCGATGTGTCCCTCCCGTCCGCATTTGAAACATACGACCGTGGTGGTCGTTCTTCTTCCTTTGAAAACGGTGTCGATGTCGCCGCTTCTTTCCATCATTATTGAACCTTTCTTCTTGAAATTTCCACTTCTATTATCTTCGCCATGATTACCATCAAGTGGTTACCATTCATGGCATGATAATTTTCCACGATGGTTATCATTGTTTCGACGACCGCTAGCACCGAAGACGATTATTATCGTGTTGTTGGTCGTTGCCTTTTGGTTGTCAGGCCGACTCATTATCGCGCTCCAATAATCGAGCCCTATTCACAACATCTCAATATAAACAAAGTTTGTGAGAAATGAGGTATCGACGATATTGGGTTTCAAACCTCTTAGAAACATTCGCCATTCGCTTCCTCATTATCGACCAAATGGGATGCAAACCGAGACAACTCGCAAACTTAGCCTCGCATCGCGACACTGGCCATATTGTTTTGCTCCAACTTGATGAACTCCACCTCCTTCATGTGATGAATACTTTCGGAAAGTACTTGTCGTTGAACAACTCTTGAACTTCTCCCAAGACATCTTGAAAAGGCCAGTCTGGGTATATTTTTTACGATTCCCACCAAGAATCGCTTCTTCACGCAACATAAAGGTGGCAAATGGAACCTTTTGCTTCCTCTCGAGCATCCCAAGACATCAAATATCTTGGTGATCCGCTTTAACCATGTCTCCGCCTTTAAGTGGTTCTCGCTTTCCCAAAAACTCGGTGGTCCCAGCCTCGAATCGCTTAATAATGACCAATCGTGGGTTGCCATTATTTCCACCTATATTTTGAACATGAGTCTCTCTTACCGTTGTTGCATGAATTGTATAAAGCCTCCTAAACATTCCATCGCTCATCATTTGGTCGTTGTTGTTGTTGTTTACGTGAGGATTATCGCCTTCCCGATGCACATTATCCCGATTATCGATATGTGGAGACTCAACGGCCTCCGTGCTCCATTGCTATTCTCAACATTTTTAGGATGCCATTTTCAAATACCGCAACAAAACAAGGGTTAAATAACATATCACATATTATCCTATATACTCCAATCAACCAATTAAATACCAAATAAACTTAGGTAGGTCATACTAGCGAAGGCGAATTCCCGCTCTCCCTCCTAGTTCTTTGTCTCACATCTCACCCAGGATCATATCCCTAAGCTTTGATACCAACCGTGACGCCCAAAAAATAGTGTATACATCACCCATCTTGAGTCGCCAGATATACATGGTATGTAATACAAATACAATCTTTAATATACAACAAGAGAATATGAGTTTTAATACAAATATTGTTTTCTAGACAATATCCACTCTCGTAATAAGTCCTCATTACATTTATTGTCACACTATTTAATGTAATAGTGAGGACTACTAATGCTATCATCTGGATCGTCAAACCGCTCTCCCGACTCGTCCCAAATTTATATTCTCATTTCCTCAAGAGAATAAATGAAAGAAAGGGTGAGCTCAACTAGCCCAAAGAAGAAATATTATGACTAAGATAATGCGTAATAAATTATCATTAGTCTTCAACAATGTTAAACCGATAAAATACAATAGACATCAAGTTTAATGCAATGAACAAGCAATCCATTAAAAGAGTCAAGTAGAGAATAAAATCTACTATCTTTTATGATTTAAAAGTTTTTCATCACTTTTATCACGAGACTCAAATTTTAATAAATAATCCACATCATCAAATCATCCCCGCACTACGTGCCAAGGATATTATTTAAGATCACCACCACGAATTATCCATGCACCACGGGCCAAAGATAATCGTGTTTTCATCAACTATCCCCGATCATGCCATAAAACAATTCATCTTTGCTCCTCTGGTCAAGAGAATCCATAGCCATAATCATACCAAAAACTCGCCCATCAATGCACTACGCCAACGAGGACTTTTTCCACATCATTTGTAACATTACTGGCCATGATTATACCGAATAATCCTCGGTCATAATCATACCAAGTCCATCTATGCACTACAAAAGCCACGTGATGACTTTTCAACAAAATATAAACATGAGGATGATGACAATGATATAAGAATTCAATAAAACAAGTTCAAGAATTAAATTATTCAGAACTAATAACGCCCAAATTGTCAACATGATACTTCTTTGTAGAGTAAAATTCAAGAATGCTCGTAAGAATATTTCATGAAAAGATATCGGATGAAGCGCAAATATCAAGGATATTCCACTAATTTCATGGAGTATAAGTCAAAACTTTAATCAATCGAGTATAATAAAGAATGGAATAACAAAAGAAATCACCATGCACGCAGAGATTCAAGATGACAAAAGTTATTCCAATGTAATAATAAATAATGGAACCAGTCAAAGTAATAATACGACCAATGTGATATTCCAAATGTAATAATAAAGAATGGAATAACAATGTAAATCACCATGCATGCAGATTCAGATGATACAAAGTTATTCCAATGTATAATAAATAATGGAACTAAAGTCAA
This sequence comes from Panax ginseng, assembly GCA_020205605.1. Classification (NCBI taxonomy): domain Eukaryota; kingdom Viridiplantae; phylum Streptophyta; class Magnoliopsida; order Apiales; family Araliaceae; genus Panax; species Panax ginseng. Next base: position 137,207,307 of record CM035135.1, on the reverse strand, counting down.
AGTAAATTCGCACGCATGTGATGTTCCAATGTAATAATAAAGAATGGAATAACAATGTAAATCACCATGCATGCAGATTACATGTAGATAAAAGTTATTCCAATGTAATAATAAATAACGGAACCAGTCCCGGCCAAAACGCATGCATGTGATATTCCAAATGTAATAATAAAGATTTTAAACCAGTCCCACAGTAAAACTAATAAAACATGCAATGTGATATTCCAATAATAAATAATAATAAAGAATGGAATAATGTAAGAATTTCACCAAGTATAGGGTAGATGGAATGTATAAAAGTTATTAAAGTAATAATAATAAATAATGGAATAATGTAAGTTCTCTTCATGAATACGAAAAGAAATAATACCCCTTACCTTATAGAAGAAACCGGATATAGTAAGTAAAGTGAAGTAAAGTAATACTTTTCTTCTTTCTCTCTATAATTTTCTCTCTAGAGTTTCAGTTTGAATTGTAAGAAATAATGAAGGAATGAGCTTCTATTTAAAGAAGAATGGACTGCATATAGTAACTAATTCATGAACTATCCAGATTGATTTACTTTTTAATCTGGACTATCCAGATTTAAAGCAAAATTTTTTAATAAAATATAATATATTCTATTTATAATCTAATAAAACGAATAACTTTATAAAAGTATTCTGCTTTTATATAAAAAGATTTTACTACGCAAAACACTACGCAGTGCACTATGCAACACTACGCATAATAAAATATAATATATTCTATTTATGTAATAACTTTATAAAAGTATTCTGCTTTTATATAAAAAGATTTTACTATGCAAAATACTATGCATAATAGAATATAATATATTCTATTTATGTAATAACTTTATAAAAGTATTCTGCTTTTATATAAAAGCTTTTTCGCTTTTATTACATTAATAATACTAATAAACAAAACTTATATATATATATATATATATATATATATATATATATATATATATATATATATATATATAACAATCAACAATAATTGAATCAAATAACGTGAGATACTATGCAAAGAACTCATCAGAAAGCAATAATTGAACAAAATTGAGTGACTTCTCACGTAAAGATCAATAATCAATACCGTGTGCTACTACGCAACCACACACGACATCGTATTTTTACTAATGAAAGTAGTTCAACAAAGATAATCAGTAAAACTTCCGCCGTTATTTTCATATAAAATATTTTTGTCATTTTTCAATCCGACAATAATTCCATTGTGGGGTCCACTAATGATTATGTGTCATCGCATTTAATATTCCCAAAACACAAAGAATATTCCCCACCAATCGAATATAATATAACAACTTGCATACTTTGCAAAATTTATAAATATTACCCACAACTATAACATTATATTAAATTAAATCCACACCATAATATTCAGAAAAAAAATTTTCGAGAAATTTAAATCTTTATTCGTAAAATTTGGGATTTTACATGATTTGATTTGATGGATTCATTTGGGTTTTGGGTTTTGATCTCTCTCGATCCTCTTACATTAAATGCAACTGCTTTTTTTTTTGCGGCCATGGCGATGTGGCACACTCTTTGCCCTGATTACATACAGATCTGAGCCTAATCCTTTTTCCTTTATTTTGATTTATCTAGACTGAATGTGTTTTACTGATTTATCGATGAATTGGATTTTGTTTGTACTGATATATATATTTGTATTTGATGGATTCATTTGGGTTTTGGGTTTTGATCTCTCTCGATCCTTCTTACATCGAATGCAACTGTTTTTGCAGCCATGGCGGTGGCACACTCTTTGCCCTGATTACATACAGATCTGAGCCTAAAACTTTTGCCTTTATTTTGATTTATCTAGACTGAATGTGTTTTACAGATTTATCGATGAATTGGATTTTGTTTGTACTGATATATGTTTGTTTTACAGATTTATTTCAAGTAACCATTCTAGCTCATGCCGCCATAGTTGATTATCTTCAGTTCTTCGTTTCGGTTTGCTAGGTTTTGATTTAGAATTGGGGGAGAGATGGTGATCGACGAATTTGATTTCCTTTTGTCTGATATGTTGCTTTTAAGACATTGACGATTTTGCCCATAATATAAAATGATTTGTTTATGTAATGAATAATAAATTGTTTTTTTTGCCACGTACGCTTGTTAAGACCCCACACAATTAGCCACCTCAGCAATTTTTGACGTGGCGTGTTCAATTTGGTGTAATTAGAAAAAATTGATAGTTTAATCACCTAATTGACAAAATTGAAAGGTGGATCACCGAAATAAAATATACCCTATAATTTAGGGTACTAATTTATATTTAAGCCAATATTAATATTAACTACTATGGTCGAGACATAATTATTCTAATAATCTGATAAAATGAAATGTTTAAAACAGACTGACTTTATATATATTGCCTCGACCAATAGAAATTAAAACTATTTACAACCAAAAAAATAAGTTGAGTGATTTCAATTGTAAACAAATATCATAATTCTCTATTTGTTTTGCAGTAAACGCACGAAAACAACAACCAGATTAGATCTGATTTTTAAGTAGACTGACTGCAGGTCCTAGCGGTCAAGAAAAAACAAGCGAGTTGTGCAAGCCGCTAGAAGGACTAGCGACTAGGTCCATGTCCAAATTATTAGATATGCTATTAGACGGTTGGAGATCTAGTTATGGGGAATGACCCATTGCATATATTTGCTATGGATTAAAAATAGGCATATACCATCACTATTGTTTGATATAAAAATCAACGGCCGATATTAATTCATGTCTACTATTATTGGTAGCGAATGACGCTGAAATAGTACAATTATCCGCTATTAATTAATAGTAGCGGACGCAAATTTTTCAGTTTTAATTTCGACTGTTGGTTCTTATATTGAACAAATACATATTATGTATCATTATCCTATATATATATATATATATATATATATATATATATATATATGAAAAGGATAGGCAGGGGGTCACATTCACAACAAAAGATAAGCCATTATGATCTAGATAGATCATTTTGGGAGAAACTTCAAAATCCATTATAAGATCAAAAAAATGTAGATGATGATGGAATTAAAGAATTAAAAGATGAGTAAGGAAGCACCAAACATGACCTAAGGTTATTCATGTTTAATTGAGATTATCCTCATGCTTAATTGTAGGAGGTTTAACATTAATAACTAAAATAATCTCTTAATCTAAAGTGGGAACGGATCGCTAGAAGATACTCATACTATAACATAAAATAGTCGTAGATTAATAAGGGGAGTATTAATTTAGTGATATCATAGAGCAGAAAAGAGTATAGAAAACGGTGTACGTTCTTGACATAGGATTGATGTTAATTGTGTGGACATACAAACTAAAAAGATTTTATGGGTTTAATGCATCATTGATTTAGGATGATCAGGAGCAAAACTAGAGCATAGCTACCACCACTAAATTAAGGCGATGATGATCTTAATTACGGAGTAGTATATGTAGAAAGCTAGGTCATCTTAATTAATTTCAATTTCAATTTCCAGTGAAGGATTAATTAACCACCTCAAATTAAAGCAACATGATTTATTTGAAATAATCTATCGTCATTAACTTTTCACATGTAGTATATACAGTGGCGAAGCCAGGAGATGTTGTCAGTGGGGGCGAAATTATTACTGAGTTATAAATAATTTGGCGGGGTTTTGAAAAAGGCTTTAAAACCAATATTTTTAATACTTTATACTTTCGAGTATATATATATATACTATATTACAATGAAAATATAATGAGTTTTAATATAGTATATATATACTATATTGACTCATAATAGATATTTTAATCATAACTGTTTATAAATAAGTAATTCATTATTTATTTATTAAAATAATATATTATTATTTAGTTTAAAATATTATTATAGAGATACATATATTGAGAGGATATGAGTCATGTGGTTAAAATTTGATTGACAAAGTTATAAATTTTCAATTTAACCTCGTATAATAGAAAATTTATAAAATTTTAGTGGGTATTTTATATATAATAGTTAAATTTTTTAAAATTTACTTTATATTATAAAGCAATTTTTTTTTCAGTGGTGGTGATTGATTTATACATATCTATGTGGCTTCGCCACTGAGTATATATATATATATATATATATATATATATATATATATATATATATATATATATATATATATATATATATTATGCTCTGCCAGTGGTGAATTAAGAACATTAATCGTGGGATGTGATTAAGAAATAAACCGCCATCATATATATATGGTTCATGAGGTTATGTAAAGAGGGAGAAGTAAGTACATTTGTAGTTTTCAGTCCTGCATGTACAGCTAAAATTAATTTGAAATAATACTCAATTCACTGTGTACGTGCATGAGAGTAGTACTCAAAAGTTATGAAAAGTTATTCTAAGAGATAGATAGAGTTGATTGAAGGCTTATACACAACCACCAGATGAAGTGTAGACTTTAGATCAATTAGTTAGTTCATTATATATATATATATATATATATATATATATATATATATATATATATATATATATATATATATTAAGTATCTGATCACAAGTCACAACATACTATTGCAATATCCACTAGCAATATACTTGTACCTATTGTAGTAGTAGTACATACACAAGCAATAAATATACATTAAATCATGCATCTATATTTAAACATAGTTTAATTATTGGTTTGATTATTGGTACTATATTGTTTTTGATGTTTTAGTTGAAACATGAATATTTTCAAGAGGGTAATAAACTGATCGAAATGATTGTGAATATTTCCAAGAAGAGCATGAAGTAGGGTCCATTAATTAAGAACGATAGAGTTGAGACCCATCACATTGTCATGGCCTCTCACTCTCTTCCCATGACAATCCAACCTGGGTAGACTAGGAATATGAGTATTTACTTCCCACTTATGGGGAGGGGAGGGGAGGGGAGGGGAGGGGAGCGGGCTGTAAATAACAGAAAGACAGCTTTTCCGTATCACTATACCAATAATACCGTACCCCTACTTATACTGTCCTTAGAAAACAACACATGCATATATAATTCAAACAAAAACTCTAAATAATAAACCAAATAATATATTCTGATCATCCTCTTAATTATTAATTACATGCCTTGATATATAGATAGTATTATTATGAGTATTTTCTTTTGATTTATTTAAATATAAATTAAATACTTAGATAGATAGATAGATAGATAGTACAGTATTATACTCCTACACTACAAGCAAGTAGTTGTTTATTTTTAGTAAAAAGGGTATCTCCAAGGGGGACCAACACCATATATATTTACAAGAAACTCGACGACAACCAATGTTAGAAACTACTAGTAAAAGCAAAGGCCACCGCCCGGTTTAAGTTAGCCAGCCCTCGGTTTACATCAACTTGCCTGTGGGGCCCTATAACACATAGGACTCCTCCGTACATAATCATACTAGTAGTGGATTGTACGCTCCGAGTTTTAAAAAGTCATGTGTTATTATTATATTATTTATTTATAAAATAAAATACTTTTGAATTATTATATAACACCTCATTTGATTTCATAATTTAATATTAATCCACTTCATATTTACAAATTATATAGTTATAATTCACACATAACAAACTATAATTGTAATATTCTTCTGGAAATGCAGGTGTAAAATATCGTTCGACTTTTTGCGCTTTGATATTCTTGTCTTCTGTCGGTGGATGGGATCAAGTTAGTTAAATGTGATTTTATAAATGGATTAAATATACTTGCTATATATACCGCAAGCAAACTTAAATAAAATAATAAAAAAAGATCTTTGATGTCCATAAATTTATGAGAAAACTAAGGTGAACCTAGCCAATAAGACAAACCAGGGGGCAGGGGATGCGGGGTGCGAGGGTGGGGTGGGCAAAGTACGAATCAAATTCATGCCAGGCGGGTAAGATTTATGGGAATTTTTTGTTGGGTGAGCTTAATTTGTCGTCATGTATATCCATAATCCATCCCTCTTAAACATTGGCCCATCACCCCCTCCTGGTGGAACCGTTCCTCATTCTTTCTCTCTATCTATACTTAAACTTAAACTATAAAATAAACAAACAATTCGGCCGATTGATTAGCATGATTCATTAAAAAAATTGATTAATTTCATTTCAAAATATAAATAAGTTAAATATGAGTACATTTTAAAGTTCGATAAATTACTCGAACCTCCTCAAATTATAATTTTCTATTGATACTCGGATCATATTCGTTAGAAAAGTCCAAACCGCTTAGAATTACCAATTTTAATCGTGTTCGATTTCAGAATTTAAATGAGCCTCAATCAAATCTTATTTTATACTCGATAAATTTTGTGAACCAAATCTGAGCAACTCAATACTCAGATCGACTCGATTCATTTACACTCTTACTTAATCTTATGAAACACACAAGTTCCCTATAACAATTTATGTAATTTAATTAGCTTTATAAATTAAATAAAAGGTTACAAAAAGTAAAACCTAAATAATAAAAAATATAAATATCATTAGATTTATAAAATAAATGTAAAAGTAAAACGAAGAAAGGCTTCACAAAAGAATGACGTCATACTCTTTGTTTAGATTTATATAAAGAATTGATATTTCTATTAATAAAATTTAATATTTTTATAAGATTTTACTCACATAAGTGTGTGATTTATTTATTATTTATATAATTTTTTTTATAAAATTATTATTTTTACTTAGTATAAATATCGATTCCATCTCTCTCTCTCTCTCTCTATATATATTGTATAGCATTGAGTAAATGGAAGAATACCAAAATATCATTTTTTTTTATCTAGCCCTATCCTACTGATTCTCGATCAAAATCCCTTTTAATATTTGTCCCTACTTTTAATACATACACCGGCACTAGAGTATTGTAAAAATTGTAATATATCCAAATAATGATTACAGAGAGAGAGAGAGAGATTGGAGGTAGTAGTGAGCAGCAAAACTCAGGGGAGATGAATGTAAGTAAAAGACGCGGTCCACAGTCATGTGATCCCCCACTCCCCATCAACTTGCTCATCTCATCTTCTGCGTACCCCACTTTTTACACTCGCCCCACAACACAAGCATACCATTACCATTCACCATTCTCAAACTTAATTTCTCTCACATACAACACCCTCCCCCCCCGCAATGAATCTTCCTAATTACTACCTCTGCTTCTTACCAGCTCTTAAGTTTGACCCACCCAAATCTCCATATCATCTTCTCCTTTTACCAAACTATACAATCTCTAACCAATTTTATACTCCATAATAATATTAGTATTCAAATATACCACATGTACACCCATAACCAACACTTAGCCGGGCCATTTCCTTTCCTATATATATTCAACCTTCTCCCAAAACCCACTTCAATATCATCACACTTCTCTCTCTCCACAATTAATCTCTTCAATAAACAAAAAAGCCTAAAGATGGATGGAAGTAGCATAGATGAGAGCACAACGAGTGACTCCATACCCATCACACCAACAACATCTATATTCACTTCACCCGCCGTGACTAAGTCACCAGAAAGTCTCTGCCGAATGGGAAGTGGCTCCAGCGTCGTACTCGACTCCTCCGACTGCGGCCTAGAAGCCGAGTCAAGAAAGCTCCCCTCCTCGAGATTCAAAGGAGTCGTCCCTCAGCCTAACGGCCGATGGGGCGCTCAAATCTACGAGAAACATCAGCGAGTTTGGCTGGGTACTTTCAACGAAGAACACGAAGCCGCCAAGGCTTACGACATCGCCGCCCAACGTTTTCGTGGCCGCGATGCGGTTACAAACTTCAAGCCATTATCCCAAATTCAAGAGGATGATATGGAAACAAATTTCTTGAATTCCCACTCCAAGGCCGAGATTGTGGATATGCTTCGTAAACATACTTATAGCGATGAGCTTGAGCAAAGCAAAAGGAACTATGGTTTCCAAAAAACTTGTAACAGTGAGGGAATTTGCGGTTCATTTGGTGGTGAACGAATCACGAAAGCACGTGAGCAGCTGCTTGAAAAAGCAGTGACCCCCAGCGACGTGGGGAAGCTGAACCGGCTTGTGATTCCAAAACAGTATGCAGAAAAGCACTTCCCGTTGCAGAGCGGAAGCACTTCCAAAGGCGTGCTTTTGAATTTCGAAGATATGAGTGGGAAAGTATGGAGGTTTCGGTATTCTTATTGGAATAGTAGCCAGAGTTACGTGTTGACTAAAGGATGGAGCCGGTTTGTCAAGGAGAAGTGCTTAAAGGCCGGTGACATTGTCACCTTCCAACGATCAACCGGGCCGGATAGGCAGCTTTACATTGACTGGAAGGCCAGGAGCGGGCCGGGTATTGGCGCGTTGACCTGCACCACCCCGGTTCAAAAACCTGTTCAGATGGTGAGACTGTTTGGAGTGGACATATTCAAGGCACCAGCTACAGCTGGGGGTGGTAATAATAGTGTTGATAGTTCTTGCAATGGAATTAAGAGGACGATCAGGGAAATGGATTTTTTGGCAGCAGATTGTAGAAAGAAACAAAGGGCTATTGATGCCTTGTAGTAACACTTTGTACTGTATTTCATGTTTTTGTTTTGGAATTAATTTGGGTACGTATGTATGTAGTAGTATGTTACGGGGGAGGTGGTAGTATGTATTTCTGTAAGTTGCAAAGTCGAGGAATTGTATATTAATTTTTAGACAAAAAAAAAAACAGCCGAAGAGAGCTGTTCAACTTAGGTGGAACAATTGTAATAGTAAAAACATAAATAGGATTAAAAAAAATGTCAATTTGTCTGAATTATTGTTTTATAAATATTTTTTCTCATGTTTAATTAGTAGCACTCCACTCCACTGGTTGTATTGTATGAATTCTATACCTTAATTCAGGTGGTGTTGCTTTCCCCCAAATATTTCTATGTGGATCACATACTATTATGTTATATATTATGCCTCTCATTTTAATTATATAGTTGTGAGTAATACTTACTTATATGAGATGAGCAAGGAAATTAACTAAGAAATTAAATAAGGCGAGAGGTTTGGACTCTGTATGAGAGAGAGGGAAAAGAGGAGGTGGTTAATTTGTATTGTATTAAAAAAAAAGAAAAGAGTCAGGATAAGATTACAGAAAATATACGAGGTATATATATATATATATATATATATATATATATATATATATACACGGCTGCCGTCCAAAACAGAGGCGGCTTCCTTTCCATTACTCCTAGTTAATTAAGAAGATACGATAGCTATATCATTCAATTAAAACATGTTCTTTTGCTTCCATAGGTTTCGTATATACATCCACTTTTGGCCGCCGACCCTAAACGGCATATATTAAGGTTTATTTAACTTTAATAGTACATGTCATTGGCTTAATAGTATTATAGTACTATCTCTACGCTACAAAAATATTTCATTTTAACTTATTCAATTAGTTTACAAAATACTAGTAAAATATGGTAATTGAAAAAATTTGATAATTCTACACGTTCATTCTCACATAATAGCAAGACTTTTTTTTTTTTTTTTTTTAATCGGACTTTTCAAACACATGTCCACTAGTTTCGAGATTTTAGTGAGTGATGAAGTTTTGGAAGTTTGAATGATCATTTGAGAAGAAGTAACACATATACTATCACTTTAGTATTATTATTTTTTTCTGATATGACATTACTTATACATATAAGTAATATTCTACCTGCGCTCTTGCCTTGATTCAGTCTGGGCTTCATCCGGTTTAAGTTATAAAACCCAGACTGTCAACATACCATGGTTTTGGACTCTAAGCTCCCTCTGGATCAGCCTGACAAATAATATAGCCTAATCCGACTTGTGGCCTGAGTCCGGTCAAGGCCTGGGTGTTTGATTTGGCCTGGTCCAGCCCACTAGCATGACACTTGATAGACATGACTTTGTTCCTTGAATGAAGGTAAACCTAATACAATTAAAAAACAAAAGGATTAATTACATATTTTAGTATATTTTTTAAAATAATTATAATAATGGTGCATACATAAAATAATTACAAAAGTAATACACTTTTTCATATTTATTTATAATATTAGTGCAATTAGGATTCCTTAATTTAGGAAATTAATATTGGTGGGCTGAAATGACAAATCAGTATCCTTTAATCGTGACCCACAATTATCTCACTTATTTCTTTCCGTTAATTATTGTTTTCTTATTTAAACACAGTAGACAGTATTGTTTTCTTATTGTAAGTATTGCTACACTTACAAAGAGTTTTTACAAAAATCAATTTACAAAATGATGTGTCAACATATAATTGGTGACTAAAAATAGTTACAAAAAGAAGATATTAAATGATGCGTATGGTTTTGATTGGTTACGGTCATTAGACTCACCCATATATGGTGGATTATTTACTAATTATACCTTGAAACATTATTTTGTAAGTTAATTTTAGTTAAAACTCTTTGTTAGTGTAGCAATACTTTTAACATACTAGTTAGCTTATTTAGTATTAACAAGTTAGTTGATTATATTTTTATATTAATATGCTAGTTAGTTTTTTTAGTACTAATAAGTTAGTTAATTACATTTTAATATTATCATACTAATTAGTTTTATATAACATTAATAAGTTAGTTGCCTAAAATTTTATTAATAATTAATATTTTATAGACATAATTATTTAAATAATTAAATATAATGATAGGTACAAATTGACCAACAAGAACATGGGCCTTACATGCACATTAGCACAAGTGTAAGGTTATAATTGCTATAGTGGATGGATCGGACTTCGAAACAAAGAAAAAGAATATTCTTAAACTAAGACTTAAGGCCAGTAACTAGCAAGGCTATAACTTTTCTAAGTCAGTAAGTGTAAGCCTCAGGCCCCCAATATATGGACATGGATCACAATTCCACAACATCCAAAGGCTCCTAACGGTCCAAAAACAAAAAGGACTCGCACATGCACTGCATTAGTATACTTAATTTTTAAAAGTTATTTTGATTAAAAAAAAGAGGGGCAACCTGGGCCTGGCCTGGTCTGACAGACTCAAAATCAAAGGCTTGGCCTGACTTAATCAATGACTAAGTCTTGACAGACTCGGACTGGATCAGGCCGACCTATTATGCACTTGTGCGCGGGATCTTGCAACTTATTCCTGAAAGTTATTAGCCCATAATATTCTGAGTTTACATGGCCAGTGGCCCAGTCCTCCATTCTTACTTATCCTCATTCCCTGTTCCCTCTCTCTTCCCCCCACTCCCCTCCCCCGAAAATGGCTTCAGCTGGAGCAACTCTGCAACTCTCATCGTTTCTCAAATGGAAATCCTTCTCGTCATCTTCGTCTTCTTCTAGTCTTTTCATGGGGACCCTCCTCACCTGTTCACCTCCTTCTTTCTCTGGTATGTGCCCCTTATTATACTTTCTTATCTAATCATCATATACAACTATTACACTAAACTTGCTAACTTTCAGTATTAATTTCAATTCTTGGATTGGTAAGAATTTGTTGAATTGTGTTCAATTCAGGGAAAGATTCTCACTCTCAAAAGCGACTCTTTGTTTTAGCAAAGAGGGTATCGGGTTTGGAAGAAGCTATGAGAATTAGAAGGTATTCTAAGTTGATCACACAACCTTTTCTTTATTAATACTCCTGACTGGGCATTAATTTGCATTTTCAAATTTTAATAAAAAGATACTACTTTTTGGTTAATTGAAGGAGGAAAACTTTGCTACAATGTGCAATTTGTGAGAGTCAGAATGATCCTTGTATTTAACTTCTGGTACTCATGCCAAGGATAGTTAGTTATAATACTCCTTTCGTTCCACTTTGAATGTCATGATGTTGGAATTATATATCAGCAGCAGTCACAATAACAGTACCAATAGCAGAGCAATAACAGTACCAATAGCAGCTCAATATCAGCAACAAGAGCAGTACTAACAAGACTAGAAAATCAGAAAAATTGGAACAACTTAGCTGTTTAGAAACGAGAGCCGAGGCGTAGCAAAGCTACTGTCCTAAAAAGTGATTCCGCCCTCATTGGTTGTTAACCTTTGGTACAAATGAGCTCCAATGGCGTTCACCCTCCAGGATTCAACGGCAAGCCTTCGATTGCGTGTACTCGCAGAAGAAAGCTGTGGACCTGTCTTTGTGGATTGCCCAGAATATACGAACAAAACAGAACAGAAAATAAAGAGAAGGAAGACTGTTTGTGCGATTGTTTTTGTGTTAAAACTGTAAGAGAAAAGAGCATCATACACTGTTATATATATGCAGAATAGAAGAACGTTGGGAAAGCAACGGGAAAAAGATCGAGGGAATCAGTAACGTAAAATATAACGTTGTTGGAACTAAATAAAGCTTTTTACGTTTTGGGGAAAAAACGGCTAGGGCATTGAAGCTAGAACATAGCATAAAAAGAAATTAGGGATTTAACCAAAACAGTGGGCTACCTAGGTGCACCTGCGAAGCACAATTTTCCGGATCGGCACCCCCCCTGCGCGGGCGTAGCGCGCGCACACACGCACTAAGGTTTTCTGACCGAAAATCAAGCTTGGCCTCGCCCAATTCCTTAGCCGTCCTCATGTGCGCGAGCCCATCCCTATTTCCTCAACCATGTTACTAAGCCCATAACAACAAGTACTAATATGCACTATGAGAGTTCCAAGAATAGCCAATGTGGGACTTTGCAAAAAACATAAGATTTTGGAGCATAACCAACACATGATTGTAAAAACCGTGTTGTGGCATGAATTTTAAGACACGGCGACATGTTATCTTAACACTTTACTTGTTCTATTTGATGTTCAAACCCTTTCCAAGTGGTCCACTTAGTTTGCGAGTCAGAATGATCCTTGTATTTAACTTCTGGTGCTCATGCCAAGGATAGTTAGTTAGTTATAATACTCCTTTCGTTCCACTTTGAATGTCATGATTGTATAAACCGTGTTGTGGCATGGATTTTAAGACATGGTGACATATTATCTTAACACTTTGCTTGTTCTATTTGATGTTCAAACCCTTTCCAAGTGGTCCACTTAGTTTGCAACCACATCAATCTTTCATGATAAACTTTGTTGTAGTGGGATTGAATAGGTCATCTAATGGGGAGCCACAATTACCCATGGGCTCCACAGAAAAATCCCCTCTATGTGTCTTCTAATTTGTTTTCTTTTTCTTGTTTTCTTAATACCTAACAACTCAATGGCTGGCTAACGCTGCAAAGAAAATTTTAAAGGCTCTCACTTGTTTAGTCTCTCATTTGATACTAATCAACCGTGTGAAGAATTTTGAAGTTGGAAGATCTTGCAAAAAGTTTCTTTCTTTCATCATTTGGTTGTAAATTCTATGCTCTTTCTTTTTCATGTGTTTTTATAGTTTAGATTAAGTTGCTTTATGTAGATATTATGCTCTTATGATATAGAAACTGTTGGAAACTTGTGACTCATAATATAGAAGCCCTTTGGAAAAGGCTAGTCTTGAGCGACGACTAGCCCATCGGGTTGAAGGTCAAGGTCGCGGGGGGATGCGGAGGTAAAGTCCCCCGTGGTACGGTACAAGAGTTTTTTTCTGGGTTGTATATTAGAGGGACATTATGGGTAATTGAGACATAATGTGAAGTAGGGTTGAAATAGGATTAGTAGGTATAAATACTATCTATTGTAAAGCCCTATGTAACTAAGGAATCATCAATGAACAACAAGCCGCCTGTGGAGTACCCAAATTGGGGAACCACGTAAATCTCTTGTGTTATTCTTAATTCTCTATCGTTGGTGTGCGTGTGTGTGATCCTATATTCTAACAAAAAACATATGGCTGTGCATGTCCTTCGCAACTTGGTTGACATTATTTGTCTCATTGCTCTATGAAGGATGAAGTGGGGCTTAACTCGTCTTCTTGGTTGATGTTTACACATATAGGGAACGAGAGCTTAACAAAACATTAACATCTCCAAGACGTAGGCCACCTTTAAGGCGTGGAAAGGTATCGCCACGTCTTCCTGTGCCTGATCACATACAAAAGCCACCTTATACAAGTTTAACTTTGCTGCCAGAAATTTCTAGTGAATATCAAGTTCACGACGCTGAAGGCATTGCTCACATGAGGGCTGCGTGTAAGCTTGCAGCTCAGGTCTTGGAGTATGCAGGAACATTGGTTAGGGTGAGTTTTTTTAATATTTTTTTTGGTATTTACTGTCATGCATCAATTGTCTGTCTGTCTGTCTTGCATTCACTTGCTGAAGAATCTCTTGCTTTCGGTTGCATTTTTATACTTTTGTTGATGACTTCCATTTGGTATAGATCTTTAAAAGGTGAGTGTGAAAGGATTGGGGATTCTGCAAGTAATTTTTGTGGTTGGAATATTACATCCAAAATTATATCCTTATTTGTTCCTCGTTTTGCCATTTTATTACTCCCTTTACCTTGTTGCAAATTTCAACGACAGCCTGCTTATGCTTTGATTTGATAGTCTTAGGTAATTTTATAAGACGTGTGATTTAGATGCATTGCTTTTCTTATCAGCCATCAGTGACGACAAATGAAATTGATAAAGCAGTGCACCAAATGATTATCGATGCTGGTGCTTATCCTTCCCCACTTGGCTATGGACGCTTTCCGAAGAGTGTATGCACTTCAGTCAACGAGTGTATGTGCCATGGAATACCTGATTCTTGCCAGTTACAGGTTTTGTTATATCTTTGCTGATTACTTCATTCTCAAAATTGCACAGCATTCCTCAGAATGATCATATCTTTGCAGGATGGAGACATCATAAACATTGACGTGACTGTATACTTAAATGTAAGTTACTGAGTAATTTACTTATCTTTTCATTTAGTTCACTCAATAATGACATACTGCTTCTTTTGTTGATTAGGTTTCAGCATCTACCATTATTGGTGATAATTAACATCAATATTGGCTTCTTATGTACAGAATTAGTTTCTCCGCATTCATTTTTTTATTGTTTTCGTATCTTCTTCTTCTTCTTTGATAGTATCTAACTTATACACTTCTTTTGGTGTTAGGGTTATCATGGAGATACATCAAAGACTTCTCTGTGTGGCAATGTTAATGAAAAGACAAAGAGGCTCGTGAAGGTAACATTTTGGTTTTTCTTTCTTTTGGTGCGGAAGGTAACCTTTTGTTTTCTGCCTGTAGAGTAGTGACTGAGACTATCTATTGATTCCCTTGACATTAATCATCACTGGTATCTTAATTTATAACTATAGTTTACTTGCATAAAAAAATCTTTAAAATGCTCATGGTAGCTGATAGAAATTGAAATTATAGTTTATGTCCACTAAAGGGTTAAATCCATTTTTTCCCACTCTACTCGACCTCGGTTTATAAATGCATTACTGAATTGAATTTTTTTACAATAGACTCATTGAACTACAAATTATTTTCAAATCGTTACAAAATTGGTTAAAATGAGTTGACTTTTAACAGAACATCCACGTCATTTTTAAATGAACATCCACATTAGTTGCTTCATGTGCTATCATCCTAGTTGTTGCCACATTGGAAAATAAATGGGTTTAACTACTTTTTATTGACTTTTTCTTTGCAAATTGTCATAATACCGTCAACATTAATAATGAAAAATCATTAGTATTTTTTTCTTTTATAAATTTGTCTTTTATTGTATTAAGATATATTACATATATTATTAAAATAAGAAAATTTTGGGTAAATTTTGAATTTGAGTAATGTCTGTAACATTATTCATAAGTATTTTCATAATAAGCACAAATTTAAAATTAAACTTCATAAAAATAAATTCAAACTTCAAAAATATAACTAAAATTTTGAAAATTAATTATTATTTTTATTTTTGAAAATTAATATAATTATTATTTATATTATGAAATCATTAAATCTAGGCTTAAATATATATAAAAAGAAATATTAAAACACTTCAAACAACAATTATTATTATTTTATTTAAATCTCAAACCATTAGATATTAAGAGAGAAAGATAACCCAAAATTCTTTCGCATCTAAGGGAACCCAAATTTGTTCATATCAAGAATCAAAACTCAAAATTTGTACAGATCAAACCAAACCCAAAATTAATTCCCATCAAACCGAAACTCAAAATATGTTCACATTAAACCATACGAAGCCCAAAACATTTTTGTTTACTAATATTTCTTCATCCTGACTTGTTCTTCATCCTAGCAGTAAAACAAATCTGACTTGTTCTTCATCTTAGCGATGGTCGCAACATACACCACCTCCGTGGCGATGCAAAATCCCGCAGAAGGGAGGGAGGAGCAGATCATGTCGATACGCCGCTTTCATTCAATGACTAGATTTTGGGATTTTAAGATCTAGATCCATAAGTCCTATTTACCTCCATTTCCCTAATTTCTTAAAATTGGTATATTCTGGATATCCATTATGTTTGAAGACGAAGAGAGGGCGTGATGGGTGAAGGGATCTAAGTTCAAAACAAATCTTGTGGAAGAAATCCTTACCATTTAACCTGGTCGGATGAGTAAATCAAAGATTTTTCATATCTGTTTTTTCGTGGAGTTTTTTTAGATTTTTTTCAGATCTGTTTTACCGTGTACTCGGGATGAAGATCGAATTCATGGTAATCATCGAGCTTTTCATGAAGAATAGAAGGAGATGCTCATCAATTTAGTGGAGCAATAGGAGATTGATGGTTGTTGTTGGGGATTTAGTGGAGTTTTGAGGGATAGAAGAGAAGAATGAGAGAGAAACAATTCTTGTTGGGTTCTGAAAAAGGGTCGAAGAAGCCATAGTTTTTGCCATCACTTTTGGGGTAAAGCTGATGAAATTTGGAGGTCTTGAACGCCATGGAAGTGCTGTTAAAGAAGAGATTAGATTTTAGATAATTAGGTTCATTAGTTTTAACTTTGCAAAATATTAAAAATATACTTTTTAAAATAAAAAAATTAGCAATTTTTTTTCTAAACTTCCCATGATTTTTTAAATATATCTTCTTGATGACATTTAGGATTTTCAAGGAAAAAAACATAGATATAATAATAATAATAATAATAATAATAATAATAATAATAATAATAATAATAATAATCCTTTAATTTCAAAATATTAGATAATTTTATATTTTAAAAGTGAACTTAATATATTTAAAAATTAAAAAAATAATATGAATTTATTAATTTTATATAAATACATTTGTAAAAATTATAAATTAATTTATTTTATTAATTATTTGTTATTTAAAAAAAAGAGAGTCCAAGTTTGAAAACCGAAAAAATTAAACTAAACTTATTTTGTTTTTATTATTAATTTTTTTTCTTAAGGTGGGTTTTATATTCCACACTTAAGCGTTGCAATGTGGTGCCATGTAGACTTTCTGTTAAGTTTTTAACAGAATAGACGATTTTTCAAATTTTTGTAAAAAAATTACGGTTCAATGAGTTGATCATAAAAAATTTCAATCCAGTGATGCATATGTAAACCGAGGTCGAGTAGAGTGGGGAAAAGTATATTTAACCCGTCTACTAAGTTATGTTAAAATTTTGTAAATCATGTGACAAATGTCTCTTTAAGCCTTGCTTTGTTGTGATTGTTTGCTAAGTTGAATTTCTGTAAACCTTTTTTTTCCATTTATGGCAGGTGACAGAAGAGTGCTTGCAAAGAGGCATTGCTGTCTGTAAAGATGGTGCTCTTTTTCAGAAAATTGGGAAGAGGATTAGGTATTTTATCTTTGCCAATGATGTCATTGATGTGTTGGATCAGAATGGGAGTTGTATTTTATGTAGATGGACTATATGGCCGATACATATTTAACATCACTCTTTTCTTGAATCTAACATGCTTGATGGCATATTTTCTTGACAATCTTCTGGATCTGTGTATCAGTGAACATGCTGACAAGTTTGGTTACGGTGTGGTTGATCGTTTTGTTGGGCATGGTGTGGGGACAGTATTTCATTCTGAGCCGCTGATATTTCATCATTGTAAGTAACTTCTTTGGTTAATTATTTTGAAATCTGAATTTGGCATGTGCTATCATTTTGTAGCATTACTGCATTAGGAAGAGTGAATCTATTATCTATTGTGAAAGAATTGCTAAATATCTGGCTGCACTGAACGAAACTAAACTGTTATTACATTAAGTGGTCAATGACTCGGTATACAGGTTGTACCAATGTTTTCTTATAGGTAATATTGGCCCTATGTATGGGGATTGTTTACCAATGTTATTACAAGTAACAAATGTGATTTGCTATTAATCTAGATGTTAGTGCTTAACTAGTTCATGAATGGGTTGATACTGAATATTCATATATTAGCTTAATTATAAACCATGACTCTTAAAGTTGTGCAAGGCTGAAGGCTGTGATGATACTTTGTAGCTGTTTAGAAGTTTAGTGATCTCAGCCTTTTTATTTCATTTTTTGTTGGACTTAGTTTGTGAGGCATATGCTTCTGTTCTGAATGTTATCTGCTTTAATTTAACATAAGAAATATTCAATAATTTAAAATTTAATGAGCATAACAGTTATGTAATGAACAGTTGATCCAAAATTCTGTTTGACATAATATGAGTTGCACAAAAAGTCGTTGAGGGTGTTAGGATAAGAAGTTTTACACGAAGTGCAATTGGATCCTTCCTCATACATATTCTCACACACATCACATGCTTCTATCATTGTTCTAGCCTTTGCCCTTGATGTTATGCATTTTGCTTTTTTTAAATATACTTGTATATTTGCTCTGCAGGCAATGACAGACCTGGTTCCATGATTGAAGGGCAAACTTTTACCATTGGTGAGTGCGTTATTGCCTAATAATTTGAAAATTATTTTGATTGTAGGTGCTTGTTTCAAAATATGCATGTAATTATGCTTAATAAGCTCTTATTTTTACACAAATGTCTATCCCTTGAAGTTAAGATAAAGAGATATATGTCAGCAATCGTGCGTGAAAACTGGCATATGTATGTTTGCCAGGACAATTAAAATTCCTGGCCTTTTCATTTTTCTTTTTATTGTTATATATTTATGGGTGGAAGGTGGAGGTAAAAGTCCAGGCTGTTGTTTGAAAATCACCCACACTATGCTAAATCCAAATTTGTGCTCGGTCTAGAAATTTTTATTTGGATGATTGAGTACTTTGTTTGCTTTTAAAAGAACGGTTGATATGAATTATATGATTATCATCTCATAATCAATCTAGAGCTTAATCTGACTTGCCTTCCTTCCATTTCACTATTGCCCCTGAGTATGTAGATTTAGAGGATGATTTGATGCATGCTTTGTTGTATCCGGAGTGAGAAATTCCGTGCGGTAAGTTGATTAGGTGACCCATCTGTGGAGTGTAGGGTTGGGAGGGTGGTGAATTCAAACAGGCTGAGATCTACTTGGTGATCGTGTTCCTGTAGATTTCAATTACTTGAAGGTCTTCCTTTTTTCCGAGGATTGCGATTTGTCAGCAGTAAGGGTTATATTAACACACTGTTGTAACTTGTTTTTGACATGAGCAAGCTCTTGTCTGCACAACCTTGATGCTTCTATTTACAGAAGTCTCGGGCCATGCCTGAATGGCCATCCTGCCCCCAACCCACCCGGCTCGTTTCTCTATATAGTTCACATGGCCTAACACGATTGTATGTACATACCTATGGGATGCATGCAAAAAGTTGAACATATTAGCATGATCTATAAAACCTAGTAGCATGTTTGCACTTCACCTTGTGAGCTAAATCTTTATCACACTCTTGTTGTATTTAACCTATGAGATGAATTTCAATTTGTTTAACAAATTAGTTTGAATCAATATGAAAATTTGTGAACACAGATAAAACAAATTATTTATATAAAAAATTGTAATGCTTGAATGATTCCTTGCATTCTGTTTTGGTGTTTTGTCATTCTCTTTCAATCCGATACCATCAGTGTTTGGTCTTTCATGAAGTTACTAGTACTTCTATTTATATGTTAATAATAATGCAGGTGGAAATTGATGTTGTATATTTTTAACATTTCTTGCTGCAGAACCAATTCTTACACTGGGAAGTACCCAGAGTATAACATGGGAAGATAATTGGACAACTTTAACCGCCGATGGCAGCCCTTCTGCACAGTTTGAGCACACAATTTTGATTACCAGAACTGGGGCAGAAATTTTGACAAAATGTTAATTAAATTGATTCAAAAGTGTTATTTCCTTGATCATATTTTTGTACGACATATAGGCTGCAGATCGGCTTCAAAGATTCCAATATTCAGGGGTTGATGGAAGTGCAACTTTGGCGGCAAGAATTATTATTGAAATATCAGGGGGCCATCGCGTC
This sequence comes from Panax ginseng, assembly GCA_020205605.1. Classification (NCBI taxonomy): domain Eukaryota; kingdom Viridiplantae; phylum Streptophyta; class Magnoliopsida; order Apiales; family Araliaceae; genus Panax; species Panax ginseng. Next base: position 137,187,009 of record CM035135.1, on the reverse strand, counting down.
AAACTTATTAATCAGAGTTTTTCAAGGTTTATAGATTTTAGAGCTAGAAAGCATTATAGCTTCTGTTCTCATGCATACACTGATTGGCAATAGCTGGGGAATTTTAAGAACCGTGAAAGATTTGGTTGCAATACCAAATGATAATAGGATGCACGTCAATCTTTTGTACTTGTAAATTTGGATGGAAATACTATTTCTAGTTTAATGTGTAGGTGTAGCTATTGATGTAAGGGGTTCTCAAGTGTAAAACAAGTATTTACAAGTTTCATATATATATATATATATATATATATATATATGGTTGTTGGTAAACCTCTGCTTGATGGGTTAAACCTTCTGTAATATGTTCGTGTAATCCTTAGTTTATCAGGTGTATGGACGGACAATTGATTTTATTCTTATTATGATGTAGGGAGAGAAGAAAGAAAAAACAAACATTCTTCGAACTCTCGCGGGAAAACCCCATGTATCCTTAAACCACTCGGGTCAATATTGAAATATAAGATATATATTGTTAACGCCAAGATTTTCTGTCACGTCTCAATCACGTAAGACGTCTCGATTCTGCACACTAGACACAGTCAACACCAAAAACTTGACGGCTTCGACCGTCGAGGGATAGTTCAGGCGTGAGAGTCAGTACAGGCGATCATAAAGGTTAACAATGGAGGATAAAATATCTAGTGTATTGAGAGAGAAAAAATTATCAGTTACCTTTTACTTGAAGACTTCCTTGCTATGTTATATTCTCAGACCCGGTTTTGAGTGCAACCGACCCCCCTGATACCACCTACTGCTGCGGTGTAGCTTTACACATTGATCCCATCCCTGTGTCCACCATTGGCCCATTGTCGATCCTTATTAATGCGATGTAGGATATCGGTCGACCATTATCTTTAATCATCATCAATGTCGAAGATGTGGATATATAAATATCTGTTGGTCGATCCAATCGACTCGACCCAACAGAAGGACCCAATGAAATGACCCTTAGATTAATCAAGTAGCTTCTACCAAACCCCTTTGTGATGCCTAAAATATCATGGCCCAACATTGCCCCCCAGTCTTTTATTAAACAAGATGTTTAATGAAAGAGTACAAATGACATCGGTCCAGGGCAAAAGGATTTATAATAAGATCAATAAAGGCCCAAAATATGAAACTTCAAGAATAACTCCTTCAACTCTTAGAAGAGTCGCAAGTACCTCGACAAAGAGCAGAAGAACAAGTAGAAGCGCATATCGAGGAGATCCTCACTCCTTGCGAGAATCCAATGAGAAATTCCGTATCGACCTTTAATAACATGCGTTCGTGATCCGAGTGATCATCGGTTGCAAGAACAACTCCATCACGGACGATGGACGAAGGAATGAAATCTGGGACTAAAGGAATTTGATAGTTTGACTTATTTAATTACATCGTCGCCCATCAATTTTGGGCGATTGACTAATAATGGTCATTTTGCAGCAAACGCTTATCTTTGGGTGCCTCATCCCCAAATCAAAGAAGTAGAAGAGGATCAGAGAAGAGAATCTTGCTTTGAAGGGATAACGCCATTCTGAAGTCGGGTCATCATTGATATATCAGGATTTGATATCGAGTCTGGATCCTTCGTAACTCGTGGTACATCGTCAGAAGCTTGAAGAAGAGCTCAAAGAGCCTCGGGCCCTTAGGAATTTGGGTTCGCCACTGACCGAAGACCTTCGCAAGAAAATTTAAAGGCAAAGATCACATGCAAAATCTGAGAAAATCGTGAAATTTGAGCGATGAGATCGTCCATATATATGCCAAAGGATATGAAATTTTGCCGAAGTAAAGGCAAGAAAAAGCTCGGGTTAAGGTAGATCCATCTCTTCTAGACTCTTCAGATGGCCATGATGACAAGGAAGAAGCCTGAAGATGATCTCCCCTTTACCTTTAGCAAAAATCCTAATTTTTTGTGAACAATTAATATTAATGAAATATCAACTTCATGCCTTATCACTCCTGGGTGAACATTTCTTGTCAATAATTCAGCATCAATCAATGTGAAAAATGTACAAGTGCCTCTTATCTTAAACTGTTAGTCAATAATCAAGCAAATTATATAACAATTAAGAATAATAATAATATAATCCGAACTCAACACTTGAACAAAATAAAGTAATGCATACTTATCGTTACCGAAGTGTGAGATAGATCATGTATAAGGTGAATTCGGCTGATCCTCCTTGCACCATCGGGATCTTGTTTATCACTCGGGGTGAAACAAGTATATAAGGACATTTGTTTACCATGCGGGGTATAACAAAGATATAAGGACACTTGTCTACCATGCGGGGTATAACAAAGATATAAGGACACATCTGATAATAAGGCTACCATCGAATGACCAGTGAGTCCGACCGAACCTCCTTACTTCGGTGCATATTGTTTACCACTCGCGGTAAAATAATATTAAAAGGACTATGGAATTTGTCTACCACGCAGGGTTTGTGAGGACACTCATGTCGATAAGGCTACCATCGAATGGTCGGCGAGTCCACCCAGTCCTCCTTACACCGATGAAGTTTGCCTACCACGAAGGGCCTGACAAATTCATAAGGACCACCTGCTAAAAAGGCTACCATCGAATGGTCAGTGAGTCCCCCCCGTCCTCCTTACACCATTGTGAATTTAGGACCAATAGGAAGAAAATCAATTGTGAAAAAGTGAATCTTTTATGCTGAATCTGAACCTGACAGCTTGCTGCACTGATTATCCGAAGTAGAATATCTGTCTGCATACAGCATCCATGAACTCTGTTTCTGCAGATTGGCACATAAAACTCCTCAAAGCTTCTTCTGAACGGTCCGGTCTTTTGCAGCTTTAGATGGATTTCTCCGAAGACAAGTATCCACAGGACGGTGTGCCCTTAGTAGATTCTCTGAGTGTGACTTACGGATCTACTTTGGTAAAACTTTTACATCCCGTGCTTCGTCTGCTTGACCATAATCCCGAGAACCCGATAGGTAGAGTGCCTTCCTCGGCCTCTCAAGAGTATGGCTTCTTGATTTGCTTCGATCTCTTTGAGCCCCTTCCATTGCTACGAGAACACTCAAGACGGAATGTCTTCTCCATACTCTCTGGTGAACATCCTCTTGAACTGCTTGTGCCATAACCCCAAGAACCCCTAAGGTGAGGTACCCTCTTCGGATCCTTAGAAATATGGCTTCTGGGTCTTCTTTGATCCTGAGGACTGCATCGAGACATATTTTCAAAGTGTATAGACTACTTTACTACGTCTTTCAGACTGGACATAATTGGACGCCTCGTCCTTTAGCTCTGCCATCAAAGCATGCTCGCCCAGCAAACGCCATCAGAAGGACTCGCTCATTCTTCCATCCAAAGGACTCGCTAAAACTCTTCCATCAAGAAGGATCTGCACATAATTGGACGTCTCGTCCTTCAGCTCTGCAATCCGAAGCACATGCACAGCTATATCCTCGCTCCGCTTCAAGAGAACCTCCAAAACTTTATCTGCTTCGTCTGCCATCTTCACCGGCTTGGCGGACTTGTAAATCTGACCACCGGTCTGCAGAAGTTCTAGGTAGGGTGCCTTCTACTCGCCTTCGGTCATGATCACGTTCCTTGTCAGCAGCAAAGACCAACAATCTTCGGGCTTCGTCATGGGCTCTCGAACGAGAACCCCTCGCTTCGTGCTTGAAACCGTCTTTGTCATGAGTACTCTTTCAAGGACCCCTAGCGATCCTTAACGCAATCTGCTATGAAAGACGAACTCACGACCATCGGTACGTCCCTCCGATCTGCAATGATTCTACTCCTCACCATCTTCCGACGTAGAACAATCCGAAAAGATTGTGATTGAAAACTCGAGGACACTAGAACACGACCTTTTCTTGGCGCTTGATGTTAACGCCAAGATCTTATGCCACGTCCCAATCCGTAAGGCGTCCGATCCTGCGCATGAAACGGTCGACACCAAAAGCAGCGGCTTTGGCCGTCGGGGATAGCTTTCAAGCGTGAGAGTCGATCTGAGCGATCCTGAGGGTTAACAATGGAGGATATAATATCTAGTGTATTGAGAGAGACAAAATTATCGATTACCTTTTACTTGAAGACTTCTTGCTATGTTATATACTCGGACGGTTTTTTGCTGTGCAAACCCCCCGACACCACCTCTGCGGGTAGCTTTTCATTGATCCCATCCCATGTCAGTTCATTGGCCATTGTCGATCCTCATTAATGCGATGTAGGATATCAGTCAGCCATTATCTTTGTCATCATCACCGGTCAAAGATGTGAATATATAAATATCTGTTGGGTCAGTCCACTGACCCGACCCAACAGAGATGATCCAACTGAAATGACCCGGTAGATTAATTAAGTAGTTCGACCCAAATCCTTTGGCCCAATGCCTAAAATATCATGGCCCAACATATATAACTTAAGCAACTCCCATCTCATCTTAAAGTAGAATATATAATTTTCTTGGGCTTAAATATGGAGAGAAAATAAAAGGGTCCTTTACATAAGTATACAACAAATAGAAAGAAATTACAAAAAAAGTGCATCAACTAAATAATTACAAAAAGAGTATAATTAGGACTCATATTACAAAAATAGTACAATTCACATTAATAAAGAAACCTAAAATCAAGGATAACTAATAATTCAAATTCAAATTCAAATTCAAATCTTGTCTCTAACAACAATTTCAAATCCATATTTCAAAATTCAAATCAAAATGAGAAAATTAAAAATAAAAAATTATGAAGGAGCTAATGTTCATCATCCTCTCTCTCACCATATGCCATACATTGCCCGCTTCATATCGCCGCCATGCATTGGAATTCTTATTACGAATTTCTTTTGTGATTTAGTTACCCACAAAAATTGAAATGGTTACCTTTATCTGTAATTTTGACTAATAAGCGCATCACATTTAAAATAAAATTGGTAATCAAATAAAAGCTGAATTGATTACCTTATCGAATGGTTTAGTAACCAACTATATGAAATTTGGTTACCAAATTGCATCACATCAAAATAAATTAGTAACCTAATAAAACTAAATTGGTTACTTATCTAAGGTTTAGTAACTAATTGCATAAATTTTGGTTACCAATTGCATCACATTCAAAATATATTATAAGTAATAAAAGCTGAATTGGTTACCTTATCAAATGATTTGGTAACCAACTACATGAAAGTTTGATTACCAACCGCATCACATCCAAAATAAATTAGTAACCTAATAAAACCTGAATTGGTTACCTTATCGGAAGATTTCGTTATCGGTGAAAATAAAGAATGAACCGGTGGCGGTGGGAGGCGGAGGATCGAGGAGAGGGAGGCGGGAGGAGGAGGGGGGGGCGTGGGGTGTGGGGGAAGAGGAGGTGGAGGAAAAAGGCGGGAAGAGGGGGAGGAGAAAGGAGGCGTGAGGAGGGATGCGGGGAGGAAGGGAGGCGGAGGGAGGGAGGTGGAGAGGTGAGGCGGAGGAGGCGGGAGGCGGAAGGATGGGGATGGGGAGGGGATGGGGAGGAGGGGAGGAGGCGGAGAGGAGGAGAAAGGCGGGAGGAGAGGGGGGGGGGGGGGGGGTGGCGGGGAGGAGGAGGAGGAGGCGGGAGGGAGGAGAGGGGAGGCGGAGGGTGGGGAGGGGTTGGACAGGAGGAGGAGGAGGAGGAGGAGGAGGAGAAGAAGAGAAACAGAAATGGAGTGGGAGAAAATCGTGGAAAACTGAATTGCCATGTCATCAGAAAATTAAAACACATCCCATAATTAAAGGAAGCATAAATATGTTCTAATAATGAAAATAAAATTTTAAAGATATTAATTGTGTAAATATTTAATGAGTGCACTTTTCTTGTAATTATGTTTTTAAATGTACTATAAAATATAATTGTTCCAAAATAAAATTTTAAAAAACCAGACATACTTTTCAGTGATTTCGTTCTCAAGTGCAACTCATCATTTAATATGTCTCTTGTTTGAGTCTCTTTTGCTTAATAAATTACTACTATTTCAAGCCATTCATATAAAATCACGTCTTAATCAAAAAGATTAATTTATTAATTCATTAAAATAAATACATTTAAAAATATTTCTATTATTATCACGCAATACCTCTTCATAAATTATGGAAATGATGCGTTTCGATCACCATGGGTGCTAGTAAGGGAACCACGTGTTTGAGATCAGGTGATGCGTCCCCATCACGCACGCACCAGAGGCAAAACACAGCACCAAAAATGTTAAAGAGGGAGGGAGCTCGGGTCGGGGACCCTTGGATGCCCCCGAAAAGCAAACATTAATTGTTTGATACTTTGATTCCACAACGTACGCTCACATTTTCATCCCATCTTACACCACCTAATCATACGCGATTACGCGGCGTGGCCTCGAGTGTCGTACCACGATCATCCTTAAGATTCTCCCACCTTTAAACACCAGAACGTCCTCGTCAAACCTAACCCCCTCCTTCACAAGTCACAAGTATATTCCATCAAATTTCGCATTTGTAGAGAGAGAGAGAGCCATTTTTAAGGAGATAAATAATATTACTACTGGAGTAATATTAAAGGGACTTTGATCTTATCTCGAAATTATAACGTCATTGCCAGCCAGCCAGCCAAGCCCACAATCGCTCCCTTCGAATATTCAAAGTCTAGTAAAATTACACGCTTTCTCTCTCTAAAAAAGAAAGATTCGTTTGTACGCGACGCCCCGACTTCGCCCCACCCATACCCATACCCATACCCTCCGATTTATCCCACGCCAATTTTTTTTCTCTCTCTCCCCTACTCAACAAATATAAATATTTTTCGTGTATCCCAAGTTTATTCCTTTTTCTTGATTCTAGTTAGATCCTTTATCCTTATATTCTTCCCGAACCCGGATCTCTCAATGATTTCACAAAAATTCCTATAGTATTTAATCTCTTGGTCCCCGGTTGAAGAAAAATTATCATCATCAGAGAATAATCCCAAAAAAGCAAGATAAGAGAGATCAGAAGGACAATTAAACCATGATAAATCAGAGTGATAATTATATAGAGGAAATGCAGCGATGTCTGGAGTATGTTGATTCTTTAGAAGAAGAACGCCGCAAGATTCAAGTGTTTCAACGGGAGCTTCCCCTCTGTCTTGAGCTTGTTTCTCAAGGTATATATACGCATATATCTATTTCAGTTTATCCCGGTAGAATTTTTATGGGTTTAATTTGTGTGACTGGGTTTTGGATATATATTTTGATTATTTTTTTTGGGCAGCTATTGAAACATGCAGGAAAGAGTTGCATTTCCAGGGTCAATCTGAATGTTCTGAGCAGACATCAAGTGAAGGGCCTGTTTTAGAAGAATTCATTCCTATAAAAAGAACAACTGCGCAGGAGCATGTACAAAACCAACAGCCTAAAAAAGCGAAAAATATTGTTAGCAGTAAAGATAGCAAGAGCAGTGACAAACCATCTAAGAAATCAGACTGGCTTAGATCTGTTCAACTATGGAATCATACCCCAGATCCACCCACCAAACAGGTAAAATTAGCAAAAAGTTTGAAATTTAATCAGATTAATTAGTGGGATTTGGTTCAATTTAGCTAAAGATTGGAACTTTTTAATGATTTAGGACACACCAAGAAAAGTCTCAGTTGTAGAGGTTAAGAAAAATGGTAGTGGTGGCGCTTTTCATCCTTTTAAGAGAGAGAAAAGTCCTGGGGCTGCTCAATCCGTAGCTCCGGTGGCCGTGGCGAGTTCCACGGCGGAAACTGGTGGCAGTACTGGTGGTGGAAGTAAATGTGAAGACAAAGAAGATTCTCAGAGGAAGGCCAGGCGATGCTGGTCACAGGAGCTGCATAGGCGGTTCTTGCAAGCCCTTCAACAACTTGGTGGTGCTCATGGTTTGTATTAATTGAAATCTTACGGAATACTGGTAAAATTTATTGGGTGTAAATGTAATTGAATTAAACCAAATTGTATTAAGTTTTGACCAAACTTTTGCAGTGGCTACACCAAAACAAATTAGGGAGTTAATGAAGGTTGATAGGCTTACCAACGACGAAGTCAAAAGCCATTTACAGGTTTGTATACATGAATCACTCCATTTTCTTTCCATGATTTAATTCTTTTGCTTATTGATGGTGCAGAAATTTTATTTGTACAGCATTGGGGGTGGGGTGGGGGTGGGGTTGGGGTTGGGGGGGGGGGGGGCGGGGTTATAAGTCATTTTCTGTTTGGTATTACCTCTTAATTATGGGTCCAATCCAACTTCTGAAGTAGATCGATGATATCATGATAGTGGTGGTAACTTTTTTTGAATGTGATAGTAGTCGTAACTTGACTTGCTAAATGTTCATTGAATTTTTAGTTAAGTGATTTCCAAATTCCTCGTGTTAATTCAATTATTTCTTTCTAAAATTAAGAGGAGAATAGTTCTTGAAATTATTAGGGAAAATATACAAAAAGAAAAGGAAATTGTAATTTTAAGATGTAAAGAACTGTCCTTGCTTTCCCTCACACTTGTTGTCTCCTACATTTCAATGTAAGTTGTAACCGACAAAATAGATTCCTTTTTAACATCTTTGCTTTCCTACATAAAATCTGCCTATAGAAAGGAGCATCCAAGAAATTTAAGAAAAGCATGCATAAGTCATGTACGTACGCAAACTTATGGATGCATATGGCAGAATATATCTTAGCATAAATTAAAGGAAAAAGACAGATGCATAAGGTCATTTCATACACTATAAACCTGCAACAAGCATTTTCATGTATCATATAAAATTTTAATTAAACTAATGTGCTACACCTAATTTTAACTATGTATGCATGGCATAAAATTTATTTATATGTATCCATTGCAGAAATATCGTTTACATACAAGAAGACCTAGTTCTTCAATTCATAGCAACAACCCTCAAGCACCCCAGTTTGTTGTAGTGGGAGGAGTATGGGTGCCTCCACCGGAATATGTGGCATCGGCTGTTGCTACAACTAAGGCAGCAGGGGAAGCTGCTCCGGTACTTTCCCCTCATAATGGAGTAGACTATGCACCAAGAGCTACAGTGCCATCACCCCTCCAGGAGACGTCGACGGGGTCTTTTAAGCACAGCCAACAAAGTAAAGAATTTAATTCTAGCGAAAGAGGCAGCCATAGTAGTGGTCGTTCTAATTCTCCGGCTACCTCTTATTCCACACATACCATCAAAGCTTCGCCTGCATTTTGATCTTTTACTGTGAATGTGATGTAGGAATTTTGTAATGAATCTTTATGTGAATCCCTCTTGTAATCTTTTTGACATATAAGTAGAGAAAGTTATGGAGTTTAGTTTTGTGCTTCTCCTTTACATTATCAAGTTTGTGATCGTCAAGACATTTTGTTTTGCAGTAATGATTGTAATCCTTTGAATGCTTTGACAGTGGAATATAATAAAAAAGATTCACAACAAATTTCAGTTTGAACGTCTGCAGGAATGTGGATCAGGAAATAATTTTCAGAAAAAAGTAAATTTATTGTCAATTATTTAGTTTCTTTGATTTGCATTACAATTTAAAGAAAAATTAAGGTTTTTAAAACTTTACTATATAAAACTTTACTATTTGTTCGGTCCGTCACTATATGTTGTCCGTCGCTAAAAGTTAAGACGACGGTTTTACAGCGACGGACCGAATCGTCGTCCGGTCTGTCGCTAAAAGGGAGGGAGTGAGCAAGCTATGTGAACTAAATAAGGGATGAGCTTAAAATTCAGACCGTACTTATAACCATATTAATTTTCATATATGGTGCAAAAGGTTCACATATTTTCAATTTAAAATAATACCTATCATCTATAATGAAAAAAGAAAAGATGTTATCAATATATATTTCATTGTTGATTTTTTTTTTAAATTTCCGTGATTAGATTACTTCCACATCTATAATACGAATTAATATCAATCGCTTTTGTGATTATGTTATAAATTACTGGAAATTAAACTCTGAAAAAATGAATTATTATCTATAATAATGAATGATATTTTGAGAAGACGTGTGTAAGCAAAGAAGAAAGAAAGAAAGAGAATTAAGTTTGGTAATCAATTTTAAGATGATATGATTCCATTTCTGGAAATTTATAAATTGACAAAAAAGGGAATATATATTCATTCACCTTTAATATATTATCTGGAGGCCGGCAGATCCATCGTAATCAGTGCAACCACAAAGTTGGGAAGCCAGTTTTTCTTCTAAAGAGGAATAATAAAATAAAATAAAATTGGTTTCTTTCCTTATCGATGTCAAAGGTCTACACTAATTATAAGCAAAGGTGTAACAAACGATTGTATATAGTAGATATGTATATATTCGGCTAATTTATTGACACAAACCAAAAAATAAAAAATAAAAGCCATTGCATGTTCCGTACACTAATTAATATCCTAGTTGTGGCACTGGCATTGCAGCTTAATTAAATATCGAGTTCCACTATCAAAAATAGTACTCCCTCCGTTTCAGGATAAAAATTCTGGTGGACTTTTCACGCATATTAAGAAGATAAATAAAATGACAAAATTACTTATAATAATGTCAATAAATATGGAAAAAGAATTAAAATAAGAAAAGTATGAGATATTTAATGCTACGGGTATAATAGAAAAATATGTGTAAAAATTTAGTTATTAAAAAAAAATGAACATTTAACATGAGACTACCTAAAATAGTAATAAGAATTTTTATCATGGGAGAGAGGGAGTATCCATTTAGTTGATAACTAACTACTGCTAAATATATTAGACACAGTTTTGTCACAACATGATTTGGAATAAATTATTTATGTGGTACGTACCAAACTTTTGTTTTATAGTTGCTATCTATTGGTATTTGGTTACATCTTAACTACCAACCATGTGCAATTATATTGTGCATAGTAAGATAAAATGGTACTACTCTTTTGGGTAGTAGTACTAGTTTCTTTTAAAACAAGTGCATAATTAGAATTATACTCCCAAAATTAAAGATATAATTTAACTTTTTAATTGATATAATTATTATAATTGTATAGTACATAACAAAAATTATTAATTATAAAATTTATTTTAAAAATTAAAGTATATCTTTAATTTTGAAACGGATGGAGTAATATACAAGGACATCGAATACTATGACAGTCGCCTCCTCGTATACTACTTTAAAGCAATAGAAAAAGAAATATATCCAGTAGGATGTAGGAATATCCAAAGGTATATGACGTTATAAAAACGTTAGGCAATAGAGTTCAATCTCGTTGAAGGAGTACTACAAAGTAAAAAATAAAACTAAAAATTAATGAACTTGGCCTTTTATTTATCGCAACAGTATTCTCTTAGTTTGTCCGCATGGCATATACTTTAAGCTACCTTGGGCTTGGTAATGCATGCCATGAGTGTATTTTTGGCATAATAGTTTGTCTAGTAGGCTAGGCGGTACAAGTATACACGGAACATACATGGAGAGAATTGATATAGTTCATTTATCATAATTAAACTGCGAAGAGTAGCCAAAAACAATAGGAAACAGTTACTAGCTAGCTAAAGCCTAAGAGAATCAGAATGTTATTTTCAAGACTTGGCTGCAAAATTTTGAAGAATAAGAACTGCACAAATTATATGTAAGGCGGAAGAATAATACTACATCCGTTCCTAAAAGATTGTCGTTTAAGGTTTTTGCACATGAATTAAGAAAGTATCATTTACCAAGTAAAATTTGTTTGAAATTTCATCACTACCCTTTATGGGAAGTTGAAAACTATAAATACAAGGGGGGGGGGGGAGAATTTCTTGGGACAATGGGAGAAGATAAGGGTAATATAGGAAAGTAAAAAATTTATTCCCCTCGAAAGTTGTAAACGACAAACATTTTGGAATAAATTTTTTCTTCTAAAACGACAATCTTTTAGGAACGGAGGGAGTAGTATTATTACTGTAGCAAGTGCATAATGCAATGCATATTCTCTCTATGCGTAAAGCTTGCCAAACACATGATTGTGGTGGTTATATGTTGTACTATCATGGGATTGAAGTGTTAAAGACTCCGCACCAACACAAGAATGAGTTTGTATTTTGCACCTCAATCCTGCCTTGAGCTATACATACAGGTAAAGACAAGGCCAGCTTGATTTAACTGTTTTGTTAATGTGGGTAAATAAAAATATTCATTACACATCAATAATAGCTTTTGCCTCAACTACATTTGCATAATAAACATGCCAAATACATGTTTAGTTATGGTTACACCCATGAGATGCTTTAGTCATGAATTAAATAATAGGCATGATCAGGGTCTACGCACCCAGTGCCATTTTTCTCTCAAAGATCCTGGCTGAATACGTATTTTTACTATTTCTGAAATTTAACTACACAATTATAATTAGCATGAAAACAGACATTCCGGTAATTTTGAAGACATCAAATGTAAATAAATTTGGAGCCATGTAATTTTTAAGATGCCAAAATATCAAGTGGTATACCAGGGGTAGGCTCTAGTACTTTTGCATCTGGCACTTCCTTTGATAAAAGCTCCTGCGCAATGAAGTAACAAAACCTTCATTCGCTACATAAACATTTCTCAGGAAGATATTGGCAACAAGAAGTATTTAAAATAAATAAATAAAAACCTACCTGAATGAATACACAGAACAGCAAAGATATACTTATTATCACCTTTAGGCCCTTTTTTGTTGCAGCTTTTCATTTTGATGTGTCATTAAATACTTCTCAGAAAGTGATTATTTACTAAGTTGCAGAGTGTTGTTTAGTGCAGCTGTCCTACAGCTTACATCATTGACTGCTATACGCATGTCTATCGACAGATGGAAAACTACATTTGGAAATGACGGGACCTGAAGTTGTGAAAATTATAGCACGTCACGTAAACAATGTCTTTATTGAATATCTCTCTGTCCTATTTGCTTCCTGGTTAATGTGCTTGTGTTTGACCATGTTGGAAAAGGTCCTCAAACCAATGTAAGTTCCTGAAATAAGGGACGGTTCGGCCAAGAAAAAGACTGCTGCAAAAACTAGCATTTAGGAGTATTATTAAGTATAAGGTATTCCAAATTTAAGGTCAAGAATTTCATATCATAAAACTGATGAAGATCATTTCCTCAATTTTAAATTTTAGCTACATATTTGAATGAGCTGTATACTGTAAGAATTTGTACATTATAGCATCCCTCTTAAAATCTCTTGGATACCTCCTTCCTCACTCAGAGAGACATCAGCATCATATTTGCCTCCATGGTTTATCAAGAGAATTATTTGCAAAAATTCAACTCTTCAACTGCATCAGACTAGCGGGGGCCTTAATCATATCTGTAGGAATACCGGCAAAGGCTCATTAATTCTAGCTTCACCTTTTACAATTGTGATAAGAGTTATTTTCCTGATACTAGAACACATCATACCCTTTGATCTTCACAGTTGTTCTAACTATCCAGTATGGAATTCTCTTGGTGAGGGCTAGAACAACAAGAGGAAATCATGGAAATTTTTTCCTAATTACCTTCCTAGTCCACAAGCATTCACTTTTATTTAATAATTTCTTAGGGGAGTTATAACTTCATAGAATCCGTGTCCAATGATTGATTTCAGGAATTCGTTGCCATTTCTAAACACCAGAAGAAAGAAGTACAAACTCCTAGACATACTGGTTATTCTCTTCTTCGTTTTTTGAGTTAAATATATTGGTTATTCTCTTCTTCGTTTTTTGAGTTAAATATACTGGTTATTCTCTAATATATTGCGAATCGCACAGCTTAAAGTATTTCTGAGTTCAGCACAGCATCATATATACCTAAATTAGAAACTGGAGTACTTTTTTTGCTACCAGTAGATTAGAATAAAGACTGCCAATGGGGAAGAACCCAATTATGAAAAAAGAGGGGGAATAAACTACTCAAAACCCCTATAGAATGGAATCCAACCTCTATACATCAAATCAACCAAAACACCCTAATGCAAGGGAAACAGCCTCAACAAAACTTTCCTATGGATCACTACAATGCTAAGGAACGAAAGCTATCTATGAATGAATTCCTCCAATGGATAAAAATATAAAGATAAAACCCCGGGTAGTTAAGCCAAAAAGTAACAAACTCTAATAATCTGATTTCACAAATAATGAGGAGATATATTCCACAACATGCTCAGCCCCTTGTCCTCCCGAAATCCATGCCAACTACACATCAACACTCCCACTGACTGAGGCATGACAGAATAGATACCATAAAAGAGTCAGCAAAGTATCTTAAAATTTCTAATTTCTAGCCACCACACAATGAATGACCATATGATTCACACTCTCCGCCCCCTTGGATTAGCTGCACTACTAAAAATAATTCTTCCTATCCATCTCAAATTATCAATGGTGTGTACTGAGAATAACTCCGATAACCAGTCTAATGGAAATATTTTCATTAGAGCATAAGACACAACCTTCAACAAGTATTGCATAATATGAATTATCCTCTCTCTTCAATTTTTTTCTCTCCACTCCAGGACGACGAAGCTCGCCACCAACTGCAATATAAGAACGAATTTGGGGTTTAGGAAAGAACGAATTCAATTTCATAAACTCTAATTTTAGAAATCCCCAATCCATTTTAAATCTATAGAAGTCCATTTTGGACATCGAAATCCGCCTTTGTGGATTTTTCGATAAAACCATAAGATTCGGGTCATTAAACAACAAATAACTAGCGTTCTAAGAACAATACCACAGGACCAGAAATCTATCTTTGCACTGTCTTTAACCTTTCTTCGCAAGAATCTCCGGTTCCACGTAAGTCGGAGTATTGCAGAGGGTAAGTAAGAGTCTATCACGTCGAATCTGATCCTTCACCGCGCTGAGACCGAAATCAGCGATGACATCGTTTCTGGCAATGAATTAGATTTTTTGATTTTTAGGATTCACTTATTTGCCCTTTTTTAGAAGTATTGTCTTAGGGGATGTTTATTTTTTGCTAAATGGCTGGCCGATTCAACCATTCAATGCGTTTGTTTTTTGAAAAAATCGTCTGAATGGCTGAACCGGTCAGCCATTCAGACAATTTGGGCTGAATGGTTTAGTCCCATTTTTTTGGCTGAATGATTTTTTTTTACAATATTAACTATTATATTAAGTAATATTAAATAAATTTACAACAATTTTTTGAATTTTTTTTAGAGAGGTAAAATAATAAACACTGTTATTCATATGTTTCAAACATTTCAATTATCAAACAATTTTTTTCATTCATTCAGATTCAGATTCAGTTTTTATCAAACACCCCCTTAGTCTTAAAGTAGGACATTTTGTCATTTTACTTTGAAAATTAAAATATCATTTGTAGGTAATGTCAAATATATTAATATCCATGTCACAGTATCCATGTCATTTATTATTGGGAAAATAATAATTTAAAAAGTCAAGTCATCAAAATAAACTGTCAAACAAGATCAACAAACGTTTGTCAAAAAATAACGAGATAATAGATTATCTCTCTTAATTTTAAAGTTTAATGTAAAAATTTATACTTGGTTAGTTAAAACAAAAAATACGTGCAAGTTTAGTCATGTTGGAACTTGTGACTCATAATATAGAAGCTACTGAAAAAGATTAGAGCGGAGCGGGCACAGGCCGTGCCGGTCGGCGGTCAGAGTTTTTCTGGGTTGTTTTTTGAAAGGACATTATGGGTAATTGAGACATAATGTGAACTAGGGTTGGAATAGGATTAGTGGCTATAAATACTATCTATTGTAAAGCCTTATGTAACCAAGGAATCATCAATAAAACAAATAGCCGCCTGTGGAGTACACAAATTGGGGAACCACGTAAATCTCTGTGTAATTATTCTTAATTCTCTATTGTCGTGTGCGTGTGTGTGATCCAAAATTCTAACAAGTCATGATCCAGTAATGTACTTGTGTGCATCAGCCACCGGCCCACCAACACTGGAAATAAGTGGCAGTTTCATTTCAAGTTAGAAGAAACTCTCAAATCTCACCCATATTTACCGCAATCTACCAAAATTATACCTTGAATGATTCAACTGTTCCATCAGACTGAACCAAAGTTGCAAGAAGTCCTTTGCTATCAAGTTCTCCATTTTGCATCGGCACAATAAACCTAAAAGTAAAAGCCAATAACATTAATATCAAATAAATAACTATATTTGGTTCAGCTGACGAGACAAAATAATGTTGCATACTTGGCACGGAGCAATTTTGCAAGTTGAACAGCATCTTCTTGTCCAGAAACCAATGTAAATTTTGGTAAAAGCTGCTTTATAACAGGTGTAATGACAATGTCAGCTCGTTCCTTCTCTAGAAAGGTTCTGTTGTAGACACAGTGAGGTTCATAATAAAGAGTCAACTGGCCTTGTGGAGAAGTGACAAGATACCTGTAATATATTTTATGATTAAAGGAAAACAAGAATTTGTAAGTACTCATAATAAATTGGAGTCAAGCAAAAAGGACGATCTAACATAAAGTCCACAAAATGTTGTATGTATATACCCATTCTCAGGGCGCTGCCAAGGAGGACCCAAAACCGGCCCTGAAGTAGCCTGAACTTTGACTTGAGAACCATTGCTTGCTTCAAGTTCAAAGCTCTGACCAGGCTCTAGATACTTGACCTGAAGTTGAAAGTGAACGTGAGCCACTAAAGAATACTATTAAAAGTAAGATTAACTGATTCATGTAGTAATTATTTGAGCTCCAGAAAGAAGCGTAAGAGGACAGCAAAAATTTTAGGCATAGCATTTAATCGCAGCAAAATAAGCAGCAAATGGTGTTAACGCATATTCAACATCACCGTACCTCTTTATTTTTTATTCAATATTTTTGCAGCAACCATTACTTTTTGGCCAATCCCATAAACGATCTCTCATTCATTTCCCCTTTCAAATGATTGGAGCTCTAGGTACAAAGGGTCAAGACTCGAGGGTATCCAAAAGTTGGGAAAGTACAAATGCATGCATTACTCCCATTAACAACATTGACCTGCTATTTAAAACTTACTACATAATAATTTCTAATAGTCAAAATCTATGTTGTTGAGATTTTGAATCATTCTGAAAGCACTAATTAAACCTTTAATCATATACATTCAACAATTTACTACTGCTCTGTTAACATAACCATCAAACCCACCTTCTATTACATCCCAAAGTGATGTGAGGGTATTGGTGCAAAATCCATGCTGCATAAATATAGAATTTCTTAATCAGGAAATTTATATTGTCATCCAGAATCTAATGCAAGTATCACCAATATGTAGGCATCACTTGTTAGTACAACAATCGGCATCAGAGAGACCTCCTACACCTGGATACTATGTGACTGGTAAGGTGCGTAGTAATGATTTCAGAAATCACTATACCATGGGAATGTACTAGTTTGTCATAGGTACCATGCAGTTCAAATATAAAAATGTCTTGACCTAATTTGAGTGCAATCATTTGATTCAGTAAAAATCTGCAATATGATAATCACAAGCCAAAAAAATTAAGAAGAAATGTTGAGTTTGAACATCTCACTTACATTCTTGAAAAGAGGATCCAACAGTGCCTTGGCATTTGGTGTCGCTATTACTCTAAGATTTGGTAAGTTCTGAGCAAGTGGCTTTAAGGTCTTCAAATGGCAGTGATCATCAAGGCTTTGTGTAATCAACAAGTAATCTATCTCCGGAAGATCGGAAAGCTGCATGAGAATTTTGTCTCGTGATAACAAACTTAATTACTAAAACATAATATTCAGGAAGGGTGTACAAACCTACTTAATTGCCATAGATACTAATAAAGCTATATTTGAACTGGAAGGAAACCTATGGCATCTGATCTGAAGACGAAGAATCCCCTATAAAACTGCCACTGAATTCGTTTATGTTATTGGTACTTAAAGTACTTTAAAGAGATCGAGGAGAAATCACTCACACTAGGAGGGACAGCAAAGAAAAAATTAGAAGGGTGCTTAGCTTACAAGAGCATATGGGCATAGGAGGTACATGGGTGTTTTGTTCTCTAGCTCTACTACCTAGCTATAAAGTTTTATTAACTTCTATTTTTCCTCACCGGGAACTTAAAAGGACTCTCATCTTCCTAGCACTGTACTCTTCATTTAACCATATTAGACTAGGGTTAAGCACAAGACCGTAAACAAGCCAAACAGTTCGGGCTCGATTCGAAAAAATACGAGCGAGACTTGAATTCGTTAATAATATGATCCAAATTTGAGCATAAAAAATAGTTCGAATAAAAATATGAGTATAATCTGAGTAAAGTTATACTCGACTCGTTTAAAATTCAAACTACTCGAATTCTCAATTGTAATTCGATACATACTCGATTGATTTGATACACGATACATTCTCTTATAAAATATAAATATTAAATCAAATTACGTCACGAGTCGAATTCGAGTAGCTCTATTCGACTCGTTTACGCCCTTGGTTAAGTATCATTGAATTTGAGCCAATACTCTTTACCTAGAAGCAATTCATAGCTCATTTACCTGGAAAGTCTTCAAGAACTTCTTGGCAGCATCATAAAGCCATGGGATTCCAAAATCCAAGTTACCCACCAAAATTGGATCAACCAAAATTCTCAATCCACCCACTTCCCATAACCAACTATTGCCCTAAGCCAAAAATTCATTTATATCCTTAATCAGAAATCAAAATTAAAGACAGAAAAACATATATTTACCCAAATCGGAATTTTCAAATCCCACCTCCAAGTAAGTGAGTTTGAACATGTCAGTCCCAGAAGAACTCGAGCCCACAGCTTTTTCTTCAGAAACCACAGCAGAAATAACTCTGCCCAACCTATAAATTAAACTAAATGAGAGTTGTAGACAGTTATAAACTTTAAAAAAAAAAAAACAATCGGCCACATAAATACACATCTCTACTAAAAGAGAAAGAAATGGAGAAACCTATTGTTTGGGAGCTTAAGTGTGTTGGCATCGACATAAAGTGGTGTCTTCCGAGTTGAGATGAAAAGGGCAGATGAGAATGGGAACATGGGGTTTGCTATACATGGTTTGTAGGTGTAGCAATGAAGAAAATTGCATTGGACATCCATAATTGCCAAAAAAACAACGAGAAGAGTTAGAATACGTTGGATAACTTTTTGAAAAGTAAATCCTACCGGTAAGTATGGTGGATTCTTCCCGCGAATTGTTTCACGTGATCGGTTATTTATAGCCACCCATATCTCTAACATGGGTTTATGCATGTAAATGGTTCAAATTTTCGCTACATGGCTATTGCTAACCCACTATTTCCATCTTTTTCCTTATTGTTTATTTTGAATTTGTACTCGTCTCGTATGACTCCAGTCGTCTCGTCAGGTCATTTCTTTGTTTTTCTATTAATCATTCCTCTTTACTAATAAATAATAGTATTACGCACAATTAATCTTTTTACTGAATTAATTCAGCCTCACATGAATAATAAATTTAATATTAAAAAATTAAAAAATATCTTAATATTACTAATAGTAAATAAAAATATAATTACATGCTTATATATAATTATTTATATTAACATATATTTTTTTTAATGGAGTGCACAGGCCTACGCAATAATGTATAATCTGTTGCTCACAAATTATTGTGATGGAATCGCTCCTAAAACGGTTAAATTAATATGGCGTGGGGCATTGTTCTCCATTAGCCGAATGACCAAGAAATTTTTTAATAACTTGTTAATCGTAATTTAGCAATAATAAGTTTAGTTTTAAAAATAACAATAAAATTGTCTATTGACAAGTGATGGCGTGGCCTAAACAAGGGGTATATAGTTTCAAATTATGAAATTTAATGTACGTACTTACAATACAATAGTGGGGTTTTTTTTTATCCGTAAAAGCTTGTTTGAATTACAATATGGTGAGTTGCTAAATATTTTTCTTTTAACTTATTTATTATACTAACGTGTGTTTTTTTTTTCATGCTATAACCCCCTTAAAATTTATAATACTGCAATGGGACGAAAGGAGTGAACTTTTAAACCTTTAGGTATATAACAACATTTTTAGCCATCCTCCTCACTTTTTTATTTATTTATTTTATATGTTAATAAATAAAAGATGGGAAAAAAAATAGGATGGCATATCTTGCAAGGAAAGAGGCAGGAGGAGCTAAAATAAGATTTGATGACCAATCCAACTAAACAGCAATGGCTATTTCTCTCCTACATAATTAATTGACTCCATTGAACGTATCCAAGTCGTACATGAATGCTGTTTGTTAGGCATAGTTATGGAGACCTTTCTGAAAGGTCCAGTTTTGCCTAAACACCATGAGATTTCAATCATTATATTGTTCCAGTGTAACTTGAAATTCCCTGATATAAAAAAAAAAACCACTATTATTCGCAATCTGGAACAGTGAGGAATGTCAAGAAACTCTTGATATATCCACTTGCTGTACAGTTCTTTGTAAATTTACATTTTGAAAGAAAGTGAACTCTCCAATCTCTGTCGATTATAAGGTATCAAGTTTACAATTATTTTACCTTCGGGTAAGGGCAAATCATGGTGGGTCGGAATCTTATCGTTCCAGACAAAATTGTTTTCATGTTCAAACTTCCGCATCAACTCAGCCATACTATCAACCTCTTGCTTGAGAACCAATCTCCACGTCTCCTTTCCTGGTGGCTTATTTTTCTGTGCAGTAATTAGAGCATGCTGAAGAACTCCAAGTGCAATGCCAATCTGACCATCAGTCTTTAGACATTCTGCAAGGTACTTGTAACTTCTCAACTCATGTAAGGCTTTGCATGACGAAATGAATTCCTGCGCAAACCAGAAAGATCACCTAGAGAAATTGCACCACAGGAATTAATTTATCAAAGACACTAACTGCGAAAATGCTATATCCACAAAGTACTAGTGTCAACTGGCAAAAATAAGGTATAAGCAAATAACGAGTCAATGATGATTGACCAAGGAGAAGACATATCCTCTGGGAAAATCTCGATTTAAGATGATCACAAAATTCCCCATAAAACTTTAGGAAGACCTTTGGTGGTAATAAAATGTCAGTAATAGTCGGATCTTTTAGTTGTCTTAAAGCTGAACTATACCTAGCTTTACAGCTTCTCTCAAAAGAATGATTGCTTAGTTTTTTTCTTTCACCTCTCTCTGTTGTTTTATACTTAAATTTTTCCTGTCATCTGTTTTACTATGCCCTTGATCATTGCAGTGGCTTCTACCAACAATAGTATATAAAAATAAATAAGGTAATCACTCTTTCAAAATAAAATAACAAGATGGTAGAAATATATAGTGACAAGTATAACGGAAAGCTTAGATAATTATATATGAAAGATAACCCTATTAAACTTTACCGCTAAAAGATTATGCGGATTGAATACTTACCACAAAGTGCGCTGAAATATCTTTGCTATCTTTGTTTGCTGAATGTATAATAACTGTTGCTTCATCTAGTATCTGTACAACCCCATAATGCAGCTTTGCCAATAGACTTCCTATGTTTCCTTTTTTTTCAGCCTTCCTTATAGTTACAGCCTGAAAAAAATGTTTGGGTTCATTATTAAAATAAACAGCATAACCATTATCGAATGTTAAGAATGAGATGACCGAGCAATAGAAAATTGTATTCTTTCACAGCTAACCAAATGACAAAACAACCTCAAACCTGGGCCTCAGCCAAGCAAATAAGGCTCATAACAGAAGACACAGATGATGTAGTTTCAGGAGGCCTTTCTGTAGGCAATGCAGGCTGTAAAGAGGGAAGAACCTCATGAGCCAAAGAGTGATAAACTCCAGCAGCTTTTCTAAATAGAGTCGCAGATTGCACCAAATCTACAATGATGCATAAGAAGTAAGTAAATCAATAGCTATGCAAATGTAAACATGGGTAAAAATTTAATTCCTACCTTTGGACAGTACATCAGAAGCACATTCTCGTAGCAGCGCGCCATAGAGAAAAAGCATCATATTGACCTCAAACAGCAAATTATCGATTTGAAAGAACTTTTGACACTTGAAATTGAAGAAAGATGAAGAAGTAAGAGCACTGCTCCATCTGATCTTAAGGTCTGAAGTCCATCTAAGCAGTCGGGGTTATCACCAGCCAGATTAACATGGTGAACCAAGTTTCCCAATAATGGCAAGTACTTCTCCAACTTTTGAATGTCCTGAATAATTTTTGCAGAAAAAAGATAAGAAGAGCATTAGTTCAACCTACCTTGTGTTGTCAGATACTGTTGGGATTTAACAAGAAATGTAGTTAAATAACCATTTAATCATTAAAGGCAATCATTTAGCAAGTTTTCACCACCAAAACAACCAAATAGAATAACTAACAGACCTAAACAAAGTACAGTGAAACAGTAATAGATGAAAGTTCTCAATTTTCCAGATGTTCACCTTGACATTTCTACTACTGATATGCTACCTGGTCACATTGCAAAGTCGACCCTCCAGAGATTTCCCTTGCAACCGCTTTTGTGATCAAGCTTTTGTTATTAATGGACTCCTCAATTACTCTACGCGTGGAGCTTAACTCTTTCAGTTGCTCAAGTGTGCCAGAATCACGAGCAAAGTATTTTTCTTCAAAAACAACCTGTAAACACCAATATCATGTTACAAGTGCCATAAGTTATTATTAAATCATCCCCTTAATTCAAAAAGTAATACTAATATGCATCACACTTATTCAAAGGATATAAGCAAATTCATAATTTCATATTCCTCTAAAAAGTACTGTTGGGTCGTGATATTTCCTATTTTTAGGTCGGGTACATTGGGCCTATTCACATAAACAATCTATGGGGCCTCTATTATTAATCCGTAAAAATCACTGGGCCCAGTCACCATATTATATCCGTTTTAACCTTTAAAGTAAGAATTCGGTCAATTGGATCGACCCATTAGATATTTTAATATACATTACTTTGACTTGTGATGATGAAAAAGCATGACGGTTGACGAGGCTCCGCCATGCATTAATGTGGATGGGATCATAGCCCGTGCGTGAGCGGAAAAAACAAATGGCCAAAAGCAGTAGATAAACCTTATACAGTCGGCAGAGCCCATCAGATCAAAGGGAGTGTCAAGTAGTAGTGGGTGGCACAGTAATCCAAAAAAAAAGATAGTATAACCTAGCAAGGAAGCCATCGTCTAGAGGTACGTTCTCATATATATTGATTTTTTTTTCATATTCTCACACACACACGACTGAGAATTATTATCTCTTTCCAGACACTAGACAGTACATTCCTCCGTTGTTAATCTTGTGAATACATACTAATTCTCACGCTTTGAAGCTATCCCCAAGCCGAAACGCCGTCCAAGCTTGTGGTGTTTACCGTGTTTACTGTGCAGGATCAGGACGTCTTACGTGATTGGGACGTGGCAGAAGATCCTGGCGTTAACATTGGCGCTAGAAGGAGGGGTTTTTGAGTTCTAGTGTCATTAAATTTTCAATCACAAATCATTTAAACCTACTTCGGAAGATGGTGAGGAGTAGGGATGGTACGCCGGAAGAAAAGGCGATGGCGATAGCTAAATCATCGCCGCCGTGTTTGATGAAGGATCGTTTGGGCCCTTTCTAAGAGTGCTCACGAGAAACGCTTCTAAGCATAGTTCAGAGATCTCCGTCAGAAGATTCATGGTGGGGCGGACCAAGATTGGTTTTGAGACGGATGAGAGAGCGAGATCATGGTCGAGGGGCGGTGGAAGGCTCACCCACCAAGACTTATCGTAGAAGTGGTCGGGGAAGGAAGAGCCGCCAAGTTGGTGAGGATGGCGGACGAAGCGAGATAAGCCATGGAGGTCTTGTTAAAGCAAAGAGAGGATATAGCCAAAACAGATGCTTGATTGGCGAAATTACGGACGAAGCATCTAATCGTGATCGATCAGAAGGTCGAAGTGGGCATAAGGAGGTGCCACCGGCGAGAGGTAAGGAGCCGAAGCATTACAGATATGTTTTAGGGATCGTTCTCATGATAGAGGAGATCGAGAGCCAGAACTCCTGTGGCCTCGAAGAAGGCAATAATGGTAGATTACCTCTCTCAATCGATCGAGCGATGATAGACAAAGGAGGCGGTCGGGGAGATCGTGCAGAAGTCGGGGTAAGGGACTATCAACATGATCATTCTCACCATAAAGATAGAGTTGTGCACGGAGTAGATCAAGAAGTCCCCCAGGCGTAGGATCGGCGGGAGAAGGTCGATCCTCTCATGTATGCAGAATGTTGTTGAGAAAGAGGTCCCCCCACAACCCGAAGGCGTTGATTTCTTGGTGAAGGAGCTGAAGGAGCTCAGAAAGCAACTGGCTGAAGTTCAGCAGCTGAAGGACACCCCAGGAAAGAAGATATCCCCTTTTTCCTCAGAAATTCTCAAAGAGAAGGCAGACATCACCAAGAAACTGCCTCGCATGGAAAGTTACGATGGTACCGGGGATCCTTATGACCATAGCCAGGCGTTCGACCGGCTGATGGACTATTATGATTTCACTGATGCTGCTAAGTGCCACACTTTTGTGACAACACTGAGAAAAGATGCAAGACAGTGGATGGGAACTTTGCCATCAGATTCGATATCCTCTTGGACCGAGCTCTGTGATAAATTTCATGCCCATTTCGGGAGTAACCGGAGGAGGGGAAAGCCAACGGGTTCTTTGGCACAGATCCGACAGTTTACCAGCGAATCTTTGGGCCAATATGTAAAGAGGTTCAGAGAAGCAGTCGGTCAGGTGTCCGATCTTAATGATCTCCAGGCTGTAGGTTTGTTCCAGAATGGATTGGATCTGGTAAAATCCGAAAAGTTGGTGAAGAAGTTGATGTTCAACCATCCGAAGAGCTTGGCCGAAACCTTTGACAAGGCAGAAGGCTATATCGTTGTGGAAGAAGCTATGAACAACCTGAAGCATCCTCTTCGGATCGGTGAAAGAGTCGATAGTTCCCAGTAGAAGTTGAGCAGAGAGGAGAGCAGGGGGTATAATGATCGAGACGGAGGCGATTCGAAAAATACAATAATTCCTGGCGGCAAGGAAGCAGTCATCCCTCCGTTCCGACGCCGAAGGTGAATAAGGTCTACACCAAACTAAACACTGATAGATCTATAATTTTGGACCAAATCAGAAATCAACCTTTCTTGAGCCACCCCGTGATAACTACCGAGGCAAGCAGGGGGTAACTCTACGTAAGTATTGTGGCTATCATCGGTAGTTGGCACATTGACACTAACGAAAGTGTTGCAATTTGAAAGACTTTGTGGAGAGGAAGATTAAGGATGGCTTGTTGGTGCGAGATGTGGTAGTGAGTGATCGTGAGAATATTAACCGCATCTTTATTGAGACGGTTCAAATTGCCTGAATGCCGCCGCCAAGGCATGTCATCGATGTGATAACCGGTGGATCTGCGGGGAAGTTGATAGGGTGGAAGAGAAGGGCTTACCGGATTGGTCATGACCGTGATGATCTCCCCTGAAGGTGGATAGACCATTCCCGGATTGTCATATATCATTTCTTGTGTTGACTATCCTTCGGAGCCCATCGAGCCACACGTAGGGGCCTTGGTGATCATGGTATGAGTGGGCACGGTGGACATGAAAGCGATGATGATAGATAATGGATCTTGATGGATATTCAGACGCCCGTACGCTATCGGAGGATGCACCTTGATGGGCGTAAAATGGAGGTCGAGGCGGGGAAGCTCCTTTATACGGCTTCAACAACGATCCCGGTTAAAGTTACGAGCACTATTGAACTCCGGTTATCTTCTAAGACAAAGACCCCAAAGCAGTCAAAATAGTATGTAAATTCTATGTTGTGCACGTTGATTGATTTTACAACGCTTATCTTGGGAAGACCTACCTTAGCTCGCTTCTCCAAGTTGTGACCTCCATCCCTCATTTCAAAGTCAAGTTCCCCACGGCTCGTGGGGTAGGAGAGGTGGCGGGGACTTGGATCTAGCCCGACGATCTTCTGGGAATCTTTGTTATTTCCTCCGGAGTGGGGGAATTCGACCAAACAAAAGCAGGCGATGACAATTGAGATTGAGCCCTTTACCGAAAGTAGTTCTGAACCGATGGTGATTCCTGCCGGTGGGACGGAGGAGGTCGAGTTGATCCTTGGAAATCCAGACAAGACCGTGAAGATCGGTTCGGGTCTACCAGAACCTCTTCGGACAAACCTATATAGAACTCTTCTGCCGCTTATGCGGATATTTTTACACGGGAACCGAGGGGCATGCACAGAGTTAGTCGGAAGATGGTGAGCACGACTGAATGTAGATCCTCGAAGAAGCTAGTTCGGCAGAAAAAGCGGATCTTTGCTGTTGAAAGCGACGAAAAATCATTGATGAGGAAATAGCAAAGTTGTTGGCTGCCAACTTCATCTATGAAATTGATTATCCCGAGTGGATGGCGAATGTGGTGTTGGTGCGAAGCCAGAATGGAAAATGGCGGGTTTGCATCGACTACACCGACCTCAATAAAGCTTGTCCGAAGGACTTTTATCCTCTGCCCCATATTGATCAGCTTATCGATGCCACTTCGGGGTATGCATTACTAAGCTTTATGGATGCTTTTTCAGGTTATCACCAAATATCCATGCGTAAAAAGGACATCCCAAAGACCGCGTTTATTACACACCGTTCGATTGTGCGCCTCTGAAGATGACTTTTGGCCTATAAATGCCGGAGCCACTTACCGAGAGAATGATGAACTTCATCTTCGATAGGCAATTTGGGAAGGAACATGGAGGTCGTCGTCGATGACATGATCGTGAAGAGCATGCGAGTTCGAGAACCATTTAGACGATCTGAGGAGTGCTTTCTGATCGTCATCATCGTCAATCGAGACTTAATCCTACTAAATGCACTTTTGGCCTCAAGCGAGGAAGTTTTTGGGTTATCTTGTCGATCGAAAAGGGTATCGAGGCCAATCCGGAGAAGATTCGGGCCTTCTTCGATATGAAGACTCCTCGATCGTTCAAAGGCGCCCAACGTCGGTGGCGAGGATGCGACTTTGAGGAGGTTCGTCGCCAGATCTGCAGAGAGGTGCCTTCCTTTCTTTGATACATTGAAAGGGCCAAAGAATGCGAAGACATTCCAGTGGACTTCAGAGTGTGAAGACGCCTTCCAAGGCATAAAGGCATATCTTTCTTCGGCTCCTTTATTGGTGAAGCCCGCTCCAGCAGAGACCTTATATCTGTACCTTGCAGCAAGTTCGTTAGCGGTTGGAGCAGTACTGGTTCGGGAAGTCAGTGGAAAGCAGCATCCGGTCTATTATGTCAGTCACGTCCTGCGAGATGCTGAAACCAGGTATCCGAATATTGAGAAATTTGCCTTTGCTTTAATAATTGCTAGTAGAAAGCTTCGGCAGTATTTTCAAGGTCGGCTCCTGGTCGTCTACACGGATCAGCCATTGAAGAAGGTGATGGGCAAGCCAGAAGTTTCAGGAAGACTAGCGGCATGGACTATGGAGTTGTCCCAGTTTTTCATCGAATACCATCCCCGAACCGCTGTCAAAGGCCAAGCTTTGGCCGATTTCATGGTAGAATGTTCATTCACCGAAGCAGATGCCGAATTACCGGTTGAATCGTCCGTCGAAAGCGATTGCGGTTCTTCAACAAGATCAGAATGTTTGGACTCTATATGCCAGATGGTTCCTCTACCCTAACTGTTAGTGGGGCGGGAATTATCTTGACAAGTCCGGACGGATTCAAAGTTCAACGGGCCATCGATTCGGATTTAAAGCGACGAATAATATGGCCGAGTATGAAGCGATCTTGCGCAGGTGTTCGATTGGCAAAGAGTCTAGAGGTCCAGAAGCTTATCATCTATAGTGACTCTCAATTGGTCGTCAAGCAGCTGTCGGGAGATTATGAAGCTCGTGGAACTCGGATGATCAAGTATCTGGCGGAGTTAAAGGACCGACTTCAGTATTTCGCTTCGTACGAATTCCAGGGCATAGAGCGTAATGACAACTCTATCGCCGATGCATTGTCGAAGTTGGCTACTACGGATGCAGATGTTTTTAACGGATCAGTTTACTTGGAAGTTCTACTGGCGGAAAGTGTCCGGCATGAAGCGATGATGTGTATCGAGCGATCTAGCTCTTTGGATGACCTCTACATCAGTATTTGGCGAGATGGCGTCCTTCGCCCGGATCGGATGTTAGAAAGAAGATCAAATACAAGAGCGCTTAACTTTGTTCTTATTGATAGAGATCTTTATCGATTGGCCTTTTCTTCACCATTCTATGAAGTGTACGGTCCCATCCGAAGCGGAATATGCTTCTTGGGAAGTACACGAGGGCATTTGCGATGATCATATGGTCGCTAAATCTTTGGCTTACAAAAGTACTTGACAAGGATACTTATTATTTCTACAATTTTCAAGGAAGCTACAGAGTATGTCAAGAAATGTGAAAAGTGCCAATTCAATAGTCCGATCCCACATCAGCCACCGGAAGAGTTATACTCGATTTTATCTCCTATACCCTTCGCTGTCTGGGGGGTAGATATATTGGGCCCGTTGCCTAAAGCTAAAGGTCGAGTTAGCTTTATCATAATTCTTTATTGATTACATGACTAAGTGGGTAGAAAGCGAAGCCACCGGTTAATAACGAGCAAGAATGTTTGAAGTTCATAAAAGAGTCAGTAGTGTTTCGCCCGGATCCCTGAAAGTATTAATATCGGACAACGGACGCCTTGGTTAAATGGGATCAAAATTTGAAACATTTTAAAGGAGTTGGGGATTCAAAGATAAGAAGACTTCGGTGGCTCATCCACGATCAAATGGCCAAGTTGAGGTGACCAACAGAATGAATGTCTGGCGAAGCAGGATCAAGCCAGATTGGATGAAGCTAAAGGAAGATGGCGAGAGGGTGCTTCGTGCGTGTTGTGGGCTTACCGGACTACAAGGGACTACCACTGAGGATTCACCTTTTTCGACCGGCTATGGCATCGATGCCTTAGTCCCTCTCGAAATCGGATCTCAAGTCTTGGTCGGTCAATACAAAGAAATATACAATGTGAAGGA
Organism: Panax ginseng; assembly: GCA_020205605.1. Classification (NCBI taxonomy): domain Eukaryota; kingdom Viridiplantae; phylum Streptophyta; class Magnoliopsida; order Apiales; family Araliaceae; genus Panax; species Panax ginseng. Next base: position 137,158,019 of record CM035135.1, on the reverse strand, counting down.
TGAAGGCCAATTTGGATCTGCTAGAAGAAGAAGTCGAGAGGTGACTCTACTTAAACCGGGTCAACTTATCAACGAAGAGTAGCTAAGCATTATAACAAGGAGTCGAGCTTCGCAGATTGAAGTAGGAGACTTCGTCCTCGAGAGAAGTCAAGCTTCTACACCTCGAGAACACGGAAAGTTAATGCCAAACCGGGAAGGCCGTATGAAGTAATCAAGTATCAAACCGGGCACTTATCGGTTAAGGGCATTAGATGGTTCCGAAATCAAAAACACTTGGCATGCTGGCAGACTTCGGAAATACTTTCAATAAAGATCAAGTTAATTCATCGGAAGTCTGTATATTATTGTTCATTATCAATAAAAAGTCACTTTTTCACTATTGATCCTGGTCTATTTGTCCTATGGTCACTACGATTGTAAGGAGGTATGGTAGGACTCATTTGGCCATTCGATGGCAGCCCATTTGTTGTTCTACTCCGAGTGGTAGACAAAGGATCCTATATTGATTTTACCAGGATGGTAAATCAATGGTCACTATTGGTCCTGGTCCTATTTGTCCTATGGTCACTACTGATTGCAAAGGAGGTATGGTAGGACTCATTTGGCCATTCGATGGCGACCCATTTGTTTGTTTTACCGAAAGTGGTAGACAAAGGATCTATATTGATCTTACCGGGGTGGTAAGTCAATGGTCACAATTGGTCCTTATATCTTGGTCCTTATATCTTGATCCTTATATAATTGTTTCACCTCGAGTGGTAAACAAATGACCGATCTCACACTTGGAGCCGATGAGTATGTATTACTTTATTTAAGTGTTGAGTTCAAATCCTTTCGATTCGATTAAATTAAATTACATCCATGAAATTCAATTCACTTCCGTCTCATACATTAACTATTATATCTCTTAATCGGTTCACTTTGTTTATGTTCATTTTCCTGATATTGAATTATTGACAAGAAACTAATCGAAAACATAGTTCACAATTAAGGAAATTGCAGATTCATCAGGAAAAATAAAACATTCATTCGATCTATTCATTCATGAACAAAAATACACCAATATAGAAACATTGACAACCTCCATATATAAAATTTCAAAATGATCCCAAAAACATAAAAAGTTTAAACAGATAAATTTTTACATAAGTAAGAATGAAAGTAGGAAGAACGCCTAGGCACCACCTTCGTCTTTGGAGTTGAGCAAAGTTGGATCCAGTTGAGCAGCAGACAGTTTTTCTTTGCCTTTCTCTCGGCAGTCTTCGTAACCTTCCGAGTAGACTTTCATGATCTCGACGTTAAGTTCGTCCGAATCCCTATATATACGCTTTCATATCCGCTACGAGCTCTTGATACGAAGAGGACCCCTTCCCTCAAGCTCCTTTATTTTAAGACGAAGCTTGTGGCGTTTGTTCTTGTGTCTCCGTCCTTCATCCTGGGCCTTTGATTGAGCCTCGTCGAGTTGAATAGCCAGTTTGGTTGGTCAAGAAAACTCCTCATTCTTGGCCCTCGAGGCGAGTTTTCTTGACAGCCGGCGTTCGGATCGGTTAAAGTTTGTTGTTTGGCGGATCGCGCCAACCCATCCTCTGTGGCCCTTAGTTCATCATCGACGTCTTCAAGTCCATCTTAGCTCGATCCAAGTCTCGTTGGAGGTCATCGATGACATGAATAAGCGTCTTCTCGATCGACCCTTTCTCGAGCAAGGTCGATCTAAGCATGTTGATCTCGTCTCATGAAATCTTCCTGGCTTCCCCATTTTATGTGTCTTGGACGCAAACGTCCAAAACAAAGATTAACTGCGATATGTCCAAACAAAGGCTCAAGCAAGACCCGGATATCCAATTAAGAACAGAAAAGACGGAAAAATAAAGAAATGATTATTTACCTTAGCGGATAAAGCTCATCCCTTCATCGAAAGCGATTCCGTCCGTGTGATCACTGAACCGATGATCGTCAGCGTTCCTTACGAAGGCCCCGAATAGGTCGAACGGAAAGTTAGCATTGAATCTATGCCACAGAGTCGGAAATCCCATGGCCTCGGCAGATGATAACCACGACCAAGGATAAGATTCGTTCAAAGGAGGTCTTGACCTTTCTGGGGAAGGAGCTGGTTGCTCAGGAGGAGTAGGTTCAGGTTCAGCGTACACGGTCTCGGGAGATGGAGATTTATTTGGACTGGGTACTTGGACAGGAGCGGCAGATGCAGAGCTTGGATGGCTGTCAGGTGTTCTTTTTCTCTTCCTGGACAGAGTTTGGATAGCATCATCCTGATCACCCTCTTCGGCAATCTGTATCTCTACAGGGGGCACGAAAGGAGGAACGATCGAAGATTGGGGCACCCTAAGCTCTTCGGCGGTCAGAGGTGTTATTTTGCTTTTCAATTTTTTGGTTCGAAGGATGCTTCTTCGATCGGGACGATCGAGTAAGCCTCCTCGTCGAGGTATGGATGTGGTAGATGGCTCGACTTCTGGGGTGGTTTCAGAAGGGATTAGAAAGGTTGTTGATCTTGGTTTTCTGATTGCCCTCCTCTTCTGACGAGGACGGAGGGTTTCGTCCGGAACTGGAACCTCATCGGTTTACGGTTCGTCGATTCGAACTCATCTGTATGTATCTCAGGAATCGGTTCGACTTGGAGTAACCTGTCGCTAGAGTTTCAATGACTTCAAGACCTTAGGACAAAAAATCTTGAACTCTTTTATCTCTAAAGAGCTCGGTTTGATCAAAGATCTTTGATAACCAAAACAACTCGTGTTAGAATCCACATTATAAAAGCATTTTCAAAAATTCAGATACATATAAAATAGACCGATACTTACATTTATGGTCATATAACCATGCTTTGCTTGAGAGGAGTCCGTACTTCCACTCCTCCTTGGGGAAATTGTCAAAAGTTCCATAATTTCTATTTCTCTTTCTTGAAATGTCTCCAAAGTCGCAGAGATCTTAAATCGGTGGTGATTCGGTAGGGAAGAGATTTGGGGCCTTTGACGTAGAACCACTTTTCATGTCATTTTATTCGTCAAGGCGTGTTCACCGTGAACGCCTCTCGAACTTCTCTCCCGACTTCGGAGAATGCTTCTTTAATGGCCTTGAACCCCTTCTCCCTAGATTGTACTATTTTGTATATTGTGAAGAAGAAGTCGTGGAGGGCTCCACGCCCAATTGTGATGTAGGCCACGAAGGCCAAGATGTGAATGTATGAGTTCGGTGATTAGTTGGCGAACCCCACCCTTAGAAACCCCAACAAGGTTACTATGAAGATATCTGAGGGAAGCGAACCCCCTTCTCCAAACAGAGTCATGAGGAACGGTAGTCAACCTTACGCCGTTGGTACATCTTTTTCACCGGATCTAGGAACCCCTAGGCTGCGTGGGTATCCAAGGGATGTGATATCGAGCCAAGAATCCTCTTTAGTTCAAACCTCTGTGACGATCGAGGAGTATTGGCACGCGAGAATCGCTTTCGATTACTCTGTAGTATTCGAGGGAGTGTTGGGATTTTTGGGGAGGTTCTTATCGATTTCGACCCTTTGGGTTCAGTGTCGAGGCTCCTTCATGAAGCAGTGGTAGGATTTGGTGGAACGACTGTGAGTGGGGTTACCAGTATAGGAGAGCCTTGTGCAGAATCCTGGGAAGCCATTGTTGATTAGTTGCAGAAGAAAGGAGAAAGTTCAGAAAGTCAGAGAGTTCGGAAGGCGCTCGAAATTCAAATGGGCAGGTAAAACTGTCAAAATTGGTAAAGTTACCTTTTATACTCTTGACTGACCACGGTGTTCAAGGCCGGCTCATTAAATGTTAGTAATGATTTGGAATTTGAATGGGAAGGGTCCGGTTCCGGGTCCATGTATCTATTTGATAGGGCTTTTCTGATTTGGGCCTCCATTCTCTTCTCCTTTCATTTCGTGAACAGCAATTGGGTACACTTCAATTATCTCCTACTATGGACCTTTAGTAAACTATCTTGGGCCATTCATAGTTTTCTATTAAACATTCTGTTTAACAAAAAACTAGGGGGCAATGTTGGGTCGTGATATTTCCTATTTTTAGGTCGGGTACATTGGGCCTATTCACATAAACAATCTATGGGGCCTCTATTATTAATCCGTGAAAGTCACTGGGCCCAGTCACCATATTATATCCGTTTTAACCTTTAAAGTAAAGGTCGATCCAATTGGATCGACCCATTAGATATTTTAATATCTCACATTACTTTGACTTGTGATGATGAAAAAATACGACGGTTGATCGAGGCTCTGCCATGCATTAATGTGGATGGGATCATCATGGCCATTTGGCGCAGAGAAAACAATGGCCAAAAGCGAGTAGATAAACCTTATACGTCGGCAGAGCCATCATCGATCGGAGGGGTGTCGGGTAGTAGTGGGTGTACAAGATAATCAAAAAAAAAGATAGTATAACCTAGCAAGGAAGCCATCGCTCAGAGGTGCGCGTTCTCATATATATTGATTTTTTTCATATTCTCACACACACACGACTGAGAATTATTATCTCTTTCCGGACACTCAGACAAAGACATTCCTCCGTTGTTAATCTTGTGAACACATACTAATTCTCACGCTCGAAGCTATCCCCAAAGCGGAACCCGTCCGTCCAAGCTTGTGGTGTTTACCGTGTTTACTGTGCAGGATCAGGACGTCTTACGTGATTGGGACGTGGCAGAAGATCCTGACATTAACAAGTACTAAAACAAATTTGAATCTACTTTAGCAAATTTCATATTTTAATGTCACCCTCAAGGCCAAACATGTCAAATTAAACAACACTTGTAGCTACCAAGGCCTGAACATCATTCAAACAAAATTCTAGATATTAAAGATGGCACTAGCACTACAATATTCAACCACGACCAAGTCAACAACCATAGTTTCAAATATAGATTATATGAAAATATGAATGCTTTCTCTTTTGTAAAAAAGTCTGTTTTGATGGATTCTTCAACTGCACATTCAAAAGCCTTACTTTAACTCCCACTCAACCCATGTTGGTATAAAAAGTAGTAGTATTTTCTTTTCCGTTTTTCCCATGTACCGATGTACTTTGACTCGAACTTCAACGGTTCAACTTCTAACTTATTTCTCCCTCCCAACCTTTAAATCCTCTAAAAGTCCAACCAAACACCAAGAAATTAGTATATCAAAAGTAGCATAACCTTCAAAAGAAAATGCCAACCGCCTCCTTTCATAAAAGTCATGATCTTGCAATTCTTTCAAAATTTGCCCCTTCTTTTTGAAGATATGTTATGCCCACAGATTAGATGGAACCAAGTAGTACTTTATGCGTCCAATACAGAACTCTCAAGTCTAAAAACTGAATATAAAATCCCCAATAGCAATACCTTGTGGAACCAACAAGTTTACTTATATTCTTCTATATTATATATATATATATATAATATATAAAGAGAGAATGAAGGAAGTAAGAGGTGTGTTATACCTTCTTGGTTTTGAGCTTCGGAGGATCCGCAAAATGTAGCATCATGGCTACCAATCTGTCGCCCCCTTCACTTGAATTTCATAATAACATGAAAAATTGAAACAGTTTCTCCCTTTCTGTAACAAATATATTATAATTGCCTCCTAAACCATATTAATTTTGGATAATCAGGAATACCCTATACTATCCAGTTTCGACTAATTCGTCTCCTACACCAACTGAAATACTAGATGGAGAGAGTCCTTGCTGAATGCTGATTCCAAACTCAAGTTCCCCTCATTTTCCTTCTTGTCTAACAAGAATACGGATAGTTTTAGTGTGTCCCAGCGGACTCCCGCCATTCCTGAGTCAACCCCTAACGCGGAGTTTATAATTTTAATTATAAGTTAAAATTTTGAGGAAGTTATAAAAATAAAATAGAAATTATCATAAAAGTTGAGAGGCATCTTAGGAAGCTAAAAGAATACTAAAAGATAATTACTACTACTACAAAAGATGAAGGGATTTAGAAACTCAAAAAAATCTGTTAATATTTATTTTAAGACTGTATATAGACTCTAAAGTCTTTAATCAACTACTAACTTAAAAAATACTAGTACTACACCTTTGCCTGCCTTTTGTTCTAATTATGACTAGTCAGCGCTTGGGCAACAAAAGTCAACTAGGAATTTAATTGCTAAATAAACATTGATGTTTTGGAAATTATAGAGGTTAATAAATGCAAAGGAACTAAAGAGAAATTGAAGAGGTAATTTATTTAAGTTTAGAAATTAATTTATTTAAATTTCTAAATTAATTTGTGAAATTTTAAAATATAAATTTATTTAAGTTTAGAAATTAACAAAAATGATAGCAAGTACAATTGTTTTTTGGTTAGTTTACGAAAATCATAATTTTTTAATACTAAAATTCAAAAATTCCGTATACCCTAGAAGTTAGTTGATTGTCTTGTTAAACTTGTTACTGCTTAGGAAGACATGCTTCTGAATTAAATTGGTCAATTGATCAATATGGTACTGACATGTAGATAAAAATTATCTTTCATCCTGTGTATCAATATTATATTAATCAATTCATCAAAATTAATTTTTTCTTCAGTTTCATAGCAGTCCTGTTTTTGTTCAATCTATTATATATGACTTTTGATACGGAAGGGAAGGCCACCGTGGTCATAAACTAACGCTTAAACCTGATTTGTTTGTTTTGATGTGATGCCTATATAAGTTTGTGTTTGTTTGCAGAAAAAAATTTAAAAAACTAAGAATTTTTTTTGTCATGAATCTGTGCGGTCTTGGCAGCAGTTATGCACTTATGCTTCTATAATTACTGTGATTTGTATATTATATATTGATTATATATACAATTGTAGGAGGATTAGCTAGGTAGGCCCCAGATGGAAATTTAATTAATTTTTATTACTTTAGTGGTGTGCAGTGGCTTATGGTGACCTTTCCGTCTCCAAAAGCTACCGAGGGACCCCTAATAGTAATAGGGAGGAAGAGCAATTATTCACCATCCAGATACCAATACCATCCTCTTCCACCCTTTAATCATTACTGATGAAACTACTTCAACTTTTCTTAAAGTTAGTTGGGTCATTTTAAGAAAGATAGATGCAAATCCACCAACCAACAAAACTTAATTTGCATCATTTTTTTTTTCGGGCTTGAGTTTGGGGATTCAAACTTGGCAGCCTAGTGTCACGTTCCGTTTAATTTGGACCGAGCTTCTATCCAAAATAGACACAGATTAAAAGTTTAATACAGTATTGGAGCTCTACGTAGGAGAAACCTCTAGAATATTTCACATTTTTCTATATTTTTCTTATATATTCTATACTTTCCTAGAATTTTCTAGACTTTGGTAGAAAGGTGTATAACTTGTACATATCTAGAATGTTCTATCTAGATCTTTCTAGGACTAAGATTAAAATATTAGTTTCTAGAACCTTCCCTTAAGGAGGTGGAGGCCTATATAAATAGGAAGATGGTCTCATTTGTCCATCCATCCAAGGAAAAAGCATTCTCATAACATACTTGTAAAGCTCTCTTGTTTAATAAACCTTTCTTATTTCCATTCTTCCTTTCAAGTTCTCTTGGTGTTTACTTGGCGTAAGGCTTACTTAGCAACACAAAAGGGTGATAGTTGTCTAAGGCCGCACGGTTGGGCTTAGGAATCTCTAAGGTCGTGACAGTTGGTATCAAAGCAAATTTTAACGAAGGCGTTCGTTACTACCCGACACCATGTCGAACATGACGGAAGAACAACAAAGGGATAGGGAGGAAGTACCCACCTCTTCCAAAGGGGCAAGACAAGCAAAATCAAGGGACATTATGGCTGCCCTGGATGCTCGTGTGTCAAGGCTGGAAGTGGTCATGGCGGATGTTAAAGAACGACTTGATCGTCTTGAGCAAAACGTTGAAGACTCCATCGAGGGGCTTGACACCAAGATGGAGAGGTATCATGAGGAGTTACTCGGGGCCTTCAAGTCCACCACCTATGACGCGGCTCAGGAATGTATGGCTTTCCAAGCTAAGATCTTGGAAGCCTTGGCAAACGTGCAAGGAGAAATGCAGACCATGAAGGTTTCCATGGAGGAAACCAAGGCCGATTGGACCTTATGCAAAATAGCTGTTGCGAATGGCGCGGTTGAGGCACCACGCCCTCAAGCTAGGGAAGTGCCAAGAGTTAAAGATATCCCCAAGCCGAAGGAGTACGACGGCAAGCGAGATGCCACGGTGATTGACAACTTCTTGTGGCATATGGAAAGATACTTCGCGGCACTCGACGTGGAGGATAAGGTGAAAGTTAACACTGCTTCTCTTTATTTTACTGATATTGCTATGGTATGGTGGCGTAGGAAATGTACCGAGATGGAAAAAGGCACTCTTACTATTGATTCTTGGGATACACTAAAGGTTGAGCTTAAAAAAGCAATTTTATCCCGAGAATGTTGGTCGCGATGCCCGGAAGAAGATGAAGGAGCTCAAGCAAGATCGGACCATCCAAGATTACGTGCGGACTTTCTCCGATCTTATGCTTCAAATCACAAACATGAGTGAGGAGGATCTTCTTTTCAACTTCATGGATGGGCTCAAGCCTTGGGCTGCTCAAGAGCTAAAAAGGCATAAAGTCGAATATATTGCAATGGCATTGACGGTTGCGGAATCTTTTGTGGAATATCGACCCATAGAGAAAGGCGAAGGTTCCGAGCAAAAGGGCGACCCATCAAAGAACAAAGGCACCAAGCCATGACATGCTAAAGGTAGGGGAGAAAAAGAGGGTTCCTACAAGACACATCCCCACCCCGACAAGTCAGGGAAACAGGGGCCGGAATGGAGTAAAGGTAAGAAAGATGTGAAGCCTCGAGAAGGATGTTTCCTTTGTAGCGGTCCTCATTGGGCTAGGGATTGCCCAAAGCGGAAGGTACTCACCGCAATGTTTGAGCAGCACGATGACGAAGGAGATGAAAGTACAGAAGCTACAATGGGTTGTCTCAAACTGTTGAATGCATTGAAGGTCCGACCTACTTCTCACCAGGCGGGTGATCGAAGTTTAATGTACGTGGAGGGCCGCGTGAATGGAAAGGCCACCAAACTTATGGTTGACACCGGTGCGTCTCACAACTTTGTAAGTCCCGCTGAGGCTCGAATGTTGGGACTTAAGATGGCGGAGCTAAGGGTTGGTTGAAGACCGTAAATGCCCAAGCCAAGCCCATCAGTGGTGTAGCTCGTGGCGTGGAACTACAACTTGGCACGTGGCGAGGCAAAGTGGATTTCTCGGTGGCACCCATGGACGACTTTAATTTGGTCCTAGGTATGGATTTCCTTAAGCAATTTAATGTCGTTCCTTTCCCTCGTTTAAACATGGTGATGATCTTAGAGGGAGAACCATGCATGGTTCCTGCGGTTTCCCCGATCAAGGAAACGTCATCAAAATTAGGGACAATATTTCTCTCTGCTATGCAAGTGGAGAAGGGCTTGAAGAAGGGGGAGGACACTTGGTTGGCTATGCTTAAGGAAGATGGGGACAATAAAGACAGTGACGAAGTTATTCCCCCATCCATTCAAGATGTGTTGGAGGAGTTCAAAGATGTGATGCCACCCGAGTTACCCAAGAGACTCCCACCTAGGCAAGAGGTGGATCATCAAATCGAGTTGGAGCCCGGGGCAAAGCCACATGCTAAAGCACCCTACAGAATGTCACCCCAGAGCTGGAGGAACTAAGGCGACAATTGAAGGAGCTTCTGGAAATAGGCTTCATCCAGCCCTCTAAATCACCGTTTGGTTCGCCCGTGTTGTTCCAAAAGAAGGCGGACGGGACCCAACGCCTATGCATTGACTATCGAGCGCTAAACAAAGTCACTATTAAAAACAAATATCCTATTCCTCTTATAGCTGATTTATTTGATCAACTTGGTAAAGCCCGGTACTACACCAAGTTAGACTTGAGATCGGGTTATTATCAAGTCCGGATTGTAAAGGGAGACGAGGGAAAAACTACTTGTGTTACTCGCTATGAAGCCTTTGAGTTCCTCGTGATGCCCTTCGGCCTAACTAATGCTCCAGCCACATTTTGCACTTTGATGAACAAGATCCTCCATCCTTTCTTGGATCGGTTCGTAGTGGTATACTTGGATGACATTGTCATCTATAGTAACACTTTGAAGGAACATGTTGAGCACCTACGAATCGTTCTCAAGGAAAATGAGCTCTATGTCAAGCGGGAAAAATGCTCTTTTGTAAGGGAGGAGGTACACTTTCTGGGACATGTCATCAAAGGGGGCAAACTTATGATGGATAAGAAGAAAGTGAAGGCAATAGAGGAATGGGAGCCCCCAACAAGGGTGACGGAGCTAAGATCCTTTCTTGGGCTAGTCAATTATTATCGGCGTTTCATCATGGGGTATTCGGCGCGGGCGGCCCCACTTACTGACCTACTCAAGAAGGATAAACCATGGGCATGGACTTCTCAATGCCAACAAGCTTTCAAGGGGCTAAAGAAAGCTGTTATGGAGGAACCTGTGTTGGCATTACCCGATTGTGCTAAGGCTTATGAAGTACACACGGATGCCTCAGACTTCGCTATCGGTGGCGTTCTAATGCAAGAGGGGCATCCTATCTCCTACAAAAGCCGCAAGCTTAATGACACGGAGAGGCGATACACGGTCCAAGAAAAGGAGATGACGGCGATTGTTCATTGCCTACGTACTTGAAGGCACTACTTGCTTGGGTCTAAGTTTGTGGTGCACACAGATAATGTAGCTACTAGCTACTTTCTCTCCCAAAAGAAACTTAGCCCAAAGCAAGCCAGATGGCAAGACTTCTTGGCCAAGTTCGACTACGTCCTTGAGCACAAGCCAGGAAGAATTAATTTTGTGGCGGATGCACTTAGCCGCAAAGCGGAGTTAGCGGCTATTTCTAAGGTCCATATGGAGTTATTGGATCTCATAAAAGAAGGACTAAAGCATGATCCTTTGGCCAAGCAACTGGTGGGAATGGCCAAGGAAGGAAAGACTAAGCAGTTCTGGGTCGAGGATGGATTACTCCTTACTAAGGGGCGGTGGATCTATGTCCCAAAATGGGAAAAACTCAGGAGGAGTGTTATAAAGGAGTGCCACGAAACCAGATGGGATGGTCACCCAGGACAGCAGCGTACTCGAGCCTTGTTGGAGGCAATCTACTTTTGGCCTCATATGCGGGATGAGGTAGAGATGTACGTAAGGACTTGCCTTGTATGCCAACAAGACAAGATAGAAAATCAATTACCCGCAGGACTTCTGGAGCCTTTACCTATTCCAGTATGGATTTCATCTCGGCCCTCCCTACTTCTGATGGTTTTGGGAGCATTATAGTCATTATTGACCGATTCTCTAAATATGGCACGTTCTAGCGGCTCCAAGGATTATCACGGAATCAAGAAGCGGACCGTTTGTTCTTCAAAAGCGTGGTGAAGTATTGGGGCTTGCCTAAAACAATCATAAGTGATCGAGACCCACGGTTTATTGGGAAGTTTTGGACGGAGCTCTTTAAAATCATGGGATCAGATTTGCACTTTTCTACAAGCTTCCATCCCCAAACCAATGGGCAAACTGAGCGGGCGAATGCCTTGTTGGAGCTATATTTGAGGCACTTTGTGAGTGCCAATCAAAGGGATTGGGTCAAGTTGCTCGATGTTGCCCAATTCTCCTATAACTTGCAGCGGAGTGAGGCTACCAACGAGAGCCCATTTGAGTTGGCAACAGGCCAACAACCCCTTACTCCACAAACCTTAGTGACGAAGTACCAAGGAAAGTGCCCAGCGGCGTTCAAGGCTGCCAAGTCATGGCATGAACAAGCCTGCATCGCACGTTCTTGTCTTGACAAGGCTGCCAAGAAGATGAAGAAATGGGCAGATACTAGGAGGTGGCATGTGGAATATAGCATTAGAGACTTAGTTTTGTTGAAACTAAATGCCGAGCAACAGAAGAGATTACGTGGGTTACACAAAGGATTGCTTTGGCGTTACGAGGGACCATTTCCTATCCATGCCAAAGTTGGCAAGGCCTCATATAGGGTTGAGTTGCCACCCAAGCTAAAGTTACACCCAGTCTTCCATGTGAGCTGTTTAAAGCCTTATCATGCGGATAAGGGAGATCCCAAGCGCGGCGAATCAACTCGTGCACCACCAACCATCACTACTTCCTTTGACAAAGAAGCAGAGAGCATCATAGCGGATCGCGTCATAAGGAAGAAACATCACCCTCCGAGCCACGAGTACTTAGTGAAATGGAAGGGTTTACCGGAGAGTGAAGCTAGTTGGGAGCCTAAAGAAGCTTTATGGCAATTCAAAGACAGGATCGAGGCTTTCAACAACTCAACGAGGACGTCGACGACTTAGGTGGGGGAGAATGTCACGTCCCGTTTAATTTGGATGAGAGTTCTACCCAAAATGCATACCTGATTAAAAGTTTAATACAGCATTGGAGCTCTGTGTAGGGGAAACCTCTAGAATATTCCACACTTTTCTACACTTTTCTTGTATATTCTATACTTTCCTAGAATCTTCTAGACTTTGGTAGAAAAGTGTATAACTTGTACATATCTTGTAAGACCCCAATTTATTATAAATAAAATTGAATTTTCTTTATTCATTATTCTAAATTAATAAGGTGTTAATTTGATATAATGGGTTATGGGTGAAATGTGCAAATTTTACAAAATAAGCAAGTGGTTATAAAATATTCATTTTTGTAGGGAAATATTCTTTTGGTCGTGGAATATTCTTTTTTCGGGGAATATCCGTGATGACGGCTTGATCAATGTGGGCCCCATAACGGAATAACTCATCGGATAAAGAAAAGCGACAAAGTTTGAGTTTTATAAATAACAGTAGTAATAATTTTCACAATTAACATTGTTGGATTACACGGTGGTTAAAATATACGAATCTGGCGTGGTCGCTTAAAGAAAGATTACCCAGTATATTGCAAAGATTATTGAATTATTGATTAAACGTAAAGAAAGGCACTACTCAATAATTATTACGGTGATTTATCGCTCAATATTTTATGTTATTGATTCAATAATTGCTACATTGTTAGTTTATATTATTATTGTTTTAATAATTGTCACTTTACAAAGATTTCTCATTATCGGATCAATAATTCATATTATTTGAATAATATTATTAGATAGCATTATTGGCAATGTCTAGAAAGTTCATCGAGAAGAGGTTTGGTCACCTAATTCATGCTGCCAAGAAGGAAAAATTCTTATTGGAAAGCCCCTCTTCTCAGGAGCTATCCGGTTGTCATAATTGTGATTCTGTAATATTATTTGTGAATAATTAATTATTGATTTATATGATAATGAAATAATTATTTGATGTAGATATAAATGATGGATTTATTTATGTGGTTATAAATGAAGGAATTAATGCTGAGGTGTTTTATCAGTATTTTGTAGGAATAGAGGGATTAAAAATCACCCGTTTATTGATTTCGGATATTTTCTAGTTGGAATTTGGAAAAACTCAAAGCTACAAAATTGTAGAGAATTAGATTTCAGGCAGAATGGACATAAAATTTGTATTTTTTTGATAAACGGGCTATTCTCTATGAATTATTGAAGTTTTAAAAAATAAAATAATTTTTATTATGGGGTGGGACCCACTTTGGTTGGTGTTAATAACATGTGGGCTGCTGGAAAAAATTCAGAATTGGCATGCAAGGCTTTTAACAAAGTGGGCATGCGTGGAAGGAATATAAAGATAATAATATTTTATTATTTTAGTCTCCTATGGCGTTCTAACATTTTCCTATAAATAGACGCTTAGGTTAGAATTGAAAATCACACCAGAAACAAGTTTTCTTTCTCTCTAAATTATCGAGGGTATTTTTGTGAGTATTTAGATACTTTGAGAGTTGCTATTCGGTATAAGTTTCCTTCGACTTTCTATCCGATATTCCGATTAGAAGTACCGTTATTTTGAGGTAAGAGATGTTATTTTCTTTTTAAATGATATTATTTTCTTCAATATCATTATGCCGAAATATTGGTGAACTTTTTAATCAAATTTAGAACTTTTTGTGTCGGGATTACTATTCACGTATACGGAACTATTCACGTATACGACACTATTCACGAATACGACATTATTCACCGAAAAATAAAAAAAATTCTTTTTGTCCAAGATGTCTATTTTGGCTACTATCTTTGATTGTATCCATGTTTTGATCTTTATTTTGAATTCTGTTTCACAATTGGTTATTATGAAGTTTTATTGATCTTGGATAAACTGTTATACGAATCCTAATATTTGTTCTTCTGTCTCACTGGATTCGTTTTCTTTTAAATATTTTTCATCATCCTCAATCCTAAATGATGATATTACTGAATATCTTTGGCCTGTAGTGAAAAGATGAATGATTACTCGATGAATATATCTTTGCCCGTAGTGCAAAAGATGAGCAGTGTTGAGATGAACATGACCAACCTGGTGAAATAAATGAATATCTTTGGCTGTGTAGTGCAAAAGATGAATATTTGATTAAAAGATGTATATTGATTGATGTTTACAGGATAAAATATTGATGATGGACTCTTAAATCTTAGAAGATAGTAGAATTCATTCTCTACGTGACTCTTCTAATGGATTGTTGTTTCTGCTGTGTTTGTTGATCTAAAACTTGTTGTCTATTATATTCTATCAGATTTTTCCCTGTTGAAGACTAATGATTATCTTAGTCATAATATTCTTTAATGGGCTAGTTGAGCTCACCCTTTTCCTTTTTGTTCCATTTTTCTTCTCAGGAGGTGAGAACATAGCAGGATAAAGTCGGGGTATGGAGTGATGGTTCTAAAAGATGTTTTAGCTGTCCTCACTATTTCTGTAAAATAGTGTATGAATAATTGTATGAAGACTTATTTCGGTGTGGATATTGTCTAGAAGACAATATTTGTATTTAAACTCATAGTATGTGTTGTCGTATTTTGCACGACAATTGTATTATTGAAGTTGTAGTTTGCTTTCTGTACCATATATTTGGCGATTCAGAATGAGTGTTGTATACCTATTTTGGGAGCGTCACAGTTGGTATCAAAGCTTAGGGATATGATCTCTAACGGAGATCGGGGAATAGAACTAGGAGGGAGAGATGAGTAAATTCTTATTAAAGTGTGTCTATCTAAGCTTATTTGTTGGTCATTCATAATATAGGGATATTATGTGATATGTTAATTTGTTTAATTAATCATTGTTTTATAAGATTTAAGAATGGTCAGCGAGAACGTTAATAATAGAGTATATGAGACCTGTGGAACAACCTTTAGTCACAAACAGGGAGAACGTGCTGCGGGAAGACAATATTCCTCCCTGTAAACAACACTACCGAGCAAACGATGAATGATGGAATGTTTAGGAGCTTTTTGCAATTCATGCAAAATCAGACGAGGGAGACTCGTGTACAAAATACGGGTGGAAATGATGGCAACACGCATTCATCACAACCAGCAAGATTCAAGGATTTGGGACCACCAAATTTCTGGGGAAAGCCCGATCCGATTAAGGCGGAAACATGGGTCAAGCAAATTACCAAAATATTCGATGTCTTGGGATGCACGGAGGAACAGAAGGTTCCATTCGCCACCTTTATGTTCCATGGAGAGGCAAATTCTTGGTGGGAATCTATAGGCGTACCACCACGCGACTCAATATGTCTTGGGAAAGATTTCAGAATCATTCAATGACAAGTACTTTCCCGAAAGTATTCGCTATATGAATGAGGTAGAGTTTATTAGACCAGTAATGAACAACAACACTTGTCTCAAAGACGAGGGCGAAGTTCAGCGGAGTTATCCAGTTTCAGACCTCATTTGGTAGAAAATGAGGAACGTATGACGCGGATGTTTTTGAAAGGTCTAAAACCCGAGGTTAATACCTTATCTTTCATAAATTTTCTCTGTATTCAGATGTTGTCAACAGGGCTCAATTATTAGAGCGAGATAGTGAGTATACTCAACCGAGGGACCACAACCAGGGTCATACCGGTGACAACAGTCATTAGAGCGATGATAACCAACGAGGGGGGGAAAATACGGACAAAGGCGGTAACCACTCGGGTGGTAATCGTGGCCATGATAATAGGAGAGGTGAGTCAAGTGTAAATTTCAGAAAGAGGAGATTCAACAATGATGGAAAGACATCAGCAGCAGCACCAGCACCAACAACAAATTCTAGGGGAGGATATCGACCGCTAGTTAGATGTTACAAATGCGGGAAAGAGGGACATATCAGCCTAAACTGTCCACAACAATCCAAGTTATGTTATAACTGTGAAAAGGAGGGCCATATAGCTCGAGACTGCTCTGTAGCAAAACCAAGTTCAGCGGTTCCTGGAAGAGCGTTTGTCGTAACTGGCCAAAACGTGAGGAACCCGAACGAGGTGATCACGGGTAAGCTAATCTTGAATTCTTGCGAAGTTTATACCTTACTAGATACCGGTTCTACCCATTCTTTTATCTCTCCTGCTTGTGCTCAACGTTTAAACTTGACTCCGGAGAAATTGGACTTTAACTTATCTGTTGAAACTCCGTTGGGTGAAACCTTCGTTACATCTACAATTTATAAATCTTGCTTAATCCAAGTTGGCATTATCACATTACCTGTTGATCTTATCTCTTTAAAGATACTTGTTTTTGATGTGATTTTAGGAATTGACTTGTCATGCCAAAATTGATTGTTTTCGTAAAGTTGTTAGTTTTCATATTCCTAACCAACCTGTCATACGAATTCAAATAACTAAACCACTAAAATCAGTCACCGTCATATCAAGCCACAAAGCTATTCGTTTATTAAAAAACGGATGTCAAACTTTCTTAGCCCATGTTATGGATTTGAATAAAGACAAGTCAGATTTGGATAATATTTACATTGTTAGAGAATTTCCGATGTATTTTTCAAGAACTTCCTGGCCTACCCCGTAAGCGTGATGTTGAATTCTTTATTGATCTTGAACCGCACAAAACCCATTTCTAAAACCCCATATCGAATGGCTCTTATTGAACTTCAGGAGTTAAAAGTCCAACTACTGAGAGTTATTAGACATCGATTTCATTCAATCCTAGTACATCTCCTCGGGGGGTGCCCTGTTTTATTCATAAAGAAGAAAAGACGGGAGTATGCGACTTTGTATTGACTCATGAGAATTAAATCATGTCACCATCAAGAATAGTATCATTACCTCACATTGATGACACATTCGACCGAGTTGCAAGGAGCAAAATTCTTTTCAAAGATTGATCTTCGATTCGGATATCATCGCCTAAAGATTAAAACCGAGGATATTCCAAAGACGCTTCAGAACCCGATGCAGACGGCATTATGAATTCTTAGTCATGTCTTTTGGATTGACTAATGCTCTCGCCGCTTTCATGGATATGATGAACCGTATTCAAAGAATACTTGGATCAGTTCGTTGTTGTCTTTATTGATGACATCCTCATCTATTCCAAAAGCCGTGAAGATCATGAGCACCATTTGAAGCTGATACTTGAAAGGCTTCGTTAAAACAAGCTTTATGCCAAGCTGAAGAAATGCGAGTTTTGGCTTGAGGAAGTAGCATTCCTTGGGCACATGGTGTCAAAATATGGAGTATCTGTTGAGCCGGTGAAGATTGAAGCAATACAAAGTTGGGAGCAACCGAAGTCGGTGACCGAAGTGCGTAGCTTTCTGGGCTTAACTGGTTATTATCGGAGATTCGTGGAAGGATTTTCTCGAATCGCAACTCTGTTAACTGAATTGACTCGGAAGGATCAAAATTTGTATGGAGCGAGGAATGCGGGAAGAGTTTCCAAGAGCTCAAGAGGAGACTCATTTCGGCACCTGTTCTGGCAATACCATCTGGTTCGGATGGATTTGTTATCTACAATGATGCTTCAGGCAAAGGGTTAGGATGTGTTCTCATGCAACATGGGAAAGTCATAGCCTATGCCTCGCGACAACTCAAAGAATATGAGAGGAATTATCCTACTCATGATTTGGAGTTGGCAGCAGTCGTTTTCACGTTGAAGATATGGGGACACTACTTGTATGGGGAGAAAGGGGAGATTTATACGGACCATAAAAGCCTCAAATATTTCTTCACCCAAATAGAACTCAACATGCAAGAACGACGTTGGCTTGAAATTTGCATTGAAAGATTACGATCACACTATTCAATATAATCCTGGAAAAGTGAACGTAGTAACTGACGCATTGAGTAGAAGATCATATGCAAGTACGAATGCGATATTGTCAACGCAGAGGCCCATTTTGTATGACTTGCAAAGGATAGAGATAGAGTTAAAGACTCCAGGGACCCACGTGATGATGGAGAATATACGAGTAGAACCGTCTTTAATCGATAAAGTTAAAGCTGCTTAAGCTACGGACCTGGGGCTGATGCTTATGAAGAAGAAAGTGCAAGAAAGAGCTATTCCAAAAGCAAGAATCGATGAAAAAGGAATACTTCGAGTCAACTCTAGACTTTGCGTTCCTAACGATTTCGACTTGAAGCATAGAATCATGATGGAGGCACACAACACCCCGTTTGCAATCCATCTTGGGAGTACCAAAATGTATCATGATATTCGACATACATTTTGGTGGAACAATATGAAGAGAGATATCGCAGAGTTTATCTCGAGGTGTTTAACCTGTCAACGTGTAAAGGCGGAACATCAAGTTCCAAAGGGTCCATTGCAACCACTTGAGATTCCAGAATGGAAGTGGGAACACATTACCATGGATTTCGTTACAGGTCTTCCCAAGGTTTCTCAAGGCATAGATGCGATTTGGGTTATTGTTGATAGATTAACCAAATCTGCTAATTTCTTACCGATACGTGAGACTTATTCCCTTGAACGTCTTGCTTGTATGTACGTGAATGAGATTGTGCGATTACATGGCATGCCAGTATCCATAGTTTCAGATCGTAACCCAAGATTCACTTCAAGATTTTGGGTTAGCTTACAAAAAGCTATGGGCACGAATTTACGATTCAGTTCAGCATATCATACTCAAACAGACGGACAATCAGAGAGGACTATTCAAACCCTTGAAGATCTATTAAGACTTTGTGTTCTAGATTTCAAAGGAAGTTGGGATAAGTACTTGCCATTGGTGGAATTCTCCTACAACAACAGTTATCAAGCAAGTATAGGCATGGCTCCATTTGAGGCGTTGTATGGGCCGAAAGTGTCGATTCTCCAATTATCTTTGGGACGAGGTGGGAGATGTAACACCCCAAAATAGAGTCTACATCACCCATTACGAGTTGTCAATACACTGCATGTAAATAACTACAACTTTATTATTACAATAAGTAAAGCTGTGAGTTTAAATACGAGATATTGTCATATGTACAATATCCACATACAAATAAATCCTCATCATAATTATTGATACATTATTTTACAACAATGGTGAGGACTACTAAACAACTCTCCCTAGAACTTTCATTCCACACCCAGGCGACTCGTGCTTTCGCTATATTCTCGCCTCCACGAGAAGAAAAATGGAACAAAAAGGAAAAGGGTGAGCTCGATTAGCTTGAAGAAGAAGAATATTATGACTAAGATAATATACAACAAAATTATCGTTAGTCTTCAACGAGGAAAAATATAATAGAATACAATAGACAACAAGTTTTAAATCAATATTCGCAATGAAATAATAATTCATTAGAAGAGTTAAGTAGAGAATGCAAACTACTATCTTCTATGTATGAATTTTAAAGTTCATCGTCTATTTTTTTTTTATCCCTATAACATCAATCAATATATATCTGGGATCAAATATTCATCATTGCACTACAGGCCAAGGACATTCACCAGTTGGTCATATTCATCTAAACACCTGTTCATCTTTGCACTACGGGCCAAAGATATTCATCAAAAATCATTCATCTTTGCACTACGGGCCAAGATATTCATCAGAAATCATTCATCTTTGCACTACAGGCCAAAGATATTCATCAGAAATCATTCATCTTTGAACTACAGGCCAAAGATATTCAATAATATCATCATTTAAGACTGAGGATGATGAAAAATATATTATTTTTTTTTATAAAAGAAACGAATCCAGTGAAACAAAATGACAAGGATTAAGGATTAAGGATTAAGGATTCGTACTTCGTTTTATCCACGTCCAAAAATACCTCAAAAATAATCATAGTGGTGTAAAATTCAAGAATGATCAAAACATGGATACAATCAAAGCTAGTATCCGAATAGATATTTTAGACGAAAAGAAGAAATTTCATTTTTCGATGAATAGTGCCGATTCGGGAATAGTGTCGATATCGTGAATAAAGTCTTAGTATCGTGAATAAGAATCGACACCAAAAGATAAAAATTTCACAAAAAAATATCTTCACGCTTCGTGAATAAGTACTCGTGAATAAGAACTCTCATGAATAAGAAACCCCGAGCATGAAAAAGTTCCAAATTTGATAAAACTTCAGATCAATATTTCAAAGATAATGATATTGAAGAAATAATATCATTACGAAAAAAATAATATCCCTCACCTCGAAAGATCAAGATTTAACCTGGAATCACGGATATAGGCTATATCTTGAACTTTCACCGATATAGCAATACTCAAAGTATACTCAAAATACTCACAAGAATACGCCGATAATATATAGAGAAAACTTGATTTACAGTGTGATTTTCAATTCTAACCTAAAGACCTATTTATAGGAAATTGCTTAGAACACCAAAAGCGAGAAAATTTATTATAATAATAATATATATAAAAATTTTCACGCCCATTCTTAGAATCTGAAAATCTGAATACAAACCACATACTCCCTTCTAGAAGAAGTAAAAAACGTTTTTCATAAAATAAATAATTAAAACTTCCAAAAATCAATTATTTTGAGCTTGAACTTCAATAATTCATAATAAATAGCCCTTTTGTATCGGAAAATTCGAATTTCACGTGTTTTTATAGGAAATTCAATTTCTACAACTTTGCGTAAGAAAGTTTTTCCAAATTCCAAATGTAAATTAACCGAAATTCACAAAACAGCGATTTTTAGAGGCTATAATCAAATTTCGATCAATAAATGGGGTCCCACCGGCATGTTTAACATGTTTTAAACATTTATTGCAACATAAATACTCTTCCTTCTCGTATACTCATATATCCCACATTCGTTGTAAAAATATCACCATTATTATATTATTAAAATATAATAATATATATATTTAAATGAATTATTTTATCGAGAAAAAGATAAAATTTCAATTTTCAACAATTGTCACATTAAAATTTTTCCATCTATATCCACATAAAATCAATATTTTCCTTATCATATGAATCAATAATTAATTATTCATAAATAATATTCTGTAATCACAATATCGACAACTGAGCTCCCAGGAAAGAGGGCTTTCAATAATAATTTCTCTCCTTCTTCTTAGCGCAAATAGGTGACCAAACCTCTCCTTAGATGGAACTTTCTAGACATTGCCAATAATGTTATCTAATAATATTATTCGGATAATATGAATTATTGCTTCGATAAAGAAAAATATCGTGTAATGACAATTATTCAAACAACAAGAAAGAATATAAAATATCAACGCAAAGCAATTATTGAATCAATATAATAAAACACCGAAGCAAGAATTATCAGAACCATTATTGAGTAGTGCCTTCTTACGTAAGAGTCAATAATTGGTGCAATACCGTGTCTACTGCAGTGCAACAACGCGTAGACATCGTGTTTTAACCACCGGGTATTCCAACGATGTAAGCAGAATAACTACGCCAAGTTATTTTCAAACAACTTATATTTGTCGTTTTCTTCCTCCAATCGCTTTTCGTTATGGAGCCCACACACGATCGCTACCGCGATGCGAATATTCCCCAAACAATCTGAATATTCCACGACCAAACGAATATTCCCCGACAACAATGAATATTTTATAACCACTGCTTATTTTGAAATATTTGTGTATTTTACCCATAACTATCTACATTAATCACATCAACCCTTACTATTTCAAAATAATAATTAGAAAATTAAATTTTATTTATTAATTATTTGGGGTCTTACAACCTCCCTCTTTATGAAATTTCGTCCTCGAAATTGACATACGTACACAGTGTTTCAAAAGGTGAGGATACCTCGCTTTCATTTCCGTTTCCAACTCCCGGGTCATTTCTCTATAAGATGGTTCCTCCACAAGACTTTAACTTGTGGTATGACCTTCGTCGTAGGACATGCTCCTTCCTATCCAAGATCTTGACAGTGTACCTCCTCATACGTTAAGTCTTGACTATCTCGTCCGGGTTCTAACTCAATAACGTGGTTTGGGTCTTTCACATATTTTGAAATACGGATATGTGAAACACATTATGAACACGAGACATACTCGGAGGTAACGCGAGTCTATAGGCTACATTACCTACTCGGTCAAGAATTTGAAATGGACCAATAAATCGTGGATTGAGCTTTCCTCTCTTCCCGAATCTTGTAACTCCCTTCCATGGGGCAACTCGCAATAATACATGATCCCTTATACCAAATTCCACGTCCTTTCGATGAAAATCCGCATAATTCTTTTGTCGATCTTGTGCCGCTTTTTTATCGTTGTCGAATCATTTGGATCTTTTCGGTGAGTCATACGTCATTTAACTTCGGGTCCCAACAATGTTGCTTCACCCACCTCATCCCAACATATTGGAGAAGCGACACTTTCGTCCATATAATGCTTCAAATGGAGCCACACCTATATACTTGCTCGATAATTGTTATTGTAGGAGAATTCCACCAATGGTAAATACTTATCCCAACCGCCTTGAAGTCTAGGACACGAGTCTTAATAAATCTTCAAGAGTTTGAATAGTCCTCTCTAATTGTCCGTCCGTTTGAGGATGGTATACCGAATCAATCGTAAATCTGTACCCATAGCTTTTTTGCAAGCTAACCCAAAATCTTGAAGTGAATCTTGGGTCACGATCCAAAACTATGGATACCGGCATGCCATGCAACCTCACAATCTCATTTAAATACATACCAAAGAAGACGTTCGAGAGAATAAGTCTCCCGTATCGGCAAGAAATGTGCGAGACTTGGTTAATCTATCAACAATAACCCAAATAGCATTTATGCCTTTGAGAAACCGTGGGAAGACCCGTGAACGAAATCCATGGTAATGTGTTCCCACTTCCATTTCGAGAATCTCAAGTGGTTGCAATGGTCCCTTAGGCACTTGATGCTCGCCTTTTACACGCGTTGACAAGTTAAACATGTTGAGAAAAACTTTGCAATCTCTCTCTTCATATTTTTCCACCAAAATGTATGTCAAAGATCACGATACATTTTAGTACTTCCAGGATGGATTGCAAATGGTGTATTGTGTGCCTCCGTCATGATCTTGTACTTCAAATTAGAATCGTTAGGAACACAAAGTCTAGAGTGGACTCGAAGTATTCCTTCTTCATCAATTCTCGCTTCCGGAATAGCACCTTCTTGTACTTTCTTCTTCATATACATCAGTTCCGGGTCGGTGGCTTGAGCAACCTTAACTTTTTCTATTAAAGTTGGCTCTACGCGATACTTGACATCATCGCACTCATTCCTCGCGATATGATCTTCTACTCAACGCGTCACCTACTACCACGTTCGCTTTTCCAGGATGGTATTGAATAGTGTGGTCGTAGTCTTTCAATAGCTCGAGCCAACGTCACGCCAGATGTTAAGTTCTTTTGAGTGAAGAAATATTTAAGGCTTTTTATGGTGCGAATATATCTCCACTTTCTCCCCATATAGATAGTGCCTCCGGATCTTTAAAGCGAAAACGATCGGGCCGCTAACTCTCTAGATCATGAGTAGGATAATTCCTCTCATATTCTTTTAAGTTATCGCGAGGCATAAAGGCTATGACTTTTCCACGTTGCATGAGAACACATCCTAACCCTTTGCCCAAAGCATCATTGTAGATAACAAATCCATCCGCACCGGATGGTATTGTTGTAACAAAAGAAATAAGTCTCTCTTAAGCTCTTGGAAACTCTTCTCGCATTCTTCGCTCCAAATGAATTTTGTATCCTTACGAGTTAGCTGGGTTAATGGAGTAGCGATTCGAGAAAACCTTCCACGAATCTCCGATAATAACCAAACTAGACCCGTAAAGCTACGTCTTTTACCACCTACTTGGTTGCTCCCAACTTTGTATTGCTTCAATCTTCGCCGGGTCAACAGATACTCCATGTTTTGACACCACATGCCCAAGAAATGCTACTTCCTCAAGCCAGAACTCGCATTTCTTTAACTTAGCATAAAGCTTGTTTTCACGAAGCCTTTGGAGTACCAGCTTCAAATGGTGCTCATGATCTTCACGGCTTTTGGAATATATGAGGATGTCATCAATAAAGACAACAACGAACTGATCCAAATACTCTTTGAATACTCGGTTCATCATATCCATGAAAAGCGAGGAGCATTAGTCAATCCAAAAGACATGGCTAGAATTCATAATGCCGTCATCGAGTTCTAAAGCGATCTTTGGAATATCCTCGATTCTAATCTTGGTGATGATATCCGAGCGAAGATCGATTTTGAAAAGAATTGTGCTCTTGCAATTGGTCAAACAAGTCATCAATACGAGGTAGAGGATACCTATTCTTGATAGTGACATGGTTCAATTCCGATAGTCAATACAAAGTCGCATACTCCGTCTTTCTTCTTTACAAATAAAACAGGGAGCACCCCGAGGAGATGTACTAGGATTTAATGAAACCGATGTCCAACAACTCCCGTAGTTGGACCTTTAACTCTGAAGTTCAATAGAGCCATTCGATATGGGGTTTTAGAAATGGGCTTTGTACCAGTTCAAGATCAATAAAGAATTCAACTTCACGTTACGGGGTAGACCGGGAAGTTCTTCAGGAAATACGTCAGGAAATTCAATAACAACGGGAATATTATTCAAATTTGACGTGTCCTTATTCAAATCCACAACATGGGCTAAGAAAGCTTGACATCCATTTTTCAATAAACGAATAGCTTTATGATTAGATATGACAGTGATTGATTTTAATGGTTTAGTTGCTTGAATTCGTACAACAGGTTGTTTAGGAATATGAAAGCTAACAACCTTACGAAAACATTCAATTTTGGCATGATGAGTAGTTAACCAATCAATCCCTAAAATCACATCAAAAGCAAGTATCTTTAAAGAGATAAGGTCAACAGGTAAGATAAGGGTGCCGACTTGGATTAGACAAGATTTATAAATAGTGGATGTGATGAAAGTTTCTCCTAACGGAGTTTCCACAGATAGGTCAAAGTATAATTTTTCCGGAGTCAAGTTTAAATGTTGAGCACAAGTAAGAGAGATAAATGAATGGGTAGCACCGGTATCTAGTAAAGTATAAACTTCACAAGAATTTATAAATAGCTTACCCGTGATCACCTCGTTTGGGTTCTCGCATTTTGACCGATCACAACAAACATTTATTCCGAGAACCGATTGACTTTAACTTTTCAGGGATGATCTTTTGAGTCACCGTCCCCATTGAACTAGGTTTCGCCACTGAGTGCAATCTCGAGCGATGTGTCCTTCCTTTCCATAATTATAGCATACCGAACTGTGGGGCGGTTTGACCGTGATATGTCCCTCTTTTTCCGCATTTATAAGATATAATGGGTGGTCGTTCTCCTCCCTTGGAACGATTCTTCTTGCTTTTGTCGTCTTCACATGGTCGTTGTTGAATCTCCTCTTTTAAAATCTCCTTGACTCGCTTCTTCTATTTTCATGGCCATGATTACCACCAGAGTGGTTACCATTTTTGTCCTCCTTTTTCTTTCTCCTTTGGTTATTATTGTTTTGTTGATCGCTATCTCAAAGATGATCCCGATTGTGGTACCTCGGTTGACCGTACTCGTTATCTCATTTCTAACAATTGAGCCTGTTAACAACATCTGAATAGAGAGAAAATTTATGAGAGATGAGATCTTGACGTATCGGATTTCAAACCTCTCGAAACATCCGCGTCATCGTTCCTCATTCTCCACCAAATGAGGTGCAAAACACGGATAACTCTGCAAAACTTCGCCTCGTCTTTGAGACACCGTCATGTTGTTCGCTCGGTCTAATAAACTCCACTTTCTTCATACGACGAACACTTTCGGGAAAGTATTTGTCATTAAATAGTTCTCAAACGTCTCCCAAGACATCTTTGAGTGCTTGAAATTTGGATGAGACGCTTCACAGACTCCCACCAGTGATGCGCTTCGCCACGAGAACATAAAGGTGGCGAATGGAACCTTCTGTTCCTCTGTGCATCCCAAGACATCGAATATCTTGGTAATTTGCTTGACCCATGTTTTCGCCATGATCCGATCGGCTTTCCCTTAAATTCGGTGGTCCCAACTCTTTGAAGCGCTTGCATTTGTGACAACCCGTGAATTGCTATCATTTCCTCATATGTTTTGAACACGAGTCTCCTCGTCTCGATTTTGCATGAAGCGCAAAAAGCTTCTAAATATCCCCTCGTTCATCATCTCGCTTTCTTCGGTGGTGTTGTTCACGGGAGGAACATTGTCGATCCACATTGCGTTCTCCTCGTTGGTGAAAGTCTGAGGCGTCTCCACGGTCTCATTTCAATTGTTAATATTCTCAATCGACATTCTCAAATATCATCATAAAACAAGGGTTAATTAAGCAAATCAATATATCACATAATATCCCTATATCTTGACCAACTATCAAATAAGCTTAGGTAGGACACACTAGCGAAGGATTTTTCGTCTCTCCCTCCTAGTTCTATTCCCCAATCTCCGCTTGGAGATCATATCCCTAAGCTCGATACCAACCGTGACACCCCCAAAACAGTCTACATCACCCATTACGAGTTGTCAATACACTGCATGCGAAATAACTACAACTTTATTATTACAATAGTAAAGCTGTGAGTTTAAATACGAGATATTGTCATACAGACAATATCCACATACAAATAAATCCTCATCATAATTATTGATACATTATTTTACAACAATGGTGAGGACTACTAAACAACTCTCCCTAGAACTTTCATTCCATACCCAGACTTCGATTTTCGTTATATTCTCCCTCGTGAGAAGAAAAATGGAACAAAAAGGAAAAGGGTGAGCTCAGCCCCCGATAAAGAATATTATGACTAAGATAATATACAACAAAATTATCGTTAGTCTTCAACAGGAAAAATATAATAGAATACAATAGGCAAACAAGTTTTAAATCAATATTCATGACGGAAATAATAATTCATTAGAAGAGTTAAGTAGAGAATGCAAACTACTATCTTCTATGTATGAATTTTAAAGTTCATCGTCATTTTTTTTATCCCCGTAACATCAATCAATATATATCGGGATCAAATATTCATCCGCACTACTGAGGCCAAGGACATTCACTATTGATCATGTTCATCTAAACACTGCTCATCTTTGCACTACGGGCCAAAGATATTCATCGAAATCATTCATCTTTGCACTACTACGCCAAAGATATTCATCGAAATCATTCATCTTTGCACTACTGGGCCAAAGATATTCAATAATATCATCATTTAAGACCGAGGATGATGAAAATATATTATTATTTTTTTATAAAAGCGAATCCAGTGAAACAAAATGACAAGGATTAAGGATTAAGGATTCGTACTTCGTTTTATCCACGTCCAAAAATACCTCAAAAATAATCATAGTGGTGTAAAATTCAAGAATGATCAAAAAACATGAATACAATCAAAGCTAGTATCCGTAATAGATATTTTGGGACGAAAAGAAGAAATTTCATTTTTCGATGAATAAGTGTCCGATTAGGGAATAGTGTCGATATCGTGAATAGTCAAGATATCGTGAATAGTAATTCACACCAAAAGATAAAAATTTCACAAAAAATATCTTCACGCTTCGTGAATAGTACTCGTGAATAGTAACTCATGAATAGTAATCCCGACATGAAAAAGTTCCAAATTTGATAAAAACTTGGATCAATATTTCAAAGATAATGATATTGAAGAAATAATATTATTACGAAAAAAATAATATCCTTACCTCGAAAGATCAAGATTTAACTGGAATATTGGATATAAAGCTATATCTTGAACTTTCATAGTATAGCAATACTCAAAGTATACTCAAAATACTCACAAGAATACGCTCGATAATATATAGAGAAAACTTGATTTACGGTGTGATTTTCAATTCTAACCCAAGACCTATTTATAGGAAATTGCTTAGAACACCAAAGCAGCGAAAATTTATTATAATAATAATATATATAAAAATTTTCTACACCCATTCTTAGAATCTGAAAATCTGAATACAAACCACATGCTCCCTTCTAGAAGAAGTAAAAAAAACATTTTTCATAAAATAAATAATTAAAACTTCCAAAAATCAATTATTTCGGAGCTTCGGAACTTCAATAATTAATAATAAATATCCCTTTTGTCAAAAAATTCGAATCTCGCGTGTTTTTATAGGAAATTCAATTCTCTACAACTTTGCAGAAGAAAGTTTTTCCAAATTCCAAACATAAATTGACCGAAATCCACAAACGGGTGATTTTAGAGGCTATAATCAAATTTCAGTCAATAAATGGGGTCCACCGACATGTTTAATATGTTTTAAATATTTATTGCAACAAAAATACTCTTCCTCCTCGTATACTCATATATCCCACATTCGTTGTAAAAATATCACCATTATTATATTATCATAATATATTTAAATGAATTATTTTATCAGAAAAAGATAAAATTTCAATTTTCAACAATTGTCACATTAAAAATTTTCCCCATCTATATCCACATAAAATCAATATTTTCCTCATCATATGAATCAATAATTAATTATTCACAAATAATATTACGAATCACAATATTGACAATCGGTAGGTTCCAGGAAGAGGGCTTTCAATAATAATTTCTCCTTCTCTACAAGGCAATTAGGTGACCAAACCTCTCCTTATGCAGAACTTTCTAGACATTGCCAATAATGTTATCTAATAATATTATTCGGATAATATGAATTATTGCTTCGATAAAGAAAAATATGTGTAATGACAATTATTGAAACAATGAAGAATATAAAATATCAACGCAAGCAATTATTGAATCAATAAAATAAAACACTTTGAGCAAATAATTATCGTAACCATTATTGAGTAGTGCCTTCTTTACGTAAGAGTCAATAATTGGTGCAATACCGTATCTTCTTGAATGCAACAACGCAGTATTCTTGTGTTTTAACCATCGGGTATTCCAACGATGTAAAGCGGTGAACAACTACGTGAATTATTTTTAAACAACTTATATTTGTCGTTTCTTCCTCCAATCGCTTTTTAGTTATGGGGCCCACACATGATCGCTACTGGCCGTCATCTGAATATTCCCGAGCGATGCGAATATTCCACGACCAAACGAATATTCCCAGACAACAATGAATATTTTATAACCACTTGCTTATTTTGAAATATTTGTGTATTTTACCCATAACTATCTACATTAATCACATCAACCCTTACTATTTCAAAATAATAATTAGTGGAAATTAAATTTCATTTATTAATTATTTGGGGTCTTACAGGAGAAGCAACGTTGTTAGGACCAGAATTAGTACGCATGACTACAGAAAAGATCCAAATGATTCGACAACGTATTCAAACCTCACAAGATCGACAAAAGAGTTATGCTGATCTTCATAGAAAGAACGTGGAGTTTAATATTGGAGATCATGTACTGTTACGTGTTGCTCCATGAAAAGGAGTTACAAGATTTGGGAAGAGAGGAAAGCTCAATCCAAGATTTGTTGGTCCATTTGAGATTCTT
The DNA here is from genome assembly GCA_020205605.1 of Panax ginseng. NCBI lineage: Eukaryota > Viridiplantae > Streptophyta > Magnoliopsida > Apiales > Araliaceae > Panax > Panax ginseng. Next base: position 137,128,203 of record CM035135.1, on the reverse strand, counting down.
GACTGAATAGGAAATGTAGCCTATAGACTCGCATTACCTCCAAACATGTCTCGTGTTCATAATGTTTTTCATATATCTATGCTTCGTAAATATGTGAAAGACCCGAACCACATTATTGAGTTAGAACCAAACGAGATAGCCGAAGATTTAACGTACGAGGAGGTACCTGTTAAGATCTTGGATAGAAAAGAACATGTCCTACGCACCAAGGTTATACCACAAGTTAAGGTTTTGTGGAGGAACCATGCTATTGAAGAAATGACCTGAGAGTTAGAATAAAAAATAAAAGCGAGGTACCCTCACCTGTTCGAAACACCAGGTACGTACGTCAATTTCAAGGACGAAATTTTATAAGGAGGGGAGGTTGTAAGACCCCAACTTATTATAAATAAAATTAAAAATTTTTTATTCATTATTTTAAATTAATACGGTGTTAATTTGATATAATGCTTTGGTTATGGGTGAAATGTGCAAATTTTACAAAATAAGCAAGTGATTATAAAATATTCATTTTTGTCGGAAAATATTATTTTGGTCGTGGAATATTCTTTTTTATCGCATATATCGCATCGCGATTGCAATCAATTGTGGGCCCCATAACGGAATAAGCTGTCGGATGAAGAAAGCGACAAAGTTTGAGTTTTATAAATAACGACGTAATTATTACTGAATTAACATTGTTGGATTATTACGGTGGTTAAAATACAAGAATACGCATTGGTCGCATGAAGAAGACACGCTATTATGCACATTATTATTGAATTATTGATTAAATGCGTGAAGGCACTACTTAATAATTGTTACGATGAGTTCTTGTTCAATATTTTATGTTATTGATTCAATAATTGCTGCATTGTTAGTTTATATTTTATTGTTTCAATAATTATCACTACACAGTATTTCCCATAATCAGATCAATAATTCATATTATTTGAATAATATTATTAGATAACATTATTGGCAATGTCTAGAAAGTTCTGTCAAGGAGAGGTTTGGTCACCTAATTGTGCGCCAGTAAGGAGAAATCCTTATTAGAAAACCCCCTATTTCCTAGGAACGGCTTAGTTGTCATAATTGTGATTTTGTAATATTATTTGTGAATAATTAATTATTGATTTATATGATAATGAAATATTTATTTGATGTGGATATAAATGATGGACTTATTTATGTGGTTATAAATGAAGGAATTAATGCTGAGGTGTTTTATCAGTATTTTGTCGGAATGGAGGTATTAAAAATCACCCGTTTATTGATTTCGGATATTTTCTAGTTGGAATTTGGAAAAACTCAAAGCTACAAAGTTGTAGAGAATTAGATTTCAGGCAGAATGGACATAAAATTTGTATTTTTTTGATAAACGGGCTATTCTCTATGAATTATTGAAGTTTCGAAAAATAAAATAATTTTTATTAAATTATGGGGTGGGACCCACTTTGGTTGGTGTTAATAACATGTGGGCTGCTGGAAAACATTCAAAATTGGCATGCTAGGCTTTCAACAAAGTGGGAATGTGTGGAAGGAATATAAAGATAATAATATTTTATTATTTTAGTCTCTGTATATGTTCTAAAGCATTTTTTCTATAAATAGGCGCTTAGGTTAGAATTGAAAATCACACGAAACAATTTTCTTTCTCTCTAGATTATTGAGCGTATTTTTGTGAGTATTTAGATACTTTGAGAGTTGTTGTTCGGTATAAGTTTTCTTCGACTTTCTATCCGATATTTTCGATTAAATACAATTATTTTGAGGTAAGAGATGTTATTTTCTTCTTAAATGATATTATTTTCTTCAATATCATTATGCCGAAATATTGGTGAACTTTTTAATCAAATTTGGAACTTTTTGTGTCGGAGTTTCTTATTCACGATACTCAAGACTATTCACGTTATTTACATTATTCACGAATACAAGACTATTCATAGAAAAATAAAAAATTCATTTTTGTCCAAGATGTCTATTTTGTCTACTATCTTTGATTGTATCCATGTTTTGATCTTTATTTTGAATTCTGTTTTATAATTGGTTATTATGAAGTATTATTGATCTTGGATAAACTGTTATACGAATCCCTAATATTTGTTCTTCCGTCTCCTTTGGATTCGTTTTCTTTTAATATATTTTCATCATCCTCGGTCCTAAATGATGATATTCTTGAATATTTTTGGCTGTAGCCAAGTAAAGATGAATGATTACACGATGAATATCTTTGGCCCGTAGTCTGCAAAGATGAGCAGTGTTGAGATGAACATGACACCAATTTGGTGAAATAAATGAATATCTTTGGCACATGTAGTGCAAAGATGAATATTTGATTAAAAGATGTATATTGATTGATGTTCTGAGGATAAAATATTGATGATGGACTCTTAAATCTTAGAAGATATAGTAGAATTCATTCTCTACGTGACTCTTCTAATGGATTCTTTATTTTATTTGTGTTTGTTGATCTAAAACTTGTTGTCTCATTATATTCTATCGATTTTTCCCTATTGAAGACTAATGATAATTTGTTGTATATTATCTTAGTCATAATATTCTTTCTTTGGGCTAGTTGAAAGCTCACCTTTTCCTTTTATTCCATTTTTCTTCTCAAAGTGGTGAACACAAGCGAGGATCGAGTCGGGGTATGGAGTGATGGTTCTAGAAAGATGTTTTATTTATCCTCACTATTTACGTAAAATAGTGTATGAATAATTGTATATGAAGACTTATTTGGGTGTGGATATTGTGCAGAAGACAATATTTGTATTTAAACTCACAAAGATGTGTTGTTGTATTTTGCACGACAATTGTATTATTGAAGTTGTAGTTTGCTTTCTGTACCATGTATTTGGCGACTCAGAATGGGTGTTGTATACCTATTTTGGGGGCGTCACATATCTAGAATGTTCTATCTAGATCTTTCTAGGACTAGGATTAAAATATTAGTTTCTAGAACCTTCCCTGAAGGAGGTGGAGGCCTATAAATAAGAGGATGGTCTCATTTGTCCATCCATCCAAGGAAAAAACATTCTCATAGCATACTTGTAAAGCTCTCTTGTTTAATAAAGCTTTCTTATTTCCATTCTTCCTTTCAAGTTCTCTTGGTGTTTACTTGGCGTAAGGCTTACTTAGCAACACAAAGGAGTGATAGTTGTCTAAGGCCGCACAGTTGGGCTTAGGAATCTCTAAGGTCGTTACACTAGGTACCACTGAGCCAAAGGCTCTTGATCTTAATTTGCATCATTTGTCCCCGTCCTTATAATATAATTAAAATCAATGCCATTAGAGCATCTCCAGCAAGTTGATTTATACTATAGACTATATTTAGTCCATACATGGGATAGTCTTTCAATACTTTCGGAAGATACAAGATAGACTATCCATGAACTATAATATTAAAAAATTATATTATATTTAATGAATTATAGTCCACAAATCATTCTTCCACACTCCCATTAAAAATATATTAAAAATTATAGTCCATTAAAATCAGATTCCTTGATATCTTTTGGATCCACCGAAAAATCTCCCGACTATATTTAGTCTAGCTGATGAGTTCTAGACTATATTTAATCTAAAATTGATGGAACTCCGACGTGGTAGAGATGGTCTCACATCCTTACCACTTACCAATGTCTACCATCTAACTTGATGTGATTTTTTACTTATCTAGAGACTAGTAGGTAGTTGAACCCGTTATTAGTAGCTATCCTTATTTATTTATTTATTTATTTATTTATTTATTTTTACTGTTTTTTAGGGGGTAGTTTCTTAATTTAAATGAAAAATTGTCCATAACAAAAAATGATATTTTCATAAAAATCGTTGTTATAGATTCTATAGCGGCGATTTTTCACTATCACTATACATTTTTAATATGAAAATATCGAAAAGTGTTAGTGTAAATCAATTTCCTTTAAATATACACTATTGCAGGAAAATGAATCTGTATATATTTATCAATCCATATTTGACATCAAAAGATGGAGCTACTTTACTTGAAGTGAAGAATATTGAAGGAACTGAACTAAGCATGGCTCTACTATGACTACTGGGGGAACAAGTAGACCTCCATAGAGAGCTTGGCTTTGGCTTCCTTGTCTTACTTTTGGGACTAAAAAGTAGATGACTTTAGCTAAAAGCATAACTCTAGTATTAACTATTAAGTTATGGGGACAGATGGCGTTTGAAATGACGTTTAATTTTTACTAGTCATGGTAGATAGATATATAGAAGTTAACATTTTTATGACACTGAAATTTGCTATTTTTACCGACATTGTATTGTGTGTGTGTGTGTGTGTATATATATTTATATACTGGAATTCTGTCTTAATTCAAAGATGGGAGTATATTTTTGTGAAAGCAACCAAAAAAAAAAGGAGAGGTGACAAATAAAAGAGACCTAATTTTGAACTCTACCTTTATTCCAACACATATTTGAGGGATCCATCAACTACAACTACTACAAATACATGATGATTGAATGAGTATCCCTCAACTCCCACATTCTAGCTAGCTACCTACATATTTCTTTTTCTTCTTCTTTAAAGATGGTCTCAGCTTCTCCTCCACTTCCAAAGGTAAGATTGTTATCATTTCATAATACTACTAAAAGTCCAGTTGAAATTTTGTGCTAATATATATTGTTGGTGTTTTTCTAAACGTGGCTCGCAGGAAGTTCCAACAGATGATCAATGGAAAGATGGACCTCCTCGAGAAGCCAAATGGTGGTACTCCACTTTTCATACCGTCACAGCCATGGTTGGTGCAGGCGTTCTCAGCTTGCCTTACGCCATGGCCTACTTAGGATGGTACGTATACGTATAATCATTTTTAGAGTTGGTCTTTAATTATAATCCTTTAATTTCACCGTAAAATTAAATAAAACTGGATCAGTTGTGATATTTATTGCAGGACGGAGGTAGTAAGTAGTAACATAGTTGTGCGAAACTAACTAATTCTCTCTCTATGTATATGTATGTTAATTATATCTATCGATCAGGGGTCCAGGGGCCATGTTTATGGTTTTGTCCTGGTGCATCACCTTATATACAATGTGGCAGATGATACAGCTCCATGAATGTGTTCCCGGAGTACGATTTGATCGCTATTACAACCTCAGTCAGTATGCCTTTGGGCCAAGACTTGGACCGTTAATTGTGCTTCCACAACAACTGATCGTCCAAGTTGGGTGTAATATTGTGTACATGGTCACCGGTGGCAAGTGTCTCAAGAAGTTCTTGGAAATAACATGCACCAATTGCACTAGGCTCCGTCAATCCTACTGGATTTGCATTTTTGGTTCCATCCATTTCCTGCTCTCCCAACTCCCCAATTTCAACTCTGTTGCTGTTGTTTCACTCGCAGCCGCCATCATGTCACTCAGGTTACTCATTAATTAAGTGCTCGCCATCTAGACCAACTGTTTTTGCAACTTTTGATGTGGAAATTATTTCCAAGGTCTTGGAATAGAAAATTTTACATGGTAGGGTAGACATGTTGCAAAAAGAGAGAGAAAACTTGGAAGTCGGTACATGCTAGTCTTTTGCATCAATTACATATTACCACTTACTAGTACTTATCACCTTGGTGGAAAATTAGAAATGCGCATATAAATTCAACGAGGGTAGGTATCTTGGTATCTACTACTACATGATTTTTCATCACAAATTACATCGGTGAAATGACATAAATACCCTCAGTGAAATACTAAATGATTCCAGCCAGTTTACTCTAATGTTTTAGTAATCACAAAAAAGTGTAATTAATGGAAGACATCAACACCGTCTAGCTTGAAATTTGTTTTGGATTCCGATTGCAGCTACTCAACCATAGCTTGGGTAGGTAGCTTAACTCATGGAAGGCTGGAGAATGTGAGCTACGCATACAAAAATACGAGCGGAGCAGATTCCGCATTTAGGGTGTTCAATGCGTTGGGCCAGATTGCATTTGCATTTGCCGGGCACGCCGTGACCCTTGAAATTCAGGCCACAATTCCATCCACCCCTGAGATGCCCTCAAGAATTCCAATGTTCAGAGGTGCACTTGCGGCCTATTTTGTCAATGCAATTTGCTATTTCCCAGTTGCTTTTATTGGATACTGGGCTTTTGGTCAAGATGTTGCTGATAATGTCATTGTGGGCCTCCAGAGACCATCCTGGCTCATTGCTGCAGCGAACTTAATGGTGGTCATCCATGTCATTGGCAGCTATCAGGTACGGTTTATTATATATATAAAAAAAAAGTGAATCGACGCATGGCATGAATTCTAACATCAATTATCTGGACAGGTTTTCGCCATGCCCGTGTTTGAGTTGGGCGAGAGAACAATGGTGAGAAGGTTCAACGTCCCGCCAGGAATTTTACTCAGACTCATCGTTCGGTCTGCTTATGTTGGTAAGAATATAATCTTGTTGTTACTAGTACTGCACAATAAAATAAAATCACCTATATAAACCATTATTCTAACATTGTCCAAAACTTGTAGCAATCACTTTGTTCTTTGGTGTCACGTTCCCTTTCTTCGGCGATCTTCTTGGGTTTTTTGGCGGATTTGGCTTTGCTCCCACTTCCTATTTTGTAAGCACCATCCTCCATTTCCAGTTTTCATTTGTCAATAATTCAGTACCAAGTAATAAATGTGCTAATTAGGTTTATATATATAATATATATGTTGAGAGATGTTCCAGCTGCCTTGTATAATATGGCTCAAAATCAAGAAACCTAAGAGATTCAGTGCCTCATGGGTCATCAACTGGGTAATTAAATTAATACTCTGTATAAATATAACCACCACAGCGAATATAGACTAACACAACAATATTCTTAATTTCTTGGTAATTAATTCAGGCGTGCATATTCACTGGAGTGTTCATAATGTTGGCGTCAACCATTGGCGGGTTGCGAAATATCATTGCAGACTCTTCCACTTATGAGTTCTACTCATGATTCACTTATTAAACTACAACCACTTGAAGACCTCATTAATTATATATATGGAGAATATATAGTCTTCTAGATTAGACTCGTTGGGTGCTTCTTTCTATAATCATGTCTGTACTATTGACAAAGATAGCAGTTTTATTGGAAAAGATTTCGCTTTCATTTCGCCCAAACCAAACCATAATGTTCAGCAGAATAATAGTTGTGCCGAAAAATATAATTCCACCAATCTATATAATCATCTATATATATATATATATATAATTGAAATTTATTCTAGTAATTTCCATATAATCATCTTCAACCAAATATCTGGATAGGTGAAAAACATTTTCAACCAAGCTGTAATATTTTAAACAAATGGTTTTGCCTTTACTTCACCTACTACAATACAATGGCAATTCGTTGAAGTGGAGGCACAAGCATGAAGTAAAATACTACTAATCAAGTAGTTTTGTGAGTAATGAACTGACATCTCTCTCTCTCTCAGGAACTGTAGCAGTCGAATGATATACTTACCTTACCAATTAAACTGCATTATTTATGACTTCGATGAATTTGCTCCGTGTACATATTGCACTCATTTGGATGCGAACAATAAAGAATAATTCGAGTAGGGACAGTGGATGTCACGTCTAGACCTAAAAAAGAGAACAAAAATACATACTAACTTCCGAACGTAAGCCTTCTGTCACGACTTAGTTGTCCACCAAAATTACTTGTCCATTATTTATTTATTTTTTTCCTGACGTCCCAATCATGACAAGTGTATGACCCTTTTCTATGCAGCAGTATCATTCCTTACTGTTAACATGCTACACACTACCATCTCATAATAAGCATGTTAATAATATCTGATTGTGAATGCAGTGAGTATAATTACCAAGCCTCATGACTCTATTGTTGCCAGGAAGGATTGGATTCCGAAAACAATGAATAGAACTCCACCTGAGAGTGCAATCTGCATGAGAATGTTTATACAACTTTAGTATTACGAATGCTTGATTAAATACAAGATTTTTTTTTTGTGTGTGTGGGGGTGGGGGTGGGGGTGGGTGGGGGGAACACAAGGTGGATATAATGGATGATACATTCTGAAAGAAATAAAAACAGGTGAGGCTATTTACTAGTTTCTCAGATATCTGTTTTGCCAAGCTCTTTCCTCCCAGGACGGCAGCAGTGGTACACAAAGCTTGTCCTCTGAAACCGGAAACATCATCAAAAACTATATAGTAAAGAAACTTGAATGAATGTTATCTCAGTACCTATGAAATTAGCAGTATATACAACAAATACTATTATATATAGGAACACCATGAATAAGCTACACAGCTCAAATACCCAACCAAAGCCTGAATTATGCTCCAACAAGGATTTGAGCAAGTAGTCAAGGAACCAAGGGATAGATATCAACTAGTTGGGTTCCCGCAAAGCATGCAGATAAAGAGGATGGAGCCGGCAGGCGCAACTCATCACTCCCTTCTCATTTAATGGAAAGGGCTTTGTACTTGCAGGGGAAATAAATGGAAGAGGGCATTTGCTAAAAGGGCTGTATAATTAGAAGTAGCAATTAAAAGAAAACGTCTCAGGAAACAGCTCCAAAAAATAAATAGAGAGATAGGTAACTTACAAGATTCCACCAAGTACAACACCAAATGGATTTTCATCTGCAGCCAAACCAATGGTAGCTAGCTGAAAAGGTAGTAAGATAGTGTTAAAGAGGAATAAAACAACAGTTATGGAAAATGTAGAACATGTCCTGTTATATGTTATGGCATTCGGGATCTGATGCTAACCTGGCTCTTGTCACCCCATTCACCAAAGAAGGTTATAGAAAATGCTTGTACAGTGCAAACAATATCTGCTTAGAAAATCATTATTGCATGTTATCTTTAACTAATATTTTACAGGAATAAAACCTTCAGAAGGATAGGCGAGAAGAACTGAGTGAGAAATGGTTGCCTCTGCTTTTTAAAATCATCATCAGCCTGGAAGAACACGATACATAGGATACTTCAAAAAAAAAAAATCTTTGGGCATCTTTAAAAACCAAACTTAATACATTCAATATAAAATTCACACATAACAAGTGATGATGAATGACAGTGGACCAGTAGAGAACACATTTGGCCTCTTCAAAACTTTCAATGAAAGACTCATAAAAGCATACCAATCATCCACAAGAGATCTTATCACCGTAGTTCATGTATTATGGAAGGATTAAAGAAATAGAGCACTTTAATGCAAGCTTAATTAACAAGTACTTTTCTCTTTCCAAGACATTTGAAAAATCTCACAAACAAAGCACGTAAGTTTGTTACTTGCCAGAATAAATTTGATATGGCTTTTTCACTTTCTTTATAACATAGAAGAACAATATTATAGAGTCGACTGCGCAAGAAGGTACTGTCAGAGTTCATAAAAATTCTATGTCCCGGCAATACCTTGCTATTTTCTTTGGCTGTTCCATTAGCTTTTAAATCAGCATCCTAGTTAATACCATGAAAGTAAGATTATAGAAAAAATTCAGGGTAAACATGGGTAACTCTGAGAAAGGAAAAGAGATGAACCAATTCTGCTTCAACTTCAGCCAATTCTTCAGCCTCTCTATTCGCAGGGAAAAGAGATAAGAAAAAAGAAAGACTCCATTACAAGCAAATCGCATTAAGCCAAGGAGAGAATTATCAAAGAAAAAGACAGTAAAAAGGAGTGAATATAATAATTACCCTTCTTTAAATGCATCCCACAAAGACCATAGCCCAAATCCAAAAAACAATAATGTTGTTATATGATGAGTGAATTTACGAGGAATCTGCATAGTTTACCATCAGAAACATTTATAAACAGGGTATAACAAAGAAAGTAAAATGAGAGGGTGATTGCCTCTCAAAAGGAGTCCTAAATTATTGGCACAAATAGTTCACAAACCACAAAAGACCATATGATTTACCAACAAAAGTTAAGCTAGTTTATAGGTTAATACTTAAATCCATACAGTATTATACACAATGAGCACGAAAATGTAGCGGGTACAAATCACAACATGAAACTTCCATTGAATTATAGCTTTTCTGCCTAGGTTTTGCTGAAATATGTTTTAGTATAAAGGAAAACAAAAACAAAAAACTCTGGTGGTGTTGTCTAACTATAAATTTCCCAGGACCCAATACTTCAATTATATTATGATTGATACATTGACCAAAGCTAGAAACAAAATACAATTAGACAGAGTACATCAGGTTGAATTCCATTGTATCCACTGTAAAATAGCACAAATGAACTTTCTGCATTCAATCAAAACCCTTTAGCCACACACCACACATATTAACTTTGAGACTCTGATGAGCACACCGCACCCCTCTCAATCTATGTATCATTTTGCAACTCAAGATATCATTCTCTCTTTTTATTTGGATAACCATGATTGTCAAAGTTACTAATTAGTTTCATATCCTAAATCCTTGGTGCTGACTAAGTAGCTTACAAATCTGCAGAATGTTGAAAAATCTCCACTCACATAAATATTAACGAAGCAATAATGCTACAGCCATGCAACACATTTTTAACTACATACACACGTGTCGATTCTAGCAGTAAAGAAGATAACAGGTATTGCTTTCCTGCAGTATTGTTAAGTTTCTCATATTCAACTCTATTACAGTACAATAGTCTTCTACAGAAGTGAAGTACATCTATAGGTTGTCTGATTAATGGATAACTTCAAGGGGTTAGCTCAAGTGGATGTGAGCCTCTTACAAGTGCCTCTAGTAGGTACAGGTCATGCGTCCAAATTCTTTGCACTTTGGGGCTAGGTGATTTACCCATTGCACCCGAAGAGTAGTCTCTGTGGGTGCCTCCTTTTAGATATATACACACACACACACACACATATTTACATATATATTAGACATCCAATGCATCCATAAGCAACCACATTAGAATCTTTAAAAGCACTTAAAGTGAAACCAATCTTACCAAATTTGGAGCAGCCCAGCCAAGAAGAACCGAAAGAATAGTCATAACCTAGAAAATGGCAAATATATTCTGTAATTGTAGAGCCTGAAAATGTGGCTGGGATCAATATCAAAATGAAAATAAAAGAAGATGTAGAAAGAAAATAAATTACAATCAAAGCAGACAGGCAACCTAACAAGACGAGTCTCCTGGGATGTCGCATTGCCAAGATCTAAAACAAGTAAAATATATCAGATTAGCACACTTGTATTTTCTTTCCTCTTTCATGCAAAGACTAATGAGAGTCGGTGTCCTGAATTTGTTGATAGAACGAAACAAAAATAAAGAAAGAAATATATCAGATGCATAAGAAAAACCAATAACATATCATAGAATGATGTCCACAAGTACTTTCACGTTTTCATAAAAATGTCGCCATATGCATATAATTAGCAATGTCATAGACCATCCAATTTGACCAGGCAAGTGCCCAAACAGATCCTTGGAGATCTGGTTAATAGTTTAACAAATTTTCAGGTTATTTTCTCTGTGATGAGGTTAAGACAACATATTAAGTCTTATGATGGAAGGTTCAGTTAGACATATCATACACTATTTATTAAACTATAACATGCTCACACGGTCACACCCTAAAATGAAGTCAGGAGCACATGGTGGTTTGTATGAATATCAAATAGTCATAAAAGATGACTTCTTTTTTCTTTATGGAGGGGCAAGAGACCGAAAAAAAAAATACATGGTGACCAGCCTAATTATGGTAACATCTTGGCAATAAGGGCGTCATCTTTTTGTCAAATTTAATCACCTAAATACCATTTGGTGCTTCAGTTCCGGTGGCCAACATAAAACATACTATTAACTAACAAAATGAAGCCAACAACAAACAAATTTAGCATGAGCATTAAAAAAAAAATAAAAGGCCATAACTTGGCTATGACAGCAAAATGACATAGTTTAAGGTATTGCATTAATGTCAGCTAGCCATTTCACCATTTTATTACTCAAAACTACAACTTTTTGGCTCTTGCCAAAACCCAAACTAAGTAACTGAAAACTTTCAATTGAGCCAGCTCCCCAAATCCAATAACATGTACATTACATAAAAAATACAAAACGAACATCAAGTTAAAAAAAAAAAAAAAAGGTGAACAGATAAAAAAATATGGCAATAAACATTAGATTAGATATGATTTACTCACCGCAGCTGCGAAAAAAGTCTTGTCTCCGATCTCAGAAAGCACAGTCATAGCAAGAGACTTGGTAAAACCCTAATTACATTAAAAAAGCACACATTGTATTAAAAACAAATCTCAATTTTAACAAATATGAAATAAACAGAGGCTATAATACTTACTTGTACAACAGAGTAACTCATTTTGGTCAGCTAGATAGATAGGAAAACCTAGATTTATGGAGAGATAATATGTGAGAGAGATTGTTGTGTACTATAGTATTAGTATTTCGTTATATATATATATATATATATATATATATATATATATATGCGTCCGGCCTCAGCTGATCGGTTAACTGAGTCTTGTCGAATCTGTTAAATGGTAGTGCTAGGCAGTCACTAGGATAAAAAAACTAAAGACAGTAAGTATGCATAAAAGCTAGTGCTCACGGCTTACGCATTATGTGTGTTATTAGAGAAATATTAATTAGAGAGTGGGGAAGAGAAACGAGAAAAATTTTGGAAAAAGAGAAAAGAAAAAATAAAATCAGTTTGTTTGTGATAACTTAAAAGTACTTATTTTCTAAATATTTATTTTGTCCATAACAGATAACCGCTGTTAACCAAAAGTGCTTTGATGATAAAAAGGCTTTTTTTATAAAATAATATGACTTTTTATGCTTGGTTACTATTATTAGGTCCACTTATTTACCATGAATCATTCACTAATTATACTCTCTATTACATCATTTTTCAAACTAGTTTTTTGTAAGCTCTTTTACTAAGTTAAAAAAATTAACAGAAAAAGAAAATAAAAAGTTCTAATTTTATTTACAACTCTAACCCCACAAAAAGTATAATATACTTAATTTTTTTATAAAATTAATCAAGTCTATTTAAGTATTTTTGAGAGTAAAACAGTTATTTGATATTCCTCCGTCCTAAAAAAATGACTAAATATACAAATTTTTATTGTCATCAAAAAATAACTAAATTTTTATTTGACTTAGCCATTCAGCTCGTCCATCTTATCGATTCAATTATTCAGACCAAACACAAACTCACTAACCGATTCAGCTCCTTTCAGCTCTAAACAAACACCTCTTAGTTATCATTTTGATGACAATAAAAATTTGTATATTCAGTCATTTTTTTAGGATGGAGGAAATATCAAATAACTCTTTTACTCTCAAAAATACTTGAATAGACTTGATTTTTTTAGCTGAATGAAGTAAAAAAAAATTAAAAAAAATATATTAACTATTATATTAAGTAATATTAAATAAATTTATAACAATTTTGATTTTTTTTCAGAGGGGTAAAATAATAAAGTTTTGTCATTCAAATGTTTCAGACATGTCAATTATCAAATAATTTTTTTCATTAAGATTCAAATTCAGCTCATTCAGTTTCAGATTCAAATTTATTTAATTTTTATCAAACACCTCCTAAAAATAAATAAAATGAATGAATTTCATTAACATAAAAAATAAGGGTACCGTAATTGTGTGAATACTCACTTTCTCTACTTTATATATTTTTTAATTTAAGTGAAAAATATATTTTAAGATTTTTTTTTTTTATAGTTTGCTTCAAACATCTTTGTATGATCGGAGAGTAGATCCTCTATCCTCAAATTTTCTGTCTCTTTGTGTCCATTCACTTAAATTTTGACACTTAATCTCTTAACATTAATTAATTCTAAAATTAAATAAAAAGATATGTGTTAAAATTTAAGTGAAAGGATATAAAGAGGACAGAGAATTTAAAAAACAGAGTATCTGCTCTGGTATGATTGGATCGGAGCTGGCGAGTAAAAAGCAGGAGATCACGTGACAGTCATTCCCTTCTTCTTTTATTTTTATTGATAACTCCTGAAAAAAATCAATATTGAGAAGTCCAAACAAAGTTGAAGAAAGTATCCTTATTCCTTCCCTCCCTCCCTCGCTCCCTCACATAAGTTAAGTTTTCAGGTAAGTACTGACACGGTATCAACTGTACGAATCCCGTATCAAATGCGTCATACTACAAATTGGGCTGGGCGTGGCAGTTACACTGGTTAATGGGCTGGCCCCGTATACACTCCCTGCTGCTGGAACTTCCTTTAGACGAGACTTTACTAAAATCCTCTATTACTGCCGTCTCTTTTTTAATGTCATTTTATAGAAATATTTTTATTTTTAAATATTTATTATTTAAAAATCTTTAATAAAGTATTAATTATTTAGTTTTAAATATTATTTCAAATATTAAATATAATTATAATTCTCTCATTATTTTTTACCTAAAAAATAAACTTTTTTTAATACAAAAATAATATAAATAATTAATATTATATTTAATAATATTATTATGCAATTTTTATTATAATATTTATACACAATTCTAAAATAACATATATTAAGAGACCGTTTAATATTACTATTATATAATCATTTTCTTAATATTTATACATAACATTAAAATAATATATATTAAATGACGCAGCAACTACGGGGGTGTTTGTTTAGAATCGAATGGAATGAATCTGAATCATTTGAATTAAATTCAAGGTCGTTTGTTTTTAGTCTGAATGGCTGAATCAATAAGATAGACGAGCTGAATGATTAAGTCAGATTTTTCAAACTAAATGGCTGAATAAAGTAAAAAAAAATTAAAAATTAAAAAAAATATTAACTATTATATTAAGTAATATTAAATAAATTTACATTAATTTTGAATTTTTTCAGAGGGGTAAAATAATAAAGTTTTGTCATTAAGATGTTTCAGACATGTCAATTATCAAACAATTTTTTTCATTCAGATTCAAATTCAGATTAATTCAATTTTTATCACACACCCCCTACATCTCTTTCGTATTACTAATAATTATATATATTACTCCCTCCGTCCCTATTTAAATGACGTTTTAGAATTTTTTATTTGTTCCTAATTAATTGACGTTTGTTCAAATCTAGAAGAATTAATGATAATTTTTTTAAAATTACCTCTCATTATTCTACCTATTTTTTTAGTACTTTAAACTATTATGTTATGATAAATTAATTATTTAAAAATATTATAAATTATTGAGTATTACATTTAATATTTTTCAATTATTATTTTAATTTTTATGAACATTTAAATTTAAATAGATAGCGAGAGAGTATATAAATATTACTACTCCACACCCCACCACCATAACTCCTTCATAAATACTCCGTATTCTCTAACTCCACATTTTCAGCACCATCCCATCGTCTTTACACTCTGTCTCTCTCCACCCCATGCAAAATTACTCTAAGCACACACTTCTAGAGGGAGAGAGAGATAAAAAAAAGCGCACAGAACAAAGATTAAACACTAATGCTATTATGACATAAAAAAAATTATACTCCTATAATTCTCATATACACATATGTATACGGTAAGGCCATGTCTGATATGTGAGACCTGTAATATTTATATATTATATATATATATATATATAAATATTATGTAATTTTTTTTTATGTGATAATAATATTATTTAAGATTAAAACCTTATTAATATTCGGAGAGAGAAAGCATATGGTAGTAGTACTAGTACTAGTACTAGTAGCAGCAGCAGCTGCAGCATGAAAGCTAGGAAAGTAGTGACAGGAACTAGAGAGAGAAAGAGGTTATTGGGATGCGTTCAGGATACAACTCCCCCAACTTGCCCAGTCTTTCAGTTGTGAACACCACCACTACACTACACTCCACTCCAGCACTAGCAGTACTACTTATCTGCTGCTGTAAAGTTTATTTTATTGCGTTTTTTAATTTTAAATATCTTCATTCTTTACTACTACGTTAAATAAATTATATTTATAAACAAATAAAATAATATAGTAATAATCGAGCAAGCACTAAAAATAAGTACGTTTAACTTTTCACATTATTTAAAAATTATATTTGAAAAATAAATAATATTTTTAAATGCATTTAAAAAGCAGTCCCATTACCAACTGGGCTGTTTTGGTAGGCACGTGACATGCACGCCCAACGTGAGAGATTTGCAAAGGGTTTATAGTCTTGGAGAACTAAAATGCCCAAAGGAGGAGAGCTGGAGAGCGGGGATCAGAAAGGCAATAATGAAAAGCAGAGAGAGAGAGAGAGCGGAGAGTGACGTTTTGTAAATTAAAAAGGTACCGTACTGATACGCTATCTTCTGTTGAAAAAGATAGCTTCAGGATTTGCTCTCATTAACCTTTTCCTTTGTCTTCATTTCTTTCTTTCTTCTCCTAGTAGCTTAATTTCTTTCATTTTTATATGTAATATATATATAGAGAGAGAAAGCAGTGAGGGGAGAAAAATGCAGAGATTTAAAGCAACAGTAGCAGCAGTTCCTCCTCTTGCTAACCCCGAAATGTATTGCCACTCTTCTTTCTACCTTAGGTACTCTGTTTTCTTCTATGTTTCTCTTATGCTTTTATTTGTATATATTTATGATTGTGTACTTGTTCTATAAAGAGTGTATTTTTCTAAATTTTCTGTGCTTTGTAATGGCTTATTTTAAAGAGGTGGTGATCAAAGTGGGAGAAACCAGACGCATTTTCCGGATCTTGGGGAGCTTGAACACTCGGTTGCCTTTCATCAGGATGATGCTGTTGGTTTAAGCCGAAGTAAGTTTACACTATTTCTCTATTTCTTTTTCTCATCTACTTACTACTTATCCAACTGCTGCTGACTCTCTATAATCCTTTTGTTTATTCATTTTAGGCTCCATATTTAACGATTTAAAGCCTGGAAATATTGCTCCCATTTCTAGTAACTTGCAGTTTGGGGGGCACAATACGGTAACATCCCCCACCCACCTCTCGCTCTCTCTCTTTCTCACTTTCTTTCCATGTTTAGTGTGTATACACATACACGCATATATTTGCAGGTGTTCTGTTTATTTAATGAAGGGTATAATATATGGTGTTGGTGTGTGTTAATGTAGAACTTTAGTTCAACAGAGATGGGCTCATCAGGAACAGGGGTGGATACAGGGCAGTTCATGATGCATAAGGGGACACCACCACCACCACCACCACCAACAATGGTGGGTGTGGGTGGCGGGTCTTTGGGAAATGGGCATTTTGAGAACTGGGGAGAGTCTGGAATGGCAGATAACAGCCAACAGACTGACACTTCTACAGATGTTGACACTGATGACAAAAACCAGGTCTCTCTGTTTCACTTCTCTCCACAATTTAATTACGAGTATTCTTTTTATGTGAAAGTATTCTCCTTAAAAGTTATAAACTTTTTGGAATAATTTTTTTTTTTTAAAACGACAATCTTTTAAGAACGGAGGGAACGGAGGGAACGGAGGGAGTATCTATTTTTATTTTATGTTTCAAGTCTGGAGGGTTGAATTCAACTGTTTGGGTCAAATTTATTTATATAAGAATTTTAATAGCTGAACATGGGTGTTTTGGGGCGACTTATTTTTCTCTTTGTATATACAAAAACAAATAAAAATTAAATAGCTGAAGCAATTTTTTGCTTCTTTAATATCAAACTTATAAGTCATTTTGATATGAAATGTTTGACGAGATGTAAAGACATTTGTACCCTTTATTTTTGTCTTAACAATTAACATATCATTTTAACTCGCAAGGTTTTGACCAAATTAATATTTTCTTAATTTATTTCGCAACTTATAAGCTATTTGATGCCATCGTTAATATTAAGTGTTCCCATAAAATTGAATGGAATTGTAAAGTTAGTGTGACATTAACATCATAATGGTTTTCAATTAATGCCTCAATTTGTTTTGGCATTAAAATCATATTCTGTTTGAATATGGTTATTGTAAAATTTATATATTTCTTTTTTTTTCTTTTCCTTTTGGGTTGGATGATTGAACAACAGACTGAATGGTTAGGTACTTGGTTGGAACCTAGCATTTACCTGTAAACATTCTTGATGAAACATGCTACTAAATAATCCAAGTTATTAATCACTCTTCATGTATTCACTAACTTGAGTTGATCGTGTAATCTCCACTACTAATTTTTCAAGTTGCTTGATCATTGATGAAAACATTAAGGTAACAAGGGTGTGAAACTAACAGCCATTTTTTAGATCTATGATCTCTCATATTCTTCTTTTACCTGTTAACCACATAGTTCAACGACGGTGATTATTATTATTTTCAGTTTGGTGCAGTTCAGAATGGAGCAATGGTAGTTGTGGATTCAATGGATCAATCCAATGGAAAACCTGGAGACCAGAAGGTTCTTGAAATAGTGTCCTAAATTGTTTCTCTAGGTCAAATGTTGGCATGTGTTAGAGCTGAACCTCATAGTTTTCTACAACCTTCTTGCAGACACTTCGCAGGTTGGCTCAGAATCGAGAAGCTGCTCGGAAGAGTCGATTGAGAAAAAAGGTAAATTTTTTGTATTTGTTGATTTGTACTCTGCCACTATGTACGTGTGATTTTACTACTATATTGACTAGTTGTCTTTGATATTTTTCTTTTCTTTCTTTATTCACTGTTTTTCAGTGCCAAGTTATTAGAATTGATATAACAAAGTTTATGTTGGGTCTCCAACTTTTAGGAATATTTTGATGATAACAATAATTAAATATGATAATTAAAAGGGTAGAATCTCTTCATAGGATTTGTTTTATAATTGTTTTTAATTATCTTATTTTTTTTAACCAAAATATTTTTCCAATAAATGATTTTTTTCACTAAAGGGTTTCAAAATAATATATGATATATATATTAAAGGTATTTTGTATAAAAGTCAAAATTGAACAAAAAGTCTTGGCATTTTTGTTTAAATCCGAAAATGAGTTTGGGAATTGAGATATTGGAAATATGATTGATATTTTAGTGGGCCCATGAGTTTGGAAGACTTGATGGTTTCATGTGCTTAAATTGTAAGAATGAAAGTTGGAAGGTTAAAAGCCTTTAACCTTAGATGTGGTCGGCATTTGGGAAATTAATTAGACATGTGCTCATTAATTGTGCAAACTTAACAAATGTTACATGGGCTAAATTTGTTGTAGTTGTTTGCCAAGTATTTTTCATCCTTCCAACCGTGTGATGCTAATTTAAATTCATTCGAGCCTTCCATTTTCAAAACAATCTATCTGAGCCCTTGATTTCAAGCTAAACTTTCAAAATGACAAGTTTACCCTCGGCCCAAATTTTCCTATAAATAGGTAAGTTTTTATTCACTTTCAATTTGTCAATTTGTAAAACAAGAAAAACTTACTCTCTCCTTGCTTACATAATCTCTCTATAAAAAGCTCTCTCATCTATCAAAGTTTTGATTATTTGAAGAAGAGAAAAATTGGTCAAATTATTTTGAGACAAGTTCTTAAATTGATTTATTGTTATCTCATATTTGTGTATAAATATAGACATACATATCGAAATTGTTATACACATTTTTATATGTATATATATATATATATATATATATATATTCATCTATTCATATCAATAAACAATTAGTTTTAGATATCGCTATTTGATGATATTGTATATCATTCAAACGGTGTTCAAAGTTTTAAGTGGCTCTTTATCGATATATAATTTATTTATATAAATATCGTGAAGTAGATCAGTTTTAGATATCGAGATTTGGAGGTATTCCTTAAACAAAAATATTATTTACACGGTGTTTGAAGTACTAAGTGGTCTATCGAAAATATTTATATAAATATTAATAGTGAAATTTTAAATTCGGTTAGATTTAGATGCCGCACTATGGAGATATTTCTTAAATAAGAATATCATTCGAACGATGTTTAAAGTTTTAAGTGGCCTTATTTAATAATGACAGGATGGATAAAATATATCATTATATATATTTTTGATTTTAACAAATTTATTTGTTATATCAAGTATTATTGTTGATTAATTTATTATACTTGATATCTATCATTGTAAGTATTTGAACATATATTCATTTGTTCATAAAATATTTGTTGTATAATATAAAAGTTATTTAAACTTTGATATACTTGAAATTAAAGTTAAATATGTTTTTCCAAAGAAACACATTCTTTATTTTGTAAAGAAAATTAAATCTTTATAAATTTGAACAAAAGGTATATATCTGCTTAGAAGCACATTTAAATCAAGCTTAAATTTATATATCTGCTCATTCAGAAGCACTTCTCACACAAAATATAAAAGTTATATAAACTTTTATAACAATGCATAAATCTATATATTTTTGTTTTCACATAAGCATTCTTTGATCAAAGCATAAATTAATATCTGCTTACAAAGAAGCATATTTACTCGAGTATATAAAAGTCCTTGAACTGCTATATGCTTAGTCAAGAATTCTTAAATATAAAAGTTTTTTAAACTTTTATATATTTGTACTGAAAGTGAAAAAGGGTATAGTTAATTTATTTTATGTACATGTGAGAAAGACGGGTAATTTTTTGACCAAAATCAGAGTTTTAAGGGAGTTGGGTATCTAGTGTACTTGTGAGGTGAGTAAGAGATTGACGTTTCAAGACCAGATCATAAAGTAGAACTGAACTCCAAGGAAAAAGTGCAACTAAGCTTGAGGAGGGAGCTGGGAGTTTGTTGTCTAAGATATTTAGTTGAGAATAGTTGGAAGTTTTTCTATAAAATTTTGTAAAGACTTCTCTGTATGTTGGAGGAGTATTTATTACTGTGAGTAGTATGATCTCTAGTTCTGGAGATGAGCTTGAGACTGGATGTAGCAACATACCCGGGGTGTATGTTGTGAACCAGATAAATCTCTGTGTATTGTGTTATTGAATTTTTATTGTCTTGCATATTAATTTTAACATTGCAAATTAATTAACTAAAAATTCAAAAAAGCCCAAGATAAATTTTTAAAAGGTAATAATCTATTCAACTCCTCTTCTAGATTATTATTGGACTTTCAGTTTAGACTTTGTGAATTATTCCAGTCTCAAATTATGTAGCAAACCAGTCATTTGGTGGGATAATTCTAAAATAATGTTATTAGATATGATAAAATCGATGTGCCTTTTTAATATAACCATGACTGGATACATACTAATTGATGGGTAGGTGCTGGGAGCTTTCACTTGACAAAGTACATAAATCTTGATGCATACTCCTTTACATTTGTTGTCTTCTAGATACAAGTGATTACTACAATAACTTGAAGATCGCTAGACTTTCGGAATTCTGTATTGTCAAGGGGATTATTATTAAACCTTCACAATTTGGTTTCATGTGTCATCTATCTCTTTTTAGTGCTTTGATGGCTTATTTGATCTTCTGATCATGATGTCCCTAAGCTCATGTTTTAAATATATCTTGGTGATTTGAAGGCTTTGGTTTCATGTAGGCATATGTTCAGCAGTTGGAGAACAGTCGCCTTAGATTGACACAATTAGAGCAGGAGCTAAAACGAGCACGACAGCAGGTTCTCTCTCTCTACCCTCCCGCTGTCCCAAAAGTAGATTATGTACCATCCACTTTTTTTAAGCAACTGCTACTTACATGGGTTTTAAGTATTGATAGGGTAAATTGTTTTGCAAGAATTGGTGCAGCATGTAGTTATGGTGTGTTAAATTATACTCATCGTCAGAAAATATTAAGATTTCGCATGATTTGACGTGGCAAATAGTTTTGGTCTGTTAAATTACACCTATTGTCAGAAAATGTAAAGAAATACCCAAATTATTACTTTATCATGTCATTCACTTCGAACTTGCATTTTATTTCCTAGAGATTTTTGTTCCTGAGAGTTTTATTTCTAATATTTTTTCTTCTTTTGATGTAGGGTATATTTATTTCTACTGGAATTGGAGATCAAAATCATTCAACCGGTACAAACAGTAAAAGCATGTTTTCATTGAAATGTGTTAAGTAATGCATCCAATAACTTTGTGTGAAGATCCATTTTGTGTTACTTTGAATTCTATACCCCTAGGGAAAAGCAGGCAAAGTTGATGATGTACACTAGATATTATTATATATATGTTCAGTGGGGCGAATTTTATCCACTGAAGCTACAAACAAGAAGTTTTTTGTGGTTAATTGGGGACTTCTTTATGTTCTATAATCACTTGGATGGTTAACTATAACCACATTTACTTTTATCTGCCTGGGGAAGAAGTGTTATGTTGAAGCTGTACACTAAATGCTAATTTTTTTAAGAATGGCTAGTGGTTCTCATTGAATTTTCTTTGAATTTTCTGAAGCTACAAACTAGACTTTTTGTGATTATAGATTATAGATCATTACAAAAGCTGTAAGGATTATGTATAAAATTCAGTGAAAAGTTCTGATTATGTGATATCTTTGTTATGGCAATTGTTACAGGTGCACTGGCATTTGACATGGATTATACCCGCTGGTTGGATGAACATCAACGGCTGATTAATAATTTGAGGTCAATGGTAAATTCTCATCTGGGTGATAACGAATCATGTGTTCTTGTTGATGGGATTATGTCCCATTATGACGAAATATTCAAGCTGAAGAGCATAGCTGCAAAGTCGGATGTATTTCACCTGCTCTCTGGAATGTGGAAGACTCCAGCTGAAAGGTGTTTCATGTGGTTAGGTGGATTTCGTTCATCTGAGCTTCTTAAGGTGTACCATTGTTTCTTTGAGGCATTACTCTTTTGTCTCTACATCTTATACTTGAGAGAGGTTTACTTCAATCTTTGTTTTTTAGACTTTTTTAATTTGTTACTTTTGGTATTTCAGATACTAGGGAACCAACTTGAACCTCTGACAGATCAACAGTTGATGGGCATATGTAATCTGCAGCAGTCCTCTCAACAGGCTGAGGATGCCTTGTCACAGGGAATGGAAGCTCTGCAGCAATCCCTTGTAGAGACACTATCCTCCAACTCTCTTGGCCCTGCTGGTTCTGGAAATGTGTCTGATTACATGGGACAGATGGCAATTGCAATGGGCAAGCTTGCCACACTCGAGAACTTCCTTCATCAGGTGACATATCTAACTTTAACAACCCATGTACTGGTTGGTACTGTGGAACTTAGAGAGCAATGTTATATCACTATAGGCCATTTTAGATTTTAGAGAGCACCGGCACTGCAATTGAATGGCTGATCCCAATTATCCCCGCTTCTGACTATGGTGTATAGTCTTTGCCAAGATGTTTTCAAGTTCTCAAATTCTTTGCCAAGATGTCTTCAAGTTCTCAAATTATCGCCTATTTGGACTATATATAAAATACAGTCTTTGATAGGATGTGTTCAAAAATATCCCTACCAGGAAAATGTCTAAAGATTTATTTACTGCGGTACTGTTTACCAACATTTTATCTTAGTAAAGTACTTTTTGGTTATTCCATAAACTAAATGCCTTGTGAAAAAGAAAATAGAAGCAAGAAAGAGTGCTACATAGTGTTATTAAGAAGAGTACAGGCAGACAGGTACACACTGGAAGGGTATTAAGGTCTAAACCACATGTTTCTCTTATTAGGCTGACCTGCTGAGGCAGCAAACTTTGCAACAAATGCATAGAATTTTGACCACTCGTCAAGCTGCTCGTGCTCTTCTTGTTATCAGCGATTACATGTCACGTCTCCGAGTCCTCAGCTCCTTGTGGTTAGCACGCCCCAAGGACTAACTTCATCCATGCAAATTGTCTTGAAATTCTATGATGTTTCAAATGAATTTATCTGCTGTTTTTGCTCGACTTTAGACAGCCAATTGGAGCCTGGAGAAGAAGCTGGTGGGAATAGTACCAAGAATCTCTCTATATTCTCCCCTATCCCTGTTGTTGTAGTTTGTCAATGGGTATAGTAAGGCATCACAATAGGGAAAGAAATCCCATGTTTAGCAGTCACTACGGCATATTGTAATGTGTTCATTGACATTGAATAGAAACGTCTAATGCTGTATTTGCCAGTTTAGAATCTTCAAGTTTGAAGGGGCCTCTTTTCTCCCAGAGCTTGACACTTGAAAATAGGTGATTCAAAAGATTTAGTTGGTATGCTAATCAATTAAGGTTTTGTATGTATATATCGTCTGTCATAGTGACAGGTCTTTCCCAAATCAGTTGTTGTGTTATATCTACTACAAGTATTGTAATTGATGTATACAAGTTGATACAACCTAATATGTTGGGGATTGAGTACTATACTTGGTTTATTGGTTAATTCAATTTGATCATGTTCGTAACCGCAGTGGATTTGAAGCAACTCTGAAAGACTTTACAAACGCATGGGGGTCATAATTTCTTTTTTGACTTATTAATCATTTTTAAGAAATACTCTTTCTGTCTTAAATTAATTGTTCAATTTTGATTTTTTTAAGTCAAATTGACTATTTTTAGAATTAATAATTAAGCATATATAAATATATTTCTAAAATTATAAAAATTGGAGTTAGTAATAAATTATATATATATTTTTTTGGTGGTCAATTTGATTTTAAAAAATTATAATTAAGTAATTAATTTGAGACAGAGAGAGTACTAACAAATTTTGACTTAAGCCATTTCTAATAAGCATATAAAATGACAACTTTACCCTTATTATTTTACTAAATGACTTATAAATCTACTTAAAATAATATAATGTTTGAGTAGCAAACAAACGGGGTAGTCAACAACAGGAAGGTATCAGACTGGTTAGTGGTGTTACTGACGGCAATCTAATCTAATTACAACAAATGTTATATTAGGAAAAATCTAGAGAACTGCATAAATTTATCTAACCTGTACTCTAATTCGGGATAAAAATTAAACGAAATGGCGGTTGATCGTGAGCAAGAAATATGGAAAGATGGGACAAGTCTTTATCTTTTTTTTTTTACTTTTGGGCTCAACTAAAATTGCATAATTTGTCCCATTTCTCAAGAACAGATCCACCCCTTAATATCAAAGACTAGTAAATGTCTGTGCAGAAAGAATCGAAATAACGATAAATTAAATTAAAATTTAAAAAATATTATATTATTTAAAAAAATTTTATAACTTAAAATAACTTATAATCACACATAACAATTATTATAATTTACAACATCGCTACATTGATTAATTTTTGTTTAAAAATAAATATTCAAAAAAATCTAAACCTGTCTACAAAATTTATCTACAAAACTTACAAATCATCGATAACAATTTTTATAATTTACCACACCATCACAATAACAATTATTATTATTATAATAATTATTAATATTATTATTCTAATTATAATTATTGTTGTTATTATTATTACAATTATCATTATTATTATTATAATTATTACTATTAGAATTAATATTACTATTATAATTATAATATAATTATAATAATTATTATACTATTATTATTGTTACTCACATTTCCCCTTCTAGAAAGAATCTGGGGAGTAAAATTCTACTAAAGTAATTTAAAAATAATTTTGTCGAGGAAATTGGAAAAATGGTAAATGTGAAAAGCGGTAGGTGAGGTGAGGCTCAGATCTGTAATGTATCAGGCAAGAGGGTGACACCGCCATGGCTGCAACCAACAGTTGCATGAAAAGGAAAGAAGATTAGGTTAACCAATCCATCGATTTCTCACATACCCTCCGGGTTGCCCCGCCAAGATACGGGTCACATTCTCTCACTGCCCGATTGGACTCAGAAAAATTGATTCATCATCACAGCCTCTTGAATATTTGTAGGATCCGTTATTTTAGGAAAGGAAGGAGTATATATATATATAGTAGTACAGCAGCAGAAGCTGAGTTCACACGCACGCACGCACAAAAGGGTTGTTGATTTAACTATCTGCAAAAATGAAATCATAGGCCCAATAAATGAAGGATCGGAAGAAGATCACACAAATTTAACAGAGGGGGCAACCACCCTTTGAAACATCCCTTCCCTCTGGAGCCTCATTCTTTTTTCTGAGTTTTATAAACCCTAACCCTTTCCTCCAACAACTGTATTTATAGTGCCTGTGTTTTGCTTTTCTTCCCCGTTTTGACCTCCTGATGGAGGCATGACATGAGGCGGCCAGAGCAAGAGAATTTGGTTAGTTTTGTTTTTTTCACTACAAAAAATACTGTACAAAATAATTTGTTTGAATATAAATATATTACTCATGGGTGGACCCAATATTTATAATCATATTATGTGAGGTACGGGACGGACGGCATATATGCTATGCTATGCTATGCTATCAAATTCAAGGCTACTGGTCAATAACAAATCATATAAAGCCTCTGAAAAATAAAATACTTTGGTAGAGAATTGTTAGCTTGTTTAATTTTCCTTCTGTTTTTAACAATACGAGGTATGAACGAACACCCCAGTTCCGGTTGCCATTTGATCTCCACAAGTTCAAAATCCAGGTGGGTACTGAATTAGAATTCTCACTTTCTGTCCAGTCAAAATAGCTTTGATCCGGTTGAGAGAAGCTGTAATTTGAGCTACTTTTTCTCGCCCACAAATGCTTAGAACTGTCCATTCTAGAATCATCATTTTCATCGGCTGTGTTGATCAATAAAAGAATTCGCCTTTCAAGTTAATTCGGCATTTGGCTGGATTGGAAAGGAATGTAATGGTATGAATTGAATTGAATTGAATAGAATTGAAGAATGAAGAGTATTAATTTGGGAGATCTGGCTATGTAGGTATGGGTTACCCCACTTACCCTTAAATGAAGGGATAATTGACGAAAGTTGCTTAATTTGGTTTTTAGTCAGATCAATGGGTAGATGGGTTGGTGAGGTTTCTCCAAATGGATACATATTCATCGAATATGTGAAGTTTCGTTACTCAGTGCAATACTTTTCTCCAGTCAACTGCTATTTGTTTTGTGTTATGCAGTTTATGATAGAAATACCATCAATAAATTTTTGCAGATCCCAACCAATGAGAATGGCTTCAATTTGAAATTTTCAAGAGAGGTAATTGGTGGTGTAAGTTTGATGGAGTTGTGGATGATGAGAGGTTTGGTGGGTTACTAGGAATTGGGAATAACAATTTGATTGTTGGCAGTGGTCCTTGGAGAGGAGAAGATTAGGGATTGGAGATTAGAGAATTGTAGAGAAGACTTTTGGATCGTGGCTCTGATACCATTAACAAAGAAGAGAAGATGGAAGAATTATATTGTATTCCACACACTCTATACTGATACAATTACATGTATATATATTCACCAATGATACTCAAAACCATCTAAACTAGGAAAGATTACAGACAAATATAAACAGAATATTTGAACAGATCTGTTGCACTAATTAAGGTACTCAAATTCATCTTCCGAGTCAGTCGGCCTTTGTTCCCGGCTTTGGATGGTTTGGATGGGTTTGTAATTTGTTGCACTAATTAATGTTTTTTTTTATATAAAAAAATGTTATCAACTTTATTCATCAAACTGCAAGTACAATCCGTTAATCATGCGCAGTTGGTCATAGTTGCCGTTTCAGACGAAGAAAAGTAAAATCCCACGACTTTCGTTTAACATTAATTAGGAGTATAACTAACTATTCTTGTTAAGCTAACACCGAGAAGTTTTCATAAATACTACTCCCTCCGTTTCTAATATAAATCGTTTTAAAAAAATATTTTTATGTCTTAATATAAATTGTTTAAAAATTTCAAGTAAGTATTAATTACTTAGTTTTTAATATTATTATAAATATTAAATATAATTTTAATTTTCTCACTATTTTCTGTCCAATAAATAACAATCTCTTATTTCAAATAATATAGACAATTAATATCATAGTTAATGTTATATAATTATTATCTTAATACTTATGCACAATCTTAAAACGACCCCTATTAACAGAGGGAGTACTAATTAAGTAGGACTTTGACGAGTAGTATAAGATTTAAAAGCTCCGAGTATAAAATATCTTCAACTTTTACCACTAGGAAGTTGGAAAATGAATTAAGTTGAGCAATGCCCTATAGTTTCAATATATATACACTAGAAATGCATAAATATAGATGTTAACATCAAAATCTTTTCACGCGCTTCAATCACATAACACGCGTCTATATCTTGCACAGTAAACACGACAACACCAAAAGCTTGACGGCTTTGACTGTCGGGGGATAGTTCCGGCGTGAGAGTCAGTACAGGCGATCACAAAGTTAACAATGGAGGATAAAATCTCTAGTGTATTGAGAGAGAGAGAATTATCAGTTATTAGTGTGTATACCTTTTTCTTGAAGACTTCCTTGCTATGTTATGCTCTCTAAATTTGGCCATCAAGTGCCACCCACTACCTCTCCGACCCAAATCCACCGATCGATGGTTTCGCCGACTGGCATACCCACCCACCACCAGAAGTCACATTTGTTGCTACCGCTTACCGGATCAAGAATCTCATCCACATTAATGCATGGCAGATACAATAGTCAACTGTCATGTTTTTTTATCATTACCGGTCAAAGATGGAGATATTTAATATTTAATGGGTCAGCCCACTAATCCGACCCGGTCTTATAAGGACTCAACAGGAATAAGATGGTGACTAAGCCCAAAAACTTTTAGGACCCAATAGTGGAGACCCAATGGACTAGCCAAATAAATAAGCCCAACCCATTCTACCAATAGAGAAATATCACGACCCAACATCGCTTCTAGTTTTTTTATTAAATGACTGCTTAATAGGAAACTATAAACGATCTATGATATGAAAATTTTAATAGGATCAAAAGAGGCCCAAACTGACATCTATCAAGGCCCAAATGGTAAAAAATCAAAATAATAAAGTAGGTAGGTTGAAACCGGAAGCCCAATACGAAAGACCCAAACTGATAAATATCTAAGGCTGGAACCGGACACTACCCCTTCTAATTCCTCATCATTACCAGAAATTAAATGTGCCGCCTTCGTAATTCGTGCAACTGTCAATATAAAAAGTAAAATTTCCCAAAATTGACGATTTTACTCGCTTAATTTGAAATTGAGGCCTCGAGCTTTTGATTTCTCCCCTCCAAACTCTCTTCTTCTCTGCAAAGTCTCGACAATGGTGACCCTAAATTCTAACCAGAGTTCTCCTCTCCGTGTAACCCCAATCACAACTGTCCCACCTAGCCCTAACCCCATTGAAGAAGCTTCGGGCCCAAACCTTAAGGCCTCGAGTCCAAGTAAGAAATCCCTACCTCCGAAATCTCTTCCTAACCTCTCTGAATTTTTCAAGAACAAAGACCAATATCCCCATGTCAACACTCCTTCTGCTGTTTCTGAGATTGAGTTTCGAAAGATTAAAGCTCGTTATCATATCCCCGACACCCATTTAATAAGAGCCCCCAAGCCTGATGAGAAGATGTACCAACGTCCGGATGGATGGACTAATTTGTTCCAGATGACCTTACTTGAAAAGGGGTTCGCTTTCTCTTCACATTTTCTTGGTTACCCTCCCAGGTTCATTGGTGTTGGGTTTACTTAACTGGTTCCAAACTCATACATCCACATCTTAACGTTCATAGCTTTCTGCCATGAATTAGGCGTCGAACCCACCCTTGATTTCTTCTTTACCATTTACAGGGTTGCCCAGTCTAGAGAGAAAGGGTTTAAGGTTTTAGGCAAACAAGCACCGAAGGCGGGTGAAAAGTTCGAGAGGCGTTCTTTGATAAACACTCTTTCGAGCAATAGGGGATGGCACGAGAAATGGTTTTTTGTCAAAGGACCTGAAATTGCCTTATTATCGAACTGGGCTACTGACGAAAAAGTGTCTGCAAATTTTGGCGATATCTCTGACGAAAGAGTGAACGAGATGATAGAGCTTTTTGGGAATTTCCCACTAGAAGAATGGAAACATGGACTTCTCTCCAAACAGGCATGGCTTTATGATCATAAGCGTAAGTACCGAACTACTTTTGTGCATATTTCTGCTAAATCTTTAATAACATTGGCCTTGATTTGTCGTTGCATAATCTTTGCAGTGTCTTTGATTAAATTAAACTCTTCAGAGGTAAAAGAGTTTGAAGACTTTTTGGCTGGGAAGACTACGGAAACAAATGAGGAGATCCGAACAGAAGAATCCCCTCAAGTCAATCCTCCCACTACTGAAACTTCCACCGTCGATCCTCAAATTAACAAACCACAAATCGATGAGCCCATTCCACCCGAAGAATCCCTCAAGCCCCAGCGAAGAAAGAGAGCTGCTAGGAGATCCAGATCCACTCGCCCAGAAACAGACCCTGAAATAGATCCGAAAGCGAACCCAGAGGAAAACCCTTCATCTGCACCCACTCTCACACCTCTTGAACCTACTCCAACCAGGGGAAGTCTGTTTGACATACCACTTCACGAACGGGCAAAAGTCCTTCATATCAAGAAATTGAGGACCAAAATCACCCCCTTAACTACTGATGACCTCCGAGTTCCTTCCTCTTCGACCGACATTCCTCCAACCTTCCCCACTGAAATTCAATTGTCAGATGACAACGAGCCGATCGAGCCAACCCCCACACTCTCTCACAAAAGGAAGCAACGATCAGATAATCACCCAGGCTCATCTTCTGTCCCTTCACCGATTCGTGACCCTATTCCTGCTCGATCACCTTCCCCCGAAAACATATATATGGATCCATCACCATCTCATGATCAAACCATGCCCTCCTCCACAAGGCCGTCATCGGCTGAGTTTCAAAATGATGCTATGGCATCCCCAATAGCCTCGATTTGACGCCAATATCCCCTTTCAACTGTTCGATGCTTTCGTCTCGGAAACCAAGCGATCACCGATCGATAATGATTCGAATGGGGATCCGCTAGGAAGCGGATGAGCTATCCTGGCGAAGGTGAATGGTTTCTCTTAGTTTCAGATTTATCTTTACACTTAGATATTTGAGATTGATCAAACAATGTCGAACATATGTAAGCAAATGTCAGATTCGGACATTTACGCCCAAGGTGCATTAAACCGAAGTCAAGAAAGCGGTTATAAGACAAGAAAATGTCACCGAAATCGACATTGCCCGAGAGAGATGGCAACATGAAGTCATCCTCCATACTAATGAGGGTCTTGAAAGAGTTGGCCTGCACCAAAGAAAGAGGAAACGCTTCTCTAGAAGAGCGAAGTAACCAAGGCCAATCACCAAGAGATTGTCAAGATGAATGTTGACTTGGTTCAAAGGAATGAAATAAGAATGGGAAAAATTAAAGAGCTGAAGGCAAGCAATAAAAGTCTGGCTAAATTGGTCGAGAAACTGGAACTAGCAGAAACTCGTCATCTGAATAGGCGTCAGAAGCTTGAAGAAGAAATCCGGGAGCTCCGAGATCTTCGGGATCTTGGGCCTCCTCTAACCGATGATCTTCGCAAGCAGATCTGTGAAGAGTATCGGAAATCAGATGAGATTAATAGAGAAATCATGAAGCTATACTCTGAGGGTTATGAGCTCTGTGAATTTAGGGCCAATAAGAAGAAGATCAATTTATGAAAAAATGAATCTTTTATTGATGACGACCCAACATTTATAGACTTCCGATAAACTGACTCGATCTCATCGAAAATATTTCCAAGCACCTCGCCAAAGATGCCAAGTATTCTCGGATTTTGGATTCGTCAATGCCTTCAACCGATAAGTTCCGGCTTGATTTCAATTACTTCGCAGACGACCCTTCCGATTAAAGCATCGACTTTTTCCATGTTTCGTGGCGTAGATGCTTCGACTTCTCCGAGGACGAAGTCCCTACTTTAAATTTCATGAAGCTTTACCCCTTATCAGAATGCTTGGCTACTCTTCGTTGATATGTCGCTAGTTTGATCAAAGCCACCTCCGCTTCTTCCAACAGATCCAAGTTGACCTTCATCCTTTTTTCATTATAGATCTCTTTCGAATCGACTAACCCAAGACTTGGAGATCCAATCTCATTGGGACTAAGGCATCGATTACCATACAGCCAATCTGAAAGGTGAATCCCCTGTGGTAGTCCCCGGTGTAGTCCGATAAGCCCATAACACGCTAAAAAGCTCCTCCGCCATCTTCCTTTAGCCGTCCATCAAGGCTGATCCCACTCGCCAGCCGTTCGTTGGTCACTTCAACTTGCCCATTCGACTGTGGATGAGCCACCAAAGTCTTCTTGTGCTGAACTCCAAGCTCTTTCAGAAATCCTTCAAATTTTGATCCCATTGAATCGGCGCGCCCGTTGTCCGATATCACCACTTTAGAATTCAAACGAAACATCATGGACTCCTTCATGAACTTCAAGCGGTCTTGTTCGTTATCAACAAAGTGGCTTCGCTTCTACCCATTTAGTCATATAATCGATAAGAACTATGACAAAACCGACCGACCTTTAGCTTTTTAAGCGGACCCAAGTATATCTACCCCAGCATAAAGAAAGGGTATAGGAGATAAGATCGAGTATAGCTCTTCCGGTGGCTAATGGGATCGATCGTTGAGTGGCACTTCTCACACTTCTTCATATACTCTGTAGCTTCCTTGAAGATCGTAGGCCAGTAGTACCCCTGCCGAAGTACTTTGTAGGCTAATGACTTAGCAGCCATATGGTCGCCACAAATACCCTCGTGAACCTCCCAAAGAGCATACTCAGCCTCAGACGGAACCAAACACTTCAACAATGGTGACGAAAATGCATTTCGATAAAGATCCCCATCAATAAGAACGAAGTTGGCACTCTTATACTTAATCTTTTTTGCCAGCATCTGATCCGAAGGAAGGACGCCATCTGCCAGATATTCAATGTAGGGAGTCATCCAACAGTTAGAACGTTCAATGTACATTATCGTTTCACGCCGATACTTACCGCTTTTGCAAAACCTCCAAATAAACTGACCCATTGAAAACATCAGCATTCGTAGTGGCCAGCTTTGATAATGCATCGACAATGGAATCGTCGTTACGCTCTATGCCCTGAAACTCATAAGAGACGAAGTACTGAAGCCGATCTTTCAATTCTGCCAAATACTTGATCATCCTCGCCCCACGAGCTTCATAATCTCCTGATACTTGCTTGACGACCAACCGAGAGTCATCAGAATGATCGGTTTCGAACTTTAGACTCTTCGTCGATTCGAACTCCTCGCTAAGACTCGCCAGATTACTCGACCTCGTTGTTCGTTGCTCTGAACCCGAATCTGATGGCCTGTTGTACCTTGAATCCCTCCGGACTTGTTAAAATAATCCTTGCTCCACTGACATCTGCGGTAGAAGAACCATTTGCATACAACGTCCATGAATTCTCGATCAGGTCAAGAAGCGCAATTGCTTTCGATCGGACGTTTGCTACCGGGCATTTCAGATCTCGCGCCGGAGAATCGAACATTCCACTATGAAATCGGCCAAGGCTTGACCTTTGATAGCAGTTCGGGGATGATATTCAATAAAAATTGAGATAATTCCATTGTCCATGCTGCTAATCTCCCCGAAACTTCTGGCTTGCTCATCACCTTCTTCAGCGGCTGATCCGTGTAGACAACCAGGAGCCGACCTTGAAAATATTGTTGAAGCTTTCAACTAGCAATTATCAAAGCAAAGGCAAATTTTTCAATATTTGGGTACCTGGTTTCAGCATATCTTAGGACATGGCTGACATAATAAACCTGGGATCTCGCTTTCCCTCATCTCCCGAACCAAGATTTTACTTCAACCGCCAACGAACTTTGCCGGATATAAGTACAAGGTCTCGAGTGAGAGAGGTTTCACCGATAAAAGGTTCAAGATAAATACATCTTTATGCCCTGAAAGGCGTCTTCACACTCTGAAGTCCACTGGAACGTCTTCGCATTCTTCGGTCCCTTCAACGCATTTAAAGAACTAAGCAAACATCGCTTCACGACTTGGACATGAATCTCCTCAAAGCTGCAATCCTCCCAGTCAGACGCTGAACATCTTTGAATGACTGAGGAGTCTTCATATTCAAGATGGCCTGGATCTTCTCTGGGTTGGCCTCAATGCCCCCCTCCGATCGACTAGATAGCCCGAAATTTACCAAAGACCGAAGTCCGAAGGTGCACTTCATCGGATTGAGCCTTAATTTGTGATGTCGGACTGTCTGAAAGCATTCCTCCAGATCATCCAGATGCTTTTGGACAAGCATGCTCTTCACAATCATATCATCTACGTATACCTCCATATTCCTTCCGAACTGCTTCTGGAAGACAAAGTTCATCATTCTTTGATAAATGGCTTCTGCATTGATTAAGCCAAATGTCATCTTCTTGTAAGCGTACACCGAACGGTGTGTGATGAAAGCTGTCTTCGGAATGTTCTCCTTGCACATGGAGATTTGATGATAACCTAAAAAGCATCCATAAAGCTTAGTAATGCGTATACCACTGAAGTGGCATCGATGAAATTTGATCAATATGGGGTAGAGGATAGAAGTCCTTCGAGACAGCTCGTTTCAGTCCGTGTAGTCGATGCAAACCCGCCATTTTCCATTCTCGCTTACGCACCAACACTACATTAGCCATCCACTCGGGATAGTCAATCTCAAAGATGAAGTCGGTAATTTATCGACTGGCAATCTCTTCATCAATGATCCTTCGACGCTTTCAGTGCAAAGATCTCGCTTTTTTTTAGGCGGCTTCTTTGATAAAGTCTACATCGAAGTGCAGTTTCGGCAATCTTCCCTATTAACTCGGGCATATCACGAGGTTCCCATGCAAAGATATCCGCATAATGGTGAAGAAGTTCCATAAGGTTTGTCAAAAGGTTAAGCAAACTGAACCTATCTTCACTGTTTTGCCGCTTCTTCCCAAGGATAAGCTCGATCTCCTGCTGTCTCTCATCTTTGGCATGACCAATGGCTCAAGCGCTTTCGTTGAATGGCTCGATCTCTATCGCCATGGTCTGCTTTTGCTTGCTGACCCCTACTCCCGTGGCAATCACGGAATTCCTATAACATCGTTTGGCCAGGTCTAAGTCCCCTGCTACCTTTCCAACTCCATGGGCCATGGGGAACTTAATTTTAAAATGGGGGATGGAAGTCACTGCTTGGAGAGCAGTCAAGGTAGGTGGTCCCAGTATGGCGTTGTAGGCCGAATCTACATGCACAACACAAAATTTACATGTTATTTCTACCTATTGTGGAGCAGTACCGAAGATAACCGGTAGCTCAATAGTTCTTGCCACTTTGACTGGATCGTTGCTAAAGCCATATAGGGGAGCCTCCTGTCCAACCTCCATCTTTCGCTTATCAAGATGCATCCTCTGATAGGCATGTGCATACAGAATATCCACAGAAGACCCGTTGTCTATCATCATTCGCTTCATATCAACCGAACTCACTTGTGCTGTAATCACCAAAGCTCCTTCATGGGGTTCGATGGGCTCCGAAGGATAATCTGCATCACTGAAGGATATAACTGTCCCTGGAAACGGTCTATCGATCTTCGGGAGAGCACCCGCCACGGACATGACCGAATCCAGATATCCCCTCCTCTTCTTCCCCACCAGCTTCCCTGCTGTCCCACCGGTTATTACATTAACGACGTGCCTTGGTGGTGTTGTTGAAGCAGTTTGGACGGGTGGAACCGTTTGAATCGTCTGAACAGTATGGTCAACATTCTGCTGATCTTGTTGGTCCCTCCCGGCCACATATTGAACCAGTAAACCGCTTTGAACCTTCCTCTCCACAAAATCTTTCAAATTGCAACACTCATTAATGTCAGCGACCTCTGACTTGATGATAGCCACAATATTTTTGAGCATTGCCTTGTCACGGCTTATAGTTATCACGAGGTGGTTCAAAGAACGGTTGGCCTACGATATGATCCAAAATCAAACTATCAGTATTCGGTTTGGTGTAAACCTTGTTTACCTTGAAGGTGGGAGCAAGTGGTATTCTCCCCCTCGTCGCCATGTGTTGTTATACTTCTTGGTACGCCTCCGGTCGATCATTATACCCTCCTACCTTCTTCTGATCGCCTTCAGCCTTAGGAGTATCTACCTCCTTCATTCGATCCGAAGAAGGACGTTTCAGGCTATTCATAGCCTCCTCCACCACAATGTAGCCTTTTGTTTTGTCAAAAACTCCGGCCAAGCTCTTCGGATGGTGAAACATCAGCTTCTTCACCAACTTTTCGGACTTCACTAGATCTAGCCCGTTCTGAAACAACCCTACAGCCTGAAGATCATTTAGGTCGGACACTTGGCCAACGGCTTCTCTGAACCTCTTCACATACTGGCCCAAGGACTCATTGGTAAACTGTCGGACCTGTGCTAAAGAACCCGTAGGCTTCCCTCTTCTTCGATTGCTCCCAAAACGATCATGGAATTTGTCACACAGCTCGGACCATGACGAGA
Organism: Panax ginseng; assembly: GCA_020205605.1. Classification (NCBI taxonomy): domain Eukaryota; kingdom Viridiplantae; phylum Streptophyta; class Magnoliopsida; order Apiales; family Araliaceae; genus Panax; species Panax ginseng. The sequence goes on along the minus strand of CM035135.1, from coordinate 137,091,967 downwards.
CCGAGTCCGCAGGTAAAGTTCCCATCCACTGCCTTGCATCCTTCCTTAATGTTGTAACAAACGTATGACACTTGACAGCATCGGTAAAATCATAATAATCCATCAGCCGATCGAACGTCTAGCTATGGTCATAAAGGTCTCCAGACCCATCGTAACTCTCCATATGAGACAACTTCTTGGTGGTGTCTGCCTTCTCCTTAAGAATGTCCGAGGAAAAAGGGGACGCCTTCTTTTCCGGAGTATCTTTCACCTGTTGAACCTCAGCCAACTACTTCCAGAGCTCCTTCAACTCCTTCACCAAGAAGTCCACACTTTCTGGCTGCGAGGAGATCTCTTTCTCCTGAATAACCTTCTGCTTCTGAGTGGATCGACTCTTTTTATGCGATCCCACCGCCTTTGATAAGCCACGGACTTACTTGGTAGCGTGTCTGTTATCGCAGATGAGAGTGCTTTCGACGCCTTACTCTCTCCCTTCTACTATCTGGCACGATCTCCCTCGACCTACTCCTATGTCTGCCACCATCTCGACCTCGAGAACCAACGACAATAAGTGCCCTTTTCGATGCCTCAGGAGTTCTGTTCCTCGATCTCCTTCGGTCATGAGAACGGCCTTGAGACACATGCACGGAATGTTCCGGCTCCTTCCCCTCTCGCCGTTGTACCTCCTTATACCTGCTACGCCTCTCGGACTGGACATAAGTAGATGCCTCGTCTTTCAGATCGGTCATCCGAAGCATGTGCACAGCTATATCTTCCCTCTGCTTCAGAAAGACCCCTAAAGCTTTATCTGCCTCCTTTGCCATCTTCGCCAACTTGGCAGTTTTGTCATCTCGACCACTTCGGTGGTGAGTTTTAGGTGGAGAACCCTCCACATGCCTCCGATCCTGATCACGGTCTTTATCATCAGCAAACACCAACCTCCGTCTGGCTCCGCCATGAGCTCTCGGACGAGAACCCTTGGAATCACGTTTGGAAGCGGTTTCACTTTCTCACGAAAGCACTCTTTGAAGGACCCAGACGATCCCAACGAAATGTGTTGGACATATGAGCTTCTGACCCTCGGCATCCTTCCGATGTATCCGCTTCTACTCCTCACCATCTTCTTGAAGTAAAATAAATGAAAACTTGTGATTGAAAAACTCAGTGACACACTAGAACACAACCCTCCTTCTAAAGCCAATGTTAACGCCAAGATCTTTCCACGCGCCTCAATCACGTAACACGCGTCTCATATCCCCGCGATAAGAACACGACAACACCAAAAGCTTCGACGGCGGCCGACCGTCGAGGATAACTCCGCATGAAAGTCGATCTGAAGCGATCACTGAGGTTAACAATGGAGGATAAAATCTCTAGTGTATTGAGAGAGAATTATTAGTTGTTAGTGTGTATACCTTTTCTTGAAGACTTCCTTTGCTATATGTTATGCTCTCTCTCTGGCCATCGTACACCCACTACCTCTAACACAAACCGATCGATGATTTACCGACCAGTACAATCCACCCACTACTTGTAGTCCTTTGTTTATTCTGCGTGCGTAGTCCAAGAATTCCATCCACATTAATACATGACAGATACAATAGTCAACTGTCATATTTTTTTTTCATTACCGGTTAAAGATGAAGATATTTAATATTTAATGGGTCAGCCCACTAATCCGACTCGGTCTTATAAGGACTCGACAGGAATAAGATGATGACTAAGTCTAATAACTTTTAAGACCCAATAGTAATGGACTAACTAAATAAATAAGCTCAACTTATTCGGTCCAATAGGAGAAATATCATAACCCAACAATAGAGAAATGAGGAAAGCTAAGGCTCAGATTTGTAATATATCAGGCAAGAGGGTGACACCGCCATGGCTGCAACCAACAGTTGCATGAGAGAGAAAAAAGACTAGACTAACCAATCGATCTCTCGCATACCCTCCGAGTCACTCCGCCAAGATACGGGTCACATTCTCTCAATGCCCGATTTAACTCAGAAAATTGATTCATCATCACAGCCTCTTGCGTAGTTTTTCTTTTCTTTTCTTTTTGACAAGCCTATGGCTCTTATATAGTAGTTCTAGCAGCAGCAGCAGCACAATAATAGAAGTTGAGCTGAATGGGTTTGAATGAAGAAGAATAAACACAGGTAGAAATATCAGTTTCCTATATATATACACACACTCTAGAGGGTTGTTGATTTGGGTAACTGGAAAATGAAATCATAGGCCCAATAAATGAATGATCGGAAGAAGATGATTCAATTTAACAGAGAGGGGCAACCACCCTTAGAAACTTCCCTTCTTTCTGGAGCCTCATTCTTTTTTTCTGAGTTTTTCATGCCCTAATTTTTGCCCCCTACAACTCTGGTTAAATAAGTGCCCTGTTTTGTTTTTCTTCCATAAGGGTACTTTCGTCACTACATTTTTGAGCGCTTGGGTATCTCAGTATTCTGTAACACTTGCCACTTGGTTAATAAAATAATAGTGTCATTGTTTTACTCAAGATTAATTATAAAGGAAAAATAGTACTACTATACACATTCATAAATATTGGAATTACGATTAAAGTGAAAGTATATGTTATAAATGAATTTTTTTTAATTTTTACATATTATATGTATGCACATGTCGTAATTATAATTCAACTAAAAATTATCATAATAACACGTCAACAATTTTACAAGATTTAATAATATAAAATTAAAATTTTATCGCAAATTTTAGAGTGGGAGTATATTAATGTTAGTGAGTCCACTTTGTATGTGTTACAAGTAGGAATAGAAATGTAACCTTTTCAATTAGGCGAGTATAAGGAAGTTGCAGTGATACAACCAATAAACTTATGAATTTCCCCTTCTTTTTATTCAGGACACCCTTCTTGTATTTAACCATGTACTGTGGATGGCCAATTTCACATTCAAGAAAAATCAGTGTAAATAAGAAATTGGTGTATGGTGCGAATGTGTGAATAAACAGTAAAGACTCATAGCCGTTGATCTGATGAATACTAAATATTGCACATTTCATGTCATGTGGCTCGATCTAAAACCAAACAAGCAATGACCTATTACTTAACTATCATTTCTCTGTAATAAACATATAAAAATGAATGTATGTATGGGTGGGTGGCATGTATAGTATATATAGACCGACCATGGACCATGGTCATCATCGATTAGCTCTTGTTAATTTGGTACCGGTTCTTCCTCCTTCCTGCAATAGCCATTCGGAATATATAATAATGCAAGTCGTAAAACATTTGAAAATTTTCCATAAAAAAGAAAAAGAAAAAGGAAAGCAGTACTTACTGGGCTTATTATTTCTTCTTCGAGATTTGAGATTAATGTCAGGAATGAACACCCCAGTTCCATTTATATTCCCATTTCTCCACAAGTTCAAAATCCAATTGGGTACTGAATTATTGGTATTGTCATTCTCTGTCCAATCGTAATATCTTCCTGGGGATTTCGCAGCGCTGAAGCCATTAATATTATGGACTGAGCTACGTTTTGTGAACCTTGAAATCTTGTTTCTCTGATCATCATCATATCTGTCTTCTTCTTCTTCTTCTTCTTCTTCTTCATCATCATCTGTTGTTAATAGCAATATCTGCTTTCTAAGTTCTGCATAGAAAGAATCGTCGTCGTCGCCACTGTTTTCATAATTAAGATCCATGTTTAGCTGAAAACGTAGTGTGTTTAATGTGACTAGGTAGCTAGCTAGCTAGTCCACGAGAAATTAAGAGAAATCTAATAAGACTTGGGTTCAGAATTACGTTCGGCATGATTAAATATATAGTAAGAAATATGTGGTTTGTTTGTGGTCAATTTTCAAGGTCAAATGGAAGCTAGCTGGTTCCGTAAGATTACTCCAAATGGAGGGAGCCAAGTGTATTTATGTTTGTAGCATTTACTTTCTTTATCAACAATTTAATCCTACATTGGCTGCTTCTCTCTTCTCTCTTGTGAAGAAGGCTCCTCTGTTTCTTATTTCTCTTTCCTAATAACGTGGACTTGTGCATTGGATTTAATCAGTTGCTGCCGCGGATAATATCAAATTCAATTCATCCATCTCACTCAACATTATACTATATGTTTATGTCTATATATATAGAGAGAGAGAGTGAGAGAGAGTTATCTCTAATTAGTACTCCTCGTTTCGAAACAAAACAAAAAAAGAAAACTTTTAAGATTTTTTTTTGGGTTGATGATAATATAAAATAACTCAATGCCTTTAAGTTTAACTTAATAAATAACTATATATCGTACCACCATGGCTAATTTACACATTTATTATATTTAAATACGAAAGGAAAATATATCTTAAAATAAACAAAATTTTGTAAAATGAGATTATTATTATTATTATTACCAACCATTGTATATTGTGATAATGAAGCTGAGCGCTATTGATATAATGATATGGCTAGCACCTAGCAATCTTGTTTTTTATGATCGGACCAAACACATTGAATTGGATTGCCATTTTGTTAGAGAAAAGGTCAAAGATGGGATTGTTGTTCCTATATCCTCAGCACATCATCTCGTTGACATTTTAACCAAGCTAGGTACTTGATCGCAAACCTCATTGGTTCCTCTTATCCAAGATGAATGTGCACATGCATCCATGTGGCCCTTCATCTTGTGGTGGGAAGGTAATACAGATTGCAATGCTACAGAGAGCAGTCAAACAACAGTCAAGATAATGTTCATATTAAAGTCACAAGTGATCCAATATTTAAACAAAACTGCAAGAACATATGGGAACATGGGTAACTGATCATCATAGTTTCTGCTCAAAACTCAAGTCAACAACTAACTAGTTAGATATAGACTGCTGGCAATGTATAGAAATAGATACATATTTGTTTGTATAGATATTTTTGAGAGAATAGTACATATTCATGTTATATATATTTTCTTATATATATATATATATATATATATATATATATATATATATTAGATTAGTTAACTTGTTTTGTTCTTGAGCTATACAATAAACATATTATAGAGGCTAGAAGTATAAAACTACAGGTGGATAATTTTAAATTAAGGTTGACTAATCAATTGGACAGGCTTAAAAATAAAATTTATGGAAACTGTGAAGCTGTGACTGTTGTTTTGAGCGGCATGTAGACCATAAATTGATGCCACATTTAACTTGGTCTGTTTACTGCCAATAAAAATAAGAAGTCTTGTAATTTTAATAAATGCGAATAAAATAAGAAATCTTAAAGAATTTAAGGGTCAACTTAAGTGGCAGTGGGCTTCACAATCACAAGTTTGTTTTATAGGCACATGAATTTAATTTTGTTCATAAATTACTTTGGTTGGAGTCTGGACATGTAAACACTCGTAAATAATCAAAAATTAAAGTCTACATTAATCTACTTATTGATTAGATCATCCCTATTTACATGTTATCCATTTACCGTTTTAGTCCTTCTACGTGGATATTTTTATTGGATATTTTCCAATTTTTTTTTGGCTCGTGACTCCCTAAAAATGTATAGTATTTATTATAACAAGAATTTTTATAAAATATAGTGTTTTAGATATTATTTAGATATATATACAAAAATAGGGTATAACTCTGTTTTTATATATGTATCCATATTACACCTAAAATACTATATTTTATAAAAATTCTTGTTAAAATAAATACTATACATTTTTTAAAAGTCATAAACAAAAAAAAAAAAATATTAAAAAATGTCCAATTTTCCGGTCTAAAAACCAGTGCCATAAGACTTTTTTTCTTATTTATATATATATATATATATATATATATATATATATATATCTATACAAAACACAATGAATTTGAAAACCTTTAATTTCCATTTCAAGTCTAATAAATGATCTAGGCCAGTAAAAACTTTTGGATAAATCGACCCTTCGTTACTAAGGTTAACACAACACGGAGGAAAAACTTCAACCCGGCTCTTCTTCCTTTTCTACTATTCAAACCCTTTCCTCAACCTCAACAATAAACCTCAACCTACCGAGGGTGCAAACCAAGGTCCCGACGACGACCCAACTTGCCATTCTCTAATAGGTTTCGGCGGACGGCAATTTAAGCGATGATTCAACGATGACGACAATGGCGATTCTCTAATTCTCCAACGACGACAGCAGACGGCGATGATTCTCGACCCACTGCCACCGGCGATGATTCCCGACGACAGAAACGACGGCGAAAAAAACCCCAAGGTCCTGAAGAAACGGTCGGAAACATAGGTCCAAGAAGAGACCCGAACTCTCATCAGCCTCCGCCGGAAAATTGACTCTCTCTTCAACACTTCAAAATCCAACAACCACCTGTGGGACCAAATTTCAACAAAAATGAGGGGAAAATGGTTCAATCACTCACATTATATCTGCCTTTGAAAGTGGAGGAATTTGTTGAAGGAGTTCAAAAAAAAAGTCTAGCAATGACTAGCGGTGATCTAAGAGTTAAGTCTCTCCGCTTGCAATTCTCACGATAATGGTATAACCTATGCACTGTGGGTCTTTCTTTTGTTTAGATATTGTGTTTGCATTTGTATTCAGGGTCTCTGATTGATTTGTGGTGATTGTTTCAATTTGTGATTAATCTACTACTTTTTTAATTAATCTATTTTAAAATAAAGAAAATAATTTTATTGATTGACATGAGAATTTAGCAACCTTGATTTTGATGAGGTCATTAGTAATAAGGAATAGCCAAATATGTAGTTGAACTTTGAAGTAGCAATTTTAAATTAAAAAAAAAGCAGCTTATCATTCATTTCCCTGTTTTTGTCTCCCAAAGCTTCAACAATGGTAGACATTTACTAATTATAGATTGTTTTTCATATCTGATTAAGCTATTTTTCTTGATTAGTATTGTAGATTTCGACTAGGTTTACATTTATTATGAACTTTATGTTTGAACTTCCAACTTTACGTGTTAAACTAAGATTTTAGATTGTTACGAATTGTTGGGTTTGTGTTTTTGGTCGTTGATGTTGTTAGTTACATATTCGGATCAAATGAAGTTGTTTCTTAATTCTCTTTAATTTAAGTTATTTACTTTTATCTATTTATTTTGTAGTTGCATATAGTCTTGAATTTGTGGACTGCTGCGGTGGAAATTTCATCATCGTATATGAGATTTTAGTTTTGCATATGAAAATTGAATCAATATATAATTATAACCACCTCTACATTTTTAAAATCTTTCGAAATTGTATGGTACATCTATATACTTTAAATGCGTGTTTAGTATGCTTCTAAAATAAAGAGTTTAGGATACAAAAGCGATTTTTAGCTTAAAGGATAAGGTCAAAACTTGAAACTCGGTATATAGACTCTACACAATAGTTGAGTGTTGCTCTGCGTAGAAGTGACGAGAGTCTGACCGCTAACAAACAATCTCTCCATCGATGGCAAAACCCTATCTGGACTATATACACGGTAAAAAAAGAATTGTTTATGGTGATTCTAAGTTATGGAGGCTGACAAGGTGGGTAAATAACTAAGAAAGTGAGCCATGAACGACTAATACAACATGTAATGAACGTGAATCTGCAAGAATAATGTTACATGTATAGAAACTAAATACTACTACTACGGTATAAAGGGAACCACTTAGGGACTAAGCAGAATTGGAGTTAACTAATCCTACAAAAAAGGTGGGAATTAAATTGATAACCAAAATGTTTGAAAGCTGCGGCATCACCAAAACCGGTGTCGCGGCTATCAACAACTTTCACGGATGTTGATACCAAAGGCATTCGACCATATTAAAGAACAAACCTATTAACGCTGCTGCGTCTCTTTTCGATTGTGACCACTAATCTCTTGATGCCGATTGACCCCATTTCAGTATATGCTTGAGGCTGTTTTGACATCATTTTGAGTCACGATAGTATCTATAAATTATCAAGTTATTAGAATAGAGAAAAGCGGAGAGATTGTGCAATTTGTGTTTATGTTTTCATTATTGACCTTTTCAATTAATCATATTTTTTAGGATGTGTGAAAGTTTCTTTAATTGTTATTCTTCGGTTTGTGGTTGTTTATATTATGGTTTATTAATTAAATCGTTTGTTGAATGCATAATTGATGTATTTTTGTGACTTAGATGAGGCTACTATGAACTAATCTGTGTTTTTATTCCAAGAAATTTGGAAGGCATGATTACATTGTAGTTCATCTAAGTAAAAATCTAATTATAACAAATTTTGTTGTAGGAACGCCTTATCCGAGCGATGATCCTTTCAAACCTCTTAAGGTATGTTAACCTCATGAAAAACATAGTTTTCTTAAATTGTAGCGGATTAGGAGTTTACGAGGCTATTGAAACTTCAATTGTTGGTTTTCTGACTCACTTTTTGATTGCTCTGTTTACATTCATTTTTATGTTATTTATTTAGCTATATGTGTGGATTTGTATGTAGAAATAACTCTTATTTACTACTTTTTTTTTTTTTTTTTGGGGGGGGGGGATGGAATTGTGGGTTTTGTTCGATTTCTCACATTTGAGGCGTAAAGGTCACTTTTTGTGTTGGGTATAGGTTTAAAATAGTTTTTTTTTAATATTTTTTGTTCGAGTAGTACTTTTTGTTACCTTATTGGTTGTAGAAATTGTGTGGGGCAAAGGATAGAAATAAAAACTATTTACTAAATAGTTAGTTGCTATAATTTGTTTTGATAAACCATGGTCTTCATTTATAATACTTTGTTGGTTAAAGATACTCTATTCTTCTTTAAATTGTATATATACTCCATTCTAAGAAACATGCACCTTTTTTACTATATATATTGCCTTTTTTTTATAAAAAAAGATGCATATCTTTTAAGACTATTAAATGACATAGTATTCATTACATAATTATTTTATTCTAGCAACAATTATCACTTTAACATTGTGTTTGTGAATTTGGGAGGAGGAGAAAGAAATAAATTTAAAACTTAGAGAGGAGAGTGAATGAAAATATATTTACTTTCTTTTTATGTTTGTGCATAATATTATTTACTTTCTTTTTATGTTTGGTGTTTTAGAATACAAGATAAGTCTTTAAAAATTTCGTTGCAAATCTTTTCAAGTTTGGAAGAAATTTTTAAAAATCTCTCTTCAAAAAATAAAATCAAAGAAGGATTGTCAATTTTTTTAATACCATTGTACTGCGAGAACTAGAGAAAGTTGAAACTTGGCGGCTTGAGACCCACAAAATGCTATTGTAATAGTAGTTTTATCGTTATGTTTATCATGTTCAAAAAGGGTTGTAATCAAGATATGAGTTAGAAATTTAACTTGATCGATGTGACTAAAAATTGAGTATAATGTCTTTGTGTTGTAGCGATAATGGGTTATGTGACTTCATGGCGAGAACAGCGTTATGTTTACCCAAAATGTATGGTGGTTATTTTTTATATAATAGCGGGTTATAATATATTGCAAGTTATAAATTGGTGAAATAAGGTCAAAAAAGAAGCTGCTGCCCAATTGCAGCACCAAGTAGCAATCATCAGTAGCAACTTTGGCTCTGTTGATGAGCCATTTTGGCTCTATAATTTAATTGATAGTTTCACCATTATCAAAGGAGGACATCTAACTTTTTGGGAGCTGTTAAGCTAACTTTGTGGTAGTTAATATAAGTAAAAGAAATTTGTTATCTTGAGGTATTTTGACATCATTTTGAGTCACGATAGTATCTATAAATTATCAAGTTATTAGAATAGAAAGGCAGAGAGATTGTGCAATTTGTGTTTATGTTTTCATTATTGACCTTTTCAATTAATCATATTTTTAGGATGTGTGAAAGTTTCTTTAATTGTTATTCTTCGGTTTGTGGTTGTTTATATTATGGTTTATTAATTAAATCGTTTGTTGAATGCATAATTGATGTATTTTTGTGACTTAGATGAGGCTTCTTATGAACTAATCGTGTTTTTATTCCAAGAAATTTGGAAGGCATGATTACATTGTAGTTCATCTAAGTAAAAATCTAATTATAACAAATTTTGTTGTAGGAACGCCTTATCCGAGCGATGATCCTTTCAAACCTCTTAAGGTATGTTAACCTCATGAAAAACATAGTTTTCTTAAATTGTAGCGGATTAGGAGTTTACGAACTATTGAAACTTCAATTGTTGGTTTTTCTGACTCACTTTTTGATTGCTGCTCATTTACATTCATTTTTATGTTATTTATTTAGCTATATGTGTGGATTTGTATGTCGAAAATAACTCTTATTTACTTCTTTTTTTTTTTTTTTTGGGGGGGATGGAATTATGGGTTTTGTTCAATTTCTCACATTTGAGACGTAAAGGTCACTTTTTGTGTTGGTATAGGTTTAAAATAGTTTTTTTTAAAAAAAATATTTTTTGTTCTGAGTAGTACTTTTGTTACCTGCTTGGTTGCAGAAATGGTGGGGCAAATGATATAAATAAAAAATATTTTATGCTTCTTTTATATGCGACTTGAGAAAGCTGAAATGTGCACTTCAACTTAGCTAATTACATAGCCTTTGCTTAGTTGGAATGAGTTTTTGAAAGAAACCTAGACCATATAAACTTTATGTCCAAACTCATGATTTGGTCCCATCCCAGCTAGATTGGGGTTTTTCCTTTTAAATTCTAATTGTTTGTTGGGAGTTTGTTTTAAAAAAGAGAATTAACTTGAATACATATTTATTCCATGCGTACTTTAACTTCTTTGGATACATATTTGTTCCATGCATACTTTAACTTGAAATAATTTTTTATGTATTGGTGAAACTACTTCTTATGTATTAGAAGTCTTTGTCAATGACTGTCGTTTTACTTAACTTATTATGATTGGTGGTATGAAGGTTTGAAATCGATACTCTTTTCTTTGTTCATTACGATGCTTTTCAGAAGGACTTTATATTCTTATCTATATCTATTTCATCATAGCTTGAAATCTTTAACTGAAGTTGCCGAATATTTAAAGTCTATTTATAAAATAATCAATACAAAGAATATTTAAAGTCGACAAAAGCTTCAGTTTTTGAATGTTTGTGTTTAATTTGTGTGTTTTACAAAGAACATGATTATGATGATTTTGGGTATGGAATGATGTTTTTTTTGTGTGGGTTTGGATATGTATGGATGATTGTAAGTTTCTTAAACAGGTTTAAATTTTTTTGGATATCTATTTTTAAGGGAATCTCTGCCGAAATTTTTTGAAACTAATTATACATGGTTATGATGATTTTGGGTATGGAATGATGGTTTTTTTTTGTGGTTTGGATATGTATGGATGATTGTAAGTTTCTTAAACATGTTTAAATTTTTCTGGATATCTATTTTTAAAGGAATCTCTGCCGATATTTTTTGAAATTAGTAGTGTCTAGCTTGATGTTTTGGTGGTTGGATATGTGTTGATGATTGAGTATATATTAATTTATGCATGTATGTATTTTTTGTGTTTCGTATTTTGTGGGTTTCGTAGATTTTTGAAGCAAATCCCATTATGTTTTAGCTTTTTTATAGATTTTTGAAGCAAACCCATTATGTTTTGGCTTTTAGCTTTTGTTGGTTTTGTAGATTTTTGAAACAAGCCCCTTTATGTTGTTACGCTTTTGTTAGCTTTTGTGGGTTTTATACATGTTTAAAGCAAAACTCATTATTTTTACTTTTAGCTCGACTGGGTTTTGTAGATTTTGAAGCAAGCCCATTATATTTTGACTTTTACCTTTTGCGGGTTTTGTAGATTTTTATACAACAATGTGTAATAATGTTTATACACGACTTTATTTATGAGTTTGCAATTACTGTATATGGGACTCTTAATTTTGCTAATCATATGGATTCACAACGTACTTGAAGAAAATGAACGTTCATAGTGTTTTTTGTGACATTCTTAGTTTTAGCTGATAGGTTTTTGGTTTTTCTAGAGACAAATGTTTATTTTCTTAAGTCTATTGTTTTTATTTCCTGTTTCTTAAAAATTTTAATTAATAGTCAATGAGGCTAATGGTTTTGTTTTCTCTAGACTTTGCTGAATGTGCTGCAAACCTGTAGATTCTTTAGCATTTTCTATATTTTGTTTTCGTGTTTATTGTTATTGTGATTCTTTGAATGGAAATTTTACTTTATTTTACAGTTTATAAATCACATGGCTTGATTGGGGATGTCTGAATAGAACATATTATAGAAGTTTCACATTAGATATCTCTTATATGTATGCTCAAATTTTGTATTATTATGTCATATTAGTGGGAGTGTCACGAGATTTTGGTACATGAGAACTGTAGGATGTTTGTTCTCCTACTCATATTTTGTGAGTTTTGACCAATTAATTTTCTGGAAATAGTATTGTTTGGTGACACACAATATAGAATTTGGTGATGTGTTTTCGATGATTTTAGTAAAAAAAGATTTTGTTTCTTTTCTATAGTTTTCTAGTATATTTTTTGGTGAAACACGAGATACTTTAAGATATTTAAAATCATTTGCGGTCATCTTATTTAACATCATCAAGGAAAAATCGGTGGCGTTTCAAAGATTTTTATAAAATCGGTGACATTTTCAATTGATGTTGTGGTAATTTTCTTTGGTTTTGGCTTAATTAATCCTGAATAGATCTTGACTTTCGGTTTCATAACAACTTTTTCCAAGTGTCATTATATAGTGACCTTTGTCATTATATATTTTTGAAATTTCTTGCTTTACACTTTGTTACTCACTTTTGTTAATTTAAAATTGAGAAGATCGATTTTTTTTTATTTCACATTGGGTAGGTTGTTGCGATAACGGTATTTTGCACATTGTTTGTGGCATTCTATCGTTCTTTGCTCCTTTCCTTGGAGGTTTGTATTTGGTAGTATGCTTTGATTCAGCGTATACTCTCGGTTGTATGTTCTTTGGTTTGATTTACATAAATACCTTGCACATTTTTTTACAGTTAAGCGTGTGTGTGTATGCACACATGTTGATAAAACTTGAAACATCTCGAATGGGAAAAAAATTCACATTTTAATTTGTGAGTCTAAAGTCTAATAGGTTTTGCTACAAAATGATAATCTTAAAAGAATATTTTATAGTAGTTTTGAAAGAAAGATTTTGTTTAAAAGTTGGCGGAGACGATGTAGTTCTATCCATCATACACATTTTAGTTTATTAGTGAGACCCTTTGAAATAATAATACTTATGCACGCTTCACTAAGCGAGGTGTATGGTTATGCGAGAGCGAGGATAGAACAAAAAGAAAGTTGGGATGTTGATGGAGATTCCACAGTTTATAATTAAGGTGGGCCCAATTTTAAGTAATCTATATGGTGTAGATTGGGAGAAAAGACTTTACTGATATCTTGGAACATTAACTTTAATGTTGAAATAGTATGTTATTGTAGATTTTTTTGGCGGTTGGGTCAATTATTTTTGTAGTTCTTATTTTATTTTATTTTTTCTCTAATCAGGCAAAGGAGCTCCAAACCAATTTTGTTCACATGAACCTTTTAAGCAAGTAGGCATCATTATGCTATTTCTTTACTACAATGTTTTTTTATTCTTGTATGTATTTGGTATTGGTGGACACATTTGTATGATTGATTGTGCATAAATTAGTTTTACTAATTAACAGTGTTCCATCTAAAATTGCAAATTAAATGAAGGGAATCAATAGCATATAGGTATGAAGGAGTGCTTTTAAATGTGCTTAAAGAAATTTTCAAGGTCATTGGCACTAGGATTGTTTGAATTTAATAAATGTAGCTAAGCGGCCTAAGTCGATTTTTTATTGTTAGTGAATGTGGATGTTGACTTTAGTTGTTTTCTTAACAAATTCATTTTTTCTTGGCAGTCTTGATTTGTAAATAATGAGCATGTAGATACAATTTGTGGCAAAATTGTTGACTTCTTTACTTTTTGGGTGGGATGTCTATCTTGATTAGAAATTTTCTTATTTATAACAAATAATTACGAAATTTTCTAATTTTTATCAAATATATACTCTTTCACATTGTTAACTCATATTTTTCATTTAAATTCATCTTTAAGTATTAAATAATTACACGAGTATTTGTAGTCTAGTAGGCACGGAGTTAACCCTATATATATATATATATATATATATATATATATATATATATATATATATATATATATATTTATGTTGGTCAAAGTTGCTTTCACCCATTTAGCCTTCAATTTTTTTTTATGCTCCGGCTCTTTGAATTTGGCCTTCACTTCCTTTTTGTTTCTTTTTGCAAGTTGTCGAAGATTATAGAGGAGAGAGAAAATACCATATGAAGCGGAGAGAGAACAAGGACTTTGTCCTTTGGTTTCAATAAAAGTCCTTAGCCTATTTAAACCTCCAAGGATGCCAGATTAATCTCATGGAAAATGTAAGAGATTCCATAAGAGAGAGAAATACCACCCGGGAGGGTGGAAGAAAAAAGAGAAAAAATAAAAGAGACTTAATAGAGAAAAAGATTAAACAATTAGAGGTGTTGTTTGGGTTCATTACATAGTTATTGTAGTGAGGAAATTTGAGTGAGATTCAAATTAAGATAATTTTATATTCTCTCAATTTATTATAGTGAATTTTTCGTAGATCGTCCCGTGATTTTTATCTCTTAGTTTTAGAGAGTTTTCCACGTAATAATCTTGGTGCCTCATGGTTGGATATTTTTTACTAATTATTTCATGTCGTTGTTATTATTTTGGTGGAAATGCGAATTTAATCTGTTTGGCATATACTGATATTTTATCCATTTAATTTATCAAAGACAACAATATTTGGGAGGTGATTTTTCCCAACAATATATATATAGCCCGGCTCTCTCCAACAAACTGGAGGGATGGAATCAAGAACGAATCGGCTATAGCGATTGTTAACGCCAAGATCTTCTGCCACGTCCCAATCACGTAAGACGCCCTGATCCTGCACAGTAAACACGATAAACACCACAAGCTTGACGGCTGTTCCGTCGGGGATAGCTCAGGCGTGAGAGTCAGTATGTGTTCACAAGGTTAACAATGGAGGAATATACTGTCTAGTGTCTAGAGAGAGAGATAAAAAATTTTCGGTTGTGTGTATGTGAGAGAATATGAATATCAAAGTGTATGAGAACGTACCTCTTCGTGAAGACCTCCTGGCTAGGTTATACTCTCTTTGCCTGGATTACTGTGCCACCCACTACTACCTGACACACCCTACGATCGATGGGTTTCTGCTGATTGCGTATGGTTTATCCAACGCTTTTTGCCACATTGTTTTTACTGGCACGGCATTATGATCCCATCCACATTAATGCATGGCAGGAGCTTTGGTCAACTGTCATGCTTTTTAATCATCATAAGTCAAAGTAATAGATATTAAAATATCTAATGGGTCGATCCACTGGACCGACTCGGCCTTAAAGGTTAAAATGGATACAATATGGTGGCCAAGCCCCGGTGACTTTCACGGATTAATAATAGAGGCCCAATAGATTGTTTATGTGAGTAGGCCCAATGTACCTGGCCCAAAGATAGGAAATATCACGACCCAACATTGCCCCCTAGTTTTTTGTTAAACAGAATGTTTAATAGAAAACTATGAATGGCCCAGGATAATTTACTTAAGGTCCATAGTAGGAGATAATTGAAATGTACCCAGTTACTGTTCACGAAATGAAAGGAGAAGAGAACGGAGGCCCAAATCAGAAAAGCCCTGTCTAATAAATTCATGAACTCGGAACCGGACCCTTCCCATTCAAATTCCAAATCATTACTAGCATTTAATGAGCCGGCCTTGAACACCGTGTAACCGTTAGTATAAAAGATAACTTTACCAAATTTGACAGTTTTACCTGCCCATTTGAAATTCGAGCGCCTTTTGAACTCTCTGCTCCTCTACAAACCGTCAAAAATGGCTTCCCAAGACTCCGAACAAGGTTCTCCCATACTAGTAACACCGATCACTGTCGTTCCGCCAAATCCTACCGCTCATGAAGAAACTTCGGCCTTGAATCCAAAGGGGTCGAAGACCGACAAAAATCCTCTCCCAAAAACTCCCAAAACCCCCTCCGAATTCTATAGGAGCACGGATCGCTTCTCGCATGCCAATACTCCCTCTATTGTGACTGAGGCTGAGTTACAGAGGATTCGATCCCGGTACCACATTTCGGATACCCACGCGGTTAGGGCTCTCAGATCCAGTGAGAAGATGTATCAACGGCCAGAGGGTTGGACGGCCGTCCCTGTGACTCTGCTAGAGAAGGGGGTTCGTTTCCCTTTGCACATTTTCATAGTAACCTTCTTTGGGGTTCACTGGGGTGGGGTTCTTAACCGGTACCAAATTCATACATCCATATCTTGACCTTCATGGCCTTCTATCATGAATTGGGCGTGGATCCCTCCTTGGACTTCTTCTTCACCGTATACAAGATAGTACAATCTAGGGAGAAGGGGTTCAAGGCCATTAGTAAGCACTCTCCGAAGTCAGGAGAAAAGTTCGAGAGGCGTTCGCTGGTGAACACGCCTTCGAGCAATAGGGGATGGCATGAGAAGTGGTTCTACGTCAAAGGTCCCGAAATTTCTTCCTTACCGAACTGGGCCACTGACGAGAAGATCTCTGCTGACTTCGGAGACATTTCTGAAGAACGAGAAGTTGAAATGATGGAACTTTTTGACAATTTCCCCAAGGAGGAGTGGAAGTATGGACTCCTCTCGAAGCAGGCATGGTTATATGACCATAAATGTAAGTATCAGTCTATTTTATATATAAATTTTTGGAAATGCTTTTGTAATTTGGATTCTAACACAGAGTTGTTTGGTTATGCAGTATCTTTGATCAAACGGAGCTCTTTAGAGATAAAAGAGTTCGAAGATTTTTTGTCAGAGAAGTCTTGAAGTCGTTGAAACTCGGCAAAGCAGGTTGCTGCCCCGGCCGAACCAATCCCAGAAACACACACAAACGAAGTTCAATCGACGAACGAAGGTCGATGAGGTTCGAGTTAGGAAGAGACCCTCCGTCCTCGTCAGAAGAGGAGGGCAATCAGAAAACCAAGATCAACACCCTTTCCAAGCCCTTCCGAAGCCACCTCAGAAGTCGAGACAACCACCGCATCCATCCCTCGACGAGGAGGCCTACTCGATCGTCCTGATCGAAGAAGCATCCTCCGAACCAAAAAATTGAAAAGTAAGATAACGCCTTTGAACGCCGAAGAGCTTAAGGTGCCCCAGTCTTCGATCATCCCCCCCTTCGTACCGCCTGTAGAAATACAGATTGCCGAATAATGTGATCAGGATGAAGCTGTCCAAACTCTGTCCAGGAAGAGGAAACGCACACCTGACAGCCACCCAAGCTCTGCATCTGCCGCTCCTCTCCAAGAACCCAGTCCAAACAAATCTCCCTCTCCCGAGACCGTGTATGCTGAACATACTCCTCCCGAACAACCAGCTCCTTCCCCGGAAAGGTCGAGACCCTCACCTGAACGACCCGGTCCTTCAGGTCAGGGTTATCATGCCGAGGTCATGGGGTCTCAGACTCTGTGGCCTAGATTCAATGCCAACTTTCCCTTCGACCTCTTCGGGGCCTTCGTAAGGAATCCGGATCATCGGTTGATGATCACACTGACGGAATCGCTTTCGATGAAGGGATGAGCTATCTGGCTAAGGTAAATAACCATTTCTTTATTTTTATGTCTTTCTGTTCTTAATTGGATATCTGGATACTGACTTGAATACTGTTTGGACATATACAGGCCAATGCTGTCTTTGGACGTTTGCGTCTAAGACACATAAATGGGGAAGCCGAGGAAGATTTCATGAGATAAGAAATCAATATGCTGAAATCGACCTTGGCTTGAGAAAGAACTGATCACGAAGACGCTCTTCACATCATCAATGGCCTTCAGCGAGACTTAGATCGAGCCAAGATGGACCTGAAGACGTCTGACGATGAACTAAGGGCCAACAAACTTTAACCAATCTGAACGCCGGCTTGGTCGAAGAAAACCTGCTCCTGAAGGCCAAAAATGAGGAGTTTTCTTCGGCCAACCGAAGCCTGGCTATTCAAGTTGGCGAGGCTCAATCAAAGGCCCAGGACGAAGAGCGGAGACACAAGAACAAACGCCACAAACTTCGTCATAAAATAAAGGAGCTTGAGGGAAGGGGTCCTCTTCTGTCCGAAGAGCTCAGAAAGCAGA
Organism: Panax ginseng; assembly: GCA_020205605.1. Taxonomy (NCBI): domain Eukaryota; kingdom Viridiplantae; phylum Streptophyta; class Magnoliopsida; order Apiales; family Araliaceae; genus Panax; species Panax ginseng. The sequence goes on along the minus strand of CM035135.1, from coordinate 137,073,846 downwards.
TACAGGCAGAATATAGGGATTCGGACGAGCTTAACATCGAGATCATGAAAGTCTACTCGGAAGGCTACGAAGACTGCCGAGAGAGAGAGAGAAAAAGAAAAAGCTATCTCACGCTCAACTGGATCCAACTTTGCTCAACTCCGAAGACGAGGGTGGTGCCTAGGTGTTCTTCCTGCTTTCATTCTGACTTATGTAAAAATTTATCTGTTTAAACTTTTTATGTTTTTAGGATCATTTTGAAATTTTATATATGGAGGTTGTCAATGTTTCTATATTGGTGTATTTAGTTCATGAATGAATAGATCGAATGAATGTTTTAGTTTTCCTGATGAATCTGCAATTTCCTTAATTGTGAACTATGTTTTCGGTTAGTTTCTTGTCAATAATTCAATATCAGTAAAATGAACCTAAACATTGAATAAGTTAAGACATATAATAGTTAATGTATGAGACGAAGTGAATTGAATTTCATGGACAGAATTTAACTTAACTGAACTGAAAGGACTGAACTCAACACTTAAATAAAATAAAGTAATACATACTCATCGGTTCCGAAGTGTGAGATCGGTCATTTGTTTACCACTCGGGGTGAAACAATTATATAAGGACCAAGATATAAGGATCAAGATATAAAGATCAAGATATAAGGACCAAGATATAAAGACCAATTGTGACCATTGACTTACCACCCTGGAAAAATCAATATAGGATCCTTTGTCTACCACTCGGGGTAGAACAACAAATGGGCTGCCATTGAATGGCCAGCGAGTCCTACCATACCTCCTTACACCATAGTGACCATAGGACAAATAGGACCAGGATCAATAGTGACCATTGATTTACCACCCTGGTAAAATCAATATAGGATCCTTTGTCTACCACTCGGGGTAGAACAACAAATGGGCTACCATCGAATGGCTAGCGAGTCCTACCATACCTCCTTACACCATAGTGACCATAAGACAAATAGGACCAAGATCAATAGTGACCATTGATTTACCACCTGGTAAAATCAATATAGGATCCTTTAATCTACCACTCGGGGGTAGAACAACAAATGAATTTTGCCATCGAATGGCGGTGAGTCCTACCATACCTCCTTACATCAGTAGTGACCATAGGATAAATAGGAGCAGGATCATTGTGCAAAAGTGAATGTGGATGAGCCACCAAGTCTTTTCTGTCTTTGAATCCCCATTCTTTCAAGAATATCTCTCTGTAGAAGTGCTTTGTAGACCAACAACTTTGGGCCAAATAATCGCCATGAGATGTATTTGTGAATTTCGAAGAAGAACATACTCGACTTTGGATGGAACCAAATGTTTGAGCAATGGTGACGAAAAAAGGACCGACCTTCAAAAAGATTTTTATCAATGAGAACAAAATTAACACTCTTGTACTTGGTCTTCTTTGCAAAGATCTCGATCCAGAAGGAAAGGCGCCATCTGTCATCAAAGTTATAAGCATCAGTAGTGGCCAACTTCGATAATGCATCTACGGTGGAATTGTTTATTGCGATCGACCTCTTGATAGCTTTGTTATCTTGATGTCCGAAATAGAATATCCATCCGCATGCAATGTCCACTTAACTCGCTTCGCTAAAGAATCAGAACGGCTTTGTCGGACTCCTCGACTTCTCTTTAACTATTATTAGCCGAGAAAAGAATTGTCCGACCACAATGTCAACCGACCTTGGAAATGTTCTTATCAAGTATTGATTTCAGGAGTGCGGCTTATAGATCTACTTTGTTGTGAGTCTTTCATTGCATGAGAACACTCTGTCGAAATGAGTGCCTTTTTTTGTGTTCTCGGGTGAATATATTCTTGAATTACTCCTCGCCTACTTGCGCTTATAGTCCCGAGAAACCCTAGGATGAGGTACCTTCTTCGGATGCTTAGGAATATGGGTGCATTTTGTGTCTTTGAATCTGAAACTTGACACGACTTAGATGGGCATCTCCAGAAGACAAGTGTCTCTGAGGTGTATGTGCCTCGGTGGATTCTTAGGAATATGGCTTCTGGATCTACTCCGACCATAATCCCGAAGACCAATAGGGCAGAATACCATCTTCGGTCAATCAGGAAAATGGCTGTTGGGTCTTCATCTACTCTGCTTCGACCATGATCCCGAAGACAAATAGGGCGGGAAACCCTCTTCGGTCAATCAGGAAAATGGCTGTTGGGTCTTCATCTACTCTGCTTCGACCATGATCCCGAAGACAAATAGGGCGGAATACCTTTCTCGGTCAGTCAATCAGGAAAATGGCTGTTGGGTCTGCTTCGATCCCGAGGAAGGCCTCGAGACATGTCTTTAAACTATAGACTTCTTTCTAACTTGATCGGTCTGTCAGTCTGACCACTTTGGTATAGGATTTAGCGGTATGTCTTCACCCTTTCCCACCATGGTCGTCTTCCTTGGCAAAGAAAAATCAATCTTCTTCAAAGATCATCCTGGGCTCTCGAACGAAAACCCTCGTAAACACGCTTTGAAGCGATTAGATCAAGATGAGCATTCTTTGAAGGACCCAATCAATCCTCGAGAGATACTCATTTGTGTAGTAGCGAAGTCATAGCCATCGGTATCCTTTAGAGGTAATCGCTCTACTCTTCTTCACCATGGATTTGACGTAGAAAAATTTATAATTTGTGATTGAAAACTTCAAGAACACTAGAACACGCCACCCTCCTTCTGGCGCCAATATTAACGCCAAGATCTTACGCCACGCCCCAATCACGTAAGACGCCTCGATCCCGCTGACAATAAACACGATAAACACCACAAGCTAGGCAGATTTGTTTTCGTCCGGGGGGATAGCTTCAAAGCGTGAGAGTCAGTATGTGTTCACAAGGTTAACAATGGAGGAATATACTGTCTAGTGTCTAGAGAGAGAGATAAAAATTTCTCGGTTGTGTGTATGTGAGAGAATATTAATATCAAAGTGTATGAGAACGTACCTCTTCGTGAAGACCTCCTGGCTAGGTTATACTCTCTTTGCTCGGATTCTTCGTACACCCACTACTACCGACACCCCTCTCGATCTAATGGGTTCTGCCGACTGCGTATGGTTTATCCCACCGCTTTTGGCCATTGTTTTTCATCACGGCACGGCTATGATCCCATCCACATTAATGCATGGCAGGAGCTTTGGTCAACTGTCATACTTTTTAATCATCACAAGTCAAAGTAAACAGATATTAAAATATCTAATGGGTCGATCCACTGGACCGACTTTTACTTTAAAGGTTAAAATGGATACAATATGGTGACCGCCCAAGCCCGGTGACTTTCACGGATTAATAATAGAGGCCCAATAGATTGTTTATGTGAGTAGGCCCAATGTACCTGGCCCAAAGATAGGAAATATCACGACCCAACAGCGATGATTTTTTCCGTTACTACTCCTTCCGTTCCAGGATAAAAGTCCTGTTGGACTTTTCACGCATATTAAGAAGATGAATGAAATGACAAAATTGCCCATAATAATGTCATTAAATATGGAGAGAGAATTAAAATAAGAAAAGTATGATATATTTAATGCTACGGGTATAATAGAAAAATATGTATAAAAGTTTGGTTATTAAAGGTAAGTGGATATTTAATATGAGACTACCCAAAATAGTAATAAGGACTTTTATCATGGGACGGAGAGAATATAACATATGTTATAGCGATAAAAAATCATCATTATAACCGATTCATTTTTGGTTCTCTTTCTCCAATTCACTGGAGAAGGGACTATATATATTATTCATAGCAAAACCTTGGATAAAAACTGTCCAAAACAACCATATATACGTAGTTTATTCTAAAATTCATAAGACATATGTATTCGTAATTAAGAAATACCAAAACAAAAAATAAAAAAACCTTTGACAGCTTTGAGTTAAATGTCAGTCAATCAAAAAATGAAGCGTGACAGTTGACACACAAAAACAAGAGTAACACTTGGTTTTATTTCGTATTACGTACTGAGCTCAAAACCGTGTGAAACTTTTGAGAGCTAGCATAGGTGATGATATAAGACTTTGAGTAAAACACATATATAGAGTAATATGCATTTTACTTTGATATTATATATATGGGGGGTAAAATTATGTCATATATATATATATATATATATATATATATATATATATATATATATATATATATATATATATAGAGTAAGATCAAAGCATTCTCTTTAAATAGCATTCTCTTAAATAGCATTCTTTATTATTAAAATGGCATCAGTTTTTACAAAATGGCGGTGGCCCCTCCAAAAACGCACGTAGTTTTAATAAAAGAATGTTATTTAAGGAGGAATGCTATTTAAGGAGAATGTTTTGATCTTACCGTATATATATATATATATATACACACACACTGGTAGATATTATTATAATATTCTTCCGGTTGATGAATCTTGTAATCCATCCCTCTATATTCTTATATATCTGCTTTGGGAAACGAAGGGGAGGTGGTCGAAATTGAATTAATATAATGAACAAATATATATATACGGAGAGGTTTTAAAGCGAACCTTAAAGAACGAATCAAAGAGGCGAACTGTCGTCTTTGGTGTCTATAATGACGGTTTGACGTCGCCGCCAAAGACTACTATGGCTATGTAATGACGGAGGCGAAGGTAACCGTCATTATCATAGACACCAAAGCGACGATTAACTGTCTTTAGTTTGCTCTTTAAAGGTTCGTTTTAGACGAAACAGTATATATATATATATATATACTGGAGAGGCTCTATATATATACGGAAAGGCTAAAGCGAACCTTAAAAAAAGCGAATTAAAGGCGAATCGTCGTCCTTGGTGTCTATATGACAGTTGCCTCAATTCGCCGCTAAAGACTACGATGGCTATGGCGACGGATCGATCAACTGTCGCCATAGACACCAAAGACGACGATTATCTCTTTGGTTCGCTTCTTTAAAATTTTGCTTTGAAGTTTGATATATATATATATATATATATATATATATATATATATATATATATATATTGATAGAGAGATAGAGAGAGTTTTGAAGACTAAAATGATATATGCATGGTTGTATACTTGAATGTATTTGGAAGATTTCATTCTATCCAATATCCTGATTACTTCACTTCACTTCACTTCACTTCACTTCATCGTTAGTAGTATGGACCTAGTAGGTTATCACTATCTACTTAACAATATATATATATATATATATATATATATATATATATATATATATTCTTCTCAATGGAACGAACCTACTCTTTAATTCCTATGGGATTCCCTTGTTTGAAATCGTTGGATATTACTCCACTAAACGAATGTCATCACTCATGATCACTAAGCGGTATTTTCTTTAATAAAAAGTAAAGCAGACAATATTGAATTTCTTCTTCTTCTTTTATTTTTTTTAAAAAAACAAACTATTTTCAATAAGAAAATCGTAATAAGAAATTAATGTTGCTTAGGGGTGACAATTTTTAATATGACACGGTTACACGACACGGCATAAAATAATAAAGAGGGTTATTATTGAGTATAAACAGTTTTCGTGTTATAGATAGGTCAACACGTTCAACACAGGTCAAACACGTATAATCAATAAGTTGACACGTTTAACATGATTAGACTCCATTACAAGAAAAAGGGCCATCTGCGACCAATGATATCAAATAACGCCTATCCAAATCCGCTAATAATAATAGTCATAATGGCCATTATCTATCTGACCGCTAAGGATTCTCGTCGCTAGTATATATCAGCGACCACCTGCGGTCGCTGATCGGTCGCTGAGAACAATTTCCCTCCTAAAATTTGGTGGGAACATTTGGCGCGACGACTAATCAGATCATGTCGAATGACCGCGTGCATCAGCGATGATATGTCTACATCATTAAAAATTAGCGACCGCCTGCGGTCGCTGATGGCGATCGCTGATTCTCATAAACTTAATCAGGTTCAGTAGTTCGCTCGATATCTGCAGAAGAAAAAAAAAGAGGGAGAACAAACGAGAGGGAGAAGAGGGAGTAGGGGGAGAAGAGAAGAGGGGGTGTCGTCTTCACCACGAGCTATTGTGACGTTTTTTTTCTACTTCATTACAAGTCCGAGTTGCACCATTACAACCTCAAACGAAAGGTAAAAAAGTTTCAAATATTAAGTTTTGTAATGTCCCCTCTATATATATCTTGTTCAATTTAGGGTTTCTCCTTTAGGGTTTTGTTCAATTATTGATGTTGTAATTGTTTATTGATTCTGATTTGGTTTTGTGAATGGAGATTTGGGTTTTTATTAGTTTATTGATTAATGTGGAATTAATCAATTAGTGAATACTGTATTTGTGAATGTTTGATGTTTTAATAGTTGAGTTATCTGCAAATTGTCCTAAAGTAGAAAGCACACTGTTTAATATGTTGCTACAATAGCTGATTCTGTGTATGGTGTTTGGGCTAAACAAGCAATTTGCTAAAATGACACTGATTAGTACTTAATGGTAAACTATTATAAGTGTTTTGGTAACTAAAATTTTCAAAAGCAGCATTCTTCTTTTTGAGCCTTTCTTTAAATTCATATTTTAAAACTTTATTTGTTGTCTTTCCTTGTTTGTCATAAAAAAAATTAGCCACATTCATTTTTGCATATACTCTTATTGGATTTCTCATTCCATTTTCTTACTTATCTAATATTTGGAACATATTAGTACAACTATGATGTGTGACTTAAGGTTGTTTTGGGTATGGAAAGATTGAACTCTGGGTTTTCAAACATGCTAGAAAGATATGTCTTATATATGAGTTTTCATGGTGATTTAAGGTTTATAAGAATACTTAAAGACCATATGTGTTCTATTGTAGACTGTTGGGGATTTGGTAGCCAAAATTGTGTCTATAAGGGACTGTTATGGCCAAGTTGTGTGACTGGTGTTGTTAGATAGTGAGGAGTACATACATTGCCTATAGATAACATATAAAAATGGTTCCCTAAGTTAGTTAAGGTCTACATGGTGTGTTGTGCAAATTCTTGCTTAAAAATCAATGAAAATAAGCTTTATAGAACAATGAACACTATAATAGTGAACCACCATACCTGGACCCCATACACAAGTTTCAATAGTCATAATAGGACATAAGAAAGCTACACAAACTAAAGGAACCAATCCTAAGCCATTTTGAGCATGAGACTTGTTAAAAATCACATTTTCAAGCTAAAATGGACTGCTTTTGGACAATTCATAGTACACGACCTTAAAGGACTATTATGAGCAGATACAAAGTTGCTCATACATGCTAGTAATGATTCCCAAACATGGTCATTACTAAAGCCAACAAGAAAATCAATTTAAGCTCTCTTTTCAAGCCTAAAGTGAGCTTTGATAAGTCAAAATGAGTTAGATGATTAAATAAAGTGTGGTGATGCTAAAAGTAACCTTAAGTAACTTAAATATACATGCATAGACTATCCTAGTGGCCAGAACTAGAAAAATTTAGAAAAAGTACAAAATCAATTTTGTAAAAAAAGTAAGAAAATGGCTAAGTTTGAGCTCTATTTTGGGGAGCTTAATGGGCATAAACAAGAAATTTAAACCTTGAATAAAATACCTTGTAGTATGGTCTAGAAGTAGGGACAAGTGGTTAAGCCCTTGGCTTAACCAAGGAGTTTAAACAAATCACCAAACTAGCATGGAAAATCACTAAATCTGCAGTTTTGCAAATTTGTCTAAGTATGAAAATTTGAGATTTTTCTATTCTACTTAGAACTCAATTTGGATACATTAGACAAGTGAGTTAGAGTTATGCTAGGATATTCCAAGTGTTGGAATGCTAACATATACAAGAACTTGAGAAGTTAGTGTGTAAAAGCTTGAAAAAGCTTGGTTTAGAGGGTCAAAACTCAATCTATGCTTAGCAAACCTAAAGGAATGCTAAAACTAGTTCTAAATAGATATAATTCAAGTGTTGGAATGAACCAAAGTGGCTAGAAGTGAAATTGGTAAGAAGTGACCAAAATTAGTAAACTCAAAATGTGAATAATGGCCTAGTTTAGACGAAAGATGAGAAGATTTTCTGTGTAAGGATATGATTATGAATATACGAAAGATGAAAATGAAAAAATTTTCTCTGTAAGGATTCCGCTGTATTACCTTCTAATGATGTAGTAGAAGAAATACTACCATCAATGTTAAACATCGTTTTTCTTAGATCTCTTACAAGTTAAGAAAGTAAGTGATCAAGAGTGCAAGAGTAAGGATCACACATATTCGTATTCTCAATTGTGTTACTTCCTTGGTGTTTAATATATGTGATGGCATGTATCCTTGTTCAATTCCTGAATAATCATATATGATGCACACTCATGTTATATATGTACATATACATCTATATGTATTTATAAGCATCATAAGTGGCATTGAGATGAATTGTAAATCTCTAACAAGGGAATAAAATAATTCATGTCAACATAGGTACCGTGGTATCATGGACCTCTATTCAGACCGTAGTTGGATGAGACGACGAAAGTCAAGTGCCCAGATAGGTGCTACAACAGAATTTAGAGCTGGTTGTCAAGTATTTCTAGATTATGCGTATAGTCACCCGGAATGTGTTAATGGTCAGAACAAGATAAGATGTCCTTGTTTAAAGTGTAAGAATATAAATTATATGGACAGAGACATAGTAAACTATCATTTACTTATTTCTGGGTTCATGAACAATTACTGAAGAATGTTGGTGGGCACATGGGGGAGAGAAGAGATAGTGAATGATAACGATAAGTACACAATCCAGCAAAAGAATACCCATCGTATGAATGACATGGTTCATGATATCGCAGGGCCGGATTTTGATTGGGAACAAGGCAGAGAGCAACCTATGAATTCTGATGCCAAAGCATTCTTTAAGTTGTTAAACGAGGGTAGCGAACCGTTGTGGCATGGTTGCACGAAGTACACTACATTTCATACAAAGACATATGCTCGCGGTAAAAGAACAACTAATATTGGAGTGTGTGTTCAAGGAGATTGTTACAATGAGCTTGGTCGTGCCTTTTATGGGGAGTTGGAGGAAATCGTAGAGTTGTCGTACAAGGGCACGTACGAGGGTCATATTAACTTGTTCAAGTGTCGTTGGTTTGATTCAAAAAAAGGGATACGTGTTGACAGATATGGAATCGTCGATATTGACCTCCATAGGTCGGCGTACTCCAACGAACCGTTTGTTTTACCAACACAAACAGTACAAGTATACTACACTCCTAGTCCTGTTAGGAAAAGGGATAGACCGCCTACAAATTGGCAAGTTGTAATTTATACTCCCGCGCGCAGTCGTGTCCAAGTAATAGACGGAGATTTCTACCAAGAGGAGATGCTTCATAGACCTCCTATAATAAATATAGAGGACAACAATGATGTAATCCAGTTAGAGGGTGGAGATGAACCTGATGAATTAGATCCTGAGATAGTTATTGTGCCAGATGACAGTGATACTGAGGAAGAGTTATTTGACTGACACTGACACAGAATCTGAAGAAGAAGATGGTTATGAATCTCCGATACTTGTACAAAATAATTCTAACTCAGACAATGATTTTCATTAAAATGTATATTTAGTTTTAATTGTATTACAATGAATTACATATAGGAATGTTCTCTATAGTACCTTTCATTTATAGTTGTCGTAGTTAATTATTTTCTATATGATTTTCATGTACCTTTCTCTATAGTACCTTTCTCTATACGATTTTCATGTACCTTTCATTTATAGTTGTCGTAGTTAATTAATTTCCAGTCATGTTCATGTACATTTTATTAATTGTCATTATTGTCCTTTTCTATAAAATGTATGTTTAGTTTTAATTGTATTACATACAATTACATATCCTGATGTTCTCTATATCATTGACATGTTTATGTACCTTTCATTTATAACTCATACTAACATCCTAATTTTTTTTATAGATGTCTTCGAAACTGCAAAGACGAAAAGCCTTGGGTTGGGTCGAGGCCCCTAATCATGTGTGAAGGCCAAAAGCTAATCCGGATGATCGCATTTTTATGAGATCCGTTTCTCCTCCGTAAAGCACGTAAGTTAAACATCGTGTATATATATATATAATAAGGTTTAATATTTCCATTGTTATAAATATAGTAGTGATTTAAATGTAAGGGTTTTAATATAAATTATTGTATATTGTAGTGATTTTCAAGATAGTAAAATTGTGAAGTGCATTTCACAATTATCTTCGTAATGAAGCAGCTCACGCCTGGTGATTACACGGGCGAAACACACACCTCTCGCCCATAAGGATGCAATTTAAATTTTAATTTCGGGTATATTTTTTATCACTCGATAGATAATACATAGTTAATCAAATAATATTGTTTAGTAATATAATGATTTTAATATTATTATTGTTGTTTTATTTGCGAAATGATATAGATGGGACGACTTACAGCATCGATTATTCGAGACACTATTCTACAGCGAAGTGCGTCGTCCGAACTAAAGATAATTTGAACAAGAACGACAAAAAGCCCTCGCTTGACAATCCGAGATTGACCATCCAGGGCGGGTGAAGAGATATATGCATGAAAGATAGCCCACGGTGGAATGCATACCATATACGGGTGCAGATGTGTGACGATGGAGAATGAAATTTGGGTCAAGAAGCGCAAGATCGCCGCCGAACAGATCCTCAGTGTATCGATGTAAGAAGGCAAAAGGCACGTGTCGGGCGTGAATATATCACATTGCCGCACATTCTTTGCCGAGTGGTACGTATATTATGTTTACAGTCATCCTTTGTAGCTAAAATATCATATGTTTACATAATAATATGAGAAAATGAACTGTAGGAGTCTCAGTCTCAAGGTCAACCTATCAATTGGTTGGATGTGTATGTGGCACCCGCAATGGTCTGCTTGAGGCTGTTCAGATAGCGGTAATAAGTTCACTTTATCCTAATATGTTGTTTATAAATTGTGACGACCTTTTTTAGTATTTTTTTTTTATTTATTTTTAACTATTTAATTGTTCATCTTTTGACAGGACACTTATAAGGGCTTAATGAACGAGCGCTATCTTAAAGGCACCCCACGTCCGTCGATTGATCAAGAATTATGGGAGAGGGCATCCATCGTGAAGAAAAATTATGTCAAAGGCCAAGGACAAAGGCGCGCCCTTGACCATCGAGGGCAGCGACTCTGCCACCCGTCTACAGTCATCAAAGTTATCCAAATTTATCATACTCCTCGCCGATTGTGTTAGAACGATCTGTAAGGATCGTGATCTTCAGATATCAAGTGATCCATCTGCATCTCCGAGTCTGATGAGTTGGAGGAAGCGTGATAGCGAGAGAGCGAGGGAAGGAAGAAGCAAAGACAACAAAGAGGAGAGGTATATATATATCGTTTATTGTTTAGCTACATTGTCTTATATGTTTATAGTCTCTGAGTCAATGTCTTACTTATATGTAACATATATGTTTTATTACTTTGTTAATTACAGGATCCTAATTTGGATGATCCATGAAGAGCGCCTAAACTTATTTTTTTAGATTTTTAAAGCCTTATACTCTTTTAGATTCATTCTTTGGACAATTGTATTGGTTTATATGGATGTTTACGATATCGATTGTATTGTGTTGGATGAATGTTTTGTATTGTATTGGATGAATGTTTATTCATGGATGAATGTTTTGTATTGTATTGGATGGATGTTAATATGGATGCTTGTATATATATATATTGCTGTGTTGGGATTGAAAGCAGGTACAAAGCAAGTTCTTTTTGGGAAATCAATAAAAAGCAGTAAAATTAAAAAAACAAAAAAAAACATCGTTTTTCGCGACGCGGTCGCTTAACATCATATCGTGACCGGATCACCTTCTTGGAATCTAATGATCGTCATGCGGTCACTATTATCGGTCACGACATCGCACGTGTATACGCCACGTCACGCGACAAATGACTCAAAGATAAGTCGGAATAATGACAGATGTCGATCATTGATTGCGGTCATGCATTATTGTTGGTCGTCGATGTCCTTCCAAATGACGGATTATCTGCGATTATATCAATCGATCGATATCTGTCGCCGATACCATTCATGATCAGATGTCGTTACCGATATGATGTCTGATCATTGATAAGCTTTTTTATTATAGTGTTTCGTTTATTTAAAATAATTTAAAATAAATGTGACGCCCCCAAAATAGTATACAACACCCATTACGAAGTCGCCAAATACATGGTATGTAAAGCAAACTATAACTTCAATAATACAATTGTCGTAAAAAATCGACAAATTGTAAGACTCAAATTATTAATAAATGAAATTTATTTTCCTCTATTTATTATTTTGAAATAGTAAGGGTTGATTTGATTAATGTGGATAGTTATGGGTAAAATATAATAAATATTTTGAATAAGCAGTGGTTATAAAAATATTCATTATTGTGGGGAATATTCGTTTGGTCGTGGAATATTAAATCTTTGTCGGGGAATATTAAATGCGACGTAGTAGATCTTTTGTGGGTCCCATAACGGAAAGCGATTGGATGAAGAAAACGACAAATATAAGTTGTTTATAAATAACTGGCGTAGTTATTCGTTATTATCTTGTTGGAATACCGGTGGTTAAAGCACACTAATACGCGTTGTTGAACAAGAAGAGCACTGCAGTATTGCACCAATTATTGATTCTTACGTAAGAAGGCACTACTCAATAATTATTACTGAAGAATTATCGCTCAAAGATTATTTTATTTTATTGATTCAATAATTCACGCATTGATATTTTATATTATTGTTGTTTCAATAAATTGTCATTACACGTATTTTTCATTATCAGAGCAATAATTCATATTATCCGAATAATATTATTGGATAATATTATTGGCAATGTCTAAAAGTTACATCTAAGGAGAGGTTTGGTCACCTAATTGCTACCAAGTAAGGAAAGATACTTATTGGAAAGCCCCCTTTTTCCAGGAGCTACCAAATAATACAATCTTGTGATTCTGTAATATTATTTGTGAATAATTAATTATTGATTTATATGATGAGGAAAATATTAATTTTATGTGGATATAGATGGAGAAAATTTTTAAAGTGACAATTGTTGAAAATTGAAATTTTATCTTTTTCTGATAAAATAATTCATTTAAATATATTATTATATTTTAATAATATAATAATGGTGATATTTTATAATGAATGTGGGATATATGAGTATCTGAGGAAAAAGAGTATTTTTGTTGCAATAAATATTAAAAATGATTTTGTGTGTCAGTAGACCCATTTCTTGATTGAAATTTGATTATAGCTTGTAAAATCATTTCGTTTGTGGATTTGATCAATTTATGTTTGGAATTTGGAAAAACTTTCTTTCGCAAAGTTGAGAAATGAATTTCCTATAAAAAGGCGCAAGTTTTGAATTTTACGATAAAAGGGCTATTTATTATGAATTATTGAAGTTCAAGTCTCAAATAATTGATTTTGGAAGTTTAAAATATTTAAAATAGGAAAAACGTTTTTTTTATTTTGTGGGCAGCCCTAGCATGTGCAAGATAAGTTGAAATCAGTTGTCAAAAAATGCGTAGAGAATTTGTAATATATATAATATTATTATATTAAATTTTCTACTTTGGTGTTCTAAGCATTTTTCTATAAATAGGTGCTTATGTTAGAATTGAAAATCACACGTAAATCAAGTTTTCTCTCTATATTATCGAAAGCGTATTCTTGTGAGTATTTTGAGTATACTTTGAGTATTGCTATACGGTGCAAGTTCAAGTCATAGCTTTATATCAGGTGTGTTTCAACTAGAAGTCTTGTCTTTCGAGGTAAGGGATGTTATTTTATTAGAAAATGATATTAATTCAATATCATTATGCCGAAATATTGGTTGGAAATTTTATCAAATTTAGAACTTTTTCATATCGGGGTTCTTATTCACGAGTTACTATACACGAAAGTTCTTATTCATGAGTTCTTATTCACGAGTTACTATTCACGTAAAGCGTGAAGATGTTTTTTGTGAAATTTCTATCTTTTGGTGTTTGATTCTTTATTCACGATATCACGGCTTTATTCACGATATCGATTAATTATTTACGAATCACGCAAGACTATTCAGAAAAATAAAATTTTTCTTTTGTCCAAAATATCTATTCGGATACTAGCTTTGATTGTATCCATGTTTTGATCATTCTTGAATTTTACTCCTCACGATTACTTATGAAGTATTTTGAACTTAGATTGTTTAAAATACCTAATCCTTAATATTTGTTCTTTTGTTTCCTTTGGATTCGTTTCCTTTAAAATATTTTTCATCATCCTCGAGTCCTAAATGATGATATTCTTTGAATATCTTTGGCTGTAGTGGAAAAATGAGCAGTGTTGAGATGAACATGATGATCGATGATTAATATCTTTAGCCCGTAGTGCAAAGATGAACAGGTGTTTAGATGAACATGACCAACTGATGAATATCTTTGGCCTGTAGTGCAAAGATGAATATTTGATTCTAGATATATATTGATTGATGTTATAGGGATAAAATATCGACGATGAACTTTTAAATTCATATATAGAAGATAGAAGTTTGCATTCTTTACTTAACTCTTCTAATGAATTGTTGTTTCCACTGCAGTTGTTGATTTAAAATTGGTTGTCTATTGTATTCTATTAGATTTTTCTCTGTTGAAGACTAACGATAATTTGTTGTATATTATCTTAGTCATAATATTCTTCTTTGGGCTAGTTGAGCTCACCCTTTTCCTTTTGTTCCATTTTTCTTCTCGTGAGGCGAGAATGTAGGAGTACTTAGTCGGGTATGGAATGAAGGTTCTTCTAGAAAGTTTTTTAGTAATCCTCACCATTGTTGTAAAATAATGTATCAATAATTATGATGGGGATTTATTTGCGTGTGGATATTGTCTCAGGCGGCAATATCTCGTATTTAAACTCACAGTTTATATGTTGTAATAATAAAGTTGTAGTTATTTCGCATCATGTATTTGGCGACTCGAGAATGGGTTGGATGGAATGGACCTATTTTGGGGGCGCCACAACAACACATCTTGTGAGTTTAAATACAAATATTGTCTTCAGACAATATCAACACTCAAATAAGTCCTCATTACAATTATTCATACACTATTTTACGTAAATAATGAGGATCTGCTAAAACATCTTTCTAGAACCATCACTCCATACCCCGACTCGATCCTGCTATGTTCTCACCTCTTGACAAGAAAAATGGAACAAAAAGGAAAAGGGTGAGCTCAACTTGCCCAGTAAAGAATATTATGACTAAGATAATATAAAACAAATTATCATTAGTCTTCAACAAGGAAAAATCTGATAGAATATAATAGACAACAAGTTTTAGATCAACAAATGCAAAAATAAAGAATCCATTGGAAGAGTCACGTGAAAGAATGAATTCTACTATCTTCTAAGATTTA
The DNA here is from genome assembly GCA_020205605.1 of Panax ginseng. Taxonomy (NCBI): domain Eukaryota; kingdom Viridiplantae; phylum Streptophyta; class Magnoliopsida; order Apiales; family Araliaceae; genus Panax; species Panax ginseng. The sequence continues at coordinate 137,058,404 of CM035135.1, read as the reverse complement.
AAAGTTCGTCATCAATATTTTATCCCTGCAACATCAATCAATATACATCTTTAATCAATATTCATCTTTGCACTATAGGCCAAAGATATTCATTTGTATCACCAGTTGGTCATGTTCATCTCAACACATGTTCATCTTTGCACTACGGGACAAAGATATTCATCAGTTAATTATTCATCTTTGCACTACAAGCCAAAGATATTCAGTAATATCATCATTTAGGACTGAGGATGATGAAAAATATTTTAAAGAAAACGAATCCAGTGAGACAGAAGGACAAATATTGTGGATTCGTATAATGATTTATCTAAGATCAATAATACTTCATAATAACCAATTGTGAAGGTAATTCAAAATAACGATCAAAACACGGATACAATCAAAGATAATAACCATAATAGACATCTTGGATAAAAAGAAAAATTTATTTTTGGTGAATAAGCAACAGATTCGTGAATAAAGGTCGTATCACGTGAATAATGAGAGATATCGTGAATAAGAACTCCGAAAGAGGGTTACTATTATGACAACCAGCCGCTCTCGTGAAAGAAGGGGCTTTCCAATAAGGATTTTTTTTCTTACTAGCGTAATTAGGTGATTGAGCCTCTCCTCGATGTAACTTTCTAGACATTGCCAATAATGCTATCTAATAATATTATTCAAATAATATGAATTATTGATCCGATAATGGGAAATACCGCGTGCGTTGACAATTATTAAAATAACAATAATATAAAATATCAACGCAAAGAATTATTGAATCAATAAAATAAAATATTGAATAAGAAGCTCATCGTAATAATTATTGAGTAATGCCTTCTTACGCATTTAATCAATAATTCAATAATATCGCTGTAATACCTGTCTTGCTATCGCGCCACCACGCCAGACATCAGTATTTTAACCACTGTGTAACCCAACAAAGTGTTAATTCGTGTAACAATTACGCCGTTATTTATAAAAACTCATACTTTGTCGTTTTCTTCATCCGATAATTATTTTGTTATGGGGCCCACGAAAGGCTACGTCGTCTTACGAATATTCCCCGACAACAAGAATATTCCACGATCAAACGAATATTCCCCGACAAAAATGAATATTTTATAAACACTTGCTTATTTTGAAAAATTTGCACATTTCACCCATAACCAAAGTATTATATCAAATTAACACCTTATTAATTTAGAATAATGAATAGAGAAAATTTAATTTTATTTATAATAAGTTGGGGTTTTACAACCTCCTCTCCTTATAAAATTTCGTCCTCGAAATTGACGTACGTACCTGATGTTTCGAAAAGGTGAGGGTACCTCGCTTTCATTTCAGATTCCAACTCCTAGGTCATTTCTTCAATAGCATGGTTCCTCCACAAAATCTTAACTTGTGGTATAACCTTAGTGCGTAGGACATGCTCTTTCCTATCCAAGATCTTAACAGGTACCTCCTCGTACATTAAATCTTCGGATATCTCGTCTGGTTCTAACGCAATAATTTGGTTCGGGTCTTTCACATATTTACGAAGCATAGATACATGAAAAACATTATGAACACGAGACATGCTTGGAGGTAATGTGAGTCTATAGGCCACATTTCCTATTCGGTCAAGAACCTCAAATGGACCAACAAATCGTGGATTGAGCTTTCCTCTCTTCCCAAATCTTGTAACTCCCTTCCATGGAGCAATACGTAATAGTACATGATCTCCAATATTAAATTCCACATCCTTTCGATGAAGATCAGCATAACTCTTTTGTCGATCCTGTGAGGTTTGAATACGTTGTCGAATCATTTGGATCTTTTCTGTAGTCATGCGTACTAATTCTGGTCCCAACAATGTTGTTTCTCCCACCTCGTCCCAGCATACTGGAAAATGACACTTTCGTCCATACAACGCCTTGAATGGAGCCATGCCTATACTTTCTTGATAACTATTGTTGTAGGAGAATTCCACCAATGGAAAGTACTTATCCCAACTTCCTTTGAAATCTAAGACACAGAGTCTTAATAGATCTTCAAGGGTTTGAATAGTCCTTTCCGATTGTCCGTCCGTTTGAGGATGGTATGTTGAATCAATCAGAATGCGTGCCCATAGCTTTCTGCGCAGCTAACCCAAAATCTTGAAGTGAATCTTGGGTCACGATCCGAAACTATGGATCTTGGCATGCCATGCAATCTCACAATCTCATTTACGTACATACGAGCAAGACGTTCAAGGGAATAAGTTTCTCGTATCGGTAAGAAATGAGAAAACTTGGTTAATCTATCAACAATAACCCAAATCGCATCTATGCCTTGAGAAACATTGGGAAGACCTGTAACGAAATCCATGGTAATGTGTTCCCACTTCCAATCTGGAATCTCAAGTGGTTGCAATGGTTTTGGCACTTGATGCTCCGCCTTTACTCGTTGACAAGTTAAACACCTCGAGATAAACTCCGCGATCTCTCTCATCATATTGTTCCACCAAAATGTATATCGAATATCATGATACATTTTGGTACTCCCAGGATGGATTGCAAACGGGGTGTTGTGTGCCTCTATCATGATTCTATGCTTCAAGTCAGAATCGTTAGGAACACAAAGTCTAGAGTTGACTAGAAGTATTCCTTCTTCATCGATTCTTGCTTTCGGAATAGCACCTTCTTGCACTTTCTTCTTCATACATACATACGGAATTGTGTCCGTATCTTGGAAAGAAACTTTAACTTTATCGATTAAAGTCGGTTCTACTCGTATATTCGCCATCATCATGTGGGTCCCTAGAGTCTTTAACTTAATCTCCATCCTTTGTAAATCGTACAAAATGGGCCTCTGCGTTGACAATATCGCTTTTCAGACTTGCATATGATCTTCTACTCAACGCTACCACTTCTACGTTCGCTTTTTCGGGATGATATTGAATAGTGTGATCATAATCTTTCAACAGCTCAAGCCAACGTCGTTGCCGTATGTTGAGTTCTTTTTGGGTGAAGAAATATTTGAGGCTTTTATGATCCGTATAAATCTCCACTTTCTCTCCATACAAATAGTGTCTCCATATCTTCAACGCGAAAACGACTGCTGCCAACTCCAGATCATGAGTAGGATAATTCCTCTCATATTCTTTGAGTTATCGCGAGACATAGGCTATGACTTTCCCATGTTGCATGATAACACATCCTAACCCTTTGCCTGAAGCATCGCTGTAGATAACAAATCCATCCGAACCAGATGGTATTGCCAAAACAGGTGCCAAAATGAGTCTCCTTTCGAGCTCTTGGAAACTCTTCTCGCATTCCTCATTTCCATACGCAATTTTGTATCTTCCAAAGTCGGTGAGTTATCTGAGTAGCGATTCGAGAAAATCCTTCCACGAATCTCCAATAATAACGATCTAAGCCCAGAAAGCTTCGTACTTCAATCACCGACTTCGGTTGCTCCCAGCTTTGTATTGCTTCAATCTTCGTCGGGTCAACAGATACTCCATGTTTTGACACCACGTGCCCAAGGAATGCTACTTCCTCAAGCCAGAACTCGCATTTCTTCAACTTGGCATATAGCTTATTTTCACGAAGCCTTTCAAGTATTAGCTTCAAATGGTGCTCATGATCTTCACGGCTTTTGGAATAGATGAGGATGTCATCAATAAAGACAACAACGAACTGATCCAAATATTCCTTGAATACTCGGTTCATCATATCCATGAAAGCAGCAGGAGCATTAGTCAACCAAAAGACATGACTAAGAATTCATAATGCCCGTCTGCAAGAGTTTCAAGGCGATCTTTGGAATATCCTTAGTTTTAATCTTGGTGATGATATATCCGAGCTAAGATCGATCTTTGAAAAGAATTGTGCTCCTTTTAAGCTGGTCAAACAGTCATCAATACGAGGTAAGGATACCTATTCTTGATGGTGACATGGTTCAATTCCGATGAGTCAATACAAAATAGCATACTCCCCGTATTTCTTTTTACAAATAGAACAGGAGCACCCCAAGGAGATGTCTTTAGACGAATGAAACCGATGTCTAACAATTCGTAGTTGGACTTTTAACTCTCGAAGTTCAATAGAGCCATTCGATATGGGGTTTTAGAAATGGGTTTTGTGCGGTTCAAGGTCAATAAAGAATTCAACATCACGTTCTAGGGGTAGACCAAGGAAGTTCTTCAGAAATACATCAGAAATTTCTAACAATGTAAATATTATCCAAATCGACTTGTCTTTATTCAAATCCGAACATGGGCTAAGAAAGCTTGGCATCCATTTTTCAATAAACAAATAACTTTGTGGCTTGATATGACATGGTGATCGATTTTAGTGGTTTAGTTGCTTGAATTAAGTATGTGGGTTGGTTAAGAATATGAAAACTAACAACTTTACGAAAACAATCAATTTTGGCATGATGAGTGGTTAACCAATCAATCCCTAAAATCACATCAAAAGCAAGTATCTTTAAAGAGATAAGATCAACAGGTAATGTAATTGTGCCAACTTGGATTAAGCAAGATTTATAAACTGTAGATGTAAAGAAGGTTTCACCCAACGGAGTTTCAATAGATAAGTTAAAGTCCAATTTCTCCGGAGTCAAGTTTAAATGTTGTGCATAAGTAGGAGAGATAAAAGAATGGGTAGAACCGGTATCTAGTAAAGTATAAACTTCGCAAGAATTCAAGATTAGCTTACCCGTGATCACCTCGTTCGGGTTCCTCATGTTTTGCCGATACACACAAACGCCTTCCTTAAACCGGCCGATTTTGACTTATCCGGGATGACCTTTGGAGTCACCATCCCATTGAACTTGGTTTTGCTCTGAGAACACTCTCTGCTATATGACCCTCCTTTCCATGATTATAACATACCTTGGATTGTTGTCAGACGGTTTAATGATATGTCCCACTTTCCGCATTTGTAACATCTAAGCTGGCCGTCGTTCTCCTCCCCTAGAATTTGTTGGTGGTGTTAAATCTGCTGGCGATGTCTTCCCGTCATTATATATGAATCTCCTCTTTCGAAATTTCTACTTAACTCACCTCTCCTATTATCATGGCCACGATTACCCCAAGTCTTATCGCTTTTGTCCAGTATTTTTCCTCCTCATTTGGTTATCATCGCATACGATGATTTGTTGTCACCCAGATGACCACAGTTGTGGTCCCTCGGTTGAACATACTCACTATCTCGCTCTAATAATTGAGTCCTATTGACAACATCTGAATACAAAAAAAATTTATGAGAGATAAGGTATTGACGAATCTCGGGTTTTAGACCTCTCAGAAACATCTGCGTCATACGTTCTTCATTTTCTACCAAATGAGGTACAAACACGGATAACTCTGTGAACTTCGCTTCGTCTTTGAGACAATCGCCATGTTGTTCATTCGATCTAATAAACTCTACCTCCTTCATACGACCGAATACTTTCGAGGAAAGTACTTGTCATTGAAACGATTCTGAAATCTTTCCCAAGACATGTTGAGTGCAATTTGGTGAGTACGCTTCACTGATTCCCATCGATGTCTGCCTCTCCACGGAACATAAAGGTGGCGAATGGAACTTTTCATTCCTCGCCGCATCCCAAAACATCGAATATCTTGGTAATTTGCATGACCCACGTTTCCGCCTTAATTGGATCGGGTTTTCCCCAAAAATCTGGTGGTCCCAACTCCTTGAACTGCATGGTTGTGACAGACCGCGCGTTGCCATCATTTCCACCCGTATTTTGTACACGAGTCTCTCTTGTCTGATTTTGCATAAACAGCAAAAAACTTCTAAACATCCCATCGTTCATCGTCTGATCAGTGGTGTTGTTTATAGGAGGAATATTGCCTTCCTGTTGCACGTTCTCCTGGTTTGTAACTAAAGGTTGTTCCACGGTCTCATACACTCTATTGTTAACGTTCTCAAAGAACCATTCTTATCATCGCCATAAAATAAGGGTTAATTAAACAAATTAACATATCACATAATATCCCTATATTATGATCGACCAACAAATAAGCTTAGGCGGAGGACACACTTAGCGAAGGATTTACTCATCTCTCCCTCCTAGTTCTATTCCACGATCTCCGCCAGAGACCATATCCCTAAGCTTTGATACCAACTGTGATGCCCCCAAAATAGGTATACAACACCCATTCTGAGTCGCCAAATACATGGTACAGAAAGCAAACTACAACTTCAATAATACAATTATCGTGCAAAATATGACAACACATACTGTGAGTTTAAATATAAATATTGTCTTCTAGACAATATCAACACTCAAATAAGTCCTCATTACAATTATTCATACACTATTTTACAGAAATAGTGAGGACTACTAAAACATCTTTCTAGAACCATCACTCCATACCCCGACTCGATCTTGTTATGTTCTCACCTCCTGAGAAGAAAAATGGAACAAAAAGGAAAAGGGTGAGCTCAACTAGCCCAGTAAAGAATATTATGACTAAGATAATATACAACAAATTATCATTAGTCTTCAACAAGGAAAAATCGATAGAATATAATAGACAACAAGTTTTAGATCAACAAATGCTGGTGAAGCAAAGAATCCATTAGAAGAGTCACGTAGAGAATGAATTCTACTATCTTCTAAGATTTAAAAGTTCATCATCAATATTTTATCCCCCGCAACATCAATCAATATACATCTTTAATCAATATTCATCTTTGCACTACTGCCAAAGATATTCATTTATATCACCAGTTGGTCATGTTCATCTCAACACCTGTTCATCTTTGCACTACGGGCCAAAGATATTCATCAATTAATCATTCATCTTTGCACTACAAGCCAAAGATATTCAAGAATATCATCATTTAAGATTGCGGATGATGAAAATATTTAAAAAAAAGCGAATCGGTGTGAGACGGAAGGACAAATATTAGGGATTCAGTATAGCGGTTTATCCAAGATCAATAATACTTCATAATAACCAATTGTGAAGCGAATTCAAAATAACGATCGTAACATGGATACAATCAAAGATAGTAACCATAATAGACATCTTGGACAAAAAGGAAAAATTTTATTTTTATTGAATAATATCGATTCGTGAATAAGGTAAGTATACGTGAATAGTAATCCCGACAGAAAAAGTTTCAAATTTGATTAAAAAGTTCACCAATATTTGGCGATAATGATATTGAAGAAAATAATATCATTTAAGAAGAAAATAACATCACTTACCTCAAAGAGGCGAAGACTCAAAAGTATCAAAATACTCACAAGAATACATTTCGATAATATAGAGAGAAAAAGAGAAAACTTGTTTACGGTGTGATTTTTAATTCTAACTTAGCCCTCTATTTATAGAAAAAATGTTAAGCATGGTAGGAGACTAAATTAATAAAAAATTATTATTTCTAATAATTTCTACGCATGCCATCTTTTGTTGACAATTCAAGCCAGCCACCTTTGAACCAATTTGCATCCCACATGTGTTAAAACAAAAGTGGGTCCCACCCCATTTTTAATAAAAATTATTTTATTTTCTAAAACTTCAATAATTCATAGAAAATAGCCCGTTTATCAAAAAAATACGAATTTTATGTCCATTTCGCATGAAATCGAATTCTCTACAACTTTGTAGTTTTGAGTTTTTTCAAATTCTAAACAGAAAGTATCCGAAACCCACAAACAGGTGATTTTTAATACTTCCATTCCTACAAAATACTGATAAAACACATCAGCATTAATTCCTTCATTTATAACCACATAAAATAAATAAATTCATCATTTATATCCATATCAAATAAATATTTTCTTATAATATAAATTAATAATTAATTATTCACAAATAATATTACAGAATCACAATTATGACAATGCCGGTAGTTCGAAGGAAGAGGGCTTTCCAATAAGGATTTTCTCACTTCTTTGGCCTTGATTAGGTGACCAAACTTCTCATTGATGAACTTTCTAGACATTGCCAATAATGTTATTTAATAATATTATTCAAATAATATGAATTATTGATTTGATAATGGGAAAATCATGCGTTGATAATTATTGAAACAACAATAATATAAAATATCAACGCAACAATTATTGAATCAATAAAATAAAATATTGAGCGAAGAGCTTCTATCCGTAACAATTATTGAGTAGTGCCTTTACGCATGCGAATCAATAATTCAACAATATCTTGTCTTAATCTGGTGTCTTCTCGCGCCACTTGCGTATTCTTTGTATTTTAACCACAGTAACCCAACGATGATTGTTTGAGTAACAATTACTGCTAGTTATTTATAAAAAACTCATACTTTATCATTTTTTTCATCCAAAAATTATTCTGTTATGGGGCCCACGAATGGCTGCGCCGTCGTACGAATATTCCCCGACAACAAGAATATTCCACGACCAAACAAATATTTTCCGACAAAAATGAATATTTTATAACCACTTGCTTATTTTGCAAAAGTTGCACATTTCACCCATAACCAAAGTATTATATCAAATTAACACCTTATTAATTTAGAATAATGAATAGAGAAAATTTAATTTTATTTATAATAAGTTGGGGTCTTACAATAAATATGATAACATTATAGTTTACTTTAATTATTGAGTTTCAGCTAGCTTTCTTAATTAATTACTTTTCTAATCATGTTATCTTGTATTTTGTTAAATATAAATTGTTGTGATGAATAAATTATATTATTATTTAATAAATAAGTGAATGATGTTTATTTTTATTTATTTAAATACTTAAATTTATATTAAACGGGTTAAAAAGGATCAACACATTTAACACGATTAATAAATGGATTAGTGTTGTTAGTGTTGAGATTTTTGACACGAACAATTAAACGGAGAGCAGGGGCGGATCTACTTGAGAGCAGAGTGGGCAATTGACCTCACTGAATTTTCAAGGGGTCAATTTATCGATCCTCCATCCCGAAAAATAAATGTTCCCGAAAAATAAATGTTCCCAAAAAATAGATGTTTAATCTATCAATTTTCAGGTTGGATCACAGTCCTTTATTCAATCATGAACATGGTCAGATAAGTGAATTTTATCCCAGACCAACTTACTTTGAAGCATGGCGGTTGTTAGCCTTAAAAGTTGTGGAGATTATAAAAATTAATTGGGATAAAAATGTAGTGGCCTCGCACTTTAAGAAGAAATCAAAGATAGTAAAAGAGCCCTCCGCTCTCCCCCTCTATATAATTTACCTAATTTTTTTTTTTAATGAATGTTTCAAATTTGTACTCACTTTGCTATTTTTCTTTTTTATAGTTTCACAAATTTAGTACTACATCCTTTCTTAAAAGATTGTTGTTTAAGGTTTTTGCACATGGATTAAGAAAGTATCATTTACCAAGTAAAATTTGTTTGAAATTTCATCAGTACTACCCCTTTATGGGAAGTTAAAAATTATTAATACATGGAAGAGAATTTCTTTGGACAATGAGAGAAGGTAAGGGTAATATAGAAAAATAAATAATTTATTGTCCTCGAAAATTGTAAACGACAAATATTTTGGAACAAATTTTTTCTTCTAAAACGACAATCTTTTAGGAACGGAGGGAGTAATTGTTTGTGAATTTTTACAATTATATTGTTTAAAATGAGACTATCATGATATATTTACAACAACGTCGACCCATAAAAAAATCAAAGAGGATGAATGATTGTTTATAACTTACATTATTGAACATGATGTTTTTGTAGTTATTGAAAATGAGGCTATCATGCAACAAATTCAAGTTATAGAATCTCGAAAAATGTTATTGTAAATAATATATGAATATTATTTAATTTTATGATTTATTGTATTATATTTTTATTTTTTATTAAAAAAAATTTAAATTTGACCCCATTAAATCAAGAAACTGAATCAGCCCCTGATCGAGAATATTAATACTAACCCATTTAATTAATATAATAAATATAACTTGACACACAAATTTACCATACCAACACTAAATTGTTGCTCTTGCAAACATTAAATTAATCCTCAGTACTCGTGAATTCTAATAATTATGGTTAAAAAAAAAATAAGTCAATAAGTGCACCGGACCGACCCCAACCCAATTTTGCAAGACTAGTTATAGTGATGTGAGTGCACCAATTTATAGGTTGAATGTATGCTCCCTTTGACTTAAGACTAGACAAATCGATCAATCTCCTTTTAGGTTGGGAAAGAGATGTCCATTATTTGAGAAGAATGCATGTTCTATGGATACCCTGAAAATAGGGAAGGTCCCCAGGACTCTTCTTCAAGTAACAAGATGACTTGCTCCATCCAACTCCACACATATATACTACTCCCTCTTAGTGGATTAAATCAACAACACTATCAGTGTATGTCGTCTGTTGTTCCAAATTTATATATTTTAATTAATTTTAAAATTAAAAATATATTTTTATTATAAATACATATCATTATTTATATATTAATCTCTATTTTAAGTAGTAACTACTATATTTCTTGTAAATATGAAGAATACATTTAAAATAATTTTTTTAAAAAAGAAACTAATATTAGTTTTAAAAGTGTGTGTTTCTAGAATGTCTGGAGTAAAATTTGTTTCAAACACACAAACAGTTCCTTGAAAAAAATAGGTTCCGGTTAGCATGAAGTTTATTTTTTGATAAGTTAGTTAATTGACTAATAGAATTTTGATACACATAGAGTCTCGTCTGCGTGTCAGCACTTTATTAGTTAATTGATCAACTTACTTAAAAACAAACTTCATGTTATCCACTAGGAAAAGATATTTATCGGGGCCGGGTGTGGTGTGACCTCAAGTTAGATAGTAGATAGATATGCAGTTTTTTGACTTGATACTCCATGCATTTTTGCTTCACCACGTCAACGTTCCCAACCCCACACACTTTAGTGTTACTAGTAATTCAACTTAACCAGGGGGAGCTGCATCATACAAGTGGTGGCATGCAGCATTGGGTTGGTGGCGTAGCTTTGCTAGTCAAAGTACGTAGTGGCTAGCGACATTATAATATTTTTAGAAAAGTATTCTAAATTTATTGTTTTTTTAAGATTGTAAATCAGTTTAATGTTTTAATGTAAAATATGTCAAAGATTAAATGGAAGTACTGTCACTTAATGAAGAAAACCAATGTTATGTTGGGTTGAGCACTTAGGAACTAAACAGAATAGTCTCTGACATATCTTCCGATCTCCGTAGCTCCATTATTTTTTTATATCCTAAACAGGAATATTAAATAATACTATAGCATTAATTTTTGCGATATATAGCTAGGTCTTTCGATTAACAAAAAATATTAAACCCTCAATCGATTGATCTCTCTTTCACGATCAATTTAAACTTTTTCTAATCAAGAAATTTACGAGGCAATTCGATTAGGTGGATATTTAATTTTACACATTCAAATGCAGGTCAAATACATACAACTTTGATATATTTTATATTTTGCTCGTGTTTGAACTTGAACTCACTAATTAAGAGTTATTTAGAGTTGAATTATATATATATATTAGGTTCATTCACAACTTACAACAACCCACCTATAGGAGGAGGTGTAATACATTCTTGAATTCTTTTTCTTTTCCACGTTACATTTATTCTCGAATGCAAGCCCTACCACTCCGCCCACTATAATAGACTCTGTCTTGCACATTGTCCATCTCCCAAATTGGCCACTTGTCACCTAAGGATAGGATGATCCATCCTTTTGCTTTTAATCCTTCAATAGTCTAATCTTATCTTTCTTCACTTCCTATATAATGCTCTCACAATGACCATAACGTTTGTAACCCAAAAAAAATCCCAAGTTTAATTTTTTATTCACATACGCCTTGATTATGAGGAGAAGAAGAATGGTTGCCATAACCAGAGATCCAAGTTTAAGCCCTCATATCACCAAAGACTACCCTCAACAACCTAGGGTTGTGACCGAGGAGATTGATGGGCTTATTAGGGTTTTCAAAGACGGACACGTGGAACGACCCCAGATCGTTGCATGTGTCACAGCTAATTCATTGACGCCAGAGCTAGGTGTCTCTTGTCGAGACATAGTCATTGACAAGTGGACAAACATTTGGGCACGTTTTTATGTTCCTAATTGCAATGGGAAGCTCCCTTTGCTTGTGTACTTCCATGGTGGTGGATTTTGTGTTGGCTCCGCTACTTGGAGCTGCTACCATGACTTTCTAGCACGATTAACGGTTAAAGCCGGATGCGTGATCATGTCAGTAAACTACGGATTAGCTCCTGAAAATCCTCTCCCCGCCGCTTATGATGATGGATTGAAGGCTCTAATCTGGTTGAAACAACATGCACCAAATGTGACTAGTGAATGGTGGTCGAGGAAGTGCAACTTCTCTAGCATGTCTTTAGCTGGTGACAGTGCTGGTGCCAATATAGCCTACAATGTGTCCATAAGCTTAAATTCTCCAACTTTAAGGACTTCAGGGCTTAGAGGAATTATATTAATACAACCCTTTTTTGGTGGAGAATCGAGGACTCATGGTTCAATCACCTCATTCCACGCTTAGCTTGGCGACATCAGATACTTATTGGCGATTATCGCTGCCCTCGGGGTCTAACCGGGACCATCCGTGGTGCAATCCGTTGGCAAAAGGGACAACTATATTGGAAGAGTTATCTAGTATGGTATGTGTATCTGAATTGGACATATTGAAAGATAGAAAGTTGGAGTTTTGTAATGCTTTGGTTAGTGGAGGTACAAAAGTGGAGTATTTGATGTGCAAAGGAGTTGGGCATGCATTTCAAGTTCTGAGCAAGTCTCAGATTTCACAAACTCGAACCCTTGAGATGATCTCTCATATCAAGTCCTTCATCAATAGATGACCGCGCGTATATACTAGCAAGCCGCGCTCGCTCTATTTCTTTATTTCTCTCTGGATAATTTGTATACTAATAAATGCAAAAACTTTTTGTAGTTATTTGACTTTTTTATTTACGTCTATTTCAAAATTTATCCATCAGTTCCGGGTTTCTTGTTTTGTGGGTGAGTAGAGTAATTTTAAGTGCCTTGATTGGTGGAGCTAGGAGGTACATCAAAAGTCCAATTTTGGAAGCTCAAATTTCAAATATTTTTTCTGCTACTTCAGTAAATCCACCAAGTGATAGATCGATCCAACGATCATACGCTATTGATACTATTTGAATTTTGAAGGTGCCAAAGGTGTTACTAGTCAAATAATAATATTGCCTCCTTAATTTAATTTTAATTCTTGGTATCTTGTAGCTAAGTCAACTCTGTGCACTATATTTGTTCCTGGATTTGACAGGGACATGATGGTATAAGGTGGACAAAAATAGTTATTCTAGAGATTGAATTTGTGAATTTCACATGATTCTTATACTAAATGGGTCCTACACTAATATTTACTTTTAAAAATGAAATTTACATAATGGTTGAGGTTAATATTCATGAGACCTAAAAGGCCTCCGATTTGATTCCCCAGTACCATGTGTGAGCTTAGTATTTTCCCTTTAAATTCTTTCTTTATACGAGATTAGTGATTATTGGAATTTTTTTTACTGATAGTGTGAGTTTGTTAATTGCAATTCTAAATGAGAAAATTGATCTTGATTATAATATCCTATGTACTTGCGAATTCTCACTGAGTTTCAAAAAAACGTCCTACAGGTTTGGGCGTACACGAGATGTGAAAATAAATTGAACTGATTTATCATCATAGAATAAGACAAGAACCTAATAAATGTGTTTGGGCTTTCAAGATCTAACAATTAGGATTTCTATGCTTTTGCGTTTCAGTTTTAAACTTTTATATAACGAGCGAATGATTTCTATACTGCGTTTAGACGACGGAATGAATGAAATGAAATGAAAAAATAAAATAATTTTGAAGTATTTCAAGTAAATTTAGTTGTTGGTGAATGAACATATATCCATTCCGTCAATTCCGACCTCGATCCAATAAAAAATAAATACATGAAATAAAAAATAAATAAATGAAATAAATTTTTATTCTATTAGAATATTAGAATGATTATCCTTCATTTTGCATTCAATTCTTTCCTCCGGTCAATTCCGACCTCGATCCAAACATAACATTAAATTTTTCACTACAACTAACTACTAAGCAACTTTATTAACGTGCGGGGGCGGAAGAGAAAATTTGGGACAATTATTGAGAACAAAACACATCTTTTCAGTAGTCATAATGTCGCCGTGTTAGTAATAATATACAGCTACACTCAAAATATATGATATGACTAATCAATAAATACCACCTTCAACAAAGGGTCTTCAATCAAACAAAAGGTATAGCTACAAATCCCATACGAAATGAACCTCTAACTTGACATCATGACATGATCTATTGACTGAAGTGCTTGGTTGGCAAAATAACGCACATCTACATCTGGGTCCTCAGCGAGTTCCACTAGACAAGGACGAATGGTCTTCTCCACCACCTACATTGCAGAAGGAAGAGACTTTAGAAAGGAAAACAGAACGAAGACAAAAAGTATACATGGTAGAAACGAATACTTTGGTCCAATCAACAGTTCAACAGAAATAAAATGGGAGTGAGGGGTGTGGAGTTAAGAAAATGAAATTAGAGGAAAAGGGAAAGATATGATTACTTACAGATTGATCAACGATAGGAATATGGGATTGCAACACTTTTGCCACATTGAACTTGATGTTGGGCACTCTGGTAAAACAATATTTAGAACACCAGTTCAAAACTACCAAACCAAAGGCGAGTACAACAATGAAAATGTGAAATCCGAGAAACTTCACCTGTCCTTCGATAAAGTAACAACCACAGGTAGCAGTTTAGCACATGTAATTTCTGAGCCCATGACAGGAGCAAGTAGAGAAATTGCACCAAGGATGGTCATCCGATACAAATAATGAGGGTTGTTAATCATATCCAAAACCTGTCCAAATTACATCAAACTTTTATTGCACGAGGAATACCAAAAATATTTAAATTAGGAAGCTTCATTCAACAATAAAGAAAGTTCTATATACAAAAGGAAAGGGACTCTGAAGCATGCATGTCGACAAATTAATATGGCATGTAATTCCAATACAAATAATTGTGTATTTGTCCTTCTTTAGAATAATACTGCAGAACCACTTCCTACATTCCAATTGAGATTGGCAACCATGATAGAGAAACTAACTCCCAGATCCTGTATCGAAATAATTTATCTGGGAAAAGGAAAGGCTTGAGCAGGAAAAGCACAATCAGAAAATCCTTTATCAGCAGGTACTAGAGAAATAGGATCAATGTCATTAAAAAAACCTGTGGAATGATGTGCTGCATAGCCCACTCTGGACCAAATTCTTCTGCAAGACGCTTTAAGTTATTAGCAGCAGCATCTCGAATTGAGTAAACCTGCACCACATGCCAAATGAACTATAAACCAAAGAAGTATCCCTTGCACAAGATATAAACCATTCATCATACTCCATCAAAATGACTTTCTTATAACCTAAGTATTACTGAATGATAAATTCAAGGCAAAATTCTGAAGGCGAAGTTTAATGCAGTTTCTACATACTTGCCGACAAAGAAACTAGTGTCCTATATAAAATAAGAGGAAAAACGCAACTGTGATCATCAGGCATCTCAATACTTTCTGATAGACATCATAGTTTCTCTTAAACAAAGAGGAAGGCACCGAAAAGAAACAAAGATGTAGCCTTGTTAATCATCAGTTATATATTCACTACTGACGTTAATAAATGCTATGGAGTCCTAAGTTTCAAAAAGGATAGCTTCAGATCTATTGCTTAGCTGCTAAAATTACTCAAGATCACTTCCCTGCCACATCTCTCCAAAAACAGATTAAAACCACCGACTAATAGAAATGTAAAAGTCTAAATACATCCCAACACAACAACCTCACAAAAGAAACCCACTGAAATAAAATAGCAAGGAAAAGAAGAACCTGACACACTTGCCAATTCAGGTTGGGAAAAGAATCATATATTACATTGTGAAAGCATTACGAACAATGAGAGGCAAGGAAACGATGTCTCATAATTCTAACTGCTCATAAATACGACAGAAATGCACGAACCTTATCCTGCAGCCACTGCATGCAGAGAGTACCAAGCTTATCATCAAAAAAGCCAACTCCCAACTGACTAGCCAATAAAGGTATATACTCAATAATTGCCAGTCGAACCCTCCAATGCCTATCCTCTGCAAGCTCAACAATTGCTGGTAACAGAGATTGGGACAAAAGATCAATTCCAATAACCTGCAAATAATGGCAAGTTTCAACATAGCTATAGAGAAGGATAAACTGGAACAAATTTAAACGTAAAACAAGAAAAAGTAAAAGGCGCAAAACATTAAAAAAACTAAAAATAAACAAAAGGCTTGAGTTAAAAAAATATTACATGGCATATAGATCTCAAAAAATTGTAGAAGATATAGCATGTAAAAAGAGAGAACAGAAATACTCGTGAGTAAAATTATTCCATGTTTTGAACAATAGAAGAACACATTTAATAATGTGTACTACAAAAGATATAGAGCAACATCTGAAAGCAACAGTAACAGGTTTCATATTTGCCCACAAAACATTAGCTCGTCTTCTACAAGCAGTAGCAAAGCCACACAGACAGTTAAGTGGTCAATTTAATAGTAAAAGAGATAATTACAAGTCGAGCAACAATTATTACTCACATAAGAATAAAGAAACTATGTTTGTTTAACCACAAAAAAAAGAGACAAAATGGACAACAAATAAAAAAAGAAAAAAACAGATGACTCGGTAAATTTTCTAATGACTTGTAGACTAATCAGATAATAAACCATTTTGGCTAGTTCATGCAATCTTTCCAACTACCAGTATAACTGTTTTAACAATTTGCCTTCGTGCTTTTGATTTTTATATTCTATATAAATTTTCCTTTGATATATCAAATTTTATATTTCTATACTTTTTAATTACGTATTTAATTTCATTCTATCGAAATAAAATATAACAAAATTACTCAGCACAATTAGTTATAGATAATTAACTGCTCGTCTAAATATTTATACTAAACATTTTTTTTTTGAAAAGAATAAACAACATATTTAATATGTTTATATACAATAAAATTTCCAATGCTTATGAATTTGTACGGGCTTCTTAATTTATATTTTTTTCAAGTTTTGCTTGTTTATTAACAGTACTAAAAGTTTGTTAAAATTATGATTGTTCATATAACGAACAAATTTGGTATATCAATTGAGTGACACCTTAATAGTTAGATTGACAAGCATGCAAAAAGAAAAAATAGTGTGTAAGATTCTTTTTATACATATACTTTTAAATTATATTATTTATTAAACTTTACTAATTAATATTTTGGCCCCTCACAATACAAAACTCTGGTGGCGCCACTATTTACAAGAAATTTTATATA
Organism: Panax ginseng; assembly: GCA_020205605.1. NCBI lineage: Eukaryota > Viridiplantae > Streptophyta > Magnoliopsida > Apiales > Araliaceae > Panax > Panax ginseng. The sequence continues at coordinate 137,041,057 of CM035135.1, read as the reverse complement.
TCTTCATCTGAATTTGCAAAGAATGAACACAATATTGTATTAATATCTGGCAAAACTAAGGATTACCCTATTGTAATTGCCAGCTTTTATTTATTATTAGACTTTAAAAAAATGCAATTACCACAATGAACTAATTAAAAAAATTAAAATTGGACCATTCTGTTAAAATAATTGAAAGGCCATTAATTTGATTCAATTATTTTCAGATGTGACATGAAAAATAAAAGGAAAAAGAAAGAAATAATGACATGGCTAATTTGACTGGACAAATATAAAAAATCAAAAACACATAAGTTTTATCTTCTCTCTTCCCCGTCTTTGGTCTTCTCCTCCCCCTACCTTCACCTTTTCACCTCCCATGGAAACCATCACTTCTGAATATCATCATCATCTACCGTCATCACCAAAAAATTCATGTAATTTCATTTTTCTGACCAAATTCATAGTTGAATTTTATGATTTTAAAGGAAAATTTCATAAGTTTCTTTATCAGATCTGAAATAAGGTTTGGATTGATGGATAGATTTTAGAGGAAAGCTTATGAGTTTCTTCATACGCTGAGAAATCAAGATCGAATTCCAAGAGCTTCTCTCCAATTATTAGGTTACATATCAAGGCTTCATCAAATTCAAAGGTAATTTTTTTTAAAAAAAAATTGTGCTTTTTATAGGGTTTCATCTTGCCTAAAATTGCAAATTCTGGGATTTATATTATAACTAAGAAACATGAAATAGATGTAGGGTATATTAAGGAAATTGAAGAGAAATTAGAGGACTTAGATGTAGCAAATTCACGGATTCTTTGTTGGTAATCTCAGAGATGGGACCTTCTGTTTTGTTTAAATGAAGTGATGAATATGGCTCCAAAGAAAAAAGAAGTGGAGCAGTAGCAGGATATTCGAGATTTTCATGGCCGAGAGGACCTCAACAGTTCTTCTTTGGGGAGAGAGCGGCCGATGATTAGCTGGTTGTTTTTTCTGGTGGAACCATATCCGGAGGTGGCGCAAATACAATAAGTATTAAGGTCTTGGTATTAAATTCTGCCGGCCCGAACTCTCAACAGCGGCAGCGACGCTGAAGTTATCGGAAGCTCAAAGGCCTTACCTTTTACCGGCTATGTCACGTGAGAAAATTTGTTACCCGGTCCATGCCATTTCCTTTTATTCATGTGCCACGTATTAAAAAACTTGAATCAATTTGATAGACGTTAAATTATTTTAACGGAATGATTCAATTCCAATATTTTAATTAGTTTAATGTGGTAATTACATATTTTAAAAGTCTAGTGGTGTAATAAGTAAAAGGTGCCAACTTTAGTGGGTTAATCCTTAGTTTTGCCATTAATATTTAGTTCCCAATCATCTTACAGATGCAGTTCCACAGCCACCAGTCCGTTAGAAAGGAGTGGTGTCAAAGTTCTTTTGTACTATAATGGAATTTTTTAAGCTATAAACATTTCCCAAAAGCAAGAGAGATGACTACGCTTGCTACATAATAAAGAAGTTGCAAAAGACATCCATTTTTAGTTCCCATCTGCTACCTAGATAAGTCTTTACCTAAACTATAGTACTTGAAATGGGGACACTAGAAAATGCAAGATGTATAAATGAGTATACATAACAAGTAAATGCATAACAGAAAGTGTTCAGCCTGAAAAATGCACACCTGATTGACTTGATCAAGCTTGCTAATAATATTGAGGCGTACATCAGGAAATTCATCCTTTAGAAGTGAAAGAAATATTGGAAGAAGTTGTTCTATTGTAGCGTCCTGCATTAAACACCAGATAAATTCAAGACTCAACTTGCAGAAACCATAACTAAACAAAATTTACATACAGAAGGCATTGAAGACCGTCATACTATGCTGATCGCATGATCATAAGTCATAACTACTGTAAAATCATGTGTTCCTAGATGAGTAGAAAACCAGACAAATTTCAAATACAGATAAACCAATAAGGACAATAAATCAGTTGTTGCTCCCTGCTCATCAGTGAATTCTACCACTAGCAGGAGCTGCTATCGGCATTGGAAAATATCCTTAGTTCCTTTACTGATTCCATGGAATTTCAAAAGACATAAGCATCAAGAAACAAATTTATATCATGATATAGGAATCACAAACTCAAATTAAAGGATTCATCAGACAAATTGAAGCATCACATGTAACAAAAAGACAAGATAATCTAGCAGTAAAAAGAACTTCTAAACTACACAAATTGAAAAGAAAATCTAAACAGAGACCAACAACTGAAGCTAGATAGTCAGTAATGTCGATAACATACTCCAGCACACTTGGTATTAAGATAAATACCCAATTAACCCTGATAGTATAGTCCATCAGACAGTACAATGCAGAAGAACCAAGACAATCAAATTTGGCACTAGCTATAGTTAGAAAAAGGATAACTTGAATGCATGGACCAAGTGAAAAATAATCAGCAACATTGTTGCTTATAAATGGATACAGAATAGTATCATAAAAGACATAAGGCTAAAGTGGAAAGAACAAATCAAATAATCCTTACAGAAATAATACTTAAGACAACAATACGCAACAACGAGTTGTGACACCACCAAGTAGCTAGATCAAACAAGCAATCATATAAAATTTCACACAAGCTGAAATTACATGTAGTACGTGTTTTGCACACCTTTTTCCATCTTTGGCATACACCAGGAATTCCAAATTCAAAAATCATGTCCAACAAAATAAAAAAATCTGAAATTTTCTCTTGCTAGTGGATTTCTGTCACATGATAAATGTGAACCCTTGCAATTATTTGTATAGTAAATTAATTGTGAACAGGAAACAAATGAAATAACATATATGACCACCTTTGCATTAAATAAGTAAATGAAAAGAAAAACAATTGAGGTTGCATAGAGATCAAGTGAAATATACTTTTACCTTTCCTAAAACAGGAGCCATTCCCATTATAACAGAGGCCAGAGCAGACCTAACATGTTGTGAAGAATCTGAAGACAATTCCTACAAAACGTTGTGGCCAAATAGTAAGATAGCTGGACTATAGGTCAAAGTGAATGAATAATTAAAAAGTATAATCAAGAGGATAAATATGACCGGGTCTTGCAACACCAGACCTTCACACACGGAAGAATGTGCTGAATTGCTAGCTCGGGATTAAGAATCCGGCAGAACTTGGTAACTTTGCCAGCAGCTGCTATACGTACTTCAGCTTCATTATCTCGAAGTAGCCTCACATATGCAGGAACCAAATCCGTCCTTCAAACATTAAGGTAAGCACTTATTAATGTTTCAAAATAACAATCAAAAGGAGTTATTAATACAATCAAAATATAATCAAAACTATAATTATTATCATAAGGTTGTTCAAAAACGTGACAACACAAAACTAACATGATGAAATTGACTGAAAAAGTGATGTGGTCAACAACTAGTACTAGAATGGAACATATCAAACAGTTCACATAAATATGTACCTTGTAGGTTCAGGCCCCACAGCTTCACATAGTTCATACAGTTGATTGGCAACCATGTAGCGAACACGCCATGACTTATCCTGATCAAGAACAACAAAACCAGTCAAACTGATAGCTTAATAATGCAGAAAATATATTTAAGTTGTACATTCTTCTAAACATCAACAAACAAAGAGAAGTCTCCACAAAAATTTGATGGCATTACTTGCAATATCAAAATGAAAATTCAATTACACATAAAATGTAGGCAAATTAGAAAGAAGATTAGAGCAATAACATAACTAATAAACTCCCAGATATCTTTCCAGAATTAAAATGATCTTTTCAGAAATAACGACACCACCGTTAGGTTTTCCCTAATGGAAAACTTTGGAAGAGCAAAAAGGATATGATCGTAAAGAAATACAGAGGATGGGGTCGTAAATAAAGAAGCTTATAAGGTCTATCTTTAAAATTTTAAAAATAAATACTAAAGCTAAAGCCACCAAGGGCTTTTTAAGATGGCATTCTTCAATCTGAACTCTAAGTCAATCCAAATCACATCACTCCTCCAGTGAATCCCAAGGAAATGTTTCTCCTCTAATGATTAATTCTCTTTCTGTTTCTAGTTAACTATCTTCCTCTAATAACACTATTTTCTCTTCTAGTCATGGATTGTCTGTTTAAATTTTAGTATATAGCCAACGAGGTCACTCCACACAAACAGGTACAAGTATATATGTAAAATTAAATTAAAAAAACTAGTATGGTACAACAATAAATAGCTCAAAAAAGAGAGTAAATGGATATGCCCTCCAACCTATCTCTCTATGGCCAAGAACAATGCTTTCTCTCTCTATGCATGTTTATCCTTGGAAACTATATTTATTTGACTTATGACTTCCCATAGTGATTCTCGACAACCTCAATCAGATATCTAGTTAATTTGTAAGGCTCAGCAACTATCAAGGGATTAAAAAATGAGATTTAGAAGAATGTGCAACTCTAAATAAAATTAACAGAAAACATAAATAGAAATTCAACTAGGGGTATATAAAGGAAGACATATCACCGCAACCATAAAACTATATGTATGTGTATACATATATATTAGCAATTATTCGAAACACTTCTTTTTACACTATTTCAGAAACCGTATGGATATGTAAAATACATGATTTTCAATCCTAGCAGGAAAAGGAGGGAATCTTGCTAAAGATTTTATTGTTTAATAAGTAAGAATCCCACTAAAAATGTCATATAAAGTGCACCATAAAGAAGACCCAAAAATAAAAACTGTGAAACTATTTATATACCAACAATAGAAATCCTCATATATTACAACTTACAAGGGAACGAATACGAGGTATGGAAATATTATGGATAAAATTAAATCAAGTTAAAAATATAAGTCCAAAAGTGCACCTGAGAGAAGTTGACAATGACAGGAAGAATATGTGCAACACAATCTTGGGCCTCTAGCAACTTCCCAAGAGCAGCACAGCCTTCAACAGCTAGTAATCGAACAGAATCTTGATCTAAAAAGAACATAGATTACATCAAAGCTTGCAGACTTATCAAAAAAATAAAAAATGCAAAACAACCTATTTTGAAAAGTGATTGAAAATAAATGCTAGGATCTACAAATAAAAACAGCCATTGCTATAAACCATATCAAGTTAATAGTTGACAAAAAAGAATCACAAATTTGTTGTTCATACTGTTATCACAATATTTTGTTTTTGTACAAACCACAAGCGCAAGAAAACAAAATCGTATCTCGATCATAACTATTGGAGCCTAAGTTTCTTCAAGAAAAACAACGGAAAACATAAAAGGGTGTTACTTAAGCTCCTTACACACCCGTTTATGGTTAATATGTATTGCAATGACTATAAAAATCCTAAACAGATTATATCCTTGCTGCTATGGTAATCTAATCTCAACTGCACTTCTTTTATTATTATCACTTAAAACAATGAAAAGGACTTACAATCCCTAAATATAAGTTAAACTCTGACATGATCCGTACTTTGCTACACTAGTATTAATAAAAGCCTGCTACAGTGCTGCTACAATATTTTTCAAATTTTATATTTCTTCCGCTTAAATAACTTATTGGAAGTTGCAAGGGAATTCTGAATATAGAATCTCTTTCAAAGACCTATGAAATATCATAACGCCTATACATTTAACATCAACATCCCTGAACAAACCCTAAGAATTAAAGCCATCTTAGAATTTCTATTATCATTATGTTAAGACATGTTGCCTTAATCTTTATTGGCACATACCCTTGGAAGTTGCAAGGAAATCCCAAATACAAAATATTTCTTTCAAAGAACTATAATTTAAAATTTTAAAAAAAAAACTAGTATTTTAATCTCCACACCCCCAGAAATCTCAAAAAAAAATTTATGTTTTAATGTAAAGAAATGAGGCCTTCATTTGAATTGGCATGTCTCATAAGTAATAACAACCTGCAAAGGTCATCAATCCTAATAATCAGATAGCTGATTGTTCAACTTTCTTCATCAGAATCGTCAAATTTTGCATCATATAAGTTGCAAGTAAAAAATTTGACCGTCCCGCAAATTTGTCAGGACTTCCAAGTCCCCCTATACACCAAACAATGTACATTTACCAGCATCATTTGTATTATTTTTATCTATGATTGGAGAAAGTTCATAGCCATCATACAGTCAGAGAATTTCACCCATTCATTCAGTATAATTACAATATTATTGTCACCAACCATTCATTGTATTACAAGTGTTTCTCTCACCTATCACTGTTCAATTTCAACTCATAGTCCTACTTGACATTCAATAATTATCAACTCCTCTAATAAACATTCCGACAATCTAAGCAATGGAGCGGTACAAAATACACCTCTTCCACAGAAGTAGGTAGTAACCTTTAAGAGTCTGTTCAGTGGGGAGCATCTAAGGGTGTCATACTCCGGCTTGCCAGGAGTAATCAACCAATTTTTCCATGATGGGAGAAACATCCTTGCAAAATTATTACAGCAACCAAACCAATCCATCCTACTAAATGTGTATTTAGCAACAACTTTGCAAATTAAAACTGCAAAAAGAAAAACCTATAAGGGAGTTCTCACCATCCTGTGTAAGATCCTCGAATATTGACATGATGTCAGTCTTTAGATGAGCAGGTTCGAGGGTAGCAGCAAACTTCCCCAAGTTTGTAGCAGCAGACCTCCTCACCATAGGCATGTCATCCTGACACAGCTGACTGTATATTGATCGCAATTCAGTTTTCAACGTCTCTGGGGCACTTGGATAAGCAATGTGAAACAGTCCACAAGCAGAAACTCGAGCTGTAAACCATTCACCGGCTGCTAGCCTCTGAATGTATTATTTATAAAATGTAAGAACAAACTCCAATGACTAATACGAAACTAAAACTCAAAGAAAATTTGATATAAAGAAAAGTGAACAGTTTCCAAAGCTGGTGAGAGGGCAAGGACGGGTGCAAGATCATGAGAGCAAGGAAATCTAAAAACATAGATTTCATAGTGGTTTGTGAATGACTGAATGCTAATATTTATTATATTAAAATTATTTCCATTGAAATATATTTGATGAAATATCAGAGAAAGAAGAGTTTTCTGAAATATATTAACATAATTTAAACAAAATCGAGAACTTGGTTCAGCGGTCAGTGTTGTGTAAATCACATGGGGGGTGTGGGGTTCGAACTTGGGCAAAGCCTAACTTCTATTCATTATAAAGTAACTGCACAAATTTGACGATTTAAATACGCGGAATTGATTAAGGGTTAGCACAATGAACAAGCATGTAATTTGTGAAAAGGAAAGTATAAGAATATATAGCAGAACACCTCATGAGTTATCAATACTAAATCAGGAACCTATAACTTTATCAATAACGAGTTTTTGCCAAAGCTGCATTTCTTTACAAGTGCTTTTTACCAAAAAATTGCATTGCCCAATAGATAAATAAGAATTAAAAACACGCAAATTAAAATAACATAATGCTGTAAGCAATCAACCAACCTTCACTAGAGGTATAAACCAATCAATCAAATCATTCTCCCTCATTTGAGATCCAATTCTACAAAGTGATTCCACAGCTTTGTCCCTCACACAGGTTTCCTCAACAGTGCAAAGGGTTTCTAGAGGAGGAAGCAAAACATGAGCATGCTCCACACCTCCGACGTAGGGTATAAACACCCCCAACTCTTCCGCCATTGCAAGAAGCACTTCATCATCGTCATCATTGTTCTCACTCAAAAATGGAATTAATTCCTTCCGTGTTCGCTCCTCCCCAAGAGCACGAGCAATTGTTGAAAGCTTCCGAATAGAATTCAGCCTCAATTGAATGTCATCATTCTTCAGCTCGTCTATCAGAACAGCAATTGGGTACAGTGGCTCATCAACCATTGACATTGTATCTCAATTGATTCTAACAACTTCAATCGAGTATTAGAAAACAATCAGATTACAGTCTTGTACATCATGATGTAACAAATTCAGTTCCTAAATTATTAAATCTTTTGAGAAATTTTTTAATAATTACTAAATAAACTATACATACCGAATTTTAAATAATCCATACTTGAAAATAGACACAACCTTAATGTCCTTAAATCTGGGAGTAATAGAGCAGTGATAGACTCATCCAAACAAGATCTCAACTTATATTTTGAAAAAGGCTTATACAGCTAACTATAGAGATGCTTTGCTTTGAGAATTTAAAATTGAATAGACAATAATGTTAAAACTTGAATATTTTTTATTAAAAATCAAAGAAAGTCAAAATACAGCTTATTTGAGCCTTCCAACTTGAATCCATTATTCAAATAAGAAATGCTCGAATCTGTTCTTCTTACTCAGTAACAACGCGTAATGAGTCGACTCCGAGATCTGAACGGAAACCTAGACTTTGAATCCAGAAAATAAGCAAAAAGTTGAGAAATGAAGGTCGGAAATTTGATATAGGATACTTAAGCATAGAATCATATAAACAAAATCCGAGTTTAATTTTTCGCTTGATATGGATGAAATCAAAGGTTTCTCAAATATAATGGAAGACAAATCTGTGAAGCGGATACAGACATATGGATGTCTATATAAATTATATAGAAAGAGAAAGGGAGAGATAAAGAGAGACGGACAGAATTCGTATTGGTCTTACCGTTTGCAAGCCTTCCCGCCGGCTTCTCAGATACGAAGGCCTGTTCCTTCTTTTCGCCCAGTACAGGGAGAGAATGAGGAGAGAGAGATTTAATGAATTTCCCTTATAAGAAATTATGTAATGTCCGGAAGCCCAGAAAAACACCCGACTCGTAGCTAATGAATTATAGGATCAGTTAATTAATTGGGCCACTAAATAAACAATGAGAAGCCCAATTTTAGGTACCGACTGCAGTCCACACATAGGTGAATTGTAAATACTACTTCCGTTCCACACAAAAAAAAGAAAAGAAAAACTATTTGCAATAAATATTTGTTTTTTAAAAAAAAAGAGTTTATGCTTATGTGTCATTATTTATATTAAAATAAATATTATCATATCAAATATCATTGCTATCAAAAATAACTTTTTTTAAAAGTTATGATTTTAAATATATAAAGCTAAAACAATACTTTATCCCACATAAGAGGTGATTAAATTTTATACAAAGTCACGTATGTCTTTTTTATTTATCAAACTATAAGTACTTATATCATCATAGTATCTTTCATTGGTTTATATATTTTGTTTTAATAATGACAATATATTTTAGTATATTTTTCAAGTTTGGATTTGAGGTGATCATATATGATTGTTAAATAAGTTCGAATTTTCAAGAGGTCTATTGTAGAGAAAAGTTCATAGAGACATTATTGGATTAAGTCTCTATGAAATTACTTAAGAAAAATTGTAAGAATTTTTAGCATGAGTTATTAATTGCAAGGTAATTCTATTTTGCTGAAAATATCTTTTGAAAATGTTTCATAAGCTAAAGCTTAAGGGGAGGGGATGAACAATTTCTAGCAAATTATTACTCCCTCCGTCCCAAATTAATTGCTCAGTTTTGACTTTTTTAAGTTAAATTGACCATTTTTAGAATTAATAATTAAGCATATATAAATATATTTCTAAAATTATAAAAATTGGGATTAGTAATAAATTGTATATATTTTATTTTGATTATAATCTCTTCACCTATATTTTAGTAAAAATAGTAAAAAGATTAGTTTTTAAAATGGTCAATTTGACTTTAAAAAGTCAAAACTGAGCAATTAATTTGGGACGGAGGGAATATTATCTTGCTCTTAAATTTTTATTGCTGAAAATTTATAGTTATATCTTGTAATCATATTTATTATTGTTAAACTTGTATACAAACCTAGATTGATTTGTGATTGATGAAAACGTGAATATATATGTACAAATAAAATTATAAAATTACAGTGGTGTTCAACAAAGTTCAGAATTATTTGTATAGAGAGTTTTTGTAATTGATTGAATATTATATTATATTTAATAAAAGAGTCTGCAATATCAATGGATATTGAACATACCACTAAATTAGAGGATAAGATCGAACCACATAATATTTTTAATGTCTATATTTTGTTGATTATCTAGTATTTTAAGTTTTGTTATATATTATTAATATAAAAAGTTGTTGAATTATTATTAGGAAATATATATGAAATTGGTTATAATAACAAAAGGACCTAACCCCATTGCATATTTCCTTAAATATAAATACTAATAATAATTATCTACCTAATTGAAAAAAATTTGTAGTCTGACTAGCAAATTATGGATTAAAAGACAATTTGCATCCCAACCTTTATTTTTTATTTACGTTTGCACTTCAAACTTAAAAAAGGTGTCTAAATGCTACTACAAACTTCATTATCACGTAATAAGCAGCATATTTTCTTCACTTAACTTAGGTCAAAAGTAGTGGTTAAAAGTTTCATATTTCTAAGTTTGGGGTGCAAATTGTCTTTTAATTTTTAAAATTGGCAAAAATAATTAATTTTAAATAAAATAAAATAATTTTAAAATAATTAATTTTAAATAAAATAATTAGTTTAAAAAAAAAAAAATTAAAATAAAATAATAAAATTAAAATAAATATTTGAAATTAAATATTAATAATTAATCATTAACTTGTAAAATGATTATTTTATTTTATTTTTAAAATTAATTATTAATCATTTAGGTTAAAAAAATCATTAACTTGTCAAAAAAATCATTTTGCCACAAAAAAAAATCTATTTTATTTTTAAAACAGAATTTTGTAAAATAGAATTTTTTAAAACAAAATTTTATTTTACAAGTTAAAAAAAATTATGTTTTTGTTTTTAAAAACAGAATTTTTTAAAACAAAATAAAATTCTGTTTTTAAAAATTCTATTTTTTTTTAAAAATAGAATTTTATTTTGTTTAAAAAATATGTTTTTAAAACAAAAGCAAATTTTTTTTAACTTGTAAAATAAAATTTTGTTTTTGAAAAATTATGTTTTAAAAAAATTCTATTTTAAAAATTTTGTTTTACAAAATTTTATTTTTAAAAACAAAACAGATTTTTTTATGTGGTAAAATGATTTTTGACAAGTTAATGATTTTTTTAACGAATGATTAATACTTAATTTGAAAAAATAAAATAAAATAATCATTTTACAAGTTAATGATTAATTATTAATCATTAATTCAAATATTTATTTTAATTTTATTATTTTAATTATTTTATTTTAAAATTAATTATTTTATTTTTATTTTTAAAACTAATTATTTATTTAAAATTAATTATTTTAAAATTATTTATTTTATTTAAAATTAATTATTTTTGCTAATTTTTAAGATTAAAAGATAATTTACACCCCAAATTTGTGTTACAGCCTTAGTCGGTCACTTTTAACCGATTAAGTGAAGAAAATATGCGTTTTGTTACGTATAATAAAATTTGGGGTGTACTTAAATACCTTTTTAAATTTGGGATACAAACATAAATAAAAAATAAAATTTGAAATGCAAATTGTCTTTTTAGGCCAAATTAGGGTAGCAAGGCCATTCATCGGTCAAGAAGGTATACGGTCTTCGGCTCTCAACAAGGACGACGTCGTTTGAGTTTGTGGTTCTTCTATCGCTTCTTATCTAGATCCACTTTGGTTGGGGCTTGAAGCTGAAAAACTAAATTCAGAAATTTCCCGCGCAATTCGTCTTGTGCAGAGCAGTCTCTATTCAATGGCCCCCAAGTCCGATAGCGTCGAAGGTAAATCATATATCGCCCTCTTTCTCTCTCTAAGTCTATAGGCTTTTTACTACTTGTAGTGATACGCTTAACAATTTCAGTTACATAATTTAACTTCATCCTTCTAAAATTTGCAGGAATTGTTCTCAACTTCGTCAACGAGGTGACCTCCTTTGACAATTTATCTGTTCAATTTATTGTTTTTATGTTTCATTTGATGTGTTTTTGGTTGATACATCATACTGTGCGAATATGCTAAGCGAGTAACGCGAAAGGAAAATGAAAATTTGGATTTTCATAACAGGTTCTTAAATTATGTGTTTCTGATAAAGTTCCTTGGAAGGAAATTGAGTCTCTGGTATTTTGCGTAGAGAAATTGAGATTTTCTTCTTTACAAAAACCAAAAGTTTGTCTCAGTGAAACCAAATTGTCTGTGTTATATTCATTAGCTTGCTAGCTATCAGATGTGTTTTACAATTACTTGATCTGCAAGAATGAAAAGTTAACGTCAACCTCTATGGCGATTTTCTTCTTTACTTGTAATTAATTGAAAAAGCCGAAGTTAAGTTGAGCCTGAGCTACTATAGCCTTCCTTACAAATGCAGACAATAATAAGTCTAAGCTCCTAATTTTTAGTTTATTCTCTTCTCCTGTTTTCTATTATTAAATATAAACAGTAGATATGTATTATGTTCCTATCTGTACTTCCTCTAAATTTCTCATGTTTCCTATCTATGCAGCAAAACAGACCATTGAATTCTCAGACTGTAGCTGATTTTTTGCAAAAGTTCAACCTCAAAAAGACTGCAATACAGAAGGCCCTAGATACACTCGCTGATGGTGGGCGGCTATCGTTCAAGGAGTACGGTAAGCAGAAAATATACCTTGCTCGGCAAGATCAGTTTGACATTCCAAACAATGAAGAGCTTAATCGGATGAAGGAAGAAAACACCCAACTGCAAGCAAAGCTGGATGAACAAAGACAAACAATTAGCAAGGTCGAGGGAGGTAACTTCTTAAAATTTGATAAACATTAATTTCTGTAAAGTGATAAAACCATCCTCTCAATTTCAGCTTGTTGCGGTCTTTCAGATTTAGCTTAGGATTAACTCTCATTCTTATAATGTGTATAATTATCTATTTGCAGAGATCAAATCTCTGCAGTCTAATTTAACACTAGAAGAGATACATGCCAAAGAACTGAAACTGAGAAAGGAGGTACCAGACATAGATATGCCCATCGAGTTTTCAGACTAATATTTATTCTTCTAGAGTATTTGGCAAAACATTAGAGCCCTTTGATTCTTATCAGATTAAGGATATGGAGGAGAAATTGACAAAACTACGGGGCGGAGTTACTCTGGTAAGTCCAGAAGAGCGGAAGGCCATTGAAGCAATGTATTCTGATACAATAAGTCAGTGGAGAAAGCGCAAAAGAATGTTCAAAGATATTTGGGATTCTATAACTGAGAACTCTCCCAAAGATCTTAAAGAATTTAAGGTTTGTGTTAGTTTTGTCATCTTGTTTTGATAATCTTTTTTATTATTAATTATTTTTTTAATGATAAAAAATATTGTGTTGTTTTAATACTTAGCCATGCAAAAGTTGTTTTCCTGATGGGGCTATGTTTACAGGAGGAACTCGGAATAGAGTACGATGAAGATGTTGGGGTGAGTTTGCAGTCCTTTCCTGATCTGATGCGACAAGGAAAGAAGCGAGCTTGGGGGCAGTAAATTTATGCATTGTGTAAGACTCAACATCAACTATAGGCAAATAGGTCGCATGATGTTCTCCTAGAGGTAAAATGGAAATATATATTTGTAGAATCCGTATGCTAAGATTTGATATGTGCTTCTATATTCGACTAGAAACTATCTTTCTGAATGTTTCCTGTTGTACATTTCGTTTAATGATGGAGCATGTTACGCCTCATGTAAAGACTATGAAGCACCGACTCGGACATAGGACACGAACACGACAGGGGATACGACATTTTCTAAAAAAATAGGATATGATACGTTGGGGACACATTCAATGTTATGCATTATTTTAATAATATAAATGTATTTCATACAATAAATAAATTTAGTATTAATAGAGCATGATAAAAACTTAAACAACATAATAAGAAACACAAACACATTGCATAATAAATATCTTAAAGTTACATGATAATGTCCAAATTTAAAAGAAATAAAATAACCCATAACTTTTATATTGCAATTTAAGTATTGCAACTTTTTTTGACCCCAGGTGTGTCCTCAAGCGTGTCGGGACACATGTCCGAGGCGAGTCCCGACATGTCTGAGGCATGTCCAAGCTTTAAAAAAAGAAAAAGAAAAAAGAGGAGCTCGCGGACACGTGTTGGGTGCACGTCCAAGGCGTGGTGGAGCGAATTCGTGTCCGACATGTATCCAACACAAATTATTGGTCCACCTGGAAGTGTCCGTGCTTCATAGTGTAAAGGTTAAACAATGCATATTCATTGGCTAAAATGTTAAGCACCAGGTCTTAAGAAAGAGGAAGGAGAAGGAAGGGGCTTTGGTTAGACCCATTGAACAAAGCTCAGCATAATACAGTGGAACCTCTGATAGGTAATAACCGAACAAGATGAAGAAGTCAATAATTATTAGAATTGTTAATTATTAGAATTATTAATTATTAAGTTTACACATTTAACAGAAGGCTTCTTTTCATATTCGTGCGTAGGTAAAACATAAAACCTTACATTCCGAACTATAAAAAAGGATACATTTATCTTCAAGTCCAAGGCATAAAGAAATTTCTAATATTTTTAAGAGTTAAAGTAGGTTGTGCTTAGTCTAAGATAGAAAGAAACTTCTAATATCCTTTTAAATTAAAGAAGGTTGTGTTTCTTAATTTGCTTCTTCATAGTGTAGTCTACCTTATAACTTTCTTAAATGAACAAGATAGTTATAGTATGCGGATGCTTCTTTTTCTAACATTGACAAGATGGTTCTTGTTTCCACCAAAAAGTCTTTTGTGCTTGTCTTCATTAGTGGATCATCTTGATGGTTCTTATCATATATAAATATATATGTAATAGATAGATTTTATTAATTAGTAATGTAAAGGATTTTACCTAGAATATATTAATTATTATATCTTAGAATTTTAAGTATCACCTATTAAACCAAGTTGGTTCCTTGAAACTCTTTTAATTATTAGAGGTTATTAACTTATTAAATAGTATAATTATTAGAGGTTCAACTGTGTGATATGAGATAAAAGTACAAAATGAATATACACCTTAGTACAAGCTGGGAAAGTCGTAAATGCAATTCTACCGAGCCCTCAAAATTCCTTTGCAGAGCTCAGAAATTGCAATTTAGTAAAGAAGTACCATTTGCAGCACCTCTTAGTGAAAAATACTCATCTCTGTCTGGAATAACCAATTACTCTAGGTTTGCATGTGTGATGTGAATGTCGTTAGTAGACTGATAATTTTCAGGTCATCACTAACAAAATCTGGACTTAACCATAGATTTCATGGTAAGGACCATGAAAGAACTTCAGTATTCAATTTTAATATGCTAGCTTTATTTCTTCCTAAACCGCTAGGGTCGTTTAAATGGTGCTTTCTGGTTCTGGGGTACGTTCGGAGCTTTTTCAGTTGGAAATGATTTGTCTCCTAGCACCTGTGCAGTACATAGGTCATAGCGTGGTAACTTTTGAAGCATTAGAAATTTAGAATACCAAAACTATATTAAGACCTAAATAGCATATGTATAATCTCATCTTTTCAAAACAAATATTTATTAAGGGAACAAAATAACCCAAACAATAATAAAACAAAATACACTGTGAAAATGGCAAAAGTAATCTATTGCACAAATGCAGGTTATTATACTACAGAAATTCACAAAACTTGCATAGCTTTCTGGTACACTCACATGATGGCCACACAATCATCTGTTCCTCACTGACATTGGCCTGTTCTCTAAGTTTAGATGCAATGAATTTAGGGCCCTGGATGCTTCAGCAGAATATAATTTGGGGTTTGCAGGCCCTGATTCCCAGTTCAAGGAAGCATGAGATCTCAATGGGTATTGCTTGTGGGATGGGTAGTTGCCTGTTGAG
This sequence comes from Panax ginseng, assembly GCA_020205605.1. Taxonomy (NCBI): domain Eukaryota; kingdom Viridiplantae; phylum Streptophyta; class Magnoliopsida; order Apiales; family Araliaceae; genus Panax; species Panax ginseng. Next base: position 137,025,269 of record CM035135.1, on the reverse strand, counting down.
TCGTTCCCTTCTAAGATATCTTCGTCCTCGATAGTATTTGAGTTCTCAGATCTCGGAACCCTTTCTGTGAGCATACTGTGCTTCATATCATAACCCAAGTCGTGGTTTTTTGATAAGGAAATACCACCTTGTTCGTTATCATTCTCATCATCACTTCCATCAAAATCCATCTCCCTCCCAAATGCCATTGTCTTATCCTCTATATATGGAGAAAATGTAGCCCCCTTCAGAATTTTATCTGCTGAATCTGAACTTGAACCAGATAGTGATCTCTTAATTTCTGATGTGTTCTTGTTTTGTTTGGATCCTTCAGCCTTGGTGTCCATTTGTGTTTCCTCATCATCAGATACGAAATGATAAGTTTGACTCGAGTGGAAATTCTCAAATTCCATTCCAACATTCATATCCTCAATCCCCTGTGAATCCATCCCCTGATCAGTTCGAAGTTTATTTTTAATTGGCTCATGGGTGTTGAATATGTTTCTTGGTCTGGAATTGGGACTACTCTGATCATCAGGATCATATGATTCAGAGCGCGAGAGTTCCACGGCTGCTCTTGCAGCTGTTGCTGCATAAGCTGCGGATTCAAATGCTACTTGTGCTGCATGTGCTACATCCCTGTACTTTCTCCTTCCTTTCATCGAATCAGAGAGACCCTTGTTTTCTATATCCTTGGGCAAAATTGGAGAATTATCATTGAGCTTAGGTACTCCGGAATTCATTGGTTGGTCTAGCTCAGGTTGATTCAGCCTTGATTCAACATCCAATTTCTCCTATACAGCTTTAACAAACATTCCATCAATTATGTTTATGTAGTTTGAAGAAATAAATCATATTGCCATGCTTGCTATTGTTATTGTTAATGTTGCTCTCCTACCTCTGTAATTAGGAGTGACCCTTCCTCATTTTGTAGACTAATGCCATTATCAGAGGCAATTTCCTTGAGCACCTGAAGTCTGCTCTCCAAGCTTGGCTGTCTGGTTGACAGCTTTTGTACCATCTATACACAAATACTTGATAATTAACATGGGTTCCAGTTTATAAACATTTATCTGACAGTACAAATAACAGACTGTTGTTACCTTACGATTGACTCCACTGCTGCGTAATTCAGTAGCACGAGCTGCAAATTCCTTCCCAAACCATGATGTGAAAACTGAGCGAATCTCTTGAAGCTCTGGGAATTCCCCACATCTTGCTGCAGCATATATCAAGCTTGATATCACCTCCATTTCATCAGGACATACTCTAAAAAGAAGATACCAAGTCTCTAATATTAAAACCAAAGAAAGCATGAAATATATATCAAGTGAAATCTAACATACTATCAGAGAAGGTAAATGAACCAACTTTTTTTTCTCTACAAAGTTGTCCCTCTCTATCAGGAGATGACAATATCCTTCTATCATAACAAACACATCTAACATGTTCTGCTCCTTGATCACTTGCTCAACCTGTCCATCCCACCACCATTTTCAGAGAGAAAAATAAATAAATTAAAACTCATGAAATGACATTGATACTGAACATTAGAGTACAGTTTTGATATATGAGAATTACTCGAAGAAGAGCGCGATCATGATGGCCAAGGTTGAGGAGCTGAACAACATCAGACCGAGAGATGGAATGGCGAGCCTGGCGCTGGTTCTTGAGGATGGAAAGCCGAGAGATGGCGAGGTTGATGGTGGGTTTGAATTTGGAGGCCTTGAAGGTAATTCTTCCAAGTAAAGCATCAATCCTCTTTCCCATGGTTCTTCACTTGTTTGAATAAGAAGACAAGGTGGGAGCTCTCGAGAAAGTATGTTAGCTCACGGAAAGAGGAGGGTTTGCTGAGTCGGAGAAGAAAGGCAACAAACGAACCAAGACTCTTTACACCTTTTATGACAATGAGAATACTTACAAAGTGTATATCTATACTATTAAGGGGATGTATGAGAAGTTGTAACATTAGGCGTGTGAAGAGGCTTTTTCTTTGTGAAGGACGGTTGGTAAGAAAATAGGCTACATGGGATTTTTAGCGCGGTCAATCCGTCAATTCGGAAGGAGACAACGCTGCCCCCTCCCAACAACGGGTCCAATTTTCTTATACGGTCCACTTTAGTCCACAGTTGGCCAAGCCATAAGGAGAGTCTTTTTTTTTTCTTTTTATTTATTTAAATTTTTTTACTTCTCAATCTCAGGAGAATAGGGGAAATACTGCATTTTGTGGTAACTGATGGACGCAGACTTTTCTTATATAAATCATCCAAAGTTGATCCATTCAACTGTATATGATAATGTGATCAACTACCCCCACCTGCAAATAGGATGGACCATTTTTAGATAAGTCATTGCACAACTTGGTTGATTTGATTTATATTGCATTGAATAACTGAAAGGGTGGTTTGATCTACTTATCTTGAGAGATGTGTAAAACAGATGTAGTATACTCCTTCCGCTCTAAAATTATAGATAATTTTTTCATATTTAGTCCATTTCAAAAAAGTTTAAAAAATAGATTTATAGTTTTAACTATAGAATGACATGAATTTTCTGGTCGATCTAGGTATATTAATTACTATCCTAACACCTTTACACTAAGTTATCACCTTTGATCTATTAATTTGGTGCTTGGATGTACAATTATTTTACATAAAAATTTACGAGAAAAAATATATATAAAAGAACTTAAAGAAGTGGGAAGACTTGGTGGAGGTTTGGTTATACAACATTTGTAAACCCAATTTAAGTACATTATATTTAACTTATAAATATAACATTTATTCTGTATTTGAACTTTAAACACAACATATTATTTTTAGTACGTTGCATTTGAAGGTACAAACACTATTTTCGTGATTTCATGATTTATTCTAGTATATAAATTTCAGTAGGGCTGAGATCTGATTTATAGAGGAGAGGTCTAGGTATATCACTAATGGTTTGTAGCATGATACACAAATCACATCTTTTACTATTAAAAAAATTATGTTAGAAAAAAAATACTAGTAACTACTCTTTCACCTTAAGACAAAGAGTAGATTCATATATTTGCTGGTAATTTTTGACATGGGCCTAACATATTGATCTGCAATTGCTTGTCTCAATGAAGGAGATGGTGATGTACCATAAATCTGTTATGAGCGATATATCCTAGATATATATTTGCATCTTAGGATAGATAGGAAAACTTATAATATCTTGGTATACTTAAGACAATTATATATATCTAGAACTTATCCTGGACTTCATAATTTCTTTTCTTATTTTTTTATATAAAAGTTTTGGATTTTGCCTATAGAGTCGGAAAATAGCATTGGACAGATTTTGAAAGTAATTTTCTATACATTATGATGACCTTTGTTGGTTCATGCATGTGATAGTTTGAGCCACACTAAATATCGTGTTGCTTTCTTCCGTAAGAGTGAGCATCTGAATAAATTAATTTTTTTTTTTTTTGTGGCATATCGACATTGGTGATAATTATCTTTAGGAGACAGTGGGAGAGCAACTGCACGGGAGGTGAAATAGTTACAACAAAGTAAAATCCCACCACCCATGAAACTTAACTAAAAATACTGGCATCAACAAACATTATACAAAAAATAGCATAAGCAACGGACACAAAATCTTATGTAGTAGTTTTTTAGGTTTGTCTTTAATAGTCAAAGCCACTGGTGAGGTTTGTAGGTGGCATCGAGTAAGTCAGATGACAAAAAATGGATTAAAGTACATATAAACCAAAGGTCTAATTCCATTTATCCATCGGCTGATATCAAGGGTCATCTCTATACACCTGAAAATCAACATAGACAAACCCCATGTCTGGTATAATTCTCAGTTTGTTGACAGCTTTTCATGTACATCTACCGAGTTAAACTAATTTTTCTTCTCTATACCATCTGAACTTTTGTCTATAAACCACGTCTCAGCTCCTGATATAAAAGAATGCTTTGAAAACCACCCCAAGTTCACTGACTAACTAAAGTAAATAGATGCGAGTGGTCTTTAATCAAAGATAGATGCTTTATGGAGCATGCAGATATTCTTGCTCTGTTGCTCATTATTGCCTATAAAATTAATAAGCTTTATGGCTGCCCTGATAAAAAGAGGTTTGCTTAGTCACCAATCCAAGCCGATATTCCTTGAAATGTATAACTTATCAACATATTGTATAACCGGTAGCGACGCTTTGATATACCTTCTCATTTCCTTCTCTGCAGACTCTTCTGTGACAAAACAATATAAATAATAGGTGATGTCAATTAGAAAATTCAACATTTCTTTTAAAAGGAAAAAGATCGCTCGGGCCTTTTTATAAACAGTATACCAACCCTGCCTAAATAAGCTATACTTCAAGAGAACTATTCTTTGCATATTTATTTTGATAAATTCTGAAGAAAAACTAGTTGGTCATTTTTTAACCTTGTTTTCGTTTCTACTCGAGATCCATAAAAATCTATATACTTTCGGAAAAACTCAGATCTATTATATAAGACATGCTACGGGATTGAATGAATATTCTGTAGCAATTAATTGAAGCTATATTTCTAGAGAATATGAACTAAAGCTGCACAAACTTGCAAGTCATATCATTAGGCCTCAAACATTTATCTTTTTCTTTTCCGTTAGATGCTTCAAACGTTTATGTTGCTATCTTAAAGCTTCTAGAAAAGATGTTCCAGACAAACCATTCTGAGAAAGTCTGAATGTGAATTTTATGTAATAAGAAAAGCAGACAACTGTTTTTGTTTAATATATATATAAACTTACGTATTACATCTAATACAATTGGATTTTGAGTTATAGAACAACTTTGTACTACGCATATTAAGATGTAATACAATTGGATTTTGAGTTATAGAACAACTTTGTACTACGCATATTAAGCTAAACGATACTCTGTGAGTAAAGTAGAAATCAAACTTTATGCTGTTGAATTAGTATTAGTCTTCACAATTAATCATTTAATTGCGATGACAAATTTTTAACAAGACAAGGGATACACTAACTTATAATAGTTTGCATTGCCACTATAGAAGATGATTGTCCTCAAAGCAACTTATAAAGCACTTAAAATCATGAAATCATATAACTGAGTTCAAAACATTCGCTGTAGTGAACAGATTTTTATTTGCTTTTGTGTGCATGTTCGCCTTTCTTCATATGAGATGATGACAAACATTTTGATGGAATCCAATTCCTTAGCTGCCTACCTAAATTTTAACATGAACTGTTTCACATGGATCTATCTAAATAGTTAATGCAGATGAAATGCGATTCCATTGAAAGCATCTCCATGACTCCGTTTTATCTTACCTACAAAGTAATCAGTAAACTAACCTGTTTCATTTAGCTTCAGCAGAAGTTGTTCTCTTGTTGGAAGGGCACACATACCAGCAGAAACAGCCGTTCTGACTGGCCATGTGTGGTATGGTGCACACACTTTTGCATAAGCTGTTGAAGCCGCTTCTTTTAAAGAGCAATCACTGAAAAACAACATTGTAACATCAAATGTTATAGCCAATGAAATAGAGAAAGCAAAATTACAGTTCAGATATGTGTAGACAGTAGAAGGAACCACCACATGACTGTTTTATTTGATAATTCTTAAAAAAAAATAATAAACTGATGTTTGCTGAATCTAAAGTAGTACTTTTATTTAAAGACCTTTTTAGTCATTTTCAGAAAACTGCATTATGCTTTTGTTATAATGACAGTGCCATAAATATACCAAAATGTATTAGACTAAGCCAAATTGACAGAGCCACACACATATGGATCAACCTTCCCAGTTAAGTAAGCTATGTACCTTTTAGAACTCGCTGACCCCCTACACTTTGACATAGGGCTGTTTGTTTAGGACTAAATGGCTTAATCGGTTAGTCATTCAGTGCGTTTGTTTTGAATAAAAATTGTCTCGGCCATTCAGACGATTTGGGCTGAATGGTTTAATGTCATTTTTTTGGCTGAATGAGGGCTGGATGAAGTTTTTTTTTTAAAAACAAATATTAACTATTATATTAAGTAATATTAAATAAATTTACTGAATTTTTTTAGAGGGGTAAAATAATAAAAAAAATTCATTCAGATTCATTCAGTGCCAAGATATAGCTCTTATTTACATAGAAATAGCTCATATTTATGAACATAAAAAAAAACAAGAAATTGATGGCACCAGAGCAACCTTCCAAGCTAAAATTATATCTTCATTGCATAGACCTGTATCTTCTTAGTTTAAAATCTTGCCATGTACTTTTACAGATCAGCAATCACCCTTCTCCACTCTCAATTTCACTGGCTGGGAAAAGATTTTATCACCAAACCCTCCTCCAACTGTCACCCTAATGCTTATTATCATTGTTTCAGACTGTGCCAACTTGGCTACACCATAACTCTTATGTATGAATGTCAAATGTGAGGATATTATTGTACATGCATGAAAGTTTATAACTTTTTACTAGAAATAAGGGAAGTATTATTTCGAAATAACTTTAACTGGATAGTAAAGGATAAATAAGTGGAGTAAAGGAGGAAACATACTCTGATGACAAAAAGTTAAGAAATAAAGCTCTGATGAGGTCGAGACCCTGCCTAACTCTGCGTAGATTACGTGACAGGCTTCCTGGTGTTCTCACTGTGTCATTTCTCAAATCAATATCAAGTATACTATTTAAAGTCCCGTAGCTCTGTGCTGCTTCTGTAAGATCACGCACCTGAAAGTGTCACCCATCGTGTTAGATCCAATTATCTTGGTAGACCCAAACAAAGCAAGAGAAGCAGCAAGCAGAGATAGAAAAAAAACACTAATGTTTGGATACGACATCTAAAAATAGATAGGCTGTGTATAAGCAGTTGCATACTTAGAAACAAATTTTTATGTGATCTTTTACTTAAAAACTTTATATCTAAATTAAAGCTTTGGAAGCTTGATGTAGAACAGAATACAAGTTAGAAGATAAGAAACGTGCATCGGAGGAGTCATCCTCCTTGGACTGATCTTGATATGATTCTAGAACCAATCATCTATCAAAGCTAAAATAGACCATAGGAAAACTCATAAATTGAATTCATTTATAACTGCCTTCAAAGGATTACATGAAAGCCATTTTATCAACCTTAAAACCTACCAGAATTTGACTCATAACTAGACCTTGGAACTAAGGAGCTGTTTGTTTAGGACTGAATGGCTGAATCGGTCAGCCATTAAGTGCGTTTGTTTTGAAAAAAAAATCGTCTGAATGGTTGAATCGGTTAGCCATTCAAACGATTTGGATTGAATGGTTTAGTGTCATTTTTTTGGCTGAATGATTTTTTTTTTTTCAATATTAACTATTATATTAAGTAATATTAAATAAAATTATAACAATTTTAAATTTTTTTAGAGGGATAAAAAATAAAAATATGTTATTCAGATGTTTCAGACATGCTAATTATCAAATAACTTTTTTCATTCAGATTCAGATTCAGCTCATTCAGATTCAGATTCATTCAGTTTTTATCAAACACCCCTAAGCAATTAATCATTCAGTTGAAAGACTAAAGAAAAATCTCGGGGCTTGTTACTAAATATCACATTTGATGACTAACTTGAAATATGTAAAAAGACTATTGACCTTTCTTTGAAAACTTGTACCATTATAGAGACTATTAAAACAACACATAGTAAGAAAAAGTATCAGCAAATTGAACATAAAGACACCCTATTTCTGAACCCAGTTCGCAGTTGAACAAAACTCCAAAATTTGTTCTTTCTTGATCTTTTCACACTCTATTTTCCCCCCGGTCAGAGGAAACTCAATCCTAAATTTTATAATATTGGAGTATCAACGTCCTAGAGCATTTATTATGAAAACAAGATTTCAAAAGAGCAGTGTGAAGCCATTTTTGTCTTCCTTGTTTGAGGGGACAAAGTGGTTGATTTTCTCAATCTGAGTTGCAGAAATTTTCAGGTATCACAAAGTCAATTTTTGGAGCCATTGGCACACTAATGCTGGTACCACCCCAAGTTGTTTTGATCTATTTTGGCTTGAAGCTTTGCTTAATGTTAAGTAACATCTTTAAAGTTCATCCCTTTAATATTTTCTCTTGGTTTGACTTTGGGCAGCTCTATAAACATTTTAGAAGCTGGCTATTTACTTGGTTCCAATGCTTGTCATCAGACAATCCGGACGACATGTTAGAGTCGAGATCAGCAGCCGGTCCTTTCACTGCCGTCAGCCCCCATCTCTTCCACGATGTCAACAATAACATTTTCAGCTTTGCCTTATCCTTCAGCAACCAGTGGAAGGGAATGAGATAATTTAGGTTGATCAGCAACAATCCCATTCATTATTCAGTTGAGAAGGGTAAATGTCTTCATCCAACTTAGCTCTTTATTGGATAATCCTGGCCTTGTGCCCTTGTCTGATTGAGGCAATTATTCTTTGGTTGAAAATCCAAACTTGCTTGAACCTGATTTCCTATGTGACTTGAAGGCCTACTATGGATCCTACCAAGGCTGACTGCATGAACACAACGTTTATGTTCTAGTGTCAACACTTGAGTTTTGAGATTGTTTATTCTATATGCAATCTCAAGATGCGAGGAATCTCTTTCAGAGTATTTCTACCCTCAATATCCCTACCAACCTTCCAGCCATTCTTCTATTTCTATTGAAGCTCTTACAGAACACTAACCTAGAGAATAGAAAACCAGTTGCACTTAACTTGTTTAAAAAGGTGAATCCATAAACTATAGATTCTTTTCCCCCAACAGCAAAGATAGATCATACGACATAATTGTAACTTCATGAGTAAAACTTGCAAATCATAAATAGTACAACCAAAATGTTTGATAAAAAAAGCAAGAGTATCCCTAATAGACACTGAAATCAGATTCTCTAAAAGCTGCTGTTCAGATAACCAAGGGTTTCCCATCTATCAGGAACCAAATAAGCCAGCCATGACCACTTTGATTCCTAATTCTTTTCATCCTATAGTTCAAAGAGACGGTGGTTGAATTCACCTAATGCTCTTTAAACAGCTTTAAAATTGAACAATATCTTTTTTTTTTTGGATAAGTGCTTATTGAATAAATCTTTCTTTAGTGCTCTTAAATGGAATGTTTTTTTTTATACTTTATAACACTAAGATATGCAAGGACCGACTACAATTTGCAATTCTCACCTGCAAATAAGTATGGATGAGCTCTGATCTTTCCTTGCGGGTGATTAGATTAAAAATTTGTTCATAATAAGTCGATTAATCATAACCTATTCGATTTCAAGGTTAAGCACTGAAATCATTATATATAGTACCAGTTCTGTAACTAATGATATCCTGGCCGTTCTACTGGTATTCACAACATACTATGTTTCTTGTTTTGAACTGTTACTGTACTACCATGCTGATTCTCTTCTCTGATTGTTTGTAAAAACTTGAAATCAAAAACAAAATTAGGCGAGGGACCAAGGGAGTTATAATACTCTTCTTATGGATTTGAAAAGAAAAGAAACGTACTGAAGGAGAAATCATAGAAAAGTCCAATCTATCTAACAAAATATAACTGATTTTGAATTTCCCGCTCACCCTAATAAATTATCTCTAAAGTTTGGGATAAATACCATGTAGTGCCGGAGGCACGGGGACACAGCTAGTTAATTTATATTGAACTTGTTTCTTCTACAGGTCATTCCTTGATTCTTAGTTTAATATTTCAGTCGACCACAATACATACAAGTAATGAGAAAAAAAATATTTTAGATTAGTTAAAGTTGTATCTTTACAAATGTACCAGTAATTAGCCGTCCAGTTGTTTTCCACTCCAAGTATTCTAATATGTTAACTACTGTTTCCACATTACTTTTCACACATAAATTTAGTTGCAAAGTATAGGGCGACACACAAAATCACAGATCATATAAGAGCAAACTTGTACAGATTCTGTTCATACGCAGAAACATGCATAGTTTTCTTAGAAAACAAAATATATAAAAAAAAAAATAGAAAGATATATACTTAAATGCGTGTTTGTGTGAGAGAGAAATTATGAATAACCTTGCTGGTGTATTCCATCTCGGCGAATTTAAAAGCGATGCCGAGGCAACCGAAGAGTATGGAGACAAGAGAACAAGCATCACAGAATGGCTTCAACCGGAGATCGTAATCGGAATCTCCACTCGATATAACAATCGCGGATAGCTCCTCGAACGAATTCGCGATCGCCGATAAAGGCGTTCCAGAACCGGCGTCTTCGAATACGGCGTCGTCGTCATCCATGGCGGTGATTATTCGAGTGTTGGTCGTCCTTGACAATTAACAACATATTCTCATTTTGTAAAATTGATGTACCAAATTAAAGATAAACGTAAGCAAATTAGCAAAATTGGAACCAAAAAAAGGAAGTAGAAAGAAAAGAAAAGAGTAATGATTGATTGAGAGATAGATGGCCCTCACTTTACTCGCGCTTTGGAAAAAATTGAACGGAAGGCCATTGAAATTCAGGTTTTCCTAAGCTTGCGGAGTCTTCCCTCAACCAACAATTTGTACTGTTGACGTAGTATTATTATTATTATTTGGTAAATATACAAACGTTACAAAAGATATATACGTAAATCAATATTTACTTCGGAGGAGAGACGAGATTCGCACTGACGCCGTATTACATTTTGAAGGTTTTAGTAGTAGCTTTCAAGACAACCACATTCAACCCAATAGATTTGGGCTGCCTTTACTCCGGGTTTGGACTGGATCAACTATAAGCACAGGTATGAGGATATAATAACTGGTGGCCCAAATTAGAAAGAAACAAGGATATAATACTTAACTATGCCTGGTAGAATATGTTTGATTTCTGACTTGTGATCTTACTACATTACTTTGGATGGATATTTGTCTTTTACTACACATTATTTAAACGAGAATTGGATACTCGAGTATTAAATTTAAGGTTCATGGCCCCTGTATATAATGGAATTTTATTAGTAGAGAAGGTAATTGGTTTGTTAGGTGAGGGGGGGATTGAGAAGAAAGTGTTCACAATAACTCTAGATAACACATTATCAAATAATGGTTTGGTAGATGTTGTGAAGAGAGTATTTTACTCTGTCAATGAGATTATTTTTTTTCATTTGCGTTGTGGTACACACATATTATCAACTTAATTATTCAAAGTCAAAATTTGTTGAATGTTTGCTCAACTCTCATTCAAGTGTAATAAGAAACTTCGCCAAGATGTTCCAACGAGATAGAACTCAACTTACTTAATGCTTGAGAAAGCATTGATATACAAACTTGCATTTTATCAATTACAATCGGTTGACTCAAATTTTAAGGATTGTCCCACATAGGAAGAATGGATGGAGGTTGAAAATTAAGATAGCTAAAATTTTCAAACCTTTCCATGATATCACAACCTTTTTCTCCAGAACTCAATACCCAACATCTTATCTATATTTTCATGGGGTGTGGAAGATTCAATCACTTATTTACGAGGAGATGGAAGATCCTAATAGCATTTTATATTCCATGACAATTGAAATGAATGTCAAGTTTGAAAAATATTGGGAGTGCTATAGTTTGGTGTTATCATTTGCCATCATGTGGAATTTGTTTTTAAGAAATTATATCCAAGGACATACAATGAAAGGATAAAATCTATCCGTGATAAGTTGATTGACCTTTATTATAAGTTCGACTTATTCTTCTATATCTGGTTCATCTTGTTCAACCTTTTACGGTTGTGATAATAAAGATGATATGGATGTAGGAGGGAAGCTAATATATGTATTTTATACTTACTTGGTTATGTTTACCTATTCTGGAAATTGTGTAGGAATTTGACTATTTTTTAAGTCAAAAATATGGTTCCGACCGAAGTAAGTAACAATTAAAATCTTATTTGGAAGAGAATAGTCTTCACCAAAAGATGACTTTAGATGTTCTTAGTTATTGAAAAGTAAATAGAACTCGATACACAGTCTTATCAGTTATCGTTCGAGACATTCATTCTGAGTATTCCAATTACTACTGTTGTTTCAAAATCGTGTGTTTAGTATTGGAGGGCATATTATAATCGAGTAACGTAGCTTGATTATGCCTGAGAATACGGAGGCTTTATTGTGCACTCGGAATTGGTTGTATGGCTCGGATGGTAAATCTTAAAACTTGACCAAGTTAAATATTAAAATTTTATTATTTAGACTTTATTTATAGTTATTGATATCGTATTTGTTTTTATAATATATATAGCAACTAGACATGAAGAATTGATCATTGACATCGAGTCTATACTTATCTATACAAAGAATTTTGATGATTAATATTTGGTGGTAGTGTAAGTGTTTGTAAGTAGCTCTACAACTCACTTGATCAAAAACTCAATATATAGGTGTACTTTCCTCCCTACTTTATTTGAAATTACTCCATATTTCAAATAAAGACATTTTAATTACTCCATATTCTAATACCAAATATATAGGTGTGTCCATAACATCATCAGTTTTACATCGAACCAGATCTAGTTAAATTATTAATTCTCACCTTAAGCTACTAGCTTAATTAATTCCAGGGAAAGCTAGGACTAGAATTTTTATCCCTGCAGACTTTAGCGAATTAAAATAGCTCTTGATGAGCTGTACTCACCATCTTTTGTTTGTACTACTACCATCACCATGCATGCATATGAAGGGGCAAAAATCTTCATATCATGAAACCAGCAACTAGCTAGAGACTAGAGTGGAGCATGGTAATGAAAAGGCCATGTCACGTTTTGGGTTAGAAATTAAGGAAATTAAATGCATGTGTCATGTGGCGCCATTCATTCTTCGCTAGGATTAAACCGTTATAATTGGGTAGATGGGCCAACAAGGGTGTTGACTTTGCAATGTGAGTGTATTGATGCGAACTTCATACTAGACCGTAAGAAATAGTCACACATTATTTGCAAATGCAGCTTGGTGTAGGTTAATATAGAGCTAATTAGCTTCTTTCCTTGAATAACTAATTTTTCAAGCCGGGTCAAACGAGTTAAAATTTGTATCATACCCTATATTGTTTCAATCTTTTTAGAAACTTTTTCTGGTGCAATCATGGCTCCCAAAACTCCAACATTTATAGGGCGTGAGGGTTTTAGACTTATTAACAGAGAGTAGCTAGCTACTTGCACTCTCTTTAACTTGTCTGGAATAATATTGTTGTTACAATTATTGGTATATGCGGCTAGGGTAGCTAGATAGTTTGCATGGTTAGGATGAATGAGAATAAATCAGTTCCAAATATAGGTGTATACATATATGCAATGAGAAGCGATCGAATTTTCTATTTTTAGTTTTTTCTTAGCTTGTATTATTATCTAGCTGATGATAGCAAAGCTAGGGGAAGATGGAGGACACTATTGGCCTATTTGATTTGAGAGGAATTTTAAAAGGAAAGCTCATTCTTATTTGTTTAGTTACTTAAACGGAAGTGAAATGAATATTCTAGTGAAAAGCATAATCATATATTTAAAAGAATGCTTAATCTATTGACATTAGTAAAAATTCATCAGTTTCACAAAAAGAGTTTTATTTACAAAATTTATAAATTTTAACAATAAGTTTTTCTTTTATAATTTACACTAAATATAATGAGTACTCGCACCGTTCTCAAAAGATGAACAAAGTATAATTTTCATAGATATTAAGAAAAATAAAAAATATAGATGAAATAGAGTAAAATAATTTTAAATTTATTCTTAGGGACTCTACAAAATTATATAAAGTGATAAATATATATTTTTTATATTAATAAACTCCACTAAATGATAGTGTTTGATAACCTCTTATTGCCCTTATCTCTTTTGATAAATTTGGGAATTAAGATCTGAATGATTATGATGTCTTAATAAATTAGATCATCTGAATGGTTATGAGGTCTAAATCTAAAAAATTATTTTATAACTAAAAAGTAAGTTGTCTCTTAATGACACTATTTTACTATTTTAAAGGGTAAAATTTTATTTAATAATTTTAAATATTCAATTTAATAAAAATGAGTGCATAATATTGAATATATTTATCTAAAAATATTATCAAATTTTTTTTATTAAGAGGTACCTCTTAATTATTAAGATTTCATTTTTTGTCTTACCGATTAAGAGGTATTCAGATATAACAAAAAAACAAACAAACAACATCATGCCTCTTAGTGAATAAGAGGCAGTCCATTAAGAGACAATTAAATGTAAACAAACAACACCTAAGATGTTTGATAAAATCTTTGACAACCTCTTTTTACCTCTTAAAATAAAAGATATTGAGGCAACTCTTTTTATAAAAAAGAAACTATTCCTTACTATTTTAATTTACCCTAATTCCCTCACTATCATAATTTCATTTTTTAATTTTTTACTTCATTTCTTTCACCACAACCACCGCTGTACACAACCACCCACCACCACCACCGCCGCCACTCACCCCCACCCTTCACCCCCACCACAACGTACCACTCACCACCACCCACAACGAAGCACCACGTATACTCACCACCAGTGGCGAAGCTATGGTAAAAATGTGGGGTCTTAAATTTTGAAATCACTTAAAAAAAATTTTTTACCCCACTCAGATTTTTTTTTTTAAATTAGAGATATCCAAGCGGCCAAGCCTCAGTCCTAAATCTCATACATCAATATTTATTCAGCACTTCAACCACAAAATAGAGAGAGACGGGGCAAAGTCAAATCGCAAAAAGCAAAAGCCAAACCGTGAACCATCAAAGCCTTTCGCGAGTGGTCGGAGTGGGTACTGGTGACTGGCGAGCCGAGAGTGTGGAGACTGGAGTGCGACTCTATTCTATTGTGACTCTCTCATACCAGCCTTGTCTTGCAGTAATGTAAATTACTCTCTTCAATTTCTCCAACCTCGCTTTTGTTTTTCGTAAATCAATTGTGATTTCCCCCTTTTGTTAGTATTATTAAATTGGATATTTGGATGTATTAGTCTAACCCGAAAGTATATTAAAGTATTAAAAAAAACTGGCTTCGGGGCGCTGTCCCCGAACCCCCGTCAAATTTTTTATAACTTACTAATAATTTTGATCCCACTGCTAGAACTTCCTGGCTTCGTCACTGCTCACCACCCTCTACCACCACCAATCCACCAACACCCACCACCCACCACCCACCACCCACCCACCCACCACCCACCCACCCACCCACCCACCACCATTGTCATAATTATTATAATATTTTATTAGATTTAAAATAGTTTACCAGTTACACATTGTTAATGATTTTAGTTGAATTAATTATTTAATATTTATTATATCTTTATCTGATATTAGGATAAATTAGAAAAATGTTGTATTTAGATATACAATAAATTTTGGTTATCAACTCTTTTACATTTAATCTATGCTTTAAAAAGAGCCTATATTCTATACATAATCTCTATTTTAATAAGCTCTTACTACACAGTTTTATTAAACACTATTTTTAGAGACAAATAAAGTATTTAATTTAGTAATAAAAATATGATAGTGAAATTATGTTATTATATTACGATTATCAATATAAAAAGAACTTTCTTGGGAAATAATTTTGTCCAGCAAAAGAAACTAATTTTCATGTAATAAACGGAATAACAATTTTTTCTTTCTTTTGGGTGCTAGTAACAATGATTTTCAGTTTTGGTCATAAGGAATAAAAATATATAGGCTATATATAGTTTTATATATCAGCGATCTCGTTTAATTATAGTTCTCTACTTAAATCAGAAAAAATCCTTAAAAAAAAACAACTTAATTTTAAAAGATAAAATTATGTTGTTTTATATTAAGTAGCTAGTGTTAATCAAACTGATTAAGACATGTCATTAGGGTAACTTTCCCATTTAATAAAACTTTTATTGTAAGATCTAATTGAATACAAAACCATACCTATAATACTATATATACGTACCTAAAAAATATCTCAGAATCTAAACTTGGAGTGTACAGAAGTTTGGCATGTATGAGAATTAGTTAAACTTAATATTAGGTTTGAAACTAGAAAAAACAAAAGAAAAAGGAAATAATGTGTAGGACAAATTCAAGATATCCTTAAGAGTCCATCAAGCTACATTTTATCAACATTCTAATTATTTTTATTTATTTATATAATTAAAAGTAATTTTATTTTAGAGAGTATTAATTTTCCTTGCTTTCTTTTTTACTATTCCCTCTCGAATTTCCTAAATCTAATATAGCCTAATATACCTCCACGACAATCGATGGGTGGTTAAGCACTATTATAGCTAGAAAATGACTGATCACTCCCACCTATAGATTTTGTATGTCTACAAAAGACACGCAGAATATATATATATATATATATATAGGAGAATGATCCATAGTATCTATTTATTATGGATCAAAAAGTGACATATAACATCTATACCATCGATTTAACAAATGAATGGTAGTGATTTAATTTGTAAATACGCCGTCCGCTAGTTATTCTAGCGGACGTGGTTAATCAAAAATTAAGACTCTTATGCCTCCATTTATGCCCAGCTGACTAATTCAAAATAATAGCATAAGCAGCATCCGCTAGTCTTACTAGCGGATGGTAAGTTCAAATTCTTCTCACAGTCCCAATACATCAACAGTTAATCAACATTGATGACATTATCTTCATCCTCCAATCAGAATGCCCGTCTAGTTCGTAAACCAAAAACTGATTTAATTGCCTCTTCATCCTCTTTGTTTTATATGTTGGCAGGTGGTGATGGACAATCTCTTTGTGGTGGGAGGGTCATAAATGTCAAGTGGGGAGAATACACTAAAAGAATTGATATTGATGAAACTGCGATTGCAATCAAAGAGGCAATTAAATCAGGCCCGCTCTTATACAGGCTTGTATGAACCGCAGGACCAACAAACTCATTCATACCCTGAATATTGGGTACAACCTCCTCCGCATTCTCCCCTGTTGGATCTTAATTAGATTCAACATTAATTACAAAGACAAAAGTACTAGCTAGTACTCTATTTTATAGAATGGAGGGATAGATGATCCGAGTAGTAATTAATTCCAATAACATCGTGAAAATGAAAATAAAAATGGGAAAATCTTAATTATTTAATTTGTTCGTCTTAATTATACCACATCGATAGAGGTGGAATTAGGAGGGCAGGGGGGTCATCCGACCCTGATAGATCGGCAGTCCAGACGGAACTAACATCGATAGAGGTGGAACTAGGGGGGTAGGGGGGTCATCCGACCCTGGTAGATCGGTGGTCCAGATTTAAACTAGGGATGAGGTGAGGGTGAAGGTGAGGTGAGGTGAGGTGGAGGTGGGGGGGAGGTGGTGGGGGGGCGGGCGGGCGGGCGGGCGGGGGCGGGGGTAGCCAACCAGCCGTCAAGAACAGAGCTTCTGTCATAGCCTTCGCCATGACGCCGCCTCCGGTCTTTTTCTTTGGTCTCTTCTTCGTTGCAGGTTTGCTTCTTTTCTTTTTTTTTTAAACATGAAACGACGTCGTTTCATTAAAAAAAATTATATCATTTAAGAATTAGGGATTTTAATTTTGTCTCTCTCAATCTTCAGTCTAACAGTCTTCCGTTTCTCAAGTCTCACATCTGCGTCTGCTCTGTAGCCTCTGTTCCTGCGGCTCAATCTTCAGTCTTCCTTAATCATCCCTGTCGCTGTGTCGCATTCTCTTTCCTCGGCTGGTGCTGGTAAGTTTTTTTTTTGTAGGTACATAATTTATAAGTAATTCTTTAGTTGATTATTAAGTGTTACTATTGTTTTTTTAATTTTTTTGGAGAACAGTGTTTTTTTGTCAATGTGCGCATGAGTGACCGAATCTAAGTGTTCATATGAAATTCAATCTAATTATCTAATGAAAATATAACTAAAAATATTGAAATAAAAATATGGTGTTATTGTGTTAGAGATTGAAATATTGAAATCATTAAGTTCCTAGGATGATTGAAATTTAAAAAACTACATTTAAAATATTTGAACTTCGGAGTGCAGATTGCTAAATATAACATTTACACCCAACTAACTATTGATGAATAACAGAAAAAAAATAAAAATAGAGCCATTTTTGGTTCAAACACAACCAATCTTTAATTGATTAGGTTAATTGATGAAATTATAATGAAATGTTTGAATAATTGAATTGATGAATGATGAAATTATTATAAAATGTTTAAATTGATGAAATTTATTGATTAGCAATTGATGTTTTTATTTATATTAGATTATAGATAAATACTTGATTAAACGACACCTTTTGATAAGAGATGTGAACAAGAAGTTTCGAGAAAACTAGTGTATAAACTAAGTGAAGTATAGTTCAAATGGATGGCTTTTGTATAATCAATTGTATTATGTGCTTGTTATCTTTGGAGGTAATTTTTGTTATCAGTTAGTGCGCATTCATATTTCGAAATTGTGGTTTGTAGATATGGTATTTTGGTTCTATCACAAACTTTTGTTTCATAACTTAAAAAGACTTTTTGCTGATAAAAATAATAATAATAATTAATTACCAAGTTTCGAAGCAGGTGATGATATTAATAATTTTGAACCGTTTGATTTAAAATTTTTGACTTCCCTATAAAAATATTGTGATTCCGACATTCCTCATCAATCTACTTTATGGATAACAACATTTTAGATCTTCAAATTCAAAAAGATGACAATTTTCTATTGTGGTGTCATTTTCAGGCCAGGATGTCAGTTTCATTTTATTTATTTTTCCAGATCCTCCTTTTTTATATATATATATATATATATATATATATATATATATATATATATATGGGGTCCTTATAATTCCTAGAAGACCACTTGCGTTTCAAGTGTGATTGCCCTTAAATTAATTCTAAGGCCCCTCTAACCTCAAACGAATAGGAGGAGTAGGACTAGCCAGCACCGATTAATTAAGATGGTGTGACTTGTGAGTCCATGTAGAAGGAGTATTATATAAATATGGTTTAAGACCAACCAAATAGTCGCACGTCTCGACCTCAATGGACCACTTAATTACTCCACTCAGTTCCTCCGTGGACCCCATTAATTATATAGCCCACCCCCACTTACGTACAACTCTCTCTCACTCACTCACTCACTAAAATCATCATCATATCTTTAATTTGGTTTGTATATTTCAATCATTAACTCACTAATAGAAGCTTAATTTGTGTTTGGGAGTCTTTTAGTTAAAAAAAAATAAAAAAATTAGACGAGAGAAATGTTGGCTTTCTTTTCTTCAACTTTTTGAGTGAGAAGAAATTTTTAACTCCTCATCCACCTCCAGCACTTTAGTTTCTTCTCTTAAAAAATGATCCTGATCACCCTTTTTAATTAATTAAATTTGCTTCTTGCATTGCATTGCATGTGTGAGTGAGTATTCAATTCATCCGATCCGCATGGATTGTAACTTGTGAGGTGGTAAACAAATAAAGATAAGCAGTATATATTAGGGAGATTGGAGAGAAGTTGACATCTGTCAAGACGTAGTTTGTCAGGTTCGAGTAGGCCTTAATTAGAAGATGCTTTCCATGCATGCATATATATTTTCACTATGACATGACGTACGTACACTTGCATGTGCTCCTTTCTCATATTGTTTTTTGTTTCTTATTCCTTAAGAAAGATATATGCCTCCCTATATGATGTCCCTAGCTTTCACCAAACTACATATTAATTAATTAATCAGAAACATACTAATAAAATCTTTTCTTTTCTCGCGCGGGGGAAGGGTATAGAGTAACAAAATTTGTGTGTACACTACACCCCTATATATTTTTAACTTCACGACGCTAATTTTATTTTAAAACAAACTTTGACCTGACTATTTATTCCCGAACCATATATACAGCAATCATAATGAACATATATGGTTGAAAGCAATATAATTAAGAATTTTTATTCTTATTTTTCAAACTGCATAAAAAGTTATTAGTTTACATTAATTATACTAGTCTTCCAAAACTCGATCAGGAATAAAATAAACAAACTTCATCTTAATAACAATTTAATTCATTTTAAATCAGTTCAATTTCTTAATTTCATCTACAAAATTTTGTACGTTAACTAGTAATTTTAGATGCACTTCGTAACAAATTTATTTATTCTCCAAGCTTGTTAAACAAACAATCACAATGTACGTACCATAATCTTAATTATTCCCAATCACGGGCCTATACTAACCGAGTCCGGCAGTCCAACTTGGGCTGCCCGACCCATTTCTCAACACCCGATCGACCCAATCCTCTTCAATTATTAATTGTTGACTCACAAAATTAAGTTACTGTGCACGTATGTGAATGGTGAAAATCTTCATGCCTCTGCAGCCTATCTATCTATAAATAATGAGGTTGGGGAGGAGGGGGGGTTCATTTTAATTATACGAAGCACTAGGAAAACTGACTGAATGACTAATAAGATGCAGGAGAAGAAAAGTAGCAGTGTCGAAAGGACAAAGGGTGGAATTGTCACCATGCCTTTCATCTTTGGTAAGCTTTAATTTGAATTCTTGAATACTAGCTTATAGTGATTTAATTTGTAAAGTTGATATGGTTTTTAATTGGTTATATATGATGATCAAATTGTATGTGCAGCAAATGAAATATGTGAGAAGTTGGCGGTGGTGGGATTCTCGGCTAACATGATTAGCTACTTAACTCAGCAGCTACACTTGCCCCTCACAAAAGCTGCCAATACGCTCACCAATTTTAACGGCACTGCAAGCTTGACGCCGTTGCTTGGGGCATTCATAGCTGATGCATATGCCGGACGCTTCTGGACTATAACAATTGCTTCCATTATTTACCAAATAGTAATTGATATGACCCTCTTTAATTCTCTCTCTCTCTCTCCATTCCCTGCACTAAATTAACTACATAAATTAATTATTTTTTTTTCTAATATATAATAGGTTTATTTAGTCCCAAAACTAGCTAGAGACATATTAAATAGAGCTTTAGTGTAAGTATTTCTTATGCATATTATATAGTAATATTTTTGGTTAGACATCATTTTATAGATGATATTTTGTTCTAGCATATGTAGTATAATTAATTAAGATTTGGTTAGGATCGATCGATGTAAGTAGACATAATTTTTAAACAAGATTTTTTTTGTTCTACCGCAAGTCCAAAAGTTAGAGATTTGGTGTTGACTCTTAATTATTTTTGTGTATATATTAAATTAAATTTGAATTTTATAATTGTAATACATGAGTACATTGAATATGGCAGGGGATGATAAGTTTGACAGTATCGGCAGTACTACCAAAGTTAAGACCTCCGCCATGTAAAGGTGATCAAGTGTGCCAAGTAGCCAATTCCGGGCAACTGGCAATACTTTTTGTATCACTTCTGATAACCGCGATAGGATCCGGCGGGATCCGACCCTGCGTAGTTGCATTCGGAGCGGATCAGTTCGATGAGAAGGACCCTAAACAAAAGACTGCCACATGGAAATTCTTCAATTGGTATTATTTTTTCATGGGGGCATCCATGCTTGTGGCAGTGACCGTGGTTGTTTATATTCAAGACAATGTTGGATGGGGATGGGGCCTTGGTACTCCAACAGTGGCAATGGCTCTTTCAATTATTGCCTTCGTTATTGGATATCCACTTTATAGAAATATGGATCCTGCGGGCAGCCCGTTTACCCGATTGATTCAAGTGTGCGTGGCTGCTTATAGGAAGAGAAATCTGGCAATGGTTTCTGATCCAAAGTTACTGTATGAGAATGAGGAACTGGATGATTCTATATCTGTGGCTGGAAAGCTTATGCACACTAAACATATGAAGTAAGTCTCTCTCTCTCTCTCTACTGACTATTAATTAATTAATTACAGAGTTGGCAATATATTGAATGGATAAGAATTTGAAATAACGAGTAATTATTGGAGGAAGGTGCATTTAGGGATAAGGAAAGATCCTGAGGGGCAAGTGGGGCAGTTGGTACACAGTTTCGATTGTCCATTTTCAAGTGACAAAAAGTACCCATGTAAAGGGTGGCACAGCTGCTGTCTTCATTGGATTTGGCTCTCTTATAAGTTTACAACTTTTAATATTTTTTAGGGCAGTTCTGTGATAACCGTTCATTGTATTAGGTCACCTCTGTACTTTATGGAGTCACCCCCTTCGGCTATAATGGAGCATATATACGTAGCTAGATACTGCCAACTTAAATTAATTGATTTCTGACCAATTCTATTATTAGAATGTGAAGAAAATTGTTTTGTTGCAACTTGCTAGCTGCATGCAATTCATAATAGTGTTCCGATTAAGTGTACTGATGCGTCGGCAAAATAGTACTACGTACTACCTAGCTACGTCCAAAAGTACTGTCCTGGCAACTTTTTAAGTATTCTTTATAAAATATATCAAGATTTAAAATAGACACATAAAAAAAGGGACCAAGTTCATGGACCTCAAGTAGTGATGCATGTTATATAGGATTCCAACACAACTGTAAGACACAACAGAAGACTAAACCAATTTAATAAATAGATATATTACTCCGTGCATCCTATGAAAGATTATTTAAGTATACTTTTCAGTTAAATTAATTAAGAAAAATTAAAAGTAGACGGCAGAGAATTTGAATGATGTATTTTAGACATCTTTTGGAAAACACTTTTTTTTTTTTTTTTTTTTGTATTTTAGACATGGAAATTATTGATTTGCTTTCTCTTTGTGTGTTTTGGTACGCAGATTTTTGGACAAAGCGGCGATTGTAACTGCAGAAGACAACATCAAATCCTCGGAAACAGTACCAAACCTTTGGAGACTAAACACAGTTCATCGAGTTGAAGAATTAAAAACAGTGATCCGAATGGGACCAATATGGGCCGCAGGGATCCTCCTCATCACTGCATACGCCCAACAAAGCACATTTTCCCTCCAACAAGCCAAAACCATGGACAGGCACCTCACCAATTCTTTCGAAATCCCAGCCGGCTCCATGTCGGTCTTCACCTTAACCTCCATGCTCACCACTATCATATTCTACGACCGCATTTTTATCCCCGTCATTCGTCGCTTCACCGGTATCGAGCGCGGCATTTCCTTCCTTACCCGCATGGGAATTGGCTTCGCCATTTCAATTCTAGCAACCTTTGTTGCTGGTTTTGTGGAAATAAAGCGAAAGCAGGCCGCCTCGGACTCGGGCCTCGTCGATAAGCCTCATGACATTATTCCCATACCTGTTTTTTGGCTGGTGCCGCAGTATTGCCTTCATGAGGTTGCTGAAGCCTTTATGTCTATAGGGCACCTTGAATTTTTCTATGACCAGGCACCGGAGAGCATGAGGAGCACTGCAACTGCATTGTTTTGGATGTCGATTTCGGCTGGGAATTACTTTAGTACCGTTTTGGTTTCAATGTTGCACAAGTTTAGCGCAGGGCCGAATGGGTCGAATTGGCTTCCGGATAGTAATTTGAATAAGGGAAAGTTGGAGTATTTTTACTGGTTGATCACATTGTTGCAAGTTGTGAATCTTGCTTACTACCTTTTATGTGCAAAATTCTATACTTTCAAGCCCATTCAGGTTCAAACCACAAAGGGTGGTTATGTGAAGGAAGATGGAGTTATCGAGCTAGGGAGCCGCGTTTAGTTTAGTTCTAAATTCTAATGTGGTGCTCTTAAAATATATAGAATGTATACAATATTTATTACTCCCTCTGTCCCATGATAAAAATCCTTATTATTATTTTGGGTAGTCTCATGTTAAATGTCCATTTTCCTTTAATAACCAAACTTCTACACATATTTTTCTATTATACCCGTAGCATTAAATATCTCATACTTTTCTTATTCTAATTTTTTCTCTATATTTAATGACATTATTATAGGTAATTTTGTCATTTTATTCATGTTCTTAATATGCGTGAAAAGTCCACCAAAACTTTTATTCTGGGACAAATGGAGTAATATAATATATGTTGCGTCATTGGACTTTTAATTACGTTCCAAAAAATATGAGCAAAACAAAACACAACAAGAAAAGGTGGTTATTAATAAATAAATAAACATGCATGGTCATGTATCAATATTTGTTAATTAGTATGGAGTCCATTGCAACATATATAGATTTCTAAAATCAGTAACCCATAACAGAGTTAGTCGTTAGCCATTTGAATCAATTGCATGTCCAAACTGGTTTGCAATTCTGATTAAAATATAAATTAATAATATTATATACTTCCTTCTATTCAGATTAAATGACGTTTTAGAGAGTTTAATTTTATTCTATATAAGTGTCGTTTTGGAATTTCTATGCAATATTGCACTATTTTTTTCCTAATTTATCCCTCTATTTAATATGCTTAGTAAATGCAATTGTGGAGAGAGAAATAATTAATTAGGGACAATTGTGGAGAATGAGAAGAGATAATTGTGGAGAGAGAAATAATTAATTAGGGACATAAAAGATATTTTATATTATTTTTTAATAAGTGTGTTTAACTCTAAAATATCATTTAATCATAATAGGAGGGAGCAGAAGCAAGTCCAAACTGGTTAATAAATACTACTCCATTTGGTCAGTCGGTCCATTTGGTGAATTTTGTTTTCTGAAAGAAAACATTACACTATCCAATAAAATGCAGATTTTCAGGAACACGTACATCACCCCCAACCTAATAACTGACAAGCACGTCCACCCATTCCATTATTTAGAAAATTGTGTCATTCCACTATACTATGCAAATTAGAGAAAAACAACAAAACAAATGCAACGATTTCCATTTTGCAGTATTAAAAGTTTTTCTTATAATATAAAAAAAAAAAGAAAAGGAAAAAGGAAAAAGAAGTAAAATTATCCTAAAACATATGATTGAGATTGAATTGTTTAGTTTCTCATATGAATATGTTAAGTATTCCCTCTCCCGAATTATTTGTTATTTTAATAAAAAAAAAATTATTCCATAATATCTATTTTTTTAAGATTTCAATGCATTTTTTTCTATTGTTTTCCAAATTTGCCCTTTTACCCTAATTGTTGATAGTCATTAAGCATCCTTTTCATATTCTCATCAATAAGGATTCACGCCTATTTTTTCCTCAATTCTCTTCCACTCATACTCTCTCTTTGCATACTCTTTTGGGTATTGGAGCCGTTGCTTTCTCTCTCTCTCTTCAATTAATCATTGTTTCTCTTCAAACTAGATCCTTTTCATATTCTCACCAACTATTTTGTGGGATTTTGGTGGAAAACAAAAAAGTCAGCACAAAGGATATTTTAGTATTTTTGTCATACATATTGGTATCTGTGTGGAACTCTAAAACAATAGATAATTCGGGACGGAGAGAGTATTAAATACTACCATGTATTTTGTAAATAAAGATTATTTTATAAAAAATAATATATATTACCAATATTTATATCAATTTTTTATTATATTACGTTCAGTAAATATTAATGATAATATTTTTA
The DNA here is from genome assembly GCA_020205605.1 of Panax ginseng. NCBI lineage: Eukaryota > Viridiplantae > Streptophyta > Magnoliopsida > Apiales > Araliaceae > Panax > Panax ginseng. Next base: position 136,999,888 of record CM035135.1, on the reverse strand, counting down.
GAGATGTGTATACTAAATTAGACTACCTAAAATTCCTATTAATCTGATATTTCGTCCAATGTTCTAAAGATTAAACTAATTCAATGAAAAAGAATTATTTTTTATTTAATTTATATGCTGAGTTTAAATAAATATATATCCTTTCGAAAATATAATATAATAACTAAGACTAGAACTATCGTACGTTATTGCATGAAATTTTAATTTTATCGCAATTATTGTTATGACTTAAATTTTCTTTTATTTTTTGTAGAACTTATTAAATGTTGAAACGAGAAATTGAGCCATCTTCAATCTAATATAGTGTTTGTTAAATCAATATTATTTTTCAATATTCCATATGATTTTATCAGAGTTTATATATATTGAATTTGAATACTACAGTGCCGGTAAAGTTTCAGGCTGCCATGCAAAATCAGAATATCCGAAAACTATATCCGGATAATCAAATAATCCGTCAAGCGACACATACTCGCCGCTGTTGTTCTTGTTATAATTATTATTATTATTGCAAACGTCATCACCAAATCTAAAATCAAATGAGTCATAACCAGAGATCTGTTCGGACGAGTCCGACGCAACTCGGACTAACTCGGTCTCTAACTGCCTTTCAACCGATGACCTCGAGGGAGGGAGACCTAATTCATCATCGGAAGCTTCAAAAAGGTACCCAAGATCCGTCTGAGAAACTCCGGAAACTGACGCCGAATCCACGTCCTTTACCGTCGCCGGCAAGGAACCAGAAATCTCCTCTTCAAAACTCTTCATAAACGAGTCGAGATCCTGACTAGCGGTACAAAGGTCAGAATCATCTAAGATGTCAAGAAGGTTCTCTTTGAGTCTCTTCACCTCAGACGAAGCCAACTCCGACTCCTCCGATTCGTCTCGGACTCGCTTCATGTAACTCGGACCTTCCATAAAGGGAACCGAAAACGGAAAAGGGAAAAGGTATGGTAACTAACGTAGAGTTGTTTATAATGGTATGTTGTGGTGGAGGCAAATGAAGTGTGAAGTTTATATAGTGGACAATGAGGAGAGAGAAATAGGGAAAGGAGAGATCAGAGAGAAACGTGGAGAGAGAGAGAAGGGGGAGTGAGTGAAATGACGTAAGGAGAGGCGCGTGGGAGAGAAAAGTTCGGCCATCACGGACATCGCGACTTTTGCTTTTTCCTTCTCTTTTCCATTTTTATGCTTGTTTAAATTGGATATATTTCAAGTCCGTTTCGGTCAATCACGACTTGGCTTTCGAATTTCTACCATTTCCATTCTTAATACTCAAACTCAATTCTAAACCCGAAAAATTAAGGGACTCAAATATGAGTGACGTACTCCACCCATTATTTTTAAAGAGAATTTTTTTGTTTTTTTATTTGTCGTTTATAAATTTTAATAAAAAAATAAAAAAATAATTTTTCTATTCTCTCTTATAATTAATACTCACTCATCTTTTTAATGAATTTTGAAAGGTTTTTTCTCTAGTAGAGTAGTAGTCAAGTACGTTATGCTAACCTTATTGCTTTAGCCTTGAATCACGGGAACAATCTTTATTTTTTCAGCGGAGAAGTCAGAAAATTTTAGTAGTGGGATCAAAATTATTAATTAATTACAAATGATTTGGCAGGGTTTGGGGCTGCTCTTTCGAGTCAATTTTTTTTTTAATATTTTATATTTTCAAGTATATATATATATATATATATATATATATATTATAGTGAAAATATAATGACTAATAATATATAGTATATATACACTATATTAACTCATAATAGACTTTTTTAATTACAACTATTTATAAAGTAAGTAATTCATTATTTATTTTTAAAATAATATAAATTACATTATTATTTAGTTTAAAATATTATAGAAGCGAGATACATATATTGAGAGGATATGAGTTATATGTGGTTAAAATTTGATTGACAAAGTTATAAAATTTTAATTTGACCCCGTATAATAGAAAATTTATAAAATTTTAGTGGGATTAATTTATATATAATACTCAAAATTTTTAAAATTTACCTTATATTATAAAATAATTTTTTTTAATAGGGTCGATTGATCCCACAAAGGTCTATGTGGCTTCGCCACTGATTGTTCCTACTAAAAAAGAGGAAAGATTAGATAAATTACTCTATCTTGATAAGAAAAATTATGAGTAAAATAAGAAAGAATAATTGTGTTTTTTAAAAAAAAATATTTTAAAATCACATACTATATGTAAAAAAAAAAAGAAAAAAGAGAGCATTATTTAAAAGTAAATATCGCGATCTCCTAAAATTTTGTTCAACTTATTTTAGGGAATTGATAGCCTCCAACAATTATTGATTAGTTCCATAAGGCAAGCCAAACATATTTTCGTTTTAGAAAAAAAATTGTTCTAATTTATTTGTTATTTATAATTTTTTAGAAAAATAAATTATTTATTTTTCTATATCACCCCTACCTTTTTTCATTGTCTCAAAAAATTATCTTTCTTATATTAATAATTTTTAACTTTCCATAAAAAAATAGTGATAAAATTTCAAATAAATTTTAATTATTAAATAATAATATTAAATAATTTTCTTAATTTATATACAAAAATTTTAAACCTTAATCTTTTAATACCGGCTAAATAGTACTCCGAATAAGTTAAAGAAGTGGAGACGGCATGCAAATGACGCACGAGTAAACCTGCTACCTCCACGTTGCTTTTGGTTTGGGAGCATTTTTCTCGTTTTCCATTGAAGCGTCGAGAGTTGACGACTCCTCACATTACATCTAGCTAGATTATTGACTGCTTCTACACATACCGGTTTATTGGATAGGTATAGATATTTTTCTATTTTTATTTTTTTATTTATGATTTTTAAAAAATATATATAGTGTTTATTCAAATAGAATTTTTTTATAAAATATAGTGTTTTAGGTGTAATTTATATATATACTCAAATTACACCTAAAACTATATACAAATTACACCTAAAACATTATATTTTATAAAAATTCTTGTTGTAATAAATATTATACATTTTGTGGGAGTCACAAACAAAAAAAATAAATTAAAAATGTCCAATATTCTGTCCAATAATAATGTCAGCCAACTTATTCAGATTATATATTGATTAATTTGGTTCCCTAGGTGGGCCCACGTGCTAGGGCTGTTGATTGGCCGGAAAATATTTTTGATAAAAAATATATTACATCATATATAAAAAAGAAAACAATAGTGTGACGTCCCCAAAATAGGTATACATCACCCATTTTGAGTCGTCAATAACATGGTACAAAAACAACTACAACTTTATTAATACAACATGAAAACTGTGAGTTTAAATACAAATATTGATGTCTAGACAATATTCACACCCAAAGAAGTCCTCATTACAATTATTGGTATATTATTTTATAAAAATGGTGAGGACTACTAAAATAACTTTCTAGAATCATCATTCTACACTCCGACTAGAACTCGCTACATTCTCACCTCCTGAGAAGAAAAATGGAACAAAAAAAAAAGGGTGAGCTCAACTAGCTCAGTAAAGAATATTATGACTAAGATAATATAGAACAAATTATCGTTAGTTTTCAACAGGAAAAAATCTGATAAAATACAATGTACAACAAGTTTCAAATCAATATTCAGCAATGAAAATAATAATTCATAGAAGAGTTACGTAGAGAATGAAATCTACTATAATCTATGAATTTAAAAGTCCATCATCAATATTTTATCCCCGTAACATCAACCAATATTTATCTTGAATCAAATATTCATCTTTTGCACCATGTGCCAAAAGATATTCATCGATCGCCATGTTCATCTCAATAATTGTACATCTTTGCACTACGGGCCAAAGATATTCATAAGAAAATCAACCATCTTTGCACTACAGGCCAAAGATATTCAGTAAAGAAAACGAATCCAGTGAAACAAAAGAACAAATATTAAGGATTCGTACTTTAAACAATTCGAGTTCAAAAATACTTCATTAATAATCATAGCGAAGTAAAATTCAAGAATGATCAAAACATGGATACAATCAAAGCTAGTATCCATAATACATATTTTGGATAAAAAAACAAAATTTTAATTTTTCTGTGAATAATGTCGTATACGTGAATAGTAACCCCGACACTAAAAGACAAGAATTTCACAAGAAAAATCTTACCAATAATCCGTCATAATGATATTAGAAGAAATAATATCATTTTAAAAAAAAAACAACATCCCTTACTCGAAAAAGCGCAGATTTCGATTAGAATATCGATTATAGTCTTTGAAGGAAACTTGACCATCAGATAACAACACTCAAAGTATCAAAATACTCACAAGAATACGCTCGATAATATAGAGAGAGAAAGAGAGAGAAAACTTCAGTTTCTGGTGTGTTTTTCAATTATAACCTAAGCACCCTATTTATAGGAAAATGCTTAGAATACCAAAGCAGAAAATTTAATAAAATATTAATATATAAATTAAGTTTTCTACGCCAACCTTTGAATCACCAAATTCAGCACCTTGCACATGTTTAATGAGGCCCACAAAATATTAAAAATGTTTTTATTAATAAAAATAATTAAAACTTCCAAAAATCAGTTATTTCGGAATTTCGAAACTTCGAAACTTCAATAATTCATAATAAATAGCCCTTTTGTCAGAAAAATTTGAACCTTATGTCTTTTCATATGAAATTTCATTCTCTACAACTTTGCAGAAGAAAATTTTTCTAAATTTCAAAAGTAAACCCGACCAAAATTCATAACCAAGCGATTTTTGTGCTATAATCAAATTTTCACCAAGAAATGGGCCCACAGATATGTTTAACATGTTTTAAACAACTTTTGCAACAAAAATACTCTTCCTCCTCATATATTCATATATCCCACAGTCATTGTAAAAATATCACCATTATTATATTATTAAAATATAATAATATATTTAAATGAATTGTTTTATCAGAAAAGATAAAATATCAATTTTTTAACAATTGTCACTTTAAAATTTTCTCCATCTATGTCCACATAAAATGAATATTTTCTTTATCATATAAATCAATAATTAATTATTCACAAATAATATTACAGAATCACAATATCGACAATCGTGCCGTTTCAGAAAGAGGGGCTTTCCAATAAGGATTTTTCCTTATGGGCCGCAATTAGGTGACCAAACCTCTCCTTAGATGTAACTTTCTAGACATTGCCAATAATGTTATCTAATAATATTATTCAAATAATATGAATTATTGATCCGATAATGAAAATATCGTGTAGTGATAATTATTGAAATAACAATAATATAAAATATCAACGTAGCAATTATTGAATCAATAAAATAAAATATTGAACAAGAATCATCGTAACAATTATCGAGTAGTGCCTTCACGTACGTAAGAATCAATAATTGGTGCAATCGCGGCGTCATCTTGTACTTTTTAACCATCGTATTCCAACAAGATTAACGATAACAACTACGTAGTTATTTATAAATAACTTATACTTGTCATTTTTTCATCCAATCGCCGTTATGGGTCCCATATAAGGTCAAGACCGTCGTATTTAATATTCCCCGATAGTAAGAATATTCCACAACCAAACGAATATTTTCGACAACAATGAATATTTTATACCACTTGCTTATTTAAAATATTTGTGCATTTTACCCATAACTAACCACATTAATTAAATCAAGCCTTACTATTTCAAAATAATAAATAGAGGAAAATTTAATTTTATTTATAATAAACTGGGGTCTTACATTTCATGTTGTATATTTAAGATTGTATTTGTAATTCATACCATATATTTGGCGTATTCTGAATAGGTGATGTATACCTATTTTGGGGAGTCACACGAGTTATTCCAATGTAATAATAAATAATGGAATCAGTCATGCAGAATGTCTTACGCATGCACGTGATATTCTAATAGAATAATAAAGAATGAAATAATGTAAGAATTTCACCATGTATGCGGATTCAGATGTATAAAGTTATTCCAACATAATAATAATGAATGGAATAACAAAAGAATTTCACCATGTATGCAGATTGGCACAGATGAAAAGTTATTCCAACATAATAATAAAGAATGGAATAATGAAGAATTTCACCACGATGTGTAGATTGCTGATGCATAAGCGAGTTATTCCAACATAATAATAAAGAATGAAATAATGTAAGAATTTCACCATGTATGCAGATTTCAGACAGTATGAAAAGTTATTCCAAAATAATTATAAAAAATGGAATAATAGAAGCCTTCTTCATGAATACGAAAGAAATAATACCTCTTACCTTAGAAAGAAGAGTATTCCGACTGGTAGGGCGAGGATATTCTTGAAGAAAACTTATACTATTTTCTACGCTCAAAGCTTCTTTAAAATCTAAAGAAATACGCTCAAGATTATAGACGAAGAATTCTCTGAATTTCTGGTGTGTTTTCAATTCTAACTAAGCATCCTATTTATAGGAGAATAGAAAGGATACTATGCAATAAAATATAATTTAAATATATATATATATATTTATATATTTTATTTAAAATCTAATAAAAAAAATAAATTTATAAAAGTATTTTATTTTATATAAAAAAATTTTACTATGCTAACACTACGGAGTATTTATGCAAACACTATGCATAATAAAATATATTATATTCTATTTATAATCTAATAAAATAAATAACTTTATAAAAGTATTATGTTTTATATAAAAAGATTTTACTATGAAAATACTATGCATAATAAAATATATTCTATTCTATTTATAATCAAATAAAACAAAACTTTATAAAAAGTATTCTGTTTTATATAAAACGTTTTCTGTTTTATTACATTTATAATAATAATAAAACAAAACTCATCATCATTATTATAATTCACACTATTAATTGACCAGGTCGTTCCCAAGAAAGAGGGAGCTTTCCAATAAGGATTTCTCCCTATTGGCGCGCAATTAGGTGACCAAACCTGTAAGACCCCAACTTTTATAAATAAAGATTAATTTCTCTCGAAATATATTTTGAATATTATGGTGTGAATATAATATAATGTTATAGTTGTGGGTAATATTTACAAATTTTGTAAAGTAAGCAAGTGGTTATATAATATTCGATTGGTCGGAGAATATTCGTTTTAACAGGGAATATTCGTATGACGACACAATCATTGGTGAACCCCACAACGGAAGTATTGTCGTAGTTAGAAAATGACATAATTATCTTTTTATAAAAATAACGGTGGAAGTTTTACCATTAAACTGTTGAACTACCCGATAGTAAAAGTACAAAGAATGTCGCGTGGTTGCATAAAGAAGACACGGTATTGATTATTGATGCTTACGTGAGAAGTCACACAGCTTATACTCAAATATTGCTACTGAAGAATTTGCGCAAAGATATCTCTCATATTATTGATTCGATTATTGTCACAGTATCATCTGCATTATATGATATATTATTAAATCAATAATTGAGACGACAAAGTTATTCATATTATTAAATTGCAATATTTATAATGTCTGTAAGTTACATCAAGGAGAGGTTTCGTCATCTAATCAAGGCGCCAATAAGGAGAAATCCTTATCAGAAAGTCCTATCTTTCCTGGAAACGACCTGGTTGTTAAATATTGTGAGTTATAATATTAATGATGAATAAGTTCGTGTTGATTAAAGATAAAATTGATAGTTTCGTTGTGTTAGAATTATTAGTGTTAGTAAAAATCGACATTTATTTCAATAATAATTGATGTCTAGAAGTTATCGGGTAATTAATCGGATAAATGAGGAATTAATTGCTACTAATTCACATGATTATATAACTATTTGTTCACATGTATGTACTATTGAATCACATTCATGTACTATTAGGGGAGTTGGTGCAAGATTGATAATACTTGCATGACTAAGTTAAAAATGGAGGTATAGATGGAGGTACTATACTGTAATTCGTATTTTCACATGATTATAACTATTGATTCACATGATTGAATTATTGATTCACATTATTTACTATTAGGGGAGGTGGTGTAAGTTTGATAATACTTGCAGGACTAAATTAAAAATGAAAGAAAAATTGAAAGTATTGTACTATAATATTTTGAGCCCCAAAATGTGCAATTATCGAAACTATATTTTTCTATAAATAGAAGCTCATTCTTTCTTCATTTTTCACCAATTCACTAAATCTTTAGAGCAATTATTATATAGAGAAATTATAGAGAGAAAGAAGAAGAGAAGTCTGCTACCTCTCTATTCCAGTATCCAGTTTCTTTCTAAGGTAAGTGGTATTATTTCTTTCGTATTCATGAAGAGAGCTTCTGTTATTCTATTCTTTATTATTATGTTGGAATAACCTATCTATGCGAAGTACCGCATACATGGTAAAATTCTTCTGTTGTTTCATTCTTTATTATTATGTTGGAATAACATGTCTATGCGAAGTACCGCATACATGGTGAAATTCTTCTGTTATTCCATTCTTTATTATTCTGTTGGAATATCCTGTTTGTGCGGATTACGCTAGACCTGTATCCATTTCTTTATTATTATGTTGGAATATCCTGTCTGTGCGGATTACGCTAGACCTGGTTCCATTCTTTATTATTCTGTTGGAATAACCTGTATGTGCGGTCTATCGCATGCACGGTGAATTCTTCTGTTATTCCATTCTTTATTATTCTATTAGAATATCCTGTCTGTTCGAATTACGCATGACCTGGTTCCATTCTTTATTATTATTCGTTAGAATAACTCATACATGTGGATTATCACATGCATGGTGAATGATCCTTCATATTCATTCCTTATTAAATTATGGAAATGATCTGTCTATGTGGATTACAGCATGGCGGGTGAAAATACATTTGTAATTTCATATATTCTATGATACTCATTTGGTTAAAGTTTTGGCTTCTATACTCCATGAAATTAGTAGAATATCCCGGATATTTTGCGCTTCATCCCAGATCTTTTCATGGAAATATTCTTCTGAGCATTCTTGAATTTTACTCCACAAAACAGTATCATGTTGACAATTTGGACGTAATTGATTTCAAGATAAATTAACTTATAAATCTTTAAAATGTATTCTTGAACTTGTTTTATTGAATTATTATGGCATTGTCATCATCCTCATGCTTATATTGTGATGGAAGTCATCTTTGGCTTACGTGCATAGATGGACTTGGTATGATTATGACCAGAGATTATTCGGCATAATCATGACCTGTAATATTATAAATGATTTGGTAAAAGTCCCTCGTAGCACAGTAGTGCATTGATGGGACGCTTTTTTAGTATGATTATGACCGAGGATTATTCGGTATAGTCATGACCATTGATGATTTAATGAATATCCTTGTCCCGTAGTGCATGGATGACTCGATGATATGGTTTATTTATTAAGCTGAGTCTCAGCGATAAAAATTAATGAAAACATTTTAAATCATAGAAGATAGTAGATATCATGCTCTACTTGTCTCTTCTAATGGATTGCTTATTCCGCTGCAGTTAAACTTGATGTCTATTGTATTTTATTAGTTTAACATTGCTGAAGACTAATGATAATTTATTCTGCATTATCTTAGTCATAATATTTCTTACTAGGCTAGTTGAGCTCACCCTTTCTTTCACTGTTCTCTTCAGAAAATGAGAACGTAGCCGGGACTAGTCGGGGAACGAAGTGACGGTCCAAATGATAGCATTAGTAGTCCTCACTATTCTATTAAATAGTGTGACAATAAATATAATGAGGACTCTATTGAGTGTGGATATTGTCTAGATGACAATATTCTTATTAAAACTCTTAGATTATGTTTTGTCGTATTTCACACGACTGTTGTATAATTAAGTTGTATTTAAATTTTGTATCATATATTTGGCGACTCAAGATGGGTGATATATACCTATTTTGGGGGCGTCACAAAATCTCTCCTTGACAGAACTTCTAGACATCGTTAATATTGTAAATAATAATATTAATAACTTTGTCATCTCAATTATTGATTTAATAATATATAAAATATCGACAATAATTGAATCAAATAACGTGAGATACTACGCGCAATTATCGTAGCAATAATTGAACAAAATTGAGTGACTTTCACGTAAGCATCAATAATCAATACAGGTGTGCTCTTCTTATGCAACCACGCCAGATATCAGATTACTTTTAACACGGGTGTTTCAACAGATTAACAGTAAAACTTCCGCTAGTTATTTTCATAAAAATATTTTTGTCGTTTTCTCAATTCGACAATAATTCCGTTGTGGGGTCCACCAATGATTGTGCCATCGTACGAATATTTTCTGTTAAAATGAATATTCCCCGACCAATCGAATATTATATTACAACTTGCATACTTTTCAAAATTTCTAAATATTATCTATAACTATAACATTATCTAAAATCCACACCATAATTTTAAAAAAAGTATTTCGAAAAAATTAAATCTTTATTCGTAAAATTTGGGATTTTACATTCAATCTATTGAAATAAATTTCATTCCATCACCTCTTATATAAAATGAAAATCAAAGGGAAAAAATAAATTTTTATTTCGTCAAAATAATTTATTTACCGAAATAATGATCAAATGTATAAGATCCCAACTTTTTATGAATAAAGATTTAATTTTCTCTAAATATTATTTTGAATAGTAAGCTATTGATTTGATATAATACTACAGTTATGGATGATATGTGCAAATTTTGTAAAGTAAGCAAATTATCACAAAATATTCGTTTAGTCGGAAAATATTCTTTTTATCGGAAAATATTCGTACGACAGCGCAATCATTGGTAGAGCCAACAATAGAATAATTGTCGTATATCGACAATAATTTTTTCATAAAACAACAAGACTTTTACCGTTAAACTATTGAAATATCCGGTGATAAAAAGACAAGAATACGCTATTGTTTCACAAGAAGACGCCAGTATTGCAATCAGTAAGAAGATATGGTATTGCATAAAGATCTACGATTAATTATGCATACGTAAGAAGTCACTTAGTTTCATTCAATAATTGTCACAGTAGTTGCTGCATAGTATCTCATATTATTGATTCAATTATTATCACAGTATTATCTGCCCAATATTTTATATTATTAAATCAATAATTGAAACGACACAGTTATTTATATTATTATTTGTATTATTGACAATGTCTCTGTCGAGAAAAGGAGTTAGGTTATTTAATTGCGCGCCAATAAGGAGAAATCCTTATCGGAAATCCCTTCTTTCCTGAGAACGATCTGATTGTCAATATTGTGAGTTATAATATTAATGATGAATAATTGTTAAAAAAAATTAAAAATGTGTTGACTGAAGATAAGTGATTTGTGATAGATATTTATTCAATTTTTGTTATAAATAGAAGGGTTTGTCATGAAGCGTTTGTTGTAAGTTTAGATTATTATTTCATGGACCCCCACATACCAATTTGTCAAATCGTCGGTAGAAAGTTATCTTAATTTTGTTTTATTATTATTATAATAGTAATAAAATAGAAAACTTTTTATAATATATATAAATTTGTTTGTTTTATTATAATATAAATAGAATATATTATATTTTATATAACGTTTTTATTTTATTAGAATATTTATTATATACATAGTGAAAATCAGATTTCGCCCATGAAAAACTTTATGTTCATCCGTGATTATTTTTTTAAATAGTGTCCTGTCATTCTTCTATAAATAGAATACTTAGTTAAGAAATGACATCAGAATCAGAAAATTTTTCTTCTATAATATTGTGCGTATTTCTTTCTATTATAAGAATATTGTGAGTATAGTTAATAGTGCAAAAAATTTTCAACAATATCTCCGCTATATGTTATTTTCTTCATATTTATAAGGGTTGTCATTTTATTCCTTATTAATCTGTGGGAATAATTTGTATATGCGGATTACTGCATGCCTGGTGTGAATAACCATTCGTATTCATTCTTTATTAAGTCGATGAAATGATTTGTCTACGCGGATTATTGCATGACAGGTGAAAATTCACTTGTAGTTTCGTATATTATTTCTTAATCGTATGAGATATCATTTATTTTGTACTAGTCAAGGAATATCGTTTTCTTTCATATTTTTTTCTATTTATGGTACAAATTTATTATTTATTTCTATAACCTTATTGTTAAATGGTGAAAATTCTTGAAATTAGTATAATATCCTTAATAGTTTGCGCTTCATCTAATATCATTTCATTGGAATACTGATCTGAACTTTCTTATTAAATTTTAATATTTTCATTCGGGATACTATTCACGATAAAATTGGTTTCTTTTCTGTCCAAATTATTTTTGATACATGAATATTATTATTCTTGAATTTTACTCCACTATTAGCTTTATGGGTATGTGTATTTGTGATTTTTCCTTCATTGGTTAGCTCAAAATCGAATTGGGTATGTGATTTGGTAGTTTTTTTTTTTTATGAATTTGTTCAACAACGAAATGGGTCTTAGATTTTTTAGGCTTTTCTTCATGAAAATTGAGTATGTGTATTTGTAATTTTTCCTTCGTGGGTTTGTTCGAAATTTAATTGGGTTTGTGATTTGGAGGCTTTTTTTCATGAATTTGTTAAACAAAGAAATGGGTTTGATATTTGGTGGGTTTTTCTTTATGAAAATGGCTAAGAACAGAATTTAATCTAGCTAATTTGGGTTGTTGCAGGTCATTTTGATGAGATTTTTACTCTTATTTTTTATTTTTTTATTTTTTGTCGTAGGTGTGTTGCATTAATAATCTTGATCCAAAATAGATGGTGCCTATAATCAAATTTAAAAGAACAAACGAAAAAGTGGTGATCGGAAAAAGGAGAGAGAAAAGAAAGAAAACAGTGGGAAAGAGGAAAGAGAAAATAGTGGCCGAAAAGATAGGAGGGAAAAGAAAGAAAAAATGGGTAAAAAAGAGAGAAAATGGTGGTCACAGAAACAGGGAGAAAAATTGTGAACAGTTATTTTAAATCCAAGTAAACTTGATAGATTATTTGAAGCTTGCCTGCGAAATTGGACGGAATAAATTAATTAAAAACTTTTAAAAAATTCAATCGGATAATTTTATTTTTTATTTTAAAATTTAGTGGGGGTAGCCACGGTGGGCAAAAGTCTTTTTTGCTGCCAATTTCTTCAATATTTAATTTTTCGGAATCGAAGTCGAATCTAATCTAATGTTGGTGTCCAATGTGGAATGCTGGATTCTCCACTTTGACACGCACATTGAATTAATGTGATACTAATATTTTTGTTTTATGTTATGTTATTCCCTGAAACGTGCATTAATTGCCTTTGTTTGCTTTTCTAGTGCTATTTATGCCATTATTACTCTCTCCTTTCTTAATATAAGTTTTTTTAAAAAATTATTTTTATTTTTTAATATAAATTATTTTAAAATTTTAAGTAAACATTAATTACTTAGTTTTTAATATTATCTCATATTTATGCACAATAAATAATACTCTTTTTTTATTAATACAAAAAAAATATAAATAATTAATATTATATAATTATTTCCTTAATATTTATGCACAATTTAAAAATAATTTATATTACGTAACGATTTAACGAAGAGAGTATTATCTTTATCAATGAGAGGGAGGTTCTCGGCAGCACAGCTTAAGGCATACGCTTCACTATTATTCTTAAATGTCGTCATCATCAACAAAAAATAATCACACGATTATCAAATTTTATATTCCCATTTTAAAAACCAGTAAAAGATGTTTGAATTTCATAATTTAAATAATAAATTATTAAAGCGAGAAGCAAGACTATTGAATATTTTATTCACATATACGGATCGGATTATTGTAAAATTAATTTCATGATAAATTGGTTAATTGATTAATATAGTACTGACACGCAAGAAGAGATCACCTCCTAACCTGCGTGTCGACACTGTATTATACACTTTATCTCACCCATCAACAGACAACAGTGGCGAAGCTAGGTGTGAGATTGTGAGGTCAATTGATCCCATTGATTTTTTTTTTATATATATGATGCAATAAATTTTTTTAAGTGTAATTTAGTAATTTGACCTCACAAAATTTTATTATATATATATATATGATGTAATAAATTTTTTATAGGTGTAATTTAGTAATTTGATCCCATTTGTAAGACCCCAGTTTATTATAAATGAAATTAAATTTTTCTCTATTTATTATTTTAAAATAGTAAGGGTTGATTTGATTAATGTGGTTAGTTATGTGTAAAATGCGCAAATATTTTAAATAAGCAAGTGGTTATAAAATATTCATTGTTGTCGGAGAATATTCGTTTGGTCGTGGAATATTCTTACTGTCGAGGAGAATATTAAATACGCACTTGACCTTGACCTTATATGGGGCCCATAACTGAAAAGCGATTGGATGAAGAAAAGCGACAAGTATAAGTTATTTATAAATAATTATTTACCGTTAATATCTTGTTGGAATACCCGTTGGTTAAAACACACGATGTACGGGGTATTGCACCAATTATTGATTCTTACGTGAAGGCCTTACTCAATAATTATTACGAGTAATTCGCTCAATATTTTATTTTATTGATTCAATAATTGCTACGTTGATATTTTATATTATTGTTGTTTCAATAATTGTCACTACGATATTTTCATTATCGGATCAATAATTCATATTATTTGAATAATATTATTAGATAACATTATTGGCAATGTCTAGAAAGTTACATCTAAGGAGAGGTTTGGTCACCTAATCACAACGCCAAGGAAGGAAAAATCCTTATTGAAAAGCCCCTCTTTCACAGGAGCCATGCGTTTGTCGATATTGTGATTACGTAATATTATTTGTGAATAATTAATTATTGATTTATATGATAAAAAAAATATTCATTTTATGTGGACATAGATGGAGAAAATTTTAAAGTGACAATTGTTGAAAAATTGATATTTTATCTTTTCTGATAAAACAATTCATTTAAATATATTATTATATTTTAATAATATAATAATGGTGATATTTTTACAATGAATGTGGGATATATGAATATATGAGGAGGAAGGGTTTGTTGCAAAAGTTGTTTAAAACATGTTAAACATGTCTGTGGGCCCATTTCTTGACTGAAATTTGATTATAGCCTGTAAAATCGCTTGGCTTTTGGATTTCGATGCGGTTTACATTTGGAATTTGGAAAAACTTTCTTCTGTAAAGTTGTAGAGAATGAAATTTCATATAAAAAAGACATAAGGTTCGAATTTTTTCTGACAAAAGGACTATTTATTATGAATTATCAAGTTCAAGTTCAAATAATTGATTTTGGAAGTTTTAATTATTTTATTAATAATAAAACGTTTTTTATATTTTGTGGGCCTCATTAAACATGTGCAAGGAGTCTTTGAATTTGGTGATTCAAAGGTTGGCGTAGAAAACTTAATTTATATATTAATATTTTATTAAATTTTCTTTTGGTATTCTAAGCATTTTCCTATAAATAGGGTGCTTAGGTTAGAATTGAAAAACACACGTAAACTCAAGTTTTCTCTCTCTCTCTCTATATTATCGAGCGTATTCTTGTGAGTATTTTGATATTTTGAGTGTTGTTATCTGATTGCAAGTTCCTTCAAAGACTATAACCAGATTCCAATGTCAAGCACCGCCTTTCGAGGTAAGGGATGTTATTTTTTTTAAATAATATTATTTCTTCTAATATCATTATCTTAGAATTATTGGTAAGATTTTTCTTGTGAAATTCTTGTCTTTTAGTGTTGAGTTACTTATTCACGTATATATTACATTATTCACGTAAAAAATTAAAATTTTATTTTTTGTCCAAAATATCTATTATGGATACTAGCTTTGATTGTATCCATGCTTTGATCATTCTTGAATTTTACTTATTTATGATTATTAATGAAGTATTTTTGAACTCGGATTGTTTAAAAGTACTAATTCTTAATATTTGTTCTTTTGTTTCCTTTGGATTCGCTTTTCTTAAAAATATTTTTCATCATCCTCGATTCTAAATGATGATATTCTTTGAAAGTTGGTTGATTTTCTTATGAATATCTTTGGCTAGTAGAGCAAAGATGTACATGTGTTGAGATGAACATGACCGATCGATGAATATCTTTGGCTTCAGTAGCAAAAGATGAATATTTGATTCAAGATGAATATTGGTTGATGTTACAGGGATAAAATATTGATGATGGACTTTTAAATTCATAAATTATAGTAGATTTCATTCTCTACGTAACTCTTCTATGAATTATTATTTCCGCTGCGAATATTGATCTGAAACTTGTTGTCTATTGTATTTTATCAGATTTTTCCCTGTTGAAGACTAACGATAATTTGTTCTATATTATCTTAGTCATAATATTCTTTACTGGGCTAGTTGAGCTCACCCTTTTCCTTTTTGTTCCAATTTTCTTCTCAGGAGGTGAGAATGTAGCGAGTTCTAGTCGGGGTGTAGAATGATGGTTCTAGAAAGTTGTTTTAGTAGTCCTCACTCTTTTTGTAAAATAATGTACCAATAATTGTAATGAGGACTTATTTGGGTGTGAATATTATCTAGTCGGCAATATTTGTATTTAAACTCACAGTTTTCATGTTGTATTAATAAAGTTATAGTTGTTTCTGTACCATGTTATTGACGACTCAAAATGGGTGATGTATTTCTATTTTGGGGGCGTCACAGTTGTTATCAGAGCTTAGGAATATGATCTCTGGCGAAGATCGGGAAATAGAACTAGGAGGGGAGAGACGAGTAAATCCTTCGCTAGTGTGTCCTACCTAAGCTTATTTGTTAGTTGATCAGTATATAGGGATATTATGTGATATGTTGATTTCCTTAATTAACCCTTGTTTTATGACAGTATTTGAGAATGGCAACTGAGAATGTTAATAGTGGAATAAATGAAACCATGGAGACACCTTTGCTCACTAATGGGGAGAACGTGCAACAAGCTGGCAATGTTCCTCCTGTGAACAACACCACTGAGCAGATGATGAACGACGAGATGTTTAGAAGCTTTTTGCAGTATATGCAAAATCAGACGAGGGAGACTCGTGTACAAAATACAGGTGGAAATGATAACAACGCACGGTTTGTTACAGCCAAGCAGTTCAAAGAGTTGGGACCACTAGAATTCTGAGGAAAGCCGGATTCGATTAAGGTGGAGACGTGGGTCAAACAAATTACCAAGATATTCGATGTCTTGGGATGTACGGAGGAACAGAAGGTTCCATTCACCACTTTTATGTTCCGTAATGAGACAGATTTCTGGTGGGAATTTGTGAAGTGTACTCATCCAGCCGCACTCAGCATGTCTTGGGAGACGTTTCAAAAATTATTCAATGACAAGTACTTTCCTAAAAGTATTCGTCTATATGAAGGATGTGGAGTTTATTAGGTTGGAACAAAACAATACGATGGCGGTGTCCAAGAGACAAGCGCGAAGTTTGAGAGTTATCCGTGTTTCAGACCTCATTTGGTGGAGAATGAGGAACGTATGACGCGGATGTTTCGAGAGGTTTGAAACCCGGCATACGTCAATATCTCATTTCTCATAAATTTTCTCTCTATTCAGATGTTGCCAATAGGGCTCAATTGTTAGAGCGAGATAACGAGTACGTTCAACCTAGGGACCATAACTAGGATCATATTAGTGACAGCAGTCATCAGAACAACGATAACCAGCGGAGAAAGAAGAATACAGACAAAAATGGTAACCACTTTGGTGGTAATCATGGTCATGAAAATAAAAGAAGCGAGTCGGGAGGAGATTTTAAAAAGAGGAGATTCAAAAATGTCCATGTGAAGACGTCAGCACCAGCAGCAACTGGTTCTAAGGAAGGAGAACGACCACCAATCGTATGCTATAAATGTGGAAAAGAGGGACATATCAGCCCAAACTGCCCACAACAGTTCAAGGTATGTTATAATTGTGGAAAGGAAGGACATATCGCCGAGATTATGCTGTTAGCGAAACCAAGTCCGATGGGGATGGTTACTCAAAAGGTATCTCGTGAAAAGTCAAAGTCAAGCGGTTCTCGGAAGAAGCGTTTGTCGTGGATCGGGTCAAAATACGAGGAACCCAAATGAGGTGATTACGGGTAAGTTTAATCATAAATTCTTGCGAAGTTTACACCTTACTTGATAATCTTGGTTTACCCATTCATTTCTCTCTCCGCTTGTGCTAAACGTTTAAACTTAACTCGGAGAAATTAGACTTTGATTTATCTCGTGGAGACTCAGATTAGGAGAAATTTTCATCACATCCCTTTGTTTATAAATCTTGTTTGATCCAAGTTGGCACCATCACATTACTTGTTGACCTTATCTCTTTAAAGATACTTGCTTTTGATGTGATTTTAGGGATTGATTGGTTAACTACTCATCATGCCAAAATTGATTGTTTTTGTAAGGTTGTTAGTTTTCATATTCCTAACCAACCCGTTGTACGAATTCAAGCAACTAAACCATTAAAATCAATCACTGTCATATCTAGTAATAAAGCTATTCGTTTATTGAAAAACGGATGTCAAGCTTTCTTAGCCCATGTCACGGACTTGAACAAAAACACGTCAGATTTGAATACTATTTCTATTGTTAGTGAATTTCCTGATGTATTTCCTGAAGAACTTCTCGGTCTACCCCCAGAACGTGAAGTTGAATTCTTTATTGATCTTGAACCTGGTACAAAGCCTATTTCTAAAACCTCATATCGAATGGCTCCTATTGAACTTCAGGAGTTAAAGGTCCAATTCTGAGGAGTTGTTGGACATCGGTTTCATTAAATCTAGTACATCTCTTTGGGGTGCTCCTATTTTATTTGTAAAGAAGAAAGGCGGAGTATGCGACTTCAGATTGACTATCGAGAATTGAACCATGTCACCATCAAGAATAGTATCCGATTACCTCGTATTGATGACTGTTTGACGATTATTGCAAGGAGTACAATTCTTTTCAAAGATCGATCTTCGATTCGGATATCATCAGCTGAAGATTAGAGCTGAGGATATTCCAAAGACTGCCTTCAGAACTCGATACGGGCATTATGAATTTTTAGTCATGTCTTTTGGATTAACAAATACTCTTGCGGCTTTCATGGATATGATGAACCGAGTATTCAAGGACTATTTGGATCAGTTCGTTGTTGTGTTTATTGATGACATTCTCATATATTCCAAAAGCCATGAAGATCATGAGCACCATTTGAAGCTGGTACTCCAAAGGCTTCGTGAAAACAAGCTATATGCCAAGTTGAAGAAATACGAATTCGCGGCGAGAAGTAGCATTCCTTGGTCACGTGGTGTCAAAACATGGAGTATCTGTTGACCCGAAGATTGAGGCAATACAAAGTTGGGAGCAACCAAGTTTCAGAATCAAGACGTAGCTTTTTGGGCTTTGGTTATTATCGAAGATTCGTGGAAGGATTTTCTCGAATCGCATTCGCTAACTCACGGTGACTCGAAAAGATACAAAATTCGTATGGGGCGAGGAATGCGAGACGGGTTTCTAAGAGCTCAAGAGGAGACTCATTTTGGCAACTGTTCTGACAATACCATCTGGTTCGGATGGATTTGTTATTCACAAATGATGCTTCGTGCAAAGGGTTAGGATGTGTTCTTATGCAACATGGGAAAGTCATAGCCTTTATGCCTCGTGACAACTTAAAGAATATGAGAGGAATTATCCTACTCATGATCTAGAGTTACAAAGTATCATTTTCGCTATTAAAGATCTGGAGGCACTATCTATATGAGAGAAAGTGGAGATATATTCGGACCATAAAAGCCTCAAATATTTCTTCACCCAAAAGGAACTCAACATGCGACAACGACGTTGGCTCATTTAAAAGATTATGACCACACCATTCAATACCATCCTGGAAAAACAAACGTGGTAGGTGACGCGTTGAGTAGAAAATCATATGCAGGAACGAGTGCGATGATGTTAAGTATACGTATAGAACCAACTTTAATCGATGAAGTTAAAGTTGCTCAAGCCACATACCCGGAGCTGATGCATATGAAGAAGAAAGTATAAGAAGGTGCTATTCCGAAAGCAAGAATCGGTGAAGAGGGAATACTTCAAGTCCACTCCAGACTTTGTGTTCCTAACGACTCTGATTTGAAATACAAGATCATAACGGAGGCACATAATACACCGTTTGCAATCCATCCTGGAAGTACCAAAATGTATTGTGATCTTTGACATACATTTCGGTAGAACAATATGAAGAGAGAGATCGCGAAGTTTATCTCGAGGTGTTTAACTTGTCAACGTGTAAAGGCGGAGCATCAAGTGCCTAAGGGTCCATTGCAACCACTTAAGATTCGAAATAGAAGTGGGAACACATTACCATGGATTTCAATTCACGGGTCTTCCACGGTTTCTCAAGGCATAAATGCTATTTGGGTTATTGTTGATAGATTAACCAAGTCCGCTCATTTTTTTGCCGACACGGAGACTTATTCCTTGAACGTCTTGCTCATATGTTTGTAAATGAGATTGTGAGATTACATGGCATGCCAAGATCCATAGTTTTGGATCGTGACCCAAGATTCACTTCAGCGATTTTGGGTTAGCTTGCAAAAAGCTATGGGCACGGATTTACTGATTTAGTTCGCATACCATCCTCAAAAACGGATTTTGACAATCGAGAGAGGACTATTCAAACTCTTGAAGATCTATTAAGACTCGTGTCCTAGACTTCAAAGGGAGTTGGGATAAGTATTTACCATTGGTGGAATTCTCCTACAACAACAGATTATCGTGCAAGTATAGGTGTGGCTCCATTGAAGCATTGTATGGACGAAAGTGTATTTCTCCAATATGTTGGGATGAGGTGGGTGAAGCAACATTGTTGGGACCTGAGTTGGTACGTATGACTATGGAAAAGATCCAAATGATTCGATAACGTATAAAAATGGTACAGGATCGACAAAAGAGTTATGCGGATCTTCATCGAAAGGACGTGGAATTTAGTATTGGGGATTATGTATTGTTACGTGTTGCTCCATGGAAGGTAGTTACAAGATTTTGGAAGAGAGAAAAGCTCAATCCAGGATTTATAGGTCCATTTCAGATTCTTGACCGAGTAGGAAATGTTGCCTATAGACTCGCGTTACCTCCGAGTATGTCTCGTGTTCATAATGTGTTTCACATATTTGTGCTTCGTAAATATGTGAAAGACCCGAACCACGTTATTGAATTAGAACTGGACGAGATAGCTGAAGACTTAACGTACGAAGAGGTACCTGTCAAAATCTTGAATAGGAAGGAGCATGTCCTACGCACAATGATCATACCACAAGTCAAAGTTTTATGGAGGAACCATGCTATAGAGGAAATGACCTAGGAGTTGGAAACGAAAATGAAAGCGAGGTATCCTCACCTTTTCAAAACACCACGTACGTACGTCAATTTCGAGGACGAAATTTCATAAGGAGGGGAGGTTGTAAGACCCCAGTTTATTATAAATGAAATTAAATTTTCCTCTATTTATTATTTTAAAATAGTAAGGGTTGATTTGATTAACGTGGTTAGTTATGTGTAAAATGCGCAAATATTTTAAATAAGCAAGTGGTTATAAAATATTCATTGTTGTCGGAGAATATTCGTTTGATCGTGGAATATTCTTCAGCGTTGGGAATATTTAAATGCGATTTGCCATGACTTTGTGTGGGCCCCATGTAAAAAAACGATTGGATGAAGAAAATGACAAGTATAAGTTATTTATAAATAATTATTACCGTTAATACTGTTGGAATACCCGGTGGTTAAAACACAGTAGCATGCGGTATTGCACCAATTATTGATTCTTACGTAAAAGGCACTACTCAATAATTATTTACAAAAGAATTATTATTCAATATTTTATTTTATTGATTCAATAATTGCTACGTTGATATTTTATATTATTGTTGTTTCAATAATTGTCACTACTACGATATTTTCATTATCGGATCAATAATTCATATTATTTGAATAATATTATTAGATAACATTATTGGCAATGTCTAGAAAGTTCATCTAAGGAGAGGTTTGGTCACCTAATCATGCGCAAGTAAGTGAAAAATCCTTATTGAAAAGCCCTCTCTTTCACAGGAACCATTCGTCATTTGTCGATATTGTGATTACGTAATATTATTTTTGAATAATTAATTATTAATTTATATGATAAGAAAAATATTCATTTTATGTGGACATAGATGGAGAAAATTTTAAAGTGACAATTGTTGAAAAATTGATATTTTATCTTTTCTGATAAAACAATTCATTTAAATATATTATTATATTTTAATAATATAATAATGGTGATATTTTTACAATGAATGTGGGATATATGAATATATGAGGAGGAAGGGTTTGTTGCAAAAGTTGTTTAAAACATGTTAAACATGTCTGTGGGCCCATTTCTTGACTGAAATTTGATTATAGCTTTGTAAAATCGCTTCTGTTTGTGGAGGATCGGTTTACATTTGGAATTTGGAAAAACTTTCTTCTGCAAAGTTGTAGAGAATGAAATTTCATATGAAAAAGACATAAGGTTCGAATTTTTTTCTGACAAAAGGACTATTTATTAAGAATTATTGAAGTTCCGAAGTTCCGAAATAATTGATTTTTGGAAGTTTTAATTATTTTTATTAATAAAAACATTTTTTATATTTTGTGGGCCTCATTAAACATGTGCAAGGTGCTGAATTTGGTGATTCAAAGGTTGGCGTAGAAAACTTAATTTATATATTAATATTTTATTAAATTTTCTGCTTTGGTGTTCTAAGCATTTTCCCATAAATAGGGTGCTTAGGTTGGAATTGAAAAACACACCAGAAACTGAAGTTTTCTCTCTCTTTCTCTCTCTATATTATCGAGCTTATTCTTGTGCAAATATGGTTGATTTTCTTATGAATATCTTTGGCCCGTAGTGCAAAGATGTACAGGTGTTGAGATGAACATGACCGACTGATGAATATCTTTGGCCTGTAGTGCAAAGGTGAATATTTGATTCAAGATGAATATTGGTTGATGTTACAGGGATAAAATATTGATGATGGACTTTTAAATTCATAGATTATAGGAGATTTTATTATTTCCGCTGCGAATATTGATCTGAAACTTGTTGTCTATTGTATTTTATCAGATTTTTCCCTGTTGAAGACTAACGATAATTTGTTCTATATTATCTTAGTCATAATATTCTTTACTGGGCTAGTTGAGCTCACCCTTTTCCTTTTTGTTCCATTTTTCTTCTCAGAAGGCGAGAATGTAGCGAGTTCTTGTCGGGGTGTAGAATGATGGTTCTAGAAAGTTGTTTTAGTAGTCCTCACTATTTTTGTAAAATAATGTACCAATAATTATAATAAGGACTTATTTGGGTGTGAATATTGTCTAGACGGCAATATTTGTATTTAAACTCACAGTTTTCATGTTGTATTAATAAAGTTGTAGTTGTTTATGTACCATGTTATTGACGACTCAAAATGGGTGATGTATACCTATTTTGGGGGCGTCACATGAGCTGTGAATTTTAATACAAATATTGTCTTCTAGACAGTATTCAAACTTAAAATAAGTCCTCAATACATTTATTAATACACTATTTCATAAAATAGTGAGGACTACTAATGCTATCATCCGGATGATCACTTCGCTCCTCGACTAGATCTCTCTTACGTTCTCATTCCTGAAGAGAACAATGAAAACAAAAAGGTGAGCTCAAATTTAGCCCAAAGAAGAAATATTATGACTAAGATAATGCAGAATAAATTATAATTAGCCTTAACAGTGTTAAACTGATACAATATAACACACATCAAGTTTAACTGCAGCGGAACAAACAATTCATTAAAAAAGTCAAGTAGAGAATAAAATCTACTATCTTTTATGATTTTAAAGGTTTTTCATTACTTTTATCGCTGGGACTCAGCTTAATAAAGAATGGAATAATAGAATAATTTCACCATGTATGCGGTATTTCGCATAGACAAGTTATTCTAACATAATAATAAATAATGGAATAACAGAAGAATTTCACCAAGTATAGGGTAGTCCGCATTTATAGGTTATTCCAACAGAATAATAAAGAATGGAATAACAGAATAATTTCACCAAGTATAGGGTAGTCCGCATATACAGGTTATTCCAACAGAATAATAAAAAATGGAATAACAAAAGTTCTTTTCATGAAGACGAAAGAAATAATACCCCTTACCTTAGAAGAAACTGGATCTAGGAGTAGTGAAGTAGCATAATACTTTTCTTCTTTCTCTCTATAGTTTCTCTCTCTAAAGTTTCAGTGAATTCGTAAGAAATAATGAAGGAATGAGCTTCTATTTATAGGAGAATGGACTGAATAGTAACTAATTTATGAACGGTCCAGATTGATTTACTTTTAAACGGACGGTCCATATTGATGTACTATGTAGTATTAATAAAATATTTTAATAAAACAAAATCTTTTAAATAAAATATAATATATTCTATTTATAATCTAATAAAACGAATAACTTTATAAAAGTATTTCATTTTATATAAAAAAGATTTTACTACGCAAACAAGATGCATGCACTTATACAAACATTTATGCATAATAGAATATTATATATTCTATTTATAGTCTAATAAAATAAATACATTTATAAAAGTATTCATTTTATATAAAAAGAATTTACTATGCAAATACTATCTGGAGCACTATATAAACATTTATGCATAATAGAATATTATATATTCTATTTATAGTCTAATAAAACAAATAACTTTATAAAAGTATTATGTTTTATATTAAAAAAATTTTACTACGCAAAAACACTACGCAGCCTTTATGCAAACACTATGCATAATAAAATATAATATATTCTATTTATAATTAAATAAAACAAAACTTTATAAAAAGTTTTCTTGTAAGACCCCAACTTTTATAAATAAAGATGATTTTTCTATAAATACCATTTTTTAATATTATGGAGTAAATTTGATATAATGTTATAGTTGTGGGTAATATTTATAAATTTTGCAAAGTACGCAAGTTGTTATATAATATTCGATTTGCTTTGGGGAATATTCGTTTTATCGGGAATATTAAATGCATAACTATGTTAATCATTGGTGGACCCCACAACGGAATTATTGTCAGGTTGAGAAAACGATAAAAATATTTTATAAAAATAACGGCGAAAGTTTTACCGTTAACTATTGAAACACCCGTTGTTAAAAGTACAAGAATCTGGCGTGGTTGCACAAGTAAGCACACAAGATTGATTATTGATGCTTACGTGAGAAGTCACTCGGTTTTGCTTATTATTTGGATCCCTATTTACCCATTTTTAAAATTATCGGAAGGAAGTTATAAAGTATATATATATATATATATATATATATATATATATATATATATATATATATATATATATATATATGACATGTGTGTGTGTGTTTCGTGTGTGTGTAGGTAGTGTGTGTGTGTTAGTGGGTTTTGGTGGGGAATGATATTATCAAGTGGTATGTGGTGTGTTGTGTTAAGTGGGAACATGTGTTATATATATATATATATATATATATATATATATATATATATACACTGCTTTGAAAAAATTGTCAGAAGAAATGAATTATTGGTTTCACGGGGGAGTATTGTGATTGTTATTATTATTATATATATTATATTTTATTTAAAAGATTTTGCTTTAAATATGGACCGTCCGATTAAAGTAAATCAATCTGGACCGTTCATGAGTTAGTTACTATGCAATCCATTCTTCTATAAATAGAAGCTCATTCCTTCATTATTTCTTACGAATTAACTGAACTCTAGAGAGAGAAAATTATAGAAAGAAAGAAGAAGAGAAGTCTGCTACATTTCTTTTCCTATATCCAGTTTCTTTTACGGCAAGGGGTATTATTTCTTTTGTATTCATGAAGAGAACTTTTGTTATTCCATTCTTTATTATTCTGTTGAAATAACTCAGATACGCCATTCACCCTATACTTGGTGATTTTATTGTTATTCCATTACGTTATTATTCGTTGAACATCCTGTTTGTGCGTTATATCTAGAACTCGGTTCCGTCTTTTTATTATTCTCGTTGGAACATCCGCTTGGTCATGTAATTTCTTTGATTCGGTTCCGTTATTTATTATTCATTGGAATATCCTATATGTCATGCTTTTTTACGCTTGGGACCGGTTCCGTCTTTATTATTATTCATTGGAACATCCAGCTTGGTACAAATTTTCACCGACCGGTTCCGTTATTTATTATTCATTGAATAACTTTTGTCTATCATGCCAAGTACCGCATGCATGGTGATTTCTTTTGTTATTCAATTCTTTATTATACTCGGTTGGTTAAAGTTTTGACTTCTATACTCCATGAAATTAGTGGAATATCCTTGATATTTGCGCTTCATCCGAAGATCTTTTCATGAAAATATTCTTCCCGAGCATTCTTGAATTTTACTCTACAAAGAAGTATCATGTTGACAATTTGGACGTTATTAGTTCTGAATAAATTAATTCTTGAACTTGTTTTTATTGAATTCTTATAACATTGTCATCATCCTCATGTTTATATTTTTTTTGAATGTCATCGTGGTATTCGTAGTGCGTAGATGGACTTGGCATGATTATGATTAGGGATTATATGGTGTAATCATGTGGTAGTAATGTTACAAATAATGTGGTAAAGTCCTCATCGCCGTTGTTGTGCATTGATGACAAATGCTTGTTGGCATGATCATGACCATTGATGAATACACAAATATCTTTGCCCGTAGTGCATGGATAATTTGTGGTCGTGACTCTAATGAATATCCTTAGTAGTAGTGCAAGGATGATGTGGATTATTATTATTGTCGAGTCTCGTGATAAAAGTGATGAAAACTTTTTAAATCATAAAAGATAGTAGATTTTATTCTCTACTTGACTCTTTTTGAATGAATTGCTTTGTTCACCGCATTAAACTTGATGTTTGTTATATTGTATCGGTTTAACACTGTTTAAGGCTAATGATAATTTATTCGCATTATCTTTGTTATAATATTTTCATCGGGCTAGTTGAGCTCACCCTTTCTTTTCACCGTTTCTTTTTAGGAAATGAGAACGAAATTCGGGATTTAGTCGGGGAATGGAGTGATGGTCCGTATGTTAGTATTAGCTAGTAGTCCTCACTATTTTGTTAAATAATATGAAAATAAATGTAATGAGGACTTATTCTGAGAGTGGATATTGTCTAAAAGACAATATTTGTATTAAAAACTCACGGCTCTCTTGTTGTATAATTAAGATTGTATTTGTATTCTGTACCATGTATTTGGCGACTCAGAATAAGTGATGTATACCTATTTTGGGGGCGTCACAGTTGGTATCAAAGCTTTGGGATATGATCCCTGGCTAAGGTGTAAGACAAGAACTAGGAGGGGAGAGACGGTGAATTCCTTCTCTAGTATGACCTACCTAAGTTTATTTGATATTTAATTGGTCGGTCAGAGTATAGGTGTGAGACCCCAGATTTTTACGAATAAAGATTTAAATTTCTCAAAATATTTTTTTTATTATGGTGTGGATTTGAGATAATGTTATAGTTGTGGGTAGTATTTATAAATTTTGCAAAGTATGCAAGTTGTTATATTATATTCGATTTGTCGGAGAATATTCTTTGTGTCGGGGAATATTCGTACGATGACACAATCATTAGTGGACCCGCAACGGAATTATTATCGGATTGAGAAAACGACAATAATATTTTATAAAAAAATAATGGCGGAAGTATTATCGTTAAAACTGTTGAACTACCAATTAGTAGAAAAAGTACTGAGAATCTGGCGTGATTGCATTATAAGCACACCGGTATTGATTATTGATGCTTACGTGAGAAGTCACTTTCGGTTATACTCAATTATGGCTACGATGAATTAACGTGATCATATCTCTCATATTATTGATTCGATTATTATCACAAAGGTCATACGCACAATATGTTATATTATTAAATCAATAATTGAGACGACAAAGTTATTCATATTATTAAATTGCAATATTTACAATGTCTAGAAGTTACATCAAGGAGAGGTTTGGTCACCTAATCAAAGCGTCGATAGGAGAAATCCTTATTGGAAAGCCCCCTCTTCTCTGGAAATAACCTGGTTGTTAAATATTGTGAGTTATAATATTAATGATGAATAACTCGTGTTGATTAAAGATGAAATTCGATAGTTTCATTGTGTTGGGATTATTTGTGTTAGTAGAAATCGACATCTATTCTGATGATAATTGATGTCTGGAGGTTATATTGTTCAATCGGGTATTCAGGACACTTTTCGTTAGCCGAGTATTATTATTCGCGGTACTATTCATGAGTTCTTATTTACGAGTTACTATTCATGAGTTACTATTCATGAGTTACTTATTCATGAGTTCTTATTCACGAAGTTCTTATTCATGAGTTACTATTCACTCTAGTATTGTGCATTTAAATTTGGGTACAATATTATTTTATGAGGAGATGTGCTTTAATTTTTCGAATAGTTGGTTGAATTTATATTAGTAAATCAATATGGACCGTTGGTTTAAAGTTTTAATAGTGAATCAGTATGGATCATTTGGTTTAAAGTTTTAATAGTGAATCGGTATGGATCATTGGGTTTAAAGTTTTAATAAGTGAATCGGTATGACCGTTGCTTTAAGTTTTAATCTGGACCGTCCGTTTAAAAGTAAATCAATCTGGACCGATTCGGTATTAGTTCTTATTCAATCCATTCTTCTATAAATAAAGAAGCTCATTCCTTCATTATTTCTTACGAATTCTTTGAAACTCTAGAGAGGAAATTATAGAGATAAAGAAGAGTATTCTCGCTACTTCACTACTTCTATATATCAGCTTTTTTTTTACGGTAAGGGATATTATTTGTTGTACCCGTAAGGGGTGTTATTCTTTCTTATTCATGAATAGAACTTCTGTTATTCCATTCTTTATTATTCTGTTGGAATAACCTGTAAAAGTGGCATACTCTATACATAACCTGTATACACGGAATCCCCTATACTTGGTGAAATCCTTCTATTATTCCATTATTTATTGTTCTGTTGGAATAACCTGTATGTGCGGTTTACCCTATATTTGGTGGAATGACCTGTATATGCGGTTTACCCAATACTTGGTGATCTTATTCTATTATTCCATTATTTATTATTCTGTTGGAATAACATGTATGCGCGGTTTACCCTATACTTGGTGGAATGACCTGTATATGCGGTTTACCCAATACTTGGTGATCTTATTCTGTTATTCCATTCTTTATTATTATGTTGAATAACTTTGTTTATGCCAAAGTACGCATACTTGGTGAAATTCTTTTATTATTCCGATTCTTTATTATTACGCCGGAATATCCCGCTTTCATTGTGAATTTCACCTGACCTAGTTCTATTATTTATTAATCTTCATTTATTATTCTGTTGGAAATAACCTGTCTGTGCGGTCTCTATCGCATGCATGGTGAATCCTTCTATTATTCCATTCTTTATTATTCTCGTTGGAATAACTCGCTCATGTGGTTTGCCACACGCACATGGTGAAACGATCCTTTGTATTCATTCCTTATTAAATTGTGGAAATGATCTGTATACGTGGATTACCGCATAGCGGGTGAAACTCCATTTGCAGTTTTATATATTCTTTATTATACTCAGTTGGTTAAAGTTTTGACTTCTATACTCCATGAAATTAGTGGAATATCATTGATATTTGCGCTTCATCCAGTATCTTTTCATGAAAATATTCTTCTGAGCATTCTTGAATTTTACTTTACAAAGAAGTATCATGTTGACAATTTGGATATTATTAGTTCCTGGATAAATTAATTCTTGAACTTGTTTTTATTGAATTCCTATAACATTGTCGTCATCCTCATGTTTATATTATGTTGAAAGTCATCTTTGGCTTACGTGCATAGATGGACTTAGTATATGATTATGACGAGGATCATTCAAGTATAATCATGAACTGTGATGTTATAAGTGATGTGGTAAAAGTCCTCGGTGGGTTTGTAATGCATTGATGGGACGCTTTTGGTATGATTATGACGAGGATTATTCGGTATAGTCATGGCCAGATTGATGATTTAATGAATATCCTTGGCTCGTGAAATACGAGGATGATTAGAAGATGTGGTTTAATTATTAAAGTCTCAAATGATAAAAGTTGATGAAAACATTTTTAAATCATAGAAGATAGTAGGTTTCATTCTCTACTTGACTCTCCTAATGGATTGCTTATTCCGTTGCAGTTAAACTTAATGTCTATTGTATTTTATCAGTTTAAAATTTGTTGAAGACTATTGATAATTTATTCTGCATTATCTTAGTCATAATATTTCTTACTGGGCTAGTTGAGCTCACCCTTTCTTTCAATGTTTCTCTTGTGAAATGAGAATATAAATTTGGACGAGTCGGGGAAAGGAGTGACGGTCCAGAAGATAGCATTAGTAGTCCTCACTATTCTGTTAAATAGTGTGACAATAAATATAATGAGGACTCCTTTGAGTATGGATATTGTCTAGATGACAATATTCCTATTAGAACTCTCAGTTCATGTATTGTCGTACGTTACACGACAGTTGTATAATTAAGTTTGTATATGTATTTTATACCATGTATCTGGCGACTCAAGATGGGTGATGTATACCTAATTTTGGGTGCCACAGTTGGTATCAAAGCTTAGGGATATGATCCCTGGCTGAGATGTGAGATAAGAACTATGAGGGGAGAGACGGGGAATTCCTTCGCTAGTATGACCTACCTAAGTTTATTTGGTATTTAATTGGTCGGTCAGAGTATAGGGATAATATGTGATATGTTACTTAATCCTTGTTTTGTAGCAGTATTTGAAAATGGCATCCGAAAATGTTGAGATCATCAATGAAGCACATGAGACCGTTGAGTCACCAACGATCAATACCCAGAGTAATGTGCAACAGGAAGAAAATAGTCCTCAGGTAAATTATAACACCGATAAGATGATGAACGATGAGATGTTCAGAGGCTTTATGCAATTCATGCAACATCAGGCGAGAGAGATTCTTGTTCAAAATGCAGGTGGAAATAATGGCAACCTGTGATCGGTCATCGCTAAGCGATTCAAGGAGGCTGGGACCACGGGAGTTTTTGGGAAAGCGAGAACCACTTAAGGCAGAGATATGGTTAAAGCAGATAACCAAGATATTTGATATCTTGGGATGCTCCGAGGAGCAAAAGGTTCCCTTTGCCACCTTTATGTTGCGTGAAGAAGCAGATTACTGGTGGGAATTTGTAAACGCACTCTATTTCGACGATTCAAGATGTCTTGGGAGAAGTTCCAAGAGTCGTTCAACGACAAGTACTTTCCCGAAAGTATTCGTCACATGAAAGAGGTGGAGTTTATCAAGTTGGAGCAAAACAATATGACTGTGTTGCAATACGATGCTAAATTTGCGGAGTTATCCCGGTTTGCATCCCATTTGGTTGATAATGAGGAGCGAATGACGCGAATGTTTCTAAGAGGTTTGAAATCCGATATACATCAATACCTCATTTCTCATAAAATTTGTTTGTATTCAGATGTTGTGAATAGGGCTCAGTTATTGGAGTGCGATAATGAGTCAGCACAACCAAAAGGTAACGACCAACAACACGATAATAATCGTACCGGTGGCAACGGCCATCGGAACAACGATTACCATCGTAGGGGAAATTATCATGCCAATAATGGTAACCATTTCGGTGGTAATCATGGCCAAGATAATAGGAGTGGAAATTTCAACAAGATATTTGATGTCTTGGGATGCTCCGAGGAGCAAAAGGTTCCCTTTGACACCTTCATGTTGCGGGTAGAGGCAGATTACTGGTGAGAATCTGTAAAGCGTACTCAACCTGCCGCACTGAAGATGTCTTGGGAGAAGTTCCAATAACTGTTCAACCACAAGTACTTTCCCGAAAGTATTCGTCACATGAAAGAGGTAGAGTTCATCAAGCTGGAGCAAAACAACGTGACCGTGTCGTAGTACGAAGCCAAGTTTGCCGAGTTGTCCCGGTTAACGTCCCATTTGGTTGATAATGAGGAGAGAATGACGTGAATGTTTCTAAGAGGTTGGAAACCCGAGATACGTCAATATCTTATCTCTCATAAACTGTGTTTGTATTCAGATGTTGTTAATAGGGCTCAGTTATTGGAGCACGATAATGAGTCAACCCAACCAAAAGAGAGCAGCCGGCAAAATGATAATACCAGTGATTATTATTAAGCTGAGTCTCAGCGATAAAAGTGATGAAAAATCTTTTAAATCATAAAAGATAGTAGATTTTATTCTCTACTTGACTCTTTTAATGGATTGCTTTTTCCGCTGCAGTTAAACTTGATGTTTGTTATATTGTATCAGTTTAACACTGTTTAAGGATAATAATAATTTATTCTGCATTATCTTAGTCATAATATTTCTTACTGGGCTAGTTGAGCTCACCCTTTCTTTCACTGTTCTTTTTAGGAAATGAAAACGTAGCTGGGACGAGTCGGGGAATGGAGTGATGGTCCGTATATTAGTATTAGCTAGTAGTCCTCACTATTTTGTTAAATAATATGAAAATAAATGTAATGAGGACTTATTCTGAGAGTGGATATTGTCTAAAAGACAATATTTGTATTAAAACTCCCGGCTCTCTTGTTGTATAATTAAGATTGTATTTGTATTCTGTACCATGTATTTGGCGACTTAGAATAGGTGATGTATACCTATTTTGGGGCGCCACGGTTAGTATCAAAGCTTAGGATATGATCCTGCTGGCTAAGGTGTGAGACAAGAACTAGGAGGGGAGAGACGGGGAATTCCTTCGCTAGTATGACCTACCTAAGTTTATTTGATATTTAATTGGTCGGTCAGAGTATAGGTGTGAGACCCCAGATTTTTACGAATAAAGATTTAAATTTCTCGAAATATTTTTTTTATTATGGTGTGGATTTGAGATAATGTTATAGTTGTGGGTAGTATTTATAAATTTTTCAAAGTATGCAAGTTGTTATATTATATTCCAACATAAATATAAAGAATGGAATAACAGAAGAATTTCACCATGTGTGCGGTACTTCGCATAGATAGGTTATTCCAACATAATAATAAAGAATGGAATAACAGAAGAATTTCACCAAGTATAGGGTAGTCCGCATATACAGGTTATTCCAACAGAATAATAAAGAAGGGAATAATAGAAGAATTTCACCAAGTATAGGGTAGTCCGCATATACAGGTTATTCCAACAGAATAATAAAGAATTGAATGACAGAAGTTTTCTTCATGAAGACGAAAGAAATAATACCCCTTACCTTAGAAGAAACTGGATATAGGAGTAGTGAAGTAGCAGACTATTTTTCTTCTTTCTCTCTATAGTTTCTCTCTCTAGAGTTTAAGTGAATTCGTAAGAAATAATGAAGGAATGAGCTTCTATTTATAGGAGAATTGACTGAATAGTAATTAATTCATGAACGGTCCAGATTGATTTACTTTTAAGCAGACGATCCATATTGATTTACTATGCAAGATTATTAATAAAATATTCTAATAAAATAAAATCTTTTAAATAAAATATAATATATTCTATTTATAATCTAATAAAACGAATAACTTTATAAAAGTATTACATTTTTATATAAAAAAGATTTTACTATACAAACACTACGCAGCCTTTATACAAATACTATGCATAATAAAATATTATATATATTCTATTTATAGTCTAATAAAATAAATAACTTTATAAAAGTATTCATTTTATATAAAAAGATTTTACTATACAAACACTACGCAGATATTTTATGCATAATAGAATATTATATATTCTATTTATAGTCTAATAAAACAAATAACTTTATAAAAGTATTCATTTTATATAAAAAAATTTACTATGCAAACACTATGCAAAAGACTATGCAAACACTATGCATAATAAAATATAATATATTCTATTTATAATCAAATAAAACAAAACTTTATAAAAAGTTTTTCATTTTTTATATAAAAAGTTTTCGCATTTTATTACATTAATAATACTAATAAAATAAAATTTATATATAATATATATATATATATATACTTTCGTGACTTCATAAAAAGACACCTCAATATATTTAACAACATTTATCATCATTATTATAATTCACAATATTAATCCACTGTGTCGTTCCTCAGAGAAAGAGGGCTTTCAATAAGGATTTCTCCTTATTGGCCGCAATTGATTAGGTGTCCAAACCTCTCGATGTGAACTTACAGACATCGTTCATATTTTAAATAATAATATTAATAACTTTGTTATCTCAATTATTGATTTAATAATATATAAAATATCAACAATAATTGAATTAAATAACGTGAGATCTTATGCAACAATTCATGAAGAAATAATTGAACAAAAGCGAGGTGACTTTTCACGTAAGCATCAATAATCAATACCTGCAGTGTAATTTATTATACAACTACGCGTATTCTCGTATTTTTTAACACCGGTGTTTCAAGCAGTTAACGGTGAACTTACCGTTATTTTCATAAAATATTTTTGTTATTTTCTCAATCCGGACAATAATTCCATTGTAGGGTCCACCAATGATTGTCTTAGTCGCATCGAATATTCCTGTTAAAATGAATATTCCCAGGACCAATCGAATATTATATAACAACTTGCGTACTTTACAAAATTTATAAATATTACCCACAACTATAACATTATATCAAGTTCACTCCATAATATTCAATAGAATATTTCGAGAAATTTAAATCTTTATTCATAAAATTTGGGGTCTCACAACCTGTCTATGCGATGTACCGCATACATGGTGAATTCTGTTGTTATTCCATTAATTCTTCATTATTCATTTGAATATTCATGCGTGCGTATTACACATGACTGGTTCCATTATTTATTATTACATTGGAATAACTCATACATCAAGTACCGCATACATGGTGAATTCTGTTGTTATTCTATTCTTTATTATTCTATTGGAATATCCTGTCTGTGCGGATTACGCATGACCTGGTTCCATTCTTTATTATTCTGTTGGGAATAACCTGTTTATGTGGTCTATTGCATGCCTAGTGAATTCTTCTGTTATTCTATTCTTTATTATTCATTGAAATAACTTTATCGTGTGGATTACGCGTGCGCATGGTGAATGATCCTTCGTATTCATTCCTTATTTAATTGTGGAAATGATCTGTTTACGTGGATTACCGCATGGCGGGCGAAAATCTATTTGCAATTTCATATATTCTATTATACTCAGTGGGTTAAAGTTTTGGCTTCTATACTCCATGAAATTAGTAGAATATCCTGGATATTTGCGCTTCATCCAGTATCTTTTCATGAAAATATTCTTCTGAGCATTCTTGAATTTTACTCTACAAAGCAGTATCATGTTGACAATTTGGATATTATTGATTTCAGGATAAATTAACTTATAAATATTTAAATTTATTCTTGAACTTGTTTTATTGAATTATTATGGCATGGTCATCATACTCATGCTTATATTCTGACGAAAGTCATCTTTCGGTTACGTGCATAGATGGACTTGGTATGATTATGACCAGGGATTATTCGGTATAATCATGACACTGTAATGTTATAAATGATGTGGTAAAAAGTCCTCGGTGGCTTGTAGTGCATTGATGGGACGATTTTTGGTATGATTATGACTAGGGATTATTTGGTATAGTCGACCATTGATGATTTAATGAATATCATTAGCAGTAATGCGGGGATGACTCGATAATGTGGTTTATTTATTGTCGAGTCTCAAATGATAAAAATTGATGAAAACATTTTAAATCATAGAATATAGTAGATATCATGCTCTACTGACTCTTTAATGGATTGCTTATTCCATCTGCAGTTAAACTTGATGTCTATTGTATTTTATCGGTTTAACATTGTTGAAGATTAATGATAATTTATTACGCATTATCTTAGTCATAATATTTCTCATTGGGCTAGTTGAGCTCACCCTTTTGCTTTCATTGTTCTCTTGTAAATTGAGAAACGAACGGACTAGTGGAGGCGGGTGATGGTCCAGAGATGGTGTATTAGTAGTCCTCACTATTCATAAAATAGTGTGACAATAAATGTAATGAGGACTCTATTTGAGAGTGAATATTATCAGAAGGCAACATTCATTTAAACTTTCACTATGTTTTGTCGTATATTACGCTTGACGGTTGTATAATTAAGTTTGTATTTATATTCTGTACCATGTATTTGGCGACTCAAGATGGGTGATGTATACCTATTTTGGGGGTGTCACATTGAATATATATGACAATTATGACAATCTATCACAAACAATTAAACATACACTTAAAATTTATTTTATTCTTTATACTATTACATTTCTTCAATCCAAACATAATATATATATATATATATATTACTATAAAATTATAATTATAATTTTATTATTCAATGAAAGTGAAAATTTTAATTTATTATTATTATTATTATTATTTGTTATCATGTATAATATCAAAAATTCATAAAAAGTCGAGGTACTTGAAGGAAATCCTCGACCCTCCGATCCCCAAAAGAAGTGCATCTTATAATAAAAATAAATTTTAAAAAATAAATTCTCTTTAAAATCAATATTGTTTTACAAGTAAAATGTGACGCCCCCAAAACAGATATACATCACCTATTCTGAGTCGCCAAATACATGGTACATAATACAAATATAATCTTAAATATACAACATGAGCTGTGAGTTTTAATACAAATATTGTCTTCTAGACAGTTTTCTGTAAGACCCCAACTTTTTTTAATAAAGATGATTTTTCTATAAATATCATTTTTAAATATTATGGAATGAATTTGATATAATGTTATAGTTGTGGGTAATATTTATAAATTTTACAAAGTACGCAAGTTGTTATATAATATTCAATTGGTCGGAAAATATTCATTTTAACAGGGAATATTCGTACGACGGCACAATCATTGGTGGACCCCACAACGGAATTATTGTCGGATTGAGTAAACGACAAAATATTTTATGAAAATAACGGTGGAAGTTTTATCGTTAACTGTTGAAACACCCAGTGTTAAAAGTACAGGAATACGCGTAGTTGCATAGTAGCACACGGTATTGATTATTGATGCTTACGTGAGAAGTCACCACGAGTTTTTGTTCAATTATTGCTTGAGAATTATTGCATAAGATCTCTCGTTAATTGATTCAATTATTGTCGATATTTTATATATTATTAAATCAATAATTGAGACGACAAAGTTATTAATATTATTATTTGCAATATTAACGATGTCTAGAAGTTCTACCAAGGAGAGGTTTGGTCACCTAATTGCGCGCCAATAGGGAGAAATACTTATTGGAAAGCCCCCTCTTTCTTGGGAATGACCTGGTCGATTAATAGTGTGAATTATAATAATGATGATGAAGTTTTATTTTATTAGTATTATTAATGTAATAAAATAGAAAAACTTTTTATATAAAACAAAATACTTTTATAAAGTTATTCGTTTTATTGACTATAAATAGAATATATTATATTTTATTATGCATAGTGTTTTGCATAGTAAAATCTTTTATATAAAATGCAGATACTTTTATAAAGTTATTCATTTTATTAGACTATAAATAGAATATATTATATTTTATTATGCATATAGTATTTGCGATAGTGCTGCGATAGTGTTTGCATAGTAAAATCTTTTTATATAAAATAGAATACTTTTATAAAGTTATTCGTTTGATTAGATTATAAATAGAATATATTATATTTTATTTAAAAGATTTTATTTTATTAGAATATTTTATAGTAAACCAATCTGGACCGTTTCAGAATTAATTCTTATTTAGTCAATTCTCCTATAAATGAAGCTCATTCCTTCATTATTTCTTACGCAATTCAATTGAAACTCTAGAGAGAGAAACTATAGAGAGAAAGAACAAAAGTATTCGCGCTACTTCACTACTCCTATATCCAGTTTGTTTCTAAGGTAAAGGGTATTATTTCTTTCTTTCGTTTTCATGAAGAGAACTTCATTATTCCATTCTTTGTTATTATCTTTGGAATAACTTTATACATGCCAAGTACCGCATACTTGGTAAAATTCTTACATTATTCCATTCTTTATTATTATGTTAGAATAACTCGCCTATGCCAAGTACCTCATACATGGTAAAATTCTTACATTATTCCATTCTTTATTATTCTATTGGAACATCACATGCATGCATTACGCATGACTCGGTTCCGTTATTTATTATCTTTGTTAGAACATCACCATGCGTGCGTTTAAGCATGACTGGTTCCGTTGTTTATTATTCTATTGGAATATCCTATCATGCGTTTACTGGCGTGACACAGTTCCATTATTTATTATTACATTGGAATAACTTTTATGCATGTGATTCATCGCATGCTTGGTGATTTCTTTTGTTATTCCATTCTTTATTATACTCAGTTGGTTAAAGTTTTGGCTTTTATATTCCATGAAATTAATGGAATATCCTTGATATTTACGCTTCATCCAGTATCTTTTCATGGAAATATTCTTCTGATCATTCTTGAGTTTTACCCCACAAAGCAGTATCATGTTGACAATTTGGACGTTATTGGTTCCTGGATAAATTAATTCTTGAACTTATTTTATTGAATTCTTATATCATTGTCTTCATTCTCATGTTTATATTATGTTGAAAGTCATCTGTGGCCTGTAGTGCATAGATGGACTTGGTATGATTATGACCAGGGATTATTCGGTATAATCATGACCGTAATGTTACAAATGATGTGGTAAAAGTCCTCATTGGCCCGTAGTGCATTAATGGACAGTTGTTGGCATGATCATGACCATTGATGAATACGAATATCCTTGGCCCATAGTGCATGAATAATTTGTGGTTGTGATCTTAATGAATATCCTTGGCCAGTAGTCTTGCGGGGATGATGTGGATTATTTATTAAAGTCGAGTCCCAATGATAAAAGTGATGAAAAACCTTTTAAATCATAAAAGATAGTAGATTTTATTCTCTACTTGACTCTTTTAATAGATTGTTTGTTCCACTGCAGTTAAACTTAATGTTTGTTATATTGTATCATTTTAACACTGTTGAAGGCTAACAATAATTTATTCTGTATTATCTTAGTCATAATATTTTTTACTGGGCTAGTTGAGCTCACTCTTTCTTTCATTGTTCTCTTCAGGAAATGAGAACGTAGCAGGGACTAATCGGGGAACGGAGTGACGGTCCAGATAATAGCATTAGTAGTCCTCACTATTCTGTTAAATAGTGTGATAATAAATGTAATGAGGACTCAATTGAGTGTGGATATTGTCTAGATGACAATATTTGTATTAAAACTCACAACATATGTTTTGTCGTATTTCACACGACTGTTGTATAATGAAGTTGTATTTGAATTTTGTACCATGTATTTGACGACTCGAGATGGGTGATGTATACCTATTTTGGGGGCGTCACAGTTGGTATCAAAGCTTAGGGATATGATCCCTGGCTGAGATGTGAGACAAGAACTAGGAGGAGAGAGACGGGGAATTCCTTTGCTAGTATAACCTACTTAAGTTTATTTGGTATTTAACTGGTCGGTCAGAGTATAGGGATAATATGTGATATGTTAATTAACCCTTATTTTGTGGCAGTATTTGAAAATTACATCCGAGAATGTTGAGAACATCAATGGAGCACAGGAGACCGTTGAGTCTCCACAGATCAATAATCAGGATAATATTAATCAGAAAGGCGACAATACACAGGCAAACAACAACACGAACCAGATGATGAATGATGGAATGTTTAGAGGCTTTATGCAATTCATGCAACATCAGGCAAGAGCGGCTCCTGTCCAAAATGCAGATGGAAACACTGGCAACTCTCGGACGGTCACCATAAGCAGTTCAAGGAATTAGGACCACCGGAGTTTTTTGGAGAGCCAAAATCACTTAAGGCGGAGACGTGGATAAAGCATATCTGCAAGATATTTGATGTCTTGGGATGCTTCGAGGAGTAAAAGGTTCCATTTGCCACCTTTATGTTGCGTGAAGAGGTAGATTACTAGTGGGAATCTGTAAAGCGTACTCAACCTGCCGCACTAAAGATGTCTTGGGAGAAGTTCCAAGAACTGTTCAACGATAAGTACTTTCCCGAAAGTATTCGTCACATGAAAGAGGTAGAGTTCATCAAGCTGGAGAAAAACAACATGACCGTGTCGCAGTACGAAGCAAAGTTTGCCGAGTTGTCCCGGTTTACGTCCCATTTGGTTGATAATGAGTAGAGAATGACGCGAATGTTTCTAAGAGGTTTGAAACCCGAGATATGTCAATATCTTATCTCTCATAAACTGTGTTTGTATTCAGATGTTGTTAATAGGGCTCAGTTATTGGAGCGCGATAATGAGTCAACCCAACCAAAAGAGAGCAGCCGGAAAAATGATAATACTAGTGATAACAGTCATCGAAGCGGTGACAATAAGCGTGGAGGGAATCAACATGCCAAAAATGGTAACCACTTAGGTGGTAATTATGGCCAAAACAATAAGAATGGACATTTCAAGAAGAGGATATTCAACAATGATGGAAAGACGTCAGCACCAGCACCCGTTGTTAAGAAAAGAGAACGACCACCTATCATATGTTTCAAATGCGGAGGGGAGGGACACATCAGTCCAAACTGTGCGATGCCGTCCAAAGCATGTTATAATTGTGGATTTGTCGTTCACCGAAGAAAAGTTCAGCTAGGATGGAGGCACCAAAGGACGTCCCAGAAAAGTCAAAGCCAGTAGTGCAAGGGAGAGCGTTTGTCGCGACCTCCCAGAAAGGAAGGAACCCGAACGAGGTCATCACGGGTAAGCTTATCATAAACTCTAGCGAAGTGTACACCTTATTTGATACCGGTTCTACCCAATCTTTTATTTCTCCTACTTGCGCTCAATGTTTAAATTTGACTCCAGAGAAATTGGACTTTGACTTATCTGTTGAAACTCCATTGGGAGAAACCTTCATTACATCCACTGTTTATAAGTCTAGTTTGGTTCAAATCGGTACCCTCACATTACCTGTCGATCTTATTTCTTTGAAAATACTTACATTTGATGTGATTCTAGGGATTGATTGGTTAACTACTCATCATGCAAAAATTGATTATTTTCGTAAGGTTGTTAGCTTTCATATTCCTAACCAACCTATTATGCGAATTCAAGCAACCAAACCACTAAAATCAATCACTGTCATCTCAAGCCATAAAGCTATTCGTTTATTGAAAAATGGATGTCAAGATTTCTTAGCCCATGTTATCGATCTAAACAAAAATACGTCAATTTTGAATGATATTTCTATTGTTAATGAATTTTTTGACGTATTCCCTGAAGAACTTCCTGGCCTACCCCAGAGCGTGAAATTAAATTTTGTATCGACCTTGAACCCGGTACAAAACCCATTTCCAAAGCCCATATCGAATGGCTCATATTGAACTTCAAGAGTTAAAGACCCAACTGCAGAAATTGTTAGACATCGATTTCATTCGTCCTAGTACGTCTCCTTGGGGTCCTCATGTTCTATTCGTGAAGAAGAAAGATGGGAGTATGCAACTTTGTATTGATTATCGGGAGTTGAATCATGTCACCATCAAAAATAGATACCCATTGCCACGTATTGATGACCTGTTTGACCAGTTGCAAGGCGCCAAATTCTTTTCAAAGACTGATCTTCGTTCCGGATATCACCAATTGAAGATTAGAACCGATGACATTCAAAGACGGCTTTCAGAACTCGGTACGGGCATTATGAATTCCTAGTCATGTCTTTTGGATTAACTAATGCTCCTGCTACCTTCATAGATATGATGAATCGAGTATTCAAGGAATATTTAGATCACTTTGTGGTCGTCTTTATTGATGAAATCCTTATTTATTCCAAAAGCCGTGAAGATCATGTGTGAGACCCCGAATTTTATGAAATAAAAGTATTCAATTTTTTTTATTTTGGTAAATAGTTAAATTGATAAAAGTTTAAAGTTAAGGGTGACATTTGAAAATTTTTCAAATTAAGCAAGTTGTCATAAATAATCGGTGGTAAAATACGCGTGGTTGGATAATAGCACACAGTATTGATTATTAATGCTTACGTGAGAAGTCACTCAGTTTGATTCAATTATTGTCGATATTTTATATATTATTAAATCAATAATTGAGACGATACAGTTATTCATATTATTATTTGCATAATTAACAATGTCTAGAAGTTCTGTCAAGGAGAGGTTTGGTCACCTAATTGCGCGCCAATAAGGAGAAATCTTTATCGGAAAGCCCCCTCTTTCCTGGGAATGAACTGGTTGTTAATATTCCGAGTTATAATAATAGTGAATAAATGTTATTAAAAATCTAATTTGAGTTCGGAGTTGAATTTAGAGACGTGGACGTGATATTTGAGTCCGAAACGATGAAATTAGTAAGAATAGACTATAAACACAAAATTTTTTGGGGTTGACTTTTTGGTCAAAAAGTCAATAGTTGACTTTTTTGGAAAAAGTCAAACTTTGAAATTTCAAAAATGA
Source organism: Panax ginseng (assembly GCA_020205605.1). Classification (NCBI taxonomy): domain Eukaryota; kingdom Viridiplantae; phylum Streptophyta; class Magnoliopsida; order Apiales; family Araliaceae; genus Panax; species Panax ginseng. Next base: position 136,957,320 of record CM035135.1, on the reverse strand, counting down.
AATTGTTGAGAAAAATATTTCCATTGTGTTGGGATTATTGGTGTTAGTGGAAATCGACATTTATTTCGATAGTAATTGATGTCTGGTAGTTATATTGACCAACCGGGTAATTAATCCAGTAAATGAGCAATTAATTGCTATTAATTCACATGCTATTAACTATTTGTTCACATGTGTTTACTATTGATTCACATTCTGGTAATATTAGGGGAGGTGGTGCAAGATTGATAATACTTGCATGACTAAGTTAAAAATAGAGGTATAGTTGAAGGTACTATACTATAATTAATTTTTTTACATGTTTAGAACTATTGAGTCACATGATTTTACTATTGATTCACATGATTTACTATTAGGGGAGTTGGTGCAAGATTGATAATACTTGCAGGACTAAATTAAAAATGAAGAAAAAGAGGAAGGTATTATACTGTAATATTTTGAGCCCCAAAACGTGCAATTATCGAAACTATATTTTCCTATAAATAGAAGCTCATTCTTCCTTCATTTCTCACCAATTCATTAAAGCTATAGAGACATTATTATAAAGAGAAATTATAGAGAGAAAGAAGAAGAGAAGTCTGCTACCTCTCTATTCCAGTATCCAGCTTTATTTTGAGGTAAGGGGATTATTTCTTTCGTATTCATGAAGAGAGCTTATGTTATTCCATTCATAATTATTATGTTGGAATAACCTGTCTATGCGAAGTACCGCATACATGGTGAAATTCTTCTGTTATTCCATTCTTTATTATTATGTTGGAATAACATATACATGCCAATCTCGCATACGTGGTGAAATTCTTCTATTATTCCATTCTTTATTATTCTGTCGGAATATCCTGTCTATGCGTTACAGATGACCTGGTTCCATTATTTATTATTCTGTTGGAATAACCTGTCTGTGTGGTCTATCGCATGCTTTGTTGTTATTCCATTTATTATTATTCTGTTGGGAATAACCTGTTTGTGCGATCTATCACATGCATGGTGAATTCTTCCGTTATTCCATTCTTTATTATTTTGTTGAAATAACCTGTCTATGTGGATTACCACATGCATGGTGAATGATCCTTTGTATCCATTCCTTATTAAATTGTAGAAATGATCTGTATACGTGGATTACCGCATGGCGGGTGAAAATCCATTTTGCAGTTTCGTATATTTTATTATACTCGGGTATTCGGGGCACTTTTCGTGTCGGAGTACTATTCACGAGTTACTATTCACGGGTTACTATTCACCCAAATTACTATTCACTATAGTATTATTCACTCGGGTATTCGGAGTACTTTTCGTGTTAGGATACTATTCACGAGTTACTATTCACAGGTTACTATTTACCCAAATTACTATTCACTCTAGTATTATTCACTCGGGTATTCGGGACACTTTTCGTGTCAGGGTACTATTCACGAGTTACTATTCACCCAAATTACTATTCACTCTAGTATTATTCACTCGGGTATTTGGGGTACTTTTCATGTCGAGTACTATTCATGTGGTACTATTCAATCAGAAAAATATATTTCTTTTCTGTCCAAATTATTTTTGATATAGAAATATTATTCTTGAATTTTACTCTACAAAGCAGTATCATGTTGACAATTTGGATATTTTTAAACTCTGGATAAATTTAAAGTCTTTAATATTTATCCTTGATTTCGTTTGATTAATGCTTATATTATTGTCATCATCCTCATGCTTATATTATTGTCATCATCCTCATGCTTATATTGTGATAAAAGTCATCTTTGGCTTACGTGCATAGATGGACTGTTGATTATTGGTTTTATGGTTGTATATCTTTGGCTTACGTGCAAAGATGGATTGTTGATTATTGATTTTATAATTGTATATCTTTGTCTTACGTGCAAAGACGAACTGTGGATTGAAAGCTTTGGCCCGTACTGCAAAGATGGACAGGTGTATAACATAATCATGACCATTGGTGATAATAACAAATATTCGTGGCCCGTAGTGTATGGATAATTCGATGATGTGATTGGCAGGATCATGACCATTAGTTAACAGTTGAATATCTTTGGTCGTGGTGCACTGACAGATAACTGATTGGTATGATCATGACCATTGGTTTTATAGTTGAATATCTTTGGCCCGTAGTACAAAGGTAGACAACTGATTGGTATGATCATTGTTATTACATTTGAATATCTTTAGCCTTTGGGGTAAGGATATTGAGTAAACGTTCTATTAAGCCTTTGAGGCAAGGAGAAACTGTTGATTTACATGATTATAAATATGAATTGTGGATTTAACTATAATATTTGGTAGTTTAGGTGAAGACAGGTGATGAGAGTTCTTTTGTCTTGGGTATAATTTTTGGTATGATTATGACCAGGGATTATTCGGTATAGTCATGACCATTGATGATTTAATGAATATCCTTGGCCAGTAGTAGCGTGGGACGATTCGATGATGTGGTTTATTTATTGTCGAGTCTCAAAGATTAAAATTGATGAAAACATTTTAAAACATAGAAGATAGTAGATATCATGCTCTACTTGACTCTTCTAATGGATTTCTTATTTAGCTGTAGTTAAACTTGATGTCTATTGTATTTTATCAGTTTAACATTGTTGAAGGCTAATGATAATTTATCCTGCATTATCTTAGTCATAATATTTCTTACTGGGCTAGTTGAGCTCACCCGTTTGCTTTCATTGTTCTCTTCAGGAAATGGGAACGTAGCAAGGACTAGTTGGGGAACGGAGTGACGGTCCAGATGATAGCATTAGTAGTCCTCACTATTCTATGAAATAGTGTGATAATAAATGTATTGAGGACTTATTTTGAGTTTGAATACTTTCTAGAAGACATTATTTGTATTAAAACTCACAGCTCATGTTGTATATTTAAGATTGTATTTATATTCTGTACCATATATTTGACGACTTAGAATATGTGATGTATACCTATTTTGGGGGCGTCACAGTTGGTATCAAAGCTTAGGGATATGATCCATGACTGAGATGTGAGACAAGAACTAGGAGGGGAGAGATGGGGAATTCATTCGCTAGTATGACCTACCTAAGTTTATTTGGTATTTAATTGGTCGGTCAGAGTATAAGGATAATATGTGACATGTCAATTAACCCTTATTTTGAAGATATATTCTAGAATGATATCTGAAATACAGGAGATAAGCAATGGAAAAATCATGATACAGAGGATATAACCGGGAAGGTACAATCTGAAAAGAAAGCAAAGTATTCTCATATCTTCGAATATCAGGTACGTACGTAAATTTTGAGGGCGAAATTTCATAAGGAGGGGAGATTGTGAGACCCCGAATTTTATGAAATAAAAGTATTCAATTTTTCTATTTTGGTAAATAGTTAAATTGATAAAAGTTTAAATTTAAGGGTGACATTTGAAAATTTTTCAAAGTAAGCAAGTTGTCATAAAATAATCGGTGGTAAAATACGCGTGGTTGCATAGTAGCACATGGTATTGATTATTAATGCTTACGTGAGAAGTCACTCAGTTTGATTCAATTATTGTCGATATTTTATATATTATTAAATCAATAATTGAGATGATACAGTTATTCATATTATTATTTGCATAATTAATAATGTCTAGAAGTTCTGTCAAGGAGAGGTTTGGTCACCTAATTGCGCACCAATAAGGAGAAATTTTTATTGGAAAGCCCCCTCTTTCCTGGGAACGAACTGGTTGTTAATATTGCGAGTTATAATAATAGTGAATAAATGTTATTAAAAATCGAATTTGAGTTCGGAGTTGAATTTAGAGACGCGGACGTGATATTTGAGTTCGGAACGATGAAATTAGTAAGAATAGACTATAATTCGATGACGTGATTCGCAGGATCATGACCATTAGTCAACAGTTGAATGTCTTTGGCCGTGGTGCACTGACAGATAACTGATTGGTATGATCATGACCATTGGTTTTATAGTTGAATATCTTTGGCCCGTAGTGCAAAGGTAGACAACTGATTGGTATGATCATTGTTATTACATTTGATTATCTTTAGCCTTTGGGGTAAGGATATTGAGTAAACGTTCTATTAAGCCTTTAAGGCAATGAGAAACTGTTGATTTACATGATTATAAATATGAATTGTGGATTTAACTATAATATTTGGTAGTTCAGGTGAAGACAGGTGATGAGAGTTCTTTTGTCTTGGGTATAATTTTTGGTATGATTATGACCAAAGATTATTCGGTATAGTCATGACTATTGATGATTTAATGAATATCCTTGGCCCGTAGTACAGGGATGACTCGATGATGTGTTTTATTTATTAAACAGAGTCTCAGCGATAAAAATTGATAAAAATATTTTAAATCATAGAAGATAATAGATATCATGCTCTACTTGACTCTTCTAATGGATTCTTATTCCACTGCAGATTAAACTTGATGTCTATTGTATTTTATCGTTTAACATTGTTGAAGACTAATGATAATTTATTCGCATTATCTTAGTCATAATATTTCTTCTTTGGGTCGGAGTTGAGCTCACCCTTTCTTTCATTTATTATCTTCGTGAAATGAGAGCGTGGCGTAATGGGGACTAGTCGGAGAGGCAGAGTAATTGGTCCAAATGATAGCATTAGTAGTCCTCATTATTCTGTTAAATAGTGTGACAATAAATGTAATGAGGACTCCATTGAGTGTGGATATTGTCTAGATGACAATATTCTTATTAAAACTCTTAGATTATGTTTTGTAGTATTTCACACGACTGTGGTATAATTAAGTTGTATTTGAATTTTGTACCATGTATTTGGCGACTCAAGATGGGTGATGTATACCTATTTTGGGGGCGTCACAGTAGTCACTCTATGATTTGTGAATTCACTCTACTATTGTGAACTACTCTACGATCGTAGAGTGAAATCACTCTACTATCTGTGGACTACTCTACGATCGTAGAGTGAAAACACTTTACGATCGTAAACTATGTAACTTTAAAAGTTATACGACTGTGCATCTCCATATATATATACTAGGGTTAACCCGTGCCTCCTGCACTACAAATACTCGTGTAATTATTTAATACCTAAAGATGAATCTAAATGAAAACTATGAGTTACAATGTTTAAAGAGTATATATTTGATAAAAATTAGAAAATTTCGTAAATATTTGTTGTAAATAAGAAAATTTCTAATCAAGATAGACATTCCACCCAAAAAGTAAAGAAGTCAAGAATTTTGCCACAAATTACATCTACATGCTCATTATTTACAAATCGAGACTGGCAAGAAAAAATGAATTTGTTAAGGAAACAACTAAAGCCAACATCCACATTCACTCAACAATAAAAATGACCTAGGCCAGTTAACTACAATTATTAAATTCGAAACAATCCCAATGCCAATGACCTTCATATTTTCTTTAAGCACATTTAAAAACACTCCTCCACACCTATATGCTATTGATTCCCTTCATTTAATTTGCAATTTTAGATGGAACACAGATTAATTAGTAAAACTAATTTAAGCACAATCAATAATACAAATGTGTCCACTGAATACCAGTCGCTGATACATTAACAGGTAAAAACATTGTAGTAAGAAAATAGCATAATGATACCCACTTGCTTAAAAGGTTCATGTGCACCAAATTGGTTTGGAGCTCCTTTGCCTGATTAAAGAAAAAATAAAATGAAATAAGAACTTCAAAAATAATTGACCCAACCGCCAAAAAAGGTAAATTTGGTCAAACATATAGCCAAAAAAATTATTTGGGTCGTCCAAAATTTGGAATAAAACCTACCGTCCATGGACACGGCTAGAATATATATTGTAGGAACAAATTCTAAACAAAACTTCACAAATAATTATGTACTTTACCTTTTTACAACACCACAGTTGGGCAATACGAAACTCATATTACAAAATGTATTAGAAAACAACTTCGATTAACATCATAGAAATCTTTGGAGCTTCTCATGTTACCATTCTCTTATGATTTCGATCTATGAGTTCATCAACCACGTCCGGTCCACATCCTTTATAATGTCATATGTTTCAACATATGTAAACATCACCTCATTCCACCCAAAGTCCCACATACAATTAACATTTGGATCTGTAATTTTGATGTTTCTCTCGAGCATTTTCAGCAGGTTTTCAGCAGCATCACTACATATTCAAACTACCAAAACAACCATCATTTCATACCCAAAATCATCATAACCATGTATAATTAGTTAACTTTACAAAATACGGAACACAAAAAATACACACATGCAGAAATTAATACATACTCAATCATCAACACATATCTAAAAATAGATATCCAGACAAATCTAAACATGTCTATAAAACATACAATCATCCATACATATCCTAACCACAAAAAAAAATCATCATTTCATACCCAAAATCATCATACCATGCAGAAATTTATACATATTCAATCATCAACACATCCAACCACCAAAACATCAAGCTAGTAGCTATTAATTTCAAGAAATTTCGACAGAGTTCCCTTTAAAAATAGATATCCAGAAAAATCTAAACCTGTTTAAAAAAATTACAATCATCCATACATATTCAAACCACCAAAAAAACATCATTCCATACTCAAAATCATCATAACCATGTATAATTATCCAACTTTACAAAAGACAAAAAACAAAAATACATATATGCAGAAAATAGAGAAACATGTTGAGCATAACCCTTTACTTTACAGCTTACACCAAATATATTATTTACAGCTTACACCAAGTATCCTTCAATATATTCCTCAAAATATTTGGAATTCCAAAATTATCAAAATATGTGAGTAAAAATGAAACAATTGTAAATCCGAAACATAAGACCCCTTACTTTACCCTGAATGAAAAACAAATGAGCACACATATTTGTATGTAATGGGGGGGGGGGGGGAATGATTTAGATTGATATAAGTAATAATTTAGAGAGATTGTAATAAATAATCAATTTATTTAGAAAAAAATATTGACTTACGATCAAATAAAGTTTTCTTAGTACCATTTCAACAAACGGTTCATTTCCTTAATGATTTAAATCATAAATCTATATTGGTGGCAGTATAATGGTGTGTGAGTTTGATTTGTGAGTGTTTGATTTGTTTCTGATTATGTGTGTGTATTTGTGCATATATTATGTGTGTGTGTGTGTGCAGGGGACAATTTAGTTCATACTCATTCATGAATTACCACTCCTACATTATTATGACGAAATCTTGAACTCAGAGACAAAAAAAAAAATAATGAATATAAATAAAAGCGGGTAAAAAGATTAGATAAAAGGTAAGAAAATGATAATTAAAAAACTTATCATACGGTATTTTCTAAGTCGTCATCCATCTGTCACGATATTAATGAAAATAAATTAAAACAAATAAGTTATTAAAAAAAGCAATAAGATATATTTAGAGAGAGTTAATCAGATGATAAACTTACACTACCAAATATAGCAACATCATCCATTGGTCGATGATTGTGCAGTTAAAACGATTGTAGCTACACAATAAATTTCATAAGCCATATATAATTAACATCAATTACAATGAAATTTCATACAATTAACATGCATTTAATCAAACATAATACATACACATTCAATTCCCAAAACCAAAATTAAGAAAAAAGACAACCTAAATTAGCCTACAAATTTCACATAATGAACACTCAATAATAATCAGCTCAACATCCATTCCATCCTAACATTCATAATTAAAAAATCTATTTCATCATAACTATAAACCTATTTCATAATAAAAATAAAACAGCCAAATTAAAAGACACCCAAATGTGTGTTGTTGTGTGCGTGCGTGCTATTGGTGTGGGAGAGAGAGAGAATGAGAACACAAATTTAAAACAAATCTAAACACCCAAATTTGTGTTTTTTAAAATAAATTTTAAAACACACAAATTAAACACAAACATTCAAAACCTAAGTCGCCGCGTCCGAATTTTAAATATTCTTTGTATTGATTATTTTATAAGAAAACTTTAAATATTCTAAGAACTTCACCAAAGATTTCAAGCTATGATGAAGTAGATAAGAATATAGAGGCCTTCCGGAAAGCATCGAAATGAGCAAAGAAAAAGTATCAATTTCAAACCTTCATACCCACCAACCATAATCGATTAAGTAAAACGACAAATATTGACAAAGACTTCTAATACATAAAAAAAATTATTTCATTCAATGATATTTATTTTAGCTCACATTTAAAATTAAAGTATGCATCCGAAGAAGTAATAAATAACTTAAAGTTGATTCTCATTTTTAAAACAAACTCCCAACAAACAATTAGAATTTAAAAGGAAAAACCCCAATCTAGCTGGGATCGGACCAAATCATGAGTTTGGACATAAAGTTCATGTGGTGTAGGTTTCTTTCAAAAACTCATTACAGCTAAGCAAATGCTATGTAATTAGCTAAAGAAGCATAAAATATGTTTTATTTCTATCATTTGTCCCACAATTTCGACAACCAATCAAGTAACAAAGCAAGTACTGCTCGGAACAAAAAATATTTTAAAACTATACCAACACAAAAATCGATCTTTATGTCTCAAATGTGAGAAATTGAACAAAACCCACAATTCCAACCCCCCCCCCCCCCCCAAAAAAAAAAAGAAAGTAAATAAGACTTATTTCCGACATACAAATCCACACATATAGCTGAATAAATATCATAAAAATGAACTAAAATAGAGCAATCAAAAAGTGAGCTGTAAAAACCAACAATTGAACCTACAATTTAATTTTCAAGGACAAATAAGAAAACTATGGTTCTCAGTATATGTCAGATCAAGCTTCAAAAATAGAATAAATGTGTCATAAAAAAAAGAAGTTAATATTCAATAAAGGGTATGATTGTCATTTTAAAGGGAGGTAGTAATAACAACTAATAAGTACGTATTACTTAATATGTAGGAGTATTAGATATTAAAATTTTTAAGTACTTATGCAAATGAGAGACTTTAATTTAAAAGGATATTAGACACTACAAAATTTGGACCCAATTTCCATACTATTAGGATCAAAATAATAAATTTTAACCAAACAATACCATAATTTGGAAACTTACAACTGGAACACAAAACTCAACAAAGATTTGATACAGAACAACTTAAAAACGGGGGGAAAAACTCTAAGAAAGAAGAAATGATGGCATACACACTCACAACTGAATACGAACATATATGAGTGAGTGAGTGTGTGTGTGTGTGTGTGTGTGTGCGTGTGTATACAATTCTTATGCAACTGAATGAGAACATATCAAAATTGAGAACATAATTTGAAGTAATTACCAGAATAGAAAGGAGAAGAGCAGAAAAGAAAAGCCCTAGAGTTGAGCACTTGAGCTGATGAATCGGAGAGAACTTAACAGTCAAATCTATTAATTTATATACTGATGTGATATAAAAATAACATCATATTTGAGAGTGGTTATATTAGATCATTTATGTTTATTTGTTGGACTTGGCCACTTTGCTATCATTGCGTCATATCTAGACGAACCTCAATAAATACACCAAAGCTTTATGAAACAACACGTGTACAACAAGACTCTTTCTTTACTTTTTTCTCCTTTTGAATATAGTAGGAATAACTGATGTTTTTGTCCCAGAATAGTTATTACCTACCTTTTTTTTTAGTTGGTAAGCACACAGTACTCTTATTCGACAAACTAAACATTTAATTAAGAAAAGTGAAGGTAACTTCTACTAAAGCAAATGATATCATAATTGTATCACCTCTTACTTATATAAACTTTAGCAAAATTTATTCTACTTTTTTTTGGTAAAGAGGGCTTATTTAATGAAAGTGAAGTATCTTCACGGGTTTATTTAATTCGAAATGATGAATAATTAATTTCATTTAAGTTTCAGAATTGATTGGATCTATTTCAAAAATTACTCTTTTGTGTTAGAAGAAGGACACCAAGAATCATACCAAGAATCAAAATTCAAAATTTTTGGAATGGTGGCACATACCACCAGGGAGGTGATTGTAATATGCATATATTGAAACGCACACATATGAGTGTTGTAGTAGTAGTTAGTGACATTGGTTGTTTTTTGGGATTCGATTAAAGGATATTTTTTTTTATTATAAAAAAGATGTAGAATGGAAATAATTTTCATATACTCCATACAAAATTTGTGAGATTATAACTGAATTCAAGCAGTATGTTTTGGTTGTTAGGTCTAATTGAGTTGATAAATCTATCTGTCAGTTCCTTTTTCTTTTTGAATTATAAAAACACATTCAACCTCATAAAAAGGGATTGTTTATTGATTTGAGTTCTTTAAAAAGGGAGGACAATAGTGATCTTACGAAGGAATTCAAGCAAAGTGTGATTTTTTGCTATAACAGTTCACATATAGGCACAATTTTGGTTATACCTTCAAACAGTCCCAAGTTATGTCTCAAGAAACCTCTAGGCATTCAAATACACTTCAAAACAATATTAAAACTTATCACCATGACCTTAATAAGCTTGCACAGTCAGTTTGATTTTTGGCACCAAAACAGTCCACCTCTAAACTTTCTTAGTCTTAAACGGTTACTTAATATGTAGGAGTATTAGATATTAAAACCACAGACTACTGTTCTTCGCTCTCTCCATCTCCTCTTAGTCTCGATAAAGTGAGTATAGTATCTGACGTGAGAAATGCTCAACAACTGTCATTGGGTATTATAATTTGAGACTGTCATTGGTTTTAAAAAATTATAATTCTTGGGTAAGGGTGTTTTTATTTTATTTTATATATATAGTAGTCTTTGATTATATAAATGAATTTATTTTCCTATTTCTTTTTTCAAGGAAAGTTATATTCTTCTTGAGTTAAATTTAGGTATTTTCGTTTAGTCAATTTACTTACTTGTTTTGGATGGGGAAAGAAAAGTTAGAGTTCGCATTTGTTTCAAACAAACCCATGATGTTATTGAGTTTTATTTTTAATACTAATTCTAAAACACTTATGAAAAAATATAGGGACAAAGACAGTTTTTTGTTTTGGACAATAGTACCCTTATTATTTAAATTGGGTGGAAAACCACAACATGAATTGTTAAGGGTATAATTGTCCAAATAAAAAACAGTTGCCTTGTCCCCTCAGTTTTTGTCCATTTATTATCACCTCACTTTTTATGTTTATAATTAACTATTTTGGTTAGTTATGTTTTTCCCCAACTGCAAGTCTGAAACTGTTGAAATTGTTTGATTAAATTTGTCTTATAACCTTTTCTTAATAATTCTTTCCTTGTCATCTATGATTTGTTATCTGCTTTATTCTCAATTATTATGGTAAAATCTTCTTTCCTTATCCCGAAAGAATTTGTAAAAAATAATATTTTAATGACATAAAATTTTTGAGGAAAAGAAAATCCAAGGATCCCAGAATGATTGTGAATGACTGGATTTTAAGATGAGGCCTACTTAAGGCTTTTCTCACTTGACTTTCATACTTAATAAAGTCTATATATAGGTTTAATTTGATTCTAATAAGTATTGGTCAAATTTTTATATTTGTCTCACATTCTAAAGACTTTATTTTGCTGGAAAAATGTAGTATTAATAATTGGGCTACTTAGACTCCTTTCATGTTTTTCAATAATTTGATTGGGTCATTAGATTTTTTTATGGGTTAATAAGTGAACCAAATTAAAACAATACTATGATTTCAATGAAGATATACATTATTATATGCAATCAGGCGAGCATGATAGTACACCAGCTTAAACAATTTAAAGCAAAAAATGACTTGGTATTGAATTTCACCATCAATTTCATACGCAGTAATTTAAAACGGGATAAAGTACTAATTTTTCTACAAAATTTGGCATCAATATCATCCTCGGGGATAATTCCAGTGACATCATATTCCAGTGACAACAATATATACTTTTTAATTTAATTAACACAATAACAAATATTAAATATCTACTTTATTACCAAGAAACGGGTTACATCAAAAAAAAGAAGAGAGAGCACAAAGACACAAAATTACAGTCTAGCGTGACACAAACACAAAAACTAAATTTTTATATTTAAAAAGATAAGTACAAAGGAATTGAAGATCAATTCAAAGGCGAAATCCAGCGAAACCAACAAAATGAATGTGGAAAGCTATCTACCGACAATATAAATGCATGTAGTTAGATAAAGAATTAAACTAAGTATTAGTTATGCAGAAAATAGATAAAACAACAAAAGTCTTCCAAAACTGAATGTTCTGCCACAAAAGCATAACGACAGTCGAAAAATCTAATTCAAATGACAATAAGAGACACGTGCAGCAAAAAATTAAATATGAACATTGAATCAACATGTACAAAAGTTCAAATCACATATGAAAACAATATTACCTCAATTTAAACACCCTAAAAAAGCTACAGTTGCAGAATCAAAATCCAATCTTTAAGGAATGGCAACGAAACCAGAAAATGGTGATGCAGCATAGATCAAAACCCTACACTAACGAAATCAATATATACTTTTTAATTTAATTAACACAATAACAAATATTATAATTTTTTTTAAAAAAATTACTAATTCATTATTTCATAATTATTAATTTAAAATAAAATCGTACTAATAATATAGTTGGTTAAAAAGAGCATTTAAAAAATCATGTCAAAAGAATCTAATTTGTTAGCTTAAAATTTATCAGTATTATGGACAAATAGTAGTACTATATTCAACCATCATACACCACCACATCATCATCATCAAGTCATCCCATCCTCCTCCTCACATCTCTCTACTTGCAGTTTTTCGAGCAATATTTCAAAAGAGAAACAGGTAGATAATAGATTCATCCCACTTGCAGTTTTCCTCATTGACATAGCAAATATACAATACATATGTCTGATAAATAATACATTTGTGTGTTTGTGCGTGTAGAAAAAGATAAATAAACATACAAATTATGCAACTTAAAATAATTGAAGACAAACCCACTACAGATAATTTGTCAGCATCCAATCCTGCAAAATTGTCATTGAAAACACAGATTTATACAACAAAACTTGGGTCATAATTGTAGATAATAAAGAATTAATAAGCCCATCACATGTCCAAAGGTAAGAGAAAAGAAAGGAATAAACCCATCAGCCCATCTTAAACATTGAAATTAATTATTTATTTTACATATAAATCAGTTTATATGGATAAAATTCAAAAGTAAACTAAGAAGAAAATGAGTCTCATATTCATTTGGGAGGGGACCGTTGGAAAATATCAACTCATGTAAAAATAATTTTCACTCCTCAATTGAAAATATACAATAAACATATAAACCAGTTTATATAGATAAAATCCAAAATATACAACAAATCAAGCCACATAGGAACAATTTTGGGACTTAAAATTGTGTATTTTTCATAGCTGTTACTAAAATTACTTTATCTGCTGTAACGAAGTATGCAAAAATGGATACTGCAAAGAACAAAAACAAAAAAAAATTAAATATTTTAAATTTAAATATTATATAATTTATTTAATTTTAGACAATGTAATTCATAAAAGTTGTAGATACCTAAAATAGTACTATTAAATACCAACTTTATTGTTTTAAATGGTTAAATGAATTACAACATATTTGAATTTTAAAAAATAAATTTTATTCATTTTGATATATAAAAAAATGAAATGTCAAAACATTGATTAATGCAGTATTGATTTAGAGCATATAATTCTCATTAATTAATTAAAAAAACTACTGAATAAGTGAGGAGAGGTTAGAATCAAACAAAATACTAGTAGTGATGAATAACTTTCTTAATAAGTGGACAAATAGAAAGGCAAAAAGAGGATGTGGTTAACCTATTTCTTCTATGTTTTATTTAGTTTGAATGTGTCAAACTATTTTCTTAATCATAGAAAAAAAAACAAATTTCTAGTGTAAAAATAAATAAAAACACACATACCCAAAGTTGATTAAATCCCAGTTCATATCAACCAACATACATAACATACATGCCCCAGATCAAAACAAAAGAGAGAAAAAGTAGGTAGTGTTATTTTTTTTTTGGGTGGGTGGGTGGGTGGGGGGAAGAGAGAATACAATTGCGAACAAAAGAACAGAATTGTAAAACTTGATCGTGAGAAAACAACAAATATCATACTTGCTTCAATAAACAATTAAAACAAAATATTCAGAGTATGGAAACAGCGGTGGTGACATACAAATTCAGTGAAACTTTGAATACATGAAAGTTTATTAAAGCTAAGAAAATAATGGGTTGATGACCGACACTTGTTGATATAATTTAGATCCCAAAATATTCAGAAATCAAATTAAACAAATATGGAAATAGCGGTGGTGACTGACCATATTTCACGGTAAGGGAGAAATTAAGACGACCGTACAAAGTAAACGCTTAAAAATTAAGGTGCTTACCGGAGGGGAAGAGGATGATACGGATATCATAGAAGTCTGATCTGTAAGCTTCAACAATTGAGAGAGATATATAGAGAGAGATGATAATGGTTGGCGAACAAACCCAAACCAAACCTGAAGCCCTTTACTTCTTAGGAGGTATATTGAAGAAATCAAAGGAAGGAGAAGGGAGGGAGAACTAAAATGAGAGGGGAATTGGAGAAATTGAAGAACTAAAAGGAAAGAGGGAATTGAAGGAGGTATATTGCTCTCGCAATCGACAAATAAGTTTTGTATAGATAGATTAGTGAAGCTGATTTGTTATTTTTTGAAGGGTTAGATTTATCCCAACTTTTCGATGGTCCAGATCTCTTAATAGACTTTGAGCGGGATTTTTTTTTTCAAAATCAATTCTATTTTGTATAGATAGATTAAATAAAGGACACATTCACCTACTGTAGAAAAGCATTAGCTAACTTATTTGGGACAATTTTAACCCTTCCGACTGAGAACCCAAAAGAGCCCCAGCCTCATTCATCCCACTGCTATTGCTGCTGCTGGTACACGTTGTTACCACTGGGCATCAGCTATTTCCCCCATCCCGCGTGGTCACTTTGAGGTCTTATTTAATTTAGTTCATATACCAAATTGCACCAAACTTTATATATGTTGTATATCATATGTAAGACTGTAATTAGAAGGTATAACCACTCTATTTCAGATTCTCTAGTCTACAACCACTCTGTTTAATAATTAAGGAGGATTTGAGTTCATTTACTTTGGGGGCCTTAGTTGGATGATATATATTGCCAAGATTGACTTGAATGTGCTTATTAGATGTTGTTGCAGTCACCACAATTGCACAATGTTGTTACTACTATTTTTTATAGGGGAAATGTGCAGTATTTCTCAGTGGAAATTTGGGTCTGTAATGAACTGACAATCATAATGTCCTTATTTTCCTATTGTTTCCTGAAAACTATGTTTATGTTTTTAAGGGAGCATCTCCTTGGATGATGAAGTTGTTACATCTTTAACTTAAGCTGCTTGCATTATTGTTATTATATTACTTGACAGCCTCTTAGAGGCAATTTATCGAACATAACATGTGCATTTCTTTTTAGGATAGAACTCATAAGTATTTGGTTATGGTTTAGCCTAGATTTTACTACCCTTATTACTCCACACAACAATCACAACATCCACTTCATACTCACTCTCAATTATAACACATCTAATTACAACACTTTATTATCAAATTTCTAATAAAATAACTTAAACATTTAACTTACCTTTAAATGTTAGTTTAACTGCTGATGTTGTTGAGCATTACATTTTTTCTTTGCCAAAATTGTTGAGTTTTTACCGAAATTGATGATGTTTAGTAACCCTTTCGGGTGTGTTAGAGCTTAACAGTTAATGAAGAAAGGACCAATAAAATGATAAAAACACAAACAAATATACTAATCTTTTATTTAGAAATAAAAGCTCAATACCCAGATTATAAAAATACCAAGTTTCTTTAAAGTATATCTTATTTCTTATGACACACAAAAAAAAATAATCAATTTTATGTGAACTAAACACCGTCCATGGACATAGGAAGAAGAACTAATCAGCATCAGCCACCAAATCGCCAATGAGCTTATGACCCACCACCGTCCACCGTCAATTTTATGTGAACTAAACACCGTTCATGAACTAAAAATCAATATATATATATATATATTCTTATCACAGCGAAAAAGAACTAAACAGAGATAAAACAGAGGGAGAAAAGAAAAATCAAAGTAAAATGTGAAAAAGACTAAAAAAGATGGAAAAAAGAGGCGATTCACAGATCATAGAATTTCCCATAAAACACAAGAATTAGTTTGATAAATTAAGAACACAAACTCACAGAATTGACGTTGTCGACCCGAGAGTTGGCGTGGGGCACCTCTTCGACCTCCCAACCTTTCGAAAGTTTGAAGCGCGAGTTGGTAATGGCGGAGGAGTTGTGGTCTTGTGGAGCAGGACTGGCGGTGGCAGAGGGCTGAAGATGTAGCAAGTGACTGAAGAAGAAGGTTTGGCACTTCGATTGATAGAGAGAATGAAGAAGAAGCAAGTGACTGAAGTCTGAAACCCTTGTTTGTTTTAAGTCTAAATTTCTAAAGTCCCTCCGTGTTTTGTTAAATTTGGTTGGGGAATGAGATAAGAGGAACAAAACTTTGAGATATGAATAATAACTCGATGTATATTTTGGAATTCGATATGCAATTATTACAAATTACAAACAAAAAGAATATAAAAATTTCTTCCAATGTGGTCTTAGCATAGTGCAACTGCATTTCTTCCTTTATGTACATATGACAATGGTGTGGTGCAATAGTGGTTATTCTTTATCAAAGTGATTGATATTGTGGTATCCTAAAATCAATCTTAGTTTTAATTATGACAAATATAATTATAATTTTTAATCTTAAATGGCAAATAAGGACCAAATCATTTAAGGAATAATTCAATCAATTTACTTTGGATAAAGTTAGGGTATATATTTTTACATGAATTAAGAGTATCCTCTCTATAGGTTGCATGCACGCTATAAATTTTTATCTCGATCTTAAAGTTTTTCACATACATTTTTATTCTATTTTAAAAGATTATTATTTTTCATTTGTGTTTTAGAAATATACTTTTATGTAGTATATATAGGTAGATGTGTGTGAGAATATATATGCAATAAATTTTATAAAGACTGATTGTAAATTGGTGTTTTTACAATATTCAATATGAATGTCAACTCTACAATTTAAGAGAAAATTAAGGAGATTTGATTATGTAAGTTGGGTCTTGGCTTGAGTCTTGGGGGAGGTGTCTCTTTCAAGTCTAAGCCAGCTCCTTGGGCTCAATATGCTAGAATCTTGACTGCTAAAGATTTCCCAACTTTGGTTTCCAAGTCTCCTTCTTCATCATCTTCTGATGTCACTAAAGCTGCTAATAATAATAACAATAATATCTCCTCAGCTGGTTCCAAGAGAATTGCTGCTGAGTCTGTTTCACCCCCCAGCGGCACCACAAGGTATATTAATTTTTTTTCTTAGAAAACCCTTTTTTTTATTTGTTGGTTTGGTTTTAAATTTCTTATATGCACTATTTGTTTCAATATTTTGTTGTTCATTTCAGCTGTTTTCTTATCCTGCTACATATCTGTGCTTGTGTGGGTATTTGTGTTCAAGTGATTATGTGTTTTTAGTTTGTAGATTTTGATGAACTTATTTTTTTTTTCTTTCTAACATTTCAATTCCCTATAGTTGGTTTTCCTGGAATCTGATTCCTAAGGTAAAATGTTATGTTACCTTCTCTGTTTTGCTTTTTTCTTTATTTTGTCCTAACTGATCTCTACTGCCTAGCTATCAAATGATAACCATATAATAAACATGAAAAATTCTTTACAAAGGAGGTTTTAATTGTACATGTTGGGTCAAATTTAGGAGACGATCAGTTATTCCTGCTTATCTTTTGTTATTTTTGATATATAACACAGCCAAAAAGAGCATTTAAACAGGGGCTTATAAAAATGTCCCGTCACCAGAGATTTTCATTGAATCCAATTTGATTCAAACTTCATAAAATTGATTTTAAACTCAGTTTGATTTACCTAACCAACTTGGGTTACATCATAACACATCTATAAATATTACCTAGTCCTAATCATTGAGTAATTTTCAATTTTTACACATCTTAACCTCTTTGGGACAAATTTTCAAACACCCTAAGGGCATAGCCTATACTTTCAGAATTCATAGAGGTTTAGGCATGGTTCTAGCCAAAAAAATTCCATAGAAGTACTTCACAACACATAGTTTCCCGACCAAACACATCAATTTCAGAATAACAAACATTATGTAAACTTTTAATTTCCATAAAATTAACCAAATACATGGCTTACCTTACAAAAGATTAGTTTGATGTAGTCTTAGCTTGATAACCAGTCTATGAAATCTTTCTTTACTGCTGCTGATCTTAATCCCTTCCCACGTTAGCTTGCAACTTCAATTCTTTAATGCCTTCATTAGTTCCAACCGAAATTAAGAGGATTTTGATAAAAGTTTGGGAGTTGTGGAAACTTGACAATTAGATCTAACAAAACCCACAAAAATCTAACAAAACCTTAACAGCACAAAGGGTTTTTAAAAAAAAATCAACAAAGATTTGAAGAAGAAGCAAGCAAAAGGGAATGAAGAAGAAACCCTTGGTTCCGTGTTTTAGGGTGGAGAGAATGAAGAAGAAGAAGAAGAAGAAGAAGAATGAAGAAGAATCCAGCAAAAATCAACAAAAATTTGAATATTTGAAGAAGAAGCAAGCAAGAAATCAATAGAGGTGGAGAGAATGAAGAAAAAGCGACTGAAGTTTGAAACCCCTTCCGTGTTTTCGTGTTTTGTTATAATTTTTTGAAGGGTGTGATTTATCCCAACTTTTTAATGGTCCAGATCTTTTAATAGCATTAAGCGGGAAATTAACTTGTTTTAAAAACAGTCGTGTTTTGTATAGGTATATATATATATATACGGTCCGGATCTTAAACTCACCCCTTATCCAACTCACTAAGCTCACTTCTTTTTGAGCGGACGGCGTGACGGTTTGGATTATCTAACCGTCGCTCATACTTTTTAGCGACACTATATGTTGTCCGTCGCTAAAAGTATATGTATTTATTATATATGACTCAAACCGTCGCCAAGTCTGTCGCTAAAAAGAAGTGAATTCGAGTGAGTTGAATAAAAGTGAGCTTAAGATCCGGACTTATATATATATATATATATATATTCTACAGATCAAAAAAGGGGTTGCTCGCATCAATCAGGTTTCACCCTTATCCAACTCACCTAAGCTCACCCCCTTTAGCGAGCGGACGTGACATGTTGGATTTCTCTTATAAGTAAATACATAATTTTAGCGACACTATATGTTGTCTGTCGCTAAAAGTATGATTTACAGTTGTATGATAATTCAAACTGTCGCCAATCTGTCGCTAAAAAAGAGTGAATTCGAGTGAGTTGAATAAAAAGTGAGCTTAAGATCCGGACTATATATATATATATATATATATATATATATATATATATATATGGGGTTCCATCCACAAAGAATAGGTTGATGTGGAAGCAACCCCTTTTTGATCTGTAAATATATATATATATATATATATATATATATATATATATATATATATATATATATATATATACACACACACACACCATATATATACGAGGATGGAACCCTACGATTGGGGCACATGGCGGTTGACCCTTCCGCCAGGTGCTCATAATGACTCTGTTTGCTATTTTGCCTTTTTTTTTTATTTATTGCTCTCTCTGTTCCTAAAAGATTATCGTTTAATGCACACAGATTAAGAAATATAATTAATACATAGCGAAAATACTATACAATTCTTATTAATTGTCTCAACCAATTATTTCCCTCCCATTGTTTCTTATTCAATTCAACCAATTACTTCTTATTCAACCAATTACTACTTGGATTATAACATTAAATTGAATAAGAATCATTGGAAAGGGAAAAAAACTTTAAATAAAAGAAAGGTTTAAATAAGGGTAAAGTAGGAAAAAAATAACTAATGTGTATTGATAAATTCAAAACGACAATCTTTTTGGAACAAAAATTACTTCCTAAAACGATAATATTTTAGGAATGGAGTGAGTATTATTTTATCTTTTCTTGGGTTTTATTAATTCATGGGAGTAGTTAACATGAAGTTAATTTTGGTCAATTGACCAACACAGTGTCGACACGCATGTCAAGAAGTGATCTCTCTTTGCGCATCAACACTGTATTGATTAATTGATCAACTTATCATAAAATTAATTTTATGATAACCGGATCTATCAATCCATATTTTTATTTTTGCTAATTGAAACCAAAACAGGTTGCCCAATTATTGACTTTTATGATTGTCATAATTTAACTTTGTCATATATGTGTGGATATGCATATAATTTTTTAAAAAATAAATAAAATCAACCGATACCTAGAGATTAGAACTAATATAATTTACTATTTTTTTAAATTTTTACTTTTTTGAAATTATTTTTCTATCATTACATAATGAGAGCGATAGGTGCGCCATAATGTAATAGTAATACGAGTATTCTCTTAAAAAAGTAGAATAATATGTCGTGAGCCTTTATTGGTGCGTTAGATTTGATATGCTATGTTGGCCCGAAAAGTAGATGGATATAAGAGAAATAAAAAGTATAAACAATATTATTATAGAATATTATAGGATAAAACGTAGAAACTTGACAAATAATCCGAAGAAGAAATAAATTGTGGACCAGTGCCTACTAATTCCAATTTATAGCCGAAAGTAAGTTATGCTTTCATTTTTATGAAAGGCAGGATTTATTCCATCTTTAAATTATTGAGTATTTTTTTATAAAAAATAACCCCATCGTTGTCAATGTTATTTTGAAAATTTCAGTTTGATAACTAACATTATGATTTATCCATGAAATCTAAATGCATGGAATTGGATGGGGGGTCTGTTCAACCAACATTAAAAACATGTCAATTACTCCGTCTCATCAATTCATTACATTAATTCAATGGACTACATTCTTAACTAAAATGTTAACTTATTAAATTGGGATTCTATCATACTTATTAACCCATCTATATTTTTAAATTTATCTGACGTGAGATTCATATGAAATATCACACACCCGTGAGAGAAAATAGACTTCTTCTTAATATAATAGAAGAGTCATAATCCAATTCTAGAGAAGACTCGCTAACCCCCCCTAAAGGAAAAAAAAAAGAAAAATATGGAATTTAGAGTATGAAAACTCAATTAGATAGGCTTAGATAAGGGTTTGGAGAAAAGAATAAAATTTCAATTCTTTATAGGCTACTGAGCCCATATCCCCTCTAACCATCAGAATGCGGAGGGAGATGGAAAAAGGGTTACGGCGTTTTGCGTTTGCATATAGCTAATAAAGTTCTATTTTAGAATCTCACTAAGAAATTACTTTCTTCTCTTTATGTGAAATATCCCATACCTATAAGGAATAATTTTAAAAAGATTAGAGTTAATTCTCCTATATTATATAAAATTATAAATAATTAAAAAAAGATAAAATTATTTAAAATAACATATATTAAAGGACGGATAGAGTACCAACTTTTTATGATGAGAAAATGTTGATGTGCAGTCCTAAAATATATATAGTACTTATTTTATTTTGTGAAAAAATAGAAATGCCATTAACAAATTAATAGTTCTAAAACTTGTGAATCCCATGTCTAACTAGTAATTACGAAATTTGTTCATTCGTGAGAACAATAAAATACAATCAAACAAAAACATATATTATAGCTGAGTTTTTATTTCCAGTAGTTAGATTCACAACCATAACCCATTTAAAAAAAAAATCATGAGCTAGCCATGCACGTATCAATGCTTTCGGTACTTGGTAGGTATATAGCCAATCTCAATTCAACTTAAATACGAAATTAATTAGTTAATAAATTAATGGGCTAGTCATGCACGTATAAAAATAATTTAATTACGGAGTTAATGAACTATTAGACTAACCTTACGGGTTTATGACATTAGATTTACCCATTAAATTTTACTATATCCTCTGTTGAAAGGTGAAATGTCATTTTAATAATATAAGTTTATGTTTATTTGTAATTAAATTATTTATATTAATTTAATATTATAACTATATTTATTTGCAAAAACTATGCAAATGGCCGAAGCCGAACAAATCAATTAATGTTTGATTAATACTAGTAATAATCCTATCCAACAATGAAAAACCAAGAAAAATAAACATGTCACGATACTCTTTCCCTACCACATGGTAGTATTAGTTAGGACAGCTCATGCTCATGCATTGTTTTAGTAGGTGTCTAAATAAGAGGGGGAAACCAATTTGTCGGCATATACATTGTTCCATTCCCAATCTTAATTTGTTCTTCATTTTGAATTTTCATTAGATTAACATTTTGGGTAGTGGAGTATATGACAATTAATTCTCTCTAATTTAATTAACATAATTTAAATTCAAATCATCAGGTCTTAATTGATTTGAGCGTCTCTGTGATAAATATTTAGATATTTATTTAAATTAATATAAGATTAAATGATTTCTTTAATTTATGTGTATGAAATTAAAATAATTATTATTATAAAATAAAGATAATTTATTTATACAAAATTAAACGACTATTAATATAGAATGAAATTTAATTAATAGTAGTAGTAACTTTTTAATACAACCAAACCAAACACATAAAATTTATCATTTGGTGGTTGTTGTTGGTTTATGCCATGGTTTGTCGGCCAGTTTTGCCTTGTGTTCATGTAGGCCCACGGCTTCTACCGACAAACGTAAAACAAATACTAAAGTTTAATTGGAGTGCTGTCTACCCGGATACTTTGAAACATGTTTCACAATTTTTATCAAATCAAGTTTTATTTATTTAATTAATTAAGATACTACTACTACTATACTCTCTTCTTCATTTTAATAATACGTACACTCTTATTTGTAAAACTTATACGTTCAATGAATATATAGTTATATCGACTGTGATGGATTATTCTTAATAATTACTATCTTCCCAATTTAAAATTATTGATAGCAATGACAATTGAAGGAATTAAATATTTCAAAATAATAAGAAAAGTTTGGTTAATTGAAATGAAATAATAATAAAAGAAAAACAAATAACATTAAGATCACAAAAATGCTGAAAATACTGAATATCTGAATAATTTCCCCCATTCATTTTACTCATCATCTTCTGACTTAGAAATTATGTACAAATGCCTTTGAAACTACTATGACTCCTGTTCATCAACTGGGTCGGCGTTAAGATCCAAACCCAAACCAAGAGTACTCTCCTCAACATCTTTCCGTCCTTCCCCGCCGTCGTTATCTTTTTCAATAGCTTCCAATTCAAACGGCTGACTCCACAATAATCTCCGCCGGCCATTTGCCGTCAACTTACCTTTCTCGTTGGTCTTCTCCAAGTACGTGACTGTCACGTGTATTCTTCGCAATATTGCGTAGAACTCCTCAACCTCATAATCCTCCGACTCCCCTCCGTCCCTCTTAGGCGCCTTCATCTTCTTGCCGTCCGTTTTTTCATGAGCGTCTCTCATATTTCTCTTAACTACTTCCATGACAGGAGTATTAATATGACACGTGTGTGGGTAATGAGTCCATTGATTTGTTATATATATAGAGAGCGATGTTTTATTGACCATATTAGTCGACTCAATTAAGTGTAGTAGTATTTAAGTGAATGATGTGAAAAGAAATGCAGCACGTGACGTGTGAATGGTACACCCTCAAAATGTTTTCTATTTTTATTTTTATTTGTAAATAACAGGTGGGAACGGCGAAGGGAATCTGGGAAAATTTACTTAAATTTCCTCGTGCACATATATATTGCTTTATAATATATAGAGTTCATTATTTTTGGAATAATGATTTTTCCAACATATTATTCATGGAATATATATCAAGTTTCAATTTTTTTTAATAATTTAACTTTTTCTTATATCAATTAGCTAGTTATATAAGGAATAGTTGTATTTGTAGTATATATTCGTACGTCCGTCGCTGAACATAAGGTTGCTCTTATTTCTGTTCTTATTTTTAGTTGCTAATCATAGTCAATTAGTCATGATATAAATACTACTCCTATATCAAAGATCTTGAGTAATACTACAACAGATTTGTTTAATTCTAATCAAAGATCATGTAACTGGCGTTAAACTTGGGCCACGCTGAAAGATTTTAAAGGCGTTTTGATGGAAATTGGAATGATGACCTCACTTTCAATGTAGTACTACTCCTAATTGATGGTTAGAGAGGTTAACTAGTAATGTGGGTTTGGTTGAATGTAAAAAATTTATATTTATAGAACGGGCCTCGTGATTGATTTCCCATCAAATTAATCATAATACACCATTGGACTATTTATTCGGTATTCCATTAGATACAAGAATTTCAGTGTAATCAGTAATGATCCAAAATAAAAATGGCAGAAAGGTCGGTCGGGTTAAAAAATGAAGTCCAACTATTTCCACAAACGAAAAGCAGCCACCAATTTCATCGGCTGCCTAGTATTTGCCGAAATTAAGTTATATAAATAGCAACAGCAGCCGGCTAATGCTTGTTTTGTTTCAATAAATCTAAAAGTCTAAATATAGAGACGAACATATATATATATATATATATATATGAAGTGATGCATTAAGTGCCATGCCACAGCCAGCATGCATGCACACCCAGCCAGAAGAAACACGCACCAATATATATCAACATACATGATCACTTCACTAAATACGTACGTACCCTGTACCCAACTTCTTTGTTTCTTTGCAATCAATTTAATGGAATAATTATCTTTTCTAATTAAGATCGAATAGTCTTGGAAACATTTTGTTAGAGATATGATCATGGACCAATACATGCAATTAAGGACATTTTGTTACAACTGCTTTTTAAAATTTTAAGAATTTCTTGTCAAAGAAGAAGAAATAATTTAACAAGACAGAAACGAACAGAAGGCTATCTATATATATAACAAGAGAGCCCTGATTTATATGCGTACGTTAAAATGATACAGTTTTTAATTTGGGACAAGGGAATATTGTTTTTCCACACATTAATTTCATTCGTGATTGGGAAATATTAGTACGTGCTGTAGTATGTAAATCGAGGAACATGTAAATGTGACCTGGATGTCAAATATCTCGATCGAGGCATTAATGGAGAAAAATAGAGTGTTTTCGCCACAATTGCGTATACTAGTAACAAAAATTAATAACTACACTCCTCCAATTAACAACATATATCACTCAACTAATTTCCACCAAATATTGTAGAACAACGTACCCCACGCTAACATTTATTAAATCCGGCATGCATGGACCAACCTGTTCTACTCATTCATCGATCATTCTCACGTACAGGCCACCACTGGTCCTAAGATAATGAAAGCAATACGCAAATTAGTTAGTACTTAATTAGTTTAATCAATTCCGCCAGCACCATGCATGTTCTAAGGAAAATCATGCATGTCTAGTAATAGAAACATTAATCTCCCAAACTTGATTTCCTAGGATTCATGAGACCCAAGTTCACGGGGAAGGAACGTACAAGATATCCCATAACGTACGTGGATATTTGGTTTCTAATACGGCATATTTTTAAATGATTTTTTCTTTCTTCAATTAAAGTACTATTCTACTAACCAATTTAAAGATTAGTTGTGATTTACCAAAAGTATTTGTATCTGTATTTGTATATATATCCTATCATAATCCAAATTTTAAGATAAGCTATCTGCGACCACTCGAGCTATATACATATATATATAATACCCGGGGCCAATCGCCATTGTATTAAGTTAATCATGCATCAAGCATTCAGGTAATCTCATCTTAATGGACAATCAATCTGACAGTACATTTTATATGAGATGCATGCGCGAACATGCAATGGGAATGGGCACCTGATATATAGGAATATAGTATAGGGGATTTGGATGGGCAGCTGATTTATATAGTAGTATATCGCCTAGAATCAGGTTTCCCTTTTATTAATTACCAGTATAGTTTATTTCTATAAATTTATACTATAAATTTTACACATACTTCCTTGGGTACTGGAGTACGATAATATTATTAATTAATTAATTCCCAGTTATACCTCAACGGATTCGGGTCAACCTGTGAGAACATGTGAAATATTGGATGGATCAGTTTAAGTAGATAGTTAGGCCTTAATGTTACGAACACATTTCTATATACTCCATTTTTACAAAATGACAGTCGATCAAAAGTAATACTCCTACCATGCACTCGAGCTATAAAACATGTACGGACGAATTTTACGGTACAATGTTCAAGTATACATACTACTAGTATCTAAATAGAAATTATCTTGTGATCCGTATATATTTTGGAATCCCACCTCTATGGAGTACTACAATTTATCTACTCAACGCTCTTTCAATAAGTGTAACAAAAAATAATTGTGTCATAACAACCAACATTAATCAATCTAAAGTTTAAACAACAAAAAACTCAGATACACCATCATGTAGTATCATTCATTCGAAACTTCCCAACTAGATTTAGAGGCAGCTTGGCATTCATTGAATTTTGATTATTGCATGGGATCGAATGGAATACCGAATACCATCATCAATTATTTATGAGAGTAGGCAAAAGCTGCTACTCCATTAAACCAAAGCTTACCTTACGCAATCAAAGCTAGCTAGTGATGGGAGTGGGACCTTGGGGACATCACACTCACATGGGATGAGTGCAAGAGAGAAGAATATCAAAATCAACCTCATTCATATCGTTATATATATGTATGTGTATGTATGTATCCAATGACTCCTAATTAATTAATCTTTTCCATTCTCTCTCTCTCCCCTTATAATCCCAGATCCCCCAAACATTCACTACTGCTCAGCTCAACTGCCACTTTTCGATCATGTTTTCTTTTCCTCCGTTACTATCTTCCTCTCTCATATCTCTGTTTCTCGTAGCTGCGTTGCTTGTATGCAATCCAAATGCTGCAGCAGATTCAACTACCCCCACCCCAACCAATATTGGCAAAGGCTACCGTCTAATCTCCATTGAGGAATCCCCTGATGGAGGCCTTGTGGGCCACCTCCAAGTCAAGCAGAAAAACAATATCTACGGTCCTGATATCCCTCTTTTGCAGCTCTACGTTAAGTAAGTATTTCTCTTACATTCCTTATATTTCCCCTCCCCTCCGCTCGACTAATTTCATGTCCTGCACCTCCCATCATGCTCAATCAACCTCATTCTATCTGAACCGCTAGCTACATCTTTTTTAATGCTTTGTGCTATTGCTTTTTCCCTTTTTAAGGCATGAAACAGATGGTCGTTTAAGGGTCCACATAACAGATGCAGAAAAACAGAGGTGGGAAGTTCCATACAGTCTTATACCCAGAGAACAACCTCCCGCTTTGAAGCAAACCACTAGCAGGTTCAGAAAGGACCCAATAACAGTTTCAGACTACTCCAGCAGTGAGCTGATATTCAGCTACACAGCAGACCCATTTGGGTTTGCGGTGAAAAGAAAATCAAATGGCCATACCCTTTTCAATACATCCTCTGATTCGTCAGAACCGTTTGGCAATTTGGTTTTTAAGGACCAGTACCTTGAGATTTCCACCAAATTGCCCAAAGATGCTTCACTGTATGGTCTGGGAGAGAACACACAGCCCCATGGAATTAAACTCTACCCAAACGACCCTTACACTTTGTACACAACAGATGTATCAGCCATTAATCTGAATGCTGATCTGTATGGATCCCACCCCGTGTACATGGACCTGAGAAATGTGGGGGGAGAGGCCACCGCCCATGCAGTGTTGTTGCTGAATAGTAACGGGATGGATGTGTTTTACAGAGGGAGCTCATTGACATACAAGGTGATTGGGGGTGTTTTCGACTTTTACTTCTTCTCCGGTCCCACTCCACTTGCTGTTGTTGATCAGTATACTGAATTTGTAGGCCGGCCTGCTCCCATGCCCTACTGGTCACTCGGTGAGTTATACAGGACCAAACTCCACCCTCTCTCCCTCTCTTGTAAATTATGTTCTTCATAAAGTTTCTTGTACGTATTTATTGTATATATCTACACCGCATTGTTTAGCTCAAGTATCCATTAGTTATGAAATTTAAAGGGAAAATTAAATTAAAATGGGTAATAGGAAAATTTATGTGTAATGGTAGTTCATATAACTCCAGGAAATACATTTCCTTAGATTTTCCTAGTTCCAAAATAGCCTTTTAAATGTCGGTGTAATTACAAAGTGGTCCCTTGACAGCGCACAAAGTATTGTCCTTGAAAATATTATCTTCTTTAGATGTGGTCTAAATTAAAGAATCAATTTCTGATCACAATGCCCAACTACCCTTTATTTGTTTTATTTATTTTTTTGCTTTGGTGTGTGTTGGGGGATTATGATCCTCTAGAGTTTCCATTATTTATACAGAAAATCTAGGGGGATCGGGGTTTTCAGATTGGGGTAGAGACCGGTCGAAAATATTTTTTATTTTTTTTTGTTTTTGATTACAAAATAATTAATGTGATTTAGCATTTAGGTGTCATTTGGATACATCTAAAAAATAGGGTTGTACTTTATATGTATCCAAATGACACCTAAATCACTGCATTTTATAAAAATTTCAGTTTTAATAAATCACATTAATTATTTTGTAGTCAAAAGTTAAAAAAAAAAAAAAAAAAAATCTGGCCGGTCACTACTCCGGTCGGAAAACTCCGCTCCCCTAAAAGTACTATTATTTATATATTTGTCATCAATCATCTTTCTCCTATTATTATGATGTTACATTCTAATATATTTTATTTGAATTATAAAATTAAGACTCAATTAATTTAAAATGGAGAGGATCCTAATTCGTGATGGGGCTGGGTGGGGTTGAGGGTTCCTAAGGCTTAGAGGGCCGTACTCGAGACTAGTGTGTAAATTTGTTACTTAATATATGTTTTAAAAAATATTTTTATTTTTTAATATAAGTCGTTTGAAAATTTTAAGTAAGTATTAATTGTTTAGTTTTTAATATTACTCCAAATATTAAATGTAATTTTGGTTCTCTCATTATTTTTTGTTCAATAAATAACAATCTCTCTTCTTTCAATACAATGACAATATAGACAATTGATATTATAATTAATGTTATAAAATTATTTTCTTAATATTTGTGCACAAATATTAAGAAAATATTAAGGAACAGAAGGAGTAATAAAAAGGACGTGTTGGTGCCATATTTTCCAATAAAAAGAAGGGATGAAAAACTGTTACTAATATTTACTGCTACATGCAGTTAGATTTAGTTTAAATCCATTTTCCCTTTTGCTTATACTGGGAACTTAATTGAAAATTTAACATTGTCTTGGAACCGAAGTTCCTACAGTATCAATTCGAGACAGAGAGGAGCAGAATCATAAACATTAAGTCCAATATTTACTACTACCAACACATTTGCGCAAGAGCATCAGAACATCGGTTGGCATCCATGAGGATTGCGAATTGGTATCAACCGTCTTGGAGCCACTCATATGGTAGTAATATAATAATTTAATAAAATTAATTATCTCTCTCTCCTTATCTGCTTGATTAATGCCATGGTGGATGTTGGTGGGAATGCATCTTATTTGGACCTTGCAACAAACAGCCATGGAATCAATGTGCCGCATTTCCTTGATTCACTTTCTGTTGGGCAAGTAAAAACAAAGCACACCAGAATAAAAAAAGAAGTTTTATTATGATGCAACTTTGGAAAGATAAATGTATGATGTTTTGTTAGTAAAATTAGTAGCACATAGCCATTAGACATTGGTACAATAAGAAAATTGACTTGGAACACTTTTGCTTCTCTGTTCCACAGGATTCCATCAATGCAGATGGGGCTACCATAACCTATCAGTAGTTGAAGACGTTGTTGAGAACTACAAGAAGGCCAAAATCCCACTTGACGTGATATGGAATGACGATGATCACATGGATGGGCACAAAGACTTCACCCTCAACTCCCATAGCTACCCTCGTCCGAAGCTGTTGGCATTCCTTGATAAAATACATTCCCAAGGCATGAAGTACATTGTCATCATAGATCCTGGAATTGGTGTTAATTCTACTTATGGTGTCTACCAAAGAGGTCTGGCCAATGACGTCTTCCTCAAGTACCAGGGAAAGCCCTACCTAGCCCAAGTTTGGCCAGGAGCTGTAAACTTCCCAGACTTCCTTAATCCAAAAACTGTTTCATGGTGGGGTGATGAAATTAAACGGTTCCATGAACTTGTCCCAGTTGATGGCCTGTGGATTGATATGAATGAAGCCTCAAATTTCTGTACTGGGTTGTGCACACTACCAGAGGGTAGAAAGTGTCCCACTGGAACTGGGCCTGGTTGGATCTGCTGCTTGGACTGCAAGAACATCACCAAAACAAGATGGGATGATCCCCCATACAAGATAAATGCTTCAGGCACGCAGGTTCCAATAGGGTTCAAAACCATAGCAACTAGTGCAACTCACTACAATGGAGTTTTGGAGTATGATGCTCATAGTCTTTATGGATTCTCTCAGACCATTGCAACTCACAAGGCACTTCAAGGGCTTCAAGGTAAGCGTCCATTTATATTAACCCGCTCCACTTTTGTTGGTTCAGGCCACTATGCTGCTCATTGGACTGGTGATAATAAGGGTACTTGGAATGATCTGAAGTATTCAATTTCCACCATGTTGAATTTTGGAATATTTGGGATTCCGATGGTCGGCTCAGATATATGTGGATTCTATCCGGGACCCACTGAAGAGCTTTGCAACCGTTGGATTGAACTGGGTGCTTTCTACCCTTTTTCAAGGGATCATGCAAATTACTACTCCCCTAGGCAGGAGCTTTATCAATGGAAGTCGGTGGCTGAATCTGCTCGAAATGCTTTAGGAATGAGGTACAAACTCCTCCCATATCTATACACATTGACCTATGAGGCACATGTTACGGGGGCACCAATTGCTCGACCTCTCTTCTTCTCATTTACCAATTTTACCAAGTGTTACGGGTTGAGCACCCAATTCTTGCTAGGAAGCAGTCTAATGGTCTCTCCGGTTCTAGACAAGGCTAAAACCAAGGTCCATGCTCTCTTTCCTCCGGGTACTTGGTACAATTTGTTTGATTTGACACAGACCATTGTGGCAAAAGAAGGCCATTACCGTGCCCTTGACGCTCCTTTGCATGTGATCAATGTCCATTTGTATCAAAATGCCATTCTCCCGATGCAACAGGGCGGATTGAAATCTAAGAAAGCAAGAGTGACACCTTTCAGCCTTATAGTCACCTTCCCTGCAGGGGCTACTGAAGGAGAAGCCAAAGGGAACCTTTTCCTCGACGATGATGAGCTTGCTGAGATGAAACTTGGAAATGGATTTTCTACGCATATCAACTTCTATGCAACTGTAGGCCAAGGGAAAGTGAAGGTGTGGTCAGATGTTGAGGAGAGTAAGTTTGCATTGGAGAATGGTTGGATAATAGAGAAAGTAACTGTTTTGGGATTGAATGGAATTGAAGGCGAATTCGCGGTTGAGGTTGATGGAAATGCAGTTGTGGATACTTCCAGTGTGGAGTTAACTGCAACAGAACACAAGTTTCCAGATAAGGTAGAAGGTGGAAGTGATAAGAGGAAGAGTGTGATGGTTGAGGTTAAAGGGTTGGAATTGCCTGTAGGGAAAAAATTTGCCATCTCATGGACTATAGGTATCTAAGGTTGATTGTTGGTGGTGTTTTTTTTAAAACCCTTTTTTGAGTGCCTCATTAAGGTTCATAATGGAGAGAGGAGATGAGCAAAAGATGTGTTCATCCTTTTCCCCACAGATAAATCAAGAGAATTGAGGGTCACTTACTCCGATCCTTCCTCGATTTAGAGGCTTTTCCATTAATGTTTTAGTTTAAAATTTATTACTGTAATTCAAAATTTCAAGTTTGGCTTAGCATGTGTCTTAGTTTTCTCTTAAATCATATGGTTGTTGAAGTTTCAGGGCAGGTCCTGCAATATGAACACACCACAGACTTCTTCGGCTCCGTCAGTTGAGGACTATTCTGAAATCTATTTATGATGTTCAAATCTTAGTGAGAAATTAGATAATTTTGTGGACCTCTCAAGGCCCACGAAGAATGTTGTTAGTTAAACCCGACCTCAGCTCAACAACACTTTTAAGTCAGCAGCAGCAGCAGCAGCAGCGTAAGCTGGAACCCAATAGAACTTAAAAACTTCTGCTGATTTTCTGCAAAGCTCCTGTAGGTAGGTAGTAGGATTTTGACTTCTGCTGAGCTCATAATGTAAGTGTGCTTAGTACTATGAAATTAGGATCTCTCTAAAATGTGTTGAAATACGCATCATCATGATAATGGAAGAAAGATGATGATAGAAAACATACAAAGAATGAATTCATGAACATAGTCACTGCACCAAAAATGGCCTCTAGCGAAAGAAATTTTGTGAAGGAATTTATTCCTTCACATGAGGAGTTGTTTAGCGAAGGAACAGCGAAGGAAAAAAGTATAGTGACAATATAGTTATTAGCGTTAAACATCCTTCACAATTTATATTTTTTTCCTCATAAAATTGGGGCGATAAAAAAGATTTTTGGAGCCAATTTATGATGAAAATTTCTTGAGGAAAAAATCTATTTAGTGAAGGAATTATTACTCACTATATATTATTGATCATAGTTTTTTTGCGAGAGATAAAATCGATTCGATATTTTGTTCTAAATAATTTTTTAAAATTAATTGTGATGAATATAAATTATAATATAAGTACATTAAATTTTTTACAGTATTAAATTTATTTATAATAATTGTAACATACAATATTTATATAATAAAATAAAACTCATTTTAAATATTTTCCCATTTTAAAATTAATACTCTTATTTCAACTCACACAAACAGAAATCTGGCCCAAATCAAACCCAAACCCCTACCCCTACCTCCTCCCTCTGCATCAACTCTTTTTTCACAAACCCACATCCCAATCGGACATCCTATTGAGATTCGATACCAGCTCACCTTTCTTTCTCTGGAATGGTAATCCCCCATTGCAGTATTCAATTTCTCTCTCATCAATGGCGTCTTTTGTGACGCCCCCAAAATAGGTATACATCACTCATTCTGAGTTGTCAATACATGGTACAGAAATAATTACAACTTTATTATTACAACAGTAAAACTGTGAGTTTGAATACAAATATTATCTACTAGACAATATCTATACTCAAATAAATCTTCATCACATTTATTGATACATTATTTTATAAAAATGGTGAGGACTACTAAACAACTCTCTCTAGAACTTTCATTCCATACCTCACTAATACTACTCGTTATATTCTCGCCTCCCGAGAAGAAAAATGGAACAAAAAGGAAAAGGGTGAGCTCAACTAGCCAATAAAGAATATTATGACTAAGATAATATACAACAAATTATCGTTAGTCTTCAACAGGAAAAATCTAATAGAATACAATAGACAACAAGTTTTAAATCAATATTCGCAATGAAATAATAATTCATTAGAAGAGTTAAAGAGAGAATCAAACTACTATATATCTTCTATGTATGAATTTAAAAGTTCATCGTCTATCTTTTATCCTGTAACATCAATCAATATATATCGGAATCAAATATTCATCTTTGCACTATGTGCCAAAGATATTCATCGATTAAGTCGTGTTCATCTAAACACTGCTCATCTTTGCACTACGGGCCAAAGATATTCATCGAAATCATTCATCTTGCACTACGTGCCAAAGATATTCAATAATATCATCATTTAAGAATCGAGGATGATGAAAAATATTTTTAAAGAAACGAATCCCGGTGAAACAAAATGACAAGGATTAAGGATTAAGGATTCAGTACTTTGTTTTATCCATACCTCAAAAATAATCATAGTGGTGTAAAATTCAAGAATGATCAAAACATGGATACAATCAAAGCTAGTATCCACAATAGATATTTTAGATGAAAAGGAAAATTTTCATTTTTCGATGAATAGGTCAGATTCATGAATAATTGTCGATACGTGAATAAGAACTCAGACACCAAAAGTTCCAAATTTGATAAAAATCTCAGATCGATATTTCAAACAGAATGATATTGAAGAAATAATATCATTACGAAAAAAAATATCCTTACCTCGGAAAGACAAGATTTAAGCTGAAATAATCGGATATAAATTTATAACTTGAACTTCAGACCGTATAAAGCAATACTCAAAGTATACTCAAAATACTCACAAGAATACTCTCGATAATATAGAGAGAAAACTTTAATTTCGGTGTGATTTTCAATTCTAACCTAAGCACCCTATTTATAGGAAAATGCTTAGAACACCAAAGTAGAAAATTTAATAAATTAATATTAAAAAAATTCACAACTTCATACAGCGCTTTACCAACAATCAATTCAAATTTCCTAATCACATGTTAAATGAGTTTCAAAAATGAAAAAAATGTTTTGTAATTAAAATATTTTAAACTTCCAAAAATCAATTATTTTGGACATTGCCAATAATGTTATCTAATAATATTATTCGGATAATATGAATTATTGCTTCGATAATGAAAAAATACCGTAATGACAATTATTGAAACAACAAAGAATATAAAATATCAACACAACAATTATTGAATCAATAAAATAAAATCTTTGAATAGTAATTATCGTAACAATTATTGAATAAGGCCTTTCACGTAAGAATCAATAATTGGTGCAATACCGCAAATGTCTTCTTGTGTTTTAACCATTTAGTATTTTAACAAAGATTAATCTCAGAATAACAACGCCAAGTTATTTTTAAATAACTTATTCTTGTCATTTTCTTCCTCCAATCGTTTTTTTCGTTATGGGGCCCACACACGGTCGCTGCCATCGTATTTATGAATATTCCCACAAGCATTTAATATTCCACGACCAAACGAATATTCTCAAACAATAATGAATATTTTATAACCACTTGCTTATTTTGAAATATTTGCGTATTTTACCCATAACTATCCAAATTAATCAAATCAACCCTTACTATTTCAAAATAATAAATAGAGAAAATTAAATTTCATTAATAATAAGTTGGGGTCTTACAACCTCCCCTCCTTATGAAATTTCGTCCTCGAAATTGACGACGACGTATTCACTGGTGTTTTCAAAAGGTGAGGATACCTCGCTTTCATTTCCGTTTCCAATTCCTGTGTCATTTCCTCTATAAGCATGGTTCCTCCACAAAACTTTAACTTGTGGTATGATCTTCGATGTGTAGGACATGCTCCTTCCTATCCAAGATCTTCTCGACAGTACCTCCTCACACGTTAAGTCTTCATTTATCTCGTCCGGTTCTAACTCAATAATGTGGTTCGGGTCTTTCATATATTTACTGAAATACGGATATATGAAACACATTATGAACACGAGACATACTTTCGGAGGTAACACGCAGTCTATAGGCTACATTTCCTACTCGGTCAAGAATTTGAAATGGACCAATAAATCATGGATTGAGCTTTTCTCTCTTCCCAAATCTTGTAACTCCCTTCCATGGAAGCAACTCGCAACAATACATGATCCCCTATACCACG
Source organism: Panax ginseng (assembly GCA_020205605.1). Taxonomy (NCBI): domain Eukaryota; kingdom Viridiplantae; phylum Streptophyta; class Magnoliopsida; order Apiales; family Araliaceae; genus Panax; species Panax ginseng. The sequence continues at coordinate 136,921,721 of CM035135.1, read as the reverse complement.
TCTTTTCGATGAAGATCCGCGATAACTCTTTTGTCGATCCTGTGCCATTCAGAGACGTTGTCGAATCATTTGGATCTTTTTCGTAGTCATACGCATTCAACTCGGGTCCCAACAATGTTGCTTCACCCACCTCGTCCCAACATCTTTGGAGAGCGACATTTTCGTCCATATAAAGCTTCGAATGGAGCCACACCTATACTTGCCTCGATAAGCTGTTGTTGTAGGAGAATTCCACCAATGGTAAATACTTATCCTAACGCGCCTTGAAGTCAGGACACGAGTCTTAATAAATCTTCAAGAGTTTGAATACCCTCTCGATTGTCCGTCTGTTTGAGGATGGTATGCCGAATCGAATCATAAATCCGTGCCCATAGCTTTTTGCAAGCTAACCCAAAATCTTGAAGTGAATCTTGGGTCACGATCCGAAACTATGGATCTTGGCATGCCATGCAACCTCACAATCTCATTTACATATATACTAAAGAAGACGTTCAAGGAATAAGTCTCCGATCGGCAAGAAATGAGCATACTTGGTTAATCTATCAATAATAACCCAAAATAGATTGATGTCTTGAGAAACCGTAGGAAGACCCAGAACGAAATCCATGGTAATGTGTTCCCACTTCCATTTCGAATCTCAAGTGGTTGCAACGGACCCTTAGGTACTAGATGCTTCGCCTTTTACACGTTGACAAGTTAAACACGTTGAGATAAACTTTGCAATCTCTCTCTTCATATTGTTCCACCAAAATGTATGTCAAGATCACGATACATTTTAGTATTTCCAAGATGGATTGCAAATGGTGTATTGTGTGCCTCCATCATAATCTTGTACTTCAAATCAGTCGTTAGGAACATAAAGTCTAGAGTGGACTCAAGTATTCCTTCTTCATCAATTCTCGCCCTTAATAAGACCTTCTTGTACTTTCTTTCTTCTTCATACGATCATTCGGATTCGGTGGCTCGAGCAACCTTAACTTTTTCAATTAAAGTTGGCTCTATGCGATACTTGACATCATCGCACTCATTCCCGTGATATGATCTTCTACTCAACGCTATCGCCTACCACGTTCGCTTTTCCAGGATGGTATTGAATAGTGTGGCCGTAGTCTTTCAATAGCTCGAGCCAACGTCGTTGCCAAATGTTGAGTTCTTTTTTAGTGAAGAAATACTTAAGGCTTTTATGGTCTGAATATATCTCCACTTTCTCCCCATATAGATAGTGCCGCCATATCTTTAGCGCGAAAACGACTGCTGCCAACTTTAGATCATGAGTAGGATAATTCCTCTCATACTCTTTTAAGTTGTCACGAGGCATAAGCAATGACTTTCCCACGCCGTTGCATGAGAACACATCCTAACCCTTTGCACGAAGCATCATCGTCAGATAACAAATCCTTCCGCACGGATGGTATTGTTAGAACAAATGCCGAAATGAGTCTCTCTCGAGCTCTTGGAAACTCTTCTCGCATTCTTCGCTCCAAACGAATTTTGTATCCTTTCGAAGTTAATTTGGGTTAATGGAGTAGCGATTCGAGAAAACCCTTCCACGAATCTCCGATAATAACCAAATTTAAGCCCAAAAACTACGACTTCAACCACCGAACTTGGTTGCTCCTAACTTTGTATTGCTTCAATCTTCACGGATCAACATATACTCCATGTTTCGACACCACGTCGCCCAAGGAATGCTACTTCCTCGCCGTAACTCGCATTTCTTCAATTTGGCATATAGTTTGTTTTCACGAAGCCTTTCGAGTACCAACTTCAAATGGTGCTCATGATCTTCACGACTTTTGGAATATATGAGGATGTCATCAATAAAAACAACAACGAATCGATCCAAATATTCCTTGAATACTCGGTTCATCATATCCATGAAAGCCGCAGAGCATTAGTCAATCCGAAAGACATGACTAAGAATTCATAATGCCCGCTGCCAGGAGTTCGAAGGCGCTTTGGAATATCCTCGCCTAATCTTCAAATTGATGATATCCGTAATCTAAGATCGATCTTTGAAAAGAATTGTGCTCCTTGCAATTGGTCAAACAGTCATCAATACGAGGTAGAGGATACCTATTCTTGATGGTGACATGGTTCAATTCCCCGATAGTCAATACAAAGTCGCATACTACCGCTTCTTTCTTCTTTACTTAATAAAACAGAGCACCCCAAGGAGATGTACTCAGATCGAATGAAACCGATGTCCAACAACTCCCCGTAGTTGGACCTTTAACTCCTCGAAGTTCAATAGAGCCATTCGATATGGGGTTTTAGAAATGGGCTTTGTACTGTGTTCAAGATTAATAAAGAATTCAACTTCACGTTCTGGGGGTAGACCGGGAAGTTCTTCAGGAAATACGTCAGGAAAGTCAATAACAACAGGAATATTATTCAAATTTGATGTGTCTTTATTCAAATCCATAACATGGGCTAAGAGAGCTTGACATCCGTTTTTCAATAAATGAATAGCTTTATGATTAGATATGATGTTGATTGATTTTAATGGTTTAGTTGCTTTGAATTCGCATAACAAAGTTGGTTAGGAATATGAAAACTAACAACCTTACGAAAACAATCAATTTTGGCATGATGAGTAGTTAACCAATCAATCCCTAAAATCACATCAAAAGCAAGTATCTTTAAAGAGATAAGGTCAACAGGTAAGGTGATGGTGCCAACTTGAATCAAACAAGATTTATAAATAGTGGATGTGATAAAAGTTTCTCCTAATGGAGTTTCCACAGATAGGTCAAAGTCTAATTTCTCCTGAGTCAAAGTTTAAACGTTGAGCACAAGCGGAGAGATAAATGAATGGGTAAAGACCCAGATCAAGTAAGGTATAAACTTCGCAAGAATTTATAAATAGCTTTACTCGTGATCACCTCGTTTGGGTTCTCGTGATTTTGACCAACCACAACAAACGCTTCTTCCAGAACCGTTGACTTTGACTTTTTTGGGATGATCTTTTGAGTCACCGTCCCCATTGAACTAGGTTTCGCACTCAGACAATCTCGAAAGCGATATGTCCTTCCTTTCCACAATTATAGCATACCTTGAACTATTGTGGGCGTTTGATCGATATGTCCCTCTTTTCCAAGATTTGTAGTATCTGACCGGTGGTCGTCGTTCTCCTCCCTTAGAACCGATTCTTGTCGCGATTAATCGTCGTCTTCATACGGTCGTTGTTAAATCTCCTCTTTTTAAAATCTCCTCCCGACTCGCTTCTTCTATTTTCATGGCCATGATTACCACCGAGTGGTTACCATTTTTGTCCGTCTTTTTTCTTTCTCCTTGGTTATCGTTGTTTTGTTGACCGCCATCTTTGGTATGATCTGGTTGTGGTCCTCGGTTGACCGTACTCGTTATCTCATTTCTAATAATTGAGCCCGCTTTACAACATCCGAGTAGAGAAAATTTATGAGAAATGAGATATCGACGTATGCCGGGTTTCAAACCTCTAAGAAACATCTACGCTATACGCCCTCATTCTCCACCAAATGAGGTGCTAAACTCGGATAACTCGCAAACTTTGCCTCGTACTTCAGACACCGCCATGTTATTCTCGCCCAATCTAATAAACTCCACTTCCTTCATATATTTAACACTTTCGTGAAAGTATTTGTCATTAAATAGTTTGAAATGTCTCCCAAGACATGCCGAAATCTTGGATGGATGGGTACGCTTCACGCAGACTCCCACCCAAGTAATCCGCTTTCGTCACGGAACATAAAGGTGGCGAATGAAACCTTCGTTTCTCCCGCATCCCAAGACATCGAATATCTTGGTAATTTGCTTAACCCATGTTTCCGCCATGATCGGATCCGCTTTCCCTTAAATTCTGGTGGTCCCCACTCTTTGAAGCTCGCTTGGTCATGTGACAACCCGTGAATTGCTATCATTTCTCCTCGTATTTTGAACACGAGTCTCTCTCGTCGATTTTGCATAAACCGCAAAAAGCTTCTAAACATCCCCTCGCTCATCATCCGCACAGGGTGTTGTTCATGGGAGGAACATTGCCACTGTTGCACGTTCTCCTCGTTGGTGAGTACAAAGTCTACACGGCCTCATTTCCATTGTTAATATTCTCACGACATTCTCAAATCATCGTCATAAAACAAGGGTTAATTAAGGAAATCAATATATCACATAATATCCCCTATATCTTGACTAACTAATAAATAAGCTTAGGTAGGACACACTAGCGAAGGATTTACTGCCTCCCTCCTAGTTCTATTCCCCGATCTCCGCCAGAGATCATATCCCTAAGCTCGATACCAACCGTGACGCCCCCAAAATAGGTATACATCACCCATTACGAGTTGTCAATACATGGTACGTAAACAACTATAACTTTATTATTACAACAAGAAACTGTGAGTTTGAATACAAATATTATCTACTGACAATATCTATACTCAAATAAATCCTCATCACATTTATTGATACATTATTTTATAAAATGGTGAGGACTACTAAACAACTCTCTCTAGAACCTTCATTCCATACCCCGACTCGCACTCGCTATATTCTCGCCTCCCGAGAAGAAAAATAGAACAAAAAGGAAAAGGGTGAGCTCAACTAGCCCAAAGAAAGAATATTATGACTAAAATAATATACAACAAATTATCGTTAGTCTTCAACAGGAAAAATCTAATAGAATACAATAGACAACAAGTTTTAAATCAATATTCGCAATGAAATAATAATTCATTGTAAGAGTTAAGTAGAGAATGCAAACTACTATCTTCTATGTATGAATTTAAAAGTTCATCGTCTATCTTTTATCCCCGTAACATCAATCAATATATATCGGAATCAAATATTCATCTTTGCACTCTGAGCCAAAGATTTTCATCGATTGGTCATGTTCATCTAAACACTGCTCATCTTTGCACTACGGGCCAAAGATATTCATCGAAATAATTCATCTTTGCACTACAGCCAAAGATATTCAATAATATCATCATTTAAGATCGAGGATGATGAAAAATATTTTAAAAAAACGAATCCAATTGAAACAAAATGACAAGGATTAAGGATTAAGGATTCAGATACTTTGTTTTATCCATACCTCAAAAATAATCATAGTGGTGTAAAATTCAAGAATGATCAAAACATGGATACAATCAAAGCTAGTATCCACAATAGATATTTTAGATGAAAAGGAAAATTTTCATTTTTCGATGAATAGTGTTGTCAGATTCATGAATAGTGTCGATATACATGAATAAGAATCTCAGACACCAAAAGTTCCAAATTTGATAAAATTTCGGATCAATATTTCAAAGATAATAATATTGAAGAAATAATATCATTACGAAAAAAAATATCCTTACTCTCGGAAAGACAAAGATTTAACCGAAATAATTGGATATAAGCTTTAACTTGAACTTGCATCAGATAGCAATATTCAAACTATACTCAAAATACTCACAAGAATACATTTCGATAATATAGAGAGAAAACTTCAATTTTCACGGTGTGATTTTCAATTCTAACCCAAGACCCTATTTATAGGAAAATGCTTTAGAACCAAAGTAGAAAATTTAATAAATTAATATTAAAATTTTTCCACAACTTTATACATACACCTAACAATCAATTGACCTCCTAATCACATGTTAAATGAGTTTTAAAGATGAAAAAAAACGTTTTTGTAATTAAAATATTTTAAACTTCCAAAATCAATTATTTTGGAACTTCAAACTTCAATAATTCATAATAAATAGCCATTTTGTCGTCGGAAAATTCAATTCTCTACAACTTTACTGTAAGAAAGGTTTTCCAAATTCCAAATGAAATTGACCAAAATCCATAAACGGGCGATTTTACTATTTATAATCAAATTTCAACCAAGAAATGGGGTCCATCGACACATAAAGATGCTTTAAATATTTTGGTAACAAAAATACTCCCCTCCACATATACTCATATATCCCATATTCATCGTAAAAATATCATCATTATTATATTATTAAAATATAATAATATATTTAAATGAATTATTTTATCGGAAAAATATAAAATTTCAATTTTCAACAATTGTCACATTAAAATTTTCTCCATCTATATCCACATAAAATCAATATTTTCCTCATCATATAAATCAATAATTAATTATTCATAAATAATATTATGTAATCACAATATCGACAAACTGTGATAGTTCCTCAAGAAAGAGGAGGCTTTCCAATAAGAATTTTTCCTTAGGCAAATAATAGTGAGAGAATCAAAGTTATATTTAATACTTGAGGTAATATTAAAAACTAAACAATTAATACTTACTTAAAATTCTCAAACAACTTATTTTAAAAAATAAAAATAATTATTTAAAACCATTTATATTAAAAAAACGAATGAAGTAAGTTATTCAAGTCCTTTTCACATTAATTATTTATACTTTTATAGTAGCGCTTGTTAAGAAGTCATACGATTGCATTAATTAGCATTCATAATCACGCAATGTTTACTTTAATGGTGTTAATTTTTATTGACGAAGCTTCATCCAAATAAATTTAATGATTATAATTATTTTTTAATATTATGTTATATAATGTGGAAATTCTATATTGCATGATGTACGAATATTCAAAAATAATAAGACTAATATGTTGCCAGGTAAACTACGTAAATTTTGTATATATCTTTGTGTAATTGTTTTTATTTTGATTTTTTTTATTGGTTTTCGATGTGTTGTTAGTTCTTAATAATAATATCAAGATAAAATTATATTATTGTTGAATATAAAGCCCTTTTTCTAAAAATAAAAAATTATTTTGGTTGAACCGTACGTGGATATTTTTATTTTTATAAACTGTTAATACTTATTACCCAAAACAAATCCGGAGAGAGGAATTAAAAATTGACTACTTGGGGGGACAAAAAGAAAAAGAAAGCGAACAAAAATTGGATTTTTACTAACAATATCGACTTCGTGCTGAATGCTGAGCTGTCAATCTCATAGTAAATGTTTGGGGTTAACGTTAATATGAAAATTACTATGAAAAAAAAAAACATAAAATTCATGAAAGCAAACACAAGTACACTGCACAACTGGTCGGAAAATTCCGGATCTCATCCGCGGTATGGCGTGGACCTCTGTGTCCGGTTTAGTCCAACAGCTGAGTGACAGCTGGCTTTCAGGACACGTGTTAGCTACCTACCTATAGTTTTGGCGGGAAAAGGTAGAGGCGGTGGGATCCACGTCGGCGGCTCTGGCGGGAAAAAGAAGCGATACTCTGGGTCCACTCATCTCTTCTTGCGTAGCCCACTTGGATTACTCTGCTATTCTACGTCACATTGCTGAACATGTACTGTGCGCTCATGTATGTGTACAATATTATACATATAACCAATATTATACGTACTTACTACATTATAGGTATATGTGTATATATATAATGGACATGGGATTAAATTAATGATACATACATACATACATGCATGGTATGGTGTTGGTCACGTGACTAAGTAATACTGCTTCACTACTTTTTTTTTTCTTTTTGTTTAATTTAAACACACAACTCGGACTCAACCTCTTAATTAACATGAGTTGAGTCATATTATTATTCGGGCCAATGGCATTTCATAAACTACACTAGTATTTGTCATTATAGTTTAATTGGTTATTAAATGTCGTATACACCAATTTTTAATAAATAAAATTAATTTTTTTTATAAATATTGTTCTAATATTAGGTGTTAAGTTGATAAAAAAATTAAAATAAAAATGATGTGTAAACTATAAGAAATTAAAAATATGTTGCAATATTCAATATGTTAGAGAATATTTGATTAAATACGAAGCCGTCGAAACAACCAATCATCTACAGATCCCACAATAAAATTATTATCGAATACAAAAATGACAAAAATAATATTTTTAATAAAAAATGTTAATGGAACTATTATCTTTAAATATTAAATTACCCGTTGATAAATGAACAGTAGTCAGTAGAACGCGATATTTCACAATAACACATGGTATTACACTGTGTTTTATATTATTAAACTAATAATTGTCACAGTAGCAAGTACTACACAATATTTTATATTATTAATTACAAAAAATTGTAAGACCCCAACTTTTATGAATAAAAATGAATTTTCTATAATTATCATTTTTAAATATTATGGAATGAATTTGATATAATGTTATAGTTGTGGGTAATATTTAGAAATTTTGTAAAGTACGCAAGTTGTTTATAATATTCGATTGGTCGGGGAATATATTCGTTTTAACAGAGAATATTCGTACGATGACACAATCATTGGTGGACCCCACAACGGAATTATTGTCGGATTGAGAAAACGACAAAAAAAAATTATTTTATGAAAATAACGGCGGAAGTTTTACCGTTAATCTGTTGAAACACCCCGGTGTTAAAAGTACAGAATACGCTGTGGTCAGATAAGAAGACACAGTATTGATTATTGATGCTTTACGTGAGAAGTCACTCAGCTTTTGTTCAATTATTGCTTGAAAATTGCCTTTGCGTAGTATCTCACGTTATTTGATTCAATTATTGTCAATATTTTATATATTATTAAATCAATAATTGAGATAACAAAGTTGTTAATATTATTATTTACATTATTAATGATGTAGCTAGAAGTTCTGCCAAGGAGATGTTTTGTCACCTAATTGCGCGTCAATAGGAAGAAATCTTTATTAGAAAGCCCCTTCTTTTTTGGGAACGACTTGGTCGATTAATAGTGTGAATTATGATAATGATGATGAAGTTTTGTTTTATTAGTATTATTAATGTAATAAAACAGAAAAGCTTTTTATATAAAACAGAATACTTTTATAAAGTTATTCATTTTATTAGGCTAATTGTAAAATCTTTTTATATAAAACAGAATACTTTTATAAAGTTATCTATTTTATTAGACAATAATTAGAATATATTATATTTTATTATGCATAGTGTTTGTATAGTGCATTCATAGTATTTTCATAGTAAAATCTTTTTAAATAAAACAAAATACTTTTATAAAGTTATTCGTTTTATTAGATTATAAATAGAATATATTATATTTTATTGTAAACCAATCCTGACCGTCTGCTTAAAAAAGTAAATCAATACGGACCGTTCATGGATTAGTTACTATTCACCCATTCTTCTATAAATAAGCTCATTCCTTCATTATTTCTTACTTAATTCATTGAAACTCTGTAGAGAAAGCGTAGAGAGAATTATTCTTCTATAATCTTGGCGTATTTCTTTAGCGTTTAAGAAAGCTTTTGGCGTAGTGCAAGTTTCTTCAAGTATATCCTCGACCTACCAGTCGAAAGTACTCTTCTTTATAAGGTAAGGGTATTTTTTTCATATTCATGAAGAAAACTTCATTATTCCATTCTTTATTATTCATTGGAATAACTCAGTATATCTGTGATCACCCTATACTTGGTGAAATTCTTACGTTATTCCTTTATTTATTATTCTCATGGAATAACCTATCTACGCCACAATCGCATACATGGTGAAATTATGTTGTTATTCCATTCTTTATTATTACATTGGAATATCCATGCTCATGAGTTTTACTTGGGACACGGTTCCGTCTTTATTATTCATTGGAATATCTTGTCATCGCGAATTACAAGGACCTAGTTCCGTTATTTATTATTCTCGTTGGAATAACTTCGTCATACGATGTACCGCGTGCGTGGTGATTTCTGTTGTTATTCCATTCTTTATTATTCTATTGGAATATCTCGCGGCGTGCGTATAACGCTCGACACGGTTAGATTATTTATTATTCTCATTGGAATAATGCAATACATCTGCAATCACCGTATGCATGGTGATTTCTTTTGTTATTCCATTCTTTATTATACTCGGTTGGTTAAAGTTTTGACTTTATACTCCATGAAATTAGTGGAATATCCTTGATATTTGCGCGCTTCATCCAGTATCTTTTCATGAAAATATTCTTCTGAGCATTCTTAAATTTTACTCTACAAAGAAATATCATGCTGACAATTTGGATGTTCACTACTAGAAAAAACTTTATTCCGACAGAATATTCCGTCGGACCTAATCCTATTCCGTCGAACATAGACTATTTCGGACCTAATCTATATTGCATGATGTACGAAATTCGATCGTAAATAATCGCGTCAAAAATAAGATCCGTCGAGAATTCTATCGGATATACCTTATCTTCGACGAACATATCGTCGACGGAATTTCGTCGGACATCACTTATTTTTGACATAATATGTAGGACAAAACTTTTTCGTCGGATAAAAAGGTCCTATTTCTGACGGACTTATTTTCTCGGAATTATCTTATTACCGACTAAAAATTAAAATAATCCAAAAATTATAAAAAATTTACTTTTTATTAAGTTCGACGGAATTTTCGTCGGACATAGGATATCTATTTGACAATGTACTTTGACTATATTTTTTGTGTTTTAAATAGTCAAGTATTACACACTGAGTGCATATTTAAATGGGGATCGATCTATATGACGCAAATCTAAAATAAAGAGATTCTCAGAAGTGGACGAGTAGAAGCTCATTTGATCGTATTTTATTCGAACTCACTCATGCAACACAAAGTGAGGAAATTAGACATAATCATATATCAGCCTTCCCTAACAAAAAATTGTGCACTCATCCCAATATTTGTCTGTTATATATGGCAAAAGCATTTACTTTTTACACCTAGAACCTGAAGAAAACATTGTCATAAAACTTAATGAAATCTAATTTGAATATTTTAATCATTCAAAATAATGATCATCAGATAGTTGGCATAATTAAAATATATGTTTCAAAAGGAATCTAGCGAAAAAAAGCCAATACAATAAGAAAAAAACAAAACAGTCACAAAAGGTACCCAAACTAGAATATTTCACATTCAAAGAGATCTATCCTAAAATAACATAAATTATCATGCATCGGTTTCCTTCCTCTCAGATGCATTGTGTTCATGGGCTCAATAATTTTGGAGTTTGAGAAGGCTTGCATATGAAGAGGTCCAGGAAGGCTCTAAATCTCAACTTTGAATACTATTCCATTACATATATAGGACATCCACTTAAAATCTTTCCAAGTATAGTCATTATTTGTTCATACCTCATAGATAATGGATAGATTGGTTGATAAGGGAAAGAATTGGAAAAATGGATTGCACTAATGTCAAGTTCAAACAGAACTTACTGGAGTTGACCGAGCCTTTTTGAAAGAAGTATCTAGTGTCTTCATTTATTCATTTGAAAGTACAAAAAGTTAAGTGGAGTGAGTAACATCAAAAGATTGTAGAATCAGATAAATGGTCCGCCAACCAATTAAAACCTTCCTTGTTACCATCATTGAAATTTTCTTTAGAGGCCATGTGACTGATCACTTACATAATAGCACTATGATCAAAGCTTAAAGATAATGAATGTCAACTTAACATGACCTCATCATGTACAACCCAAAAAACATAACAACTTTGGCAACATAAACTGAACAACTTTGACCATTATTTTTCTACTAAAAAAATGCGTAATTATATATAGAAGCAGAATCAGAGGATAGATAACACCATTCAGAATCATATACAACTATATATAGAATGAGTAAAAAACATATAGAAGCAAAATCAAGAACCTACGGGTCCACCATTTTTAGTCACAAATGCGATCTCTGCAAGGCCAAATCCAAACTCAATCTCCTCGGCTTCGAACCCTCAATCTTCCCATTCCCCAAAGAAACCCTTCTCAAATTCATCTCTGACAGCTTCACCTTTGGCTTAAATTTCTCTCTCCTCCCCTTATTCCCGGCCCCAATCAGCAACGAATCGCTCCCAATCAAATCCTTCGGATCCCAAAGACATTCTCTCATCTTGACGGCTTCACCCGTGGAAGACAAGAACAGGGACCCCGAGTCAATCCCGAATCATGTGTATGAACTGCCCGAGTTGAATCTTATCACTCATTATCAAAACCCCATATCGAATGGCTCCTATTGAACTTCAGGAATTAAAGGTCCAACTACAGGAGTTGTTGGACATCGATTTCATTCGTCCTAGTACATCTCCTTGGGGTGCTCCTGTTTTATTCGTAAAGAAGAAAGACGGTAGTATGCGACTTTGTATTGACTATCGGGAATTGAACCATGTCACCATCAAGAATAGGTATCCTATACCTCGTATTGATGACCTGTTTGACCAATTGCAAGGAGCACAATTCTTTTCAAAGATCGATCTTCGTTCTGGATATCATCAGCTGAAGATTAGAAATGAGGATATTCCAAAGACTGCCTTCAGAACTCGGTACGGGCATTATGAATTCTTAGTCATGTCTTTCGGATTGACTAATGCTCCTGCGACTTTCATGGATATGATGAACCGAGTATTCAAGGAATATTTGGATCAGTTCGTTGTTGTTTTTATTGATGACATCCTCATATATTCCAAAATTCGTGAAGATCATGAGCACCATTTGAAGTTGGTACTCCAAAGGCTTCGTGAAAACAAACTATATGCCAAATTGAAGAAATGCGAGTTCTGGCTTGAGGAAGTAGCATTCCTTGGGCACGTGGTGTCGAAACATGGAGTATTTGTTGATCCGAGCGAAGATTGAAGCAATACAAAGTTAGAGCAACCAAGTTTGGATCAAGTACGTAGTTTTTGGGCTTAAATTTGGTTATTATTGGAGATTCGTGGAAGGGTTTTCTCGAATCGCTAATCCATTAACCCAGCTAACTCGGAAGGATACAAAATTCATTTGGAGCGAAGAATGCGAGAAGAGTTTCCAAGAGCTCAAGAGGAGACTCATTTCGAAACTTGTTCTAACAATACCATCTGGTACGGATGGATTTGTTATCTACAGCGATGCTTCAGGCAAAGGGTTAGGATGTTTTCTCATGCAACGTGGGAAAGTCATAGCCTATGCCTCGTGATAACTTAAAGAGTATGAGAGGAATTATCCTACTCATGATCTAGAGTTGGCAGCAGTCGTTTTCGCGCTAAAGATATGGAGGCACTATCTATATGGGGAGAAAGTGGAGATATATTCAGACCATAAAAGCCTTAAGTATTTCTTCACTAAAAAAGAACTTAACATGCGGCAGCGACGTTGGCTCGAGATATTGAAAGACTACGGCCACACTATTCAATACCATCCTGGAAAATCGAACGTGGTAGCTGACGCGTTGAGTAGAAGATAATATGCAGGAATGAGTGCGATGATGTCAAGTATACACATAGAGCCAACTTTAATAGAAAAAGTTAAGGTTCTTTCGAGCCACCAATCCGGAATGATGCGTATGAAGAAGAAAGTACAAGAAGGTGCTTTATTTAGGGCGAGAATTGATGAAGAAGGAATACTTGAGTCCACTCTAGACTTTGTGTTCCTAACGACTACGATTTGAAGTACAAGATTATGATGGAGGCACACAATACACCATTTGCAATCCATCTCGGAAGTACTAAAATGTATCGTGATCTTCGACATACATTTTGGTGGAACAATATGAAGAGAGAGATTGCAAAGTTTATCTCAACGTGTTTAACTTGTCAACGTGTAAAGGCGGAGCATCTAGTACCTAAGGGTCCGTTGCAACCACTTGAGATTCCGAAATGGAAGTGAAAACACATTACCATGGATTTCGTTACGGGTCTTCCTACGGTTTCTCAAGGCATCAATGTTATTTGGGTTATTATTGATAGATTAACCAAGTCTGTAAGACCCCAAATAATTAATAAATAAAATTTAATTTCCTCTAATTATTTTAAAATAGTAAGGGTTGATGTGATTAATGTGGATAGTTATGGGTAAAATACGCAAATATTTCAAAATAAGCAAGTGGTTATAAAATATTCATTGTTATTGGGAATATTCGTTTTAGTCGTGGAATATTAAATGATCGTCGGAGAATATTAAATGCGACGTAGTGACCATGTGTGGGCCCCATAACTGAAAGCGATTGGAGGAAGAAAAGCGACAAATATAAGTTGTTTAAAAATAACGGCGTAATTGTTACCGATTTAATTGTTGGAATACCCGGTGGTTAAAACATAATAATCTGGCGTTGTTGACAAGAAGAGCACCGGTATTGCACCAATTATTGACTCTTTACGTAAGAAGGCACTACTCAATAATGGTTACTGATAATTATTATTCGGTATTTTATTGGTTCAATAATTGTTGTGTTGATATTTTATGTTCTTTGTTGTTTGATAATTGTCATTTACAAGTATTTTTCATTATCGAAGCAATAATTCATATTATCTGAATAATATTATTAGATAACATTATTGGCAATGTCTAGAAAGTTCTGTCTAAAGAGAGGTTTGGTCACCTAATTGCGCGCCAATAAGGAGAAATTCTTATTGGAAAGCCCCCTCTTTCTTGGGAACTGTCTGGTTGTCAATATTGTGATTCTGTAATATTATTTGTGAAAAATTAATTATTGATTCATATGATGAGGAAAATATTGATTTTATGTGGATATAGATGGAGAAAATTTTTTATGTGACAATTGTTGAAAATTGAAATTTTATCTTTTTCTGATAAAATAATTCATTTAAATATATATATATATATATATATATATATTATATTTTAATAATATAATAATGATGATATTTTTACGATGAATATGGGATATATGAGTATATGTGGAGGAGGAGTATTTTTGTTATCAAAAATATTTAAAGCATGTTTTATGTGTCGGTGGACCCCATTTCTTGACTGAAATTTGATTATAGCCTGTAAAATCGCCCGTTTATGGATTTCGGTTAATTTCTGTTTGGAATTTGAAAAAACTTTCTTCTGCAAAGTTGTAGAGAACTGAATTTCCTATAAAAACACGCGAGATTCGAATTTTCTGACAAAAGGGCTATTTATTATGAATTATTGAAGTTTCGAAGTTCCAAAATAATTGATTTTTGGAAGTTTAAAATATTTTTAATTACAAAAACATTTTTTTCATTTTTGAAACTCATTTAACATGTGATTAGGAGGCTGAATTCAGATTGTTAGTGTGCGTATGAAGTTGTGGAAAATTTTTAATATTAATTTATTAAATTTTCTACTTTGGTGTTCTAAGCATTTTCCTATAAATAGGGTGATTAGGTTAGAATTAAAATCACACGTAAATTGAAGTTTTCTCTCTATATTATCGAGCGTATTCTTGTGAGTATTTTGAGTATACTTTGAGTATTGTTATACGGTCTTGCAAGTTCAAGTTATAGCTTTATATCTAGTATTCCAGGTTAAATCATTGTCTTTTCAGAGGTAAGGGATATTTTTTTCGTAATGATATTATTTCTTCAATATCATTATCTTTGAAATATTGATCCGAAGTTTTTATCAAATTTAGAACTTTTGGTGTCGAGATTCTTATTCACGATATCGACCTTTATTCATGAATCTGAGACTATTCATCGAAAAATAAAAATTTTCCTTTTCATCTAAAATATCTATTGTGGATACTAGCTTTGATTGTATCCATGTTTTGATCATTCTTGAATTTTACACCACTATGATTATTTTTGAGGTATGGATAAAACAAAGTACGAATCCTTAATCCTTAATCTTTGTCATTTTATTTCACTTTGGATTCGTTTCTTTTTAAAAATATTTTTCATCATCCTCGGTCTTAAATGATGATATTATTGAATATCTTTGGCACAGTAGTGCAAAAAGATGAATGATTTCGATGAATATCTTTGGCCCGTAGTGCAAAGATGAGCAGTGTTTAGATGAACATGACTAATCGATGAATATCTTTGTCTGTAGTGCAAAGATGAATATTTGATTCAGATATATATTGATTGATGTTACTGAGGGGATAAAAGATGAGCGATGAAATTTTAAATTCATACATAGAAGATAGTAGTTTGCATTCTCTACTTAACTCTTCTAATGAATTATTATTTCAGATCATGCGAATATTGATTTAAAACTTGTTATCTATTGTATTCTATTAGATTTTTTCCTGTTGAAGACTAACGATAATTTGTTGTATATTATCTTAGTCATAATATTCTTTTGGGCTAGTTGAGCTCACCCTTTTCCTTTTTGTTCCATTTTTTCTTCTTAGGAGGCGAGAATATAAGAAAGATGCAGTCGAGGGGTATGGAATGAAGGTTAGAGAGAGTTGTTTAGTAGTCCTCACCATTTTTATAAAATAATGTATCAATAAATGTGATGAGGATTTATTTGAGTATAGATATTGTCAGAAGATAATATTTGTATTCAAACTCACAATTTCTTGTTGTAATAATAAAGTTGTAGTTGTTTACGTACCGTGTATTGACAACTCAAAATGGGTGATGTATACCTATTTTGGGGGCATCACAGTTAAGTATCGAGCTTAGGGATATGATCTCTGGCGGAGATCGGGGAATAGAACTAGGAGGAGAGGCAGGTAAATCATTCATTCGCTAGTGTGTCCTACCTAAGCTTATTTGTTAGTTGAAGTCGGTATATAGGGATATTATGTGATATATTGATTTCCTTAATTAACCCTTGTTTTATGACGGTATTTGAGAATGTCGATTTGAGAATATTGCAAGTGGAAATGAGGACCAGTGGAGGCGCTTGTACTCACCAACGAGGAGAACGTCATAAACACATATTACGTGAGTTTTAATACCAATCGTGACTCATGTCCCAACTATGGACAAAGACTCACGTTGATACCTTACATAAAGGTACAATCTAGAATCATTTTAGAAATTAAAATCTTTGGGAAGTGCTCGAGAAACCTTTCATACATAGGAGGCCATGAATCTAAGTTATGATAAATATCATATGTCAGAGAATTATCCTTGGTTGATCCAATAGACCCCAAAGAAAAATGAGAAGATTACTATCATGTTCCTTCCAATGGTGAGTCTTTCTCGACATATAACTATCTCCACCGTCTGCGATTGAACATTATGTTTCAACCCAACTCCAAGATCATATAGGTAGTGCTCGTAGATATACTTTCGGCAAGTGGATGTGCACAACCCTTTCTTTTGATAACACGCAGATTGTATGTCATTAGACATCTTGTATGATAGTGGCAAAACACCCTTCCAAAGTTGGGTTCACCTCACCCTATTATTGTTCACCAAAATCAATTATTAAGTGACGTATAATACTCGACACACACATCTTAGGTCCTCAATACAATTATATATTGTATGTCATGCCATTTATAATGTGTTAAGAAACTTTGTGATCTCGGACCACCACACTATTCCCTGTTATCCCCATTTTCGACCCAATTTACACTCTTATTACGAAAGGAATTGTGAAGCAAAAGGGTGAAACCAACTAACTTCGATAAAGAATATTATGACTAAAGATAATTAAATTATCAATAGCCTTCATCAATAATAAATCGGAGATTTAGAACATATGGTAGATGATAAAACTTTTCAACCATAGTTGCGGTGAACGAATAATCCATTAGAAGAGTCAAATAGACCATAAAGTCTATTATCTTCTCCATGTTAAAAGTCCACAAACAATGTTTTAACCTCGTAACATTAATCAGCGAGATCCACATTCACGATCGTGTGAATAACTCATAATCATAATTGTAGTTCTAATTTTCTTCTCATCCAAGGCGAAGATATTTTTCATCACATGTCTTTTACGAAACATCAAAGATCATGGTTATACCAAATCGCGAGTTCATGTTCATAATCATACTAATAAGTTCATCATTTGCACTACGGGCCAAAGATATTCATTAATGATTCATCTTTGCACTACATGCCAAAGGTATTCAACAACAGGTCATCTTTGCACTACGGGCCAAAGATATTCAACAACAGGTTATCTTTGCACTACGGGCCAAAGATATTCATCAACAATTCATCTTTGCACTACACGCCAAAGATGCTAATATTTCAAAGAAATATATAATTATTTCAGAATTTATATAAACAATAATTATAACCATGTTGATCAATTCACCTTTGCTCTTAAGCTAAAAATATTCAATTGTAAATTCAATGGTCATGATCATGCCAGTCAACAATTCATCTTTGCACTACTGGCCAAAGAGAACCCATAGTCACGATCATACCAATAATCTACCCATCTTTACACTTAAGTCAAAGAGAAATTTCATCACCGAGATTGTAAGACCCCAATTTTTATAAATAAAAATGAATTTTCTATAAATATCATTTTTGAATATTATGGAATAAATTTGATATAATAGTTGTGGGTAATATTTATAAATTTTGCAAAAGTACGCAAGTTGTTATATAATATTCGATTAGTCGGGGAATATTAAATGCTGACGATAACAATCATTGGTGGACCCATATGAAATTATCATCGGATCGAGAAAATGAAAAAATACTTTTATGAAAATAACGGCGGAAGTTTTACCGTTGATCTTTGTTGAACAACTTCAGTAGTAAAAAAAGCGATGTCGCGTGGTTGCGATAGTAGCGCATGGTATTGATTATTAATGCTTATGTGAGAAATCACTTAGTTTGATTCAATTATTGTCGATATTTTATATGTTATTAAATCAATAATTAAGATGACGAAGTTGTTAATATTATTATTTGCATTATTAACAATGTCTGAAGTTACGCAAGGAGAGGTTTAGTCACTAATTGCGGCGTCGATAGGGAGAAATCCTTATTGGAAAGCCCCCTCTTTCCTGGGAACGACCTGGTCGATTAACAGTGTGAATAATAATAATGATGATGACGTTTTGTTTTATTCGTATTATTAACGTAATAAAACAGAAAAACTTTTTATATAAAATAGAATACTTTTATAAAGTTATTAGTTTTATTAGGCTAATAGTAAATCTTTTTATATAAAACAGAATACTTTTATAAAGTTATCTGTTTTATTAGACAATAATTAGAATATATTATATTTTATTATGCATAGTATTTGCATAGTGCTTGCATAGTATTTGCATAGTAAAATCTTTTTAAAAGTTATTCGTTTTATTAGATTATAAATAAAATATATTTTATTTTATTTAAAAAATTTTGCTTTAAATATGGACCGTCCGATTAAAGTAAATCAATCTGGACCGTTCATGGATTGGTTACTATTCATTCCATTCTTCTATAAATAGAAGCTCATTCCTTCATTATTTCTTACGAATTCACTGAAACTCTAGAGAGAGAAACTAAAACCGGTTGTTCATGGGAGAGCATTTGTCGTGACCTCCCAGAAAGCAAGGAACCTGAACGAGGTCATCACGGGTAAGCTTATCATAAATTCTAGTGAAGTATATACCTTATTTAATACCAGTTCTACCCATTCTTTTATTTCTCCTACTTGCGCTCAACGTTTAAATTTGACTCCGGAGAAATTAGACTTTGACTTATCTGTTAAAACTCCGTTGGGAGAAACCTTCATTACATCCACTGTTTATAAGTCTTGTTTAGTTCAAATCGGCACCCTCACATTACCTGTCGACCTTATTTCATTGAAAATACTTGCATTTAACATAATTCTAGGGATTGATTGGTTAACTACTCATCATGCAAAAATTGATTATTTTCGTAAGGTTGTTAGCTTTCATATTCCTAATCAACCTATTATGCGAATTCAAGCAACCAAACCATTAAAATTAATCACTGTCATCTCAAGCCATAAAGTTATTCGTTTATTGAAAAATGGATGTCAAGCTTTCTTAGCTCATGTCACAGATCTAAACAAAAATACGTCGATTTTGAATGATATTTATTTTTAATGAATTTCTAACGTATTCTCGGAAGAACTTTCCGGCCTACCCCCAGGCGTGAAATTGAATTTTGTATCGACCTTGAACCGGTAAAAACCTATTTCCAAAGCCCCATATCGAATGGCTCTATTGAACTTCGAGGAGTTAAAGACCCAACCGAGGAATTGTTAGACATTGGCTTTATTCGTCCTAGTACTTCTCCTTGGGGTGCTCCATGCATTTCGTGAAGAAGAAGAAAGATGGGGAGTATGCGACTTTGTATTGATTATCGGGAGTTGAATCATGTCACCATCAAAAATAGGTACCCATTGCCACGTATTGATGACTGTTTGACCCGGTTGCAAGGCGCCAAATTCTTTTCAAAGATTAATCTTCGTTAGGATATCACCAATTGAAGATTAGAGCCGATGACATTCCAAAGACGGCTTCGAACTACGGATGGGCATTATGAATTCTAGTCATGTCTTTTGGATTGACTAATGCTCCGCTTCCTTCATGGATATGATGAACCGAGTATTCAAGGAATATTTTGATCACTTTGTGGTCGTCTTTATTGATGACATCCTTATTTATTCCAAATAGTGAAGATCATGAAGCAACACTTGAGGTCGATACTCCAAAAGCTTCGTGAATATAAGCGTTATGCCAAGTTGAAGAAATGCAAGTTACGGCTTCGAGGAAGTAGCATTCCTTGGGCACGTGGTATCAAGTCATGGAATATCCGCTGTTGACGGTAAAGATTGAAGCCATTCAAAGTGGGAGCATCCTAAATCGATGGCCAAGTCGTAGCTTTCTAAAACATTTGGTTATTATCGGAGATTCGTAGAAGGTTTTCTCGAATCGCTACTCCCTTAACTTCGGTGACTCGGAAAGATACAAAATTCGGTTGGAACGAGGAATGTGAGAAGAGTTTTCAAGAACTCAAAAGAAGACTCATTTCAAAGACTGTTACGACAATACCATCCGGCTCGGAGGATTTTGTCGTCTCGGTGATGCTTGAGCAAGGTGTTAGGATGTGTTCTTATGCAACATGGGAAAGTCATAGCCTATGCCTCTCGATTAACTCAAAGAATATGAGAGGAATTATCCTACTCATGATCTAGAGTTAGCAATTTGTTATCTTCGCACTTAAAATTTGAGGCATTACTTGTATGGGGAGAAAGTGGAGATCTTTACGGATCATAAAAGCCTCAAATATTTCTTCACTTAAAATGAACTCAACATGCGACAGCGACGTTGGCTTGAACTGTTGAAAGATTATGATCATACCATCCAATACCATCCTGAAAAAGCAAACGTGGTAGTGGAATTTCCTTGATATTTGCGCTTCATCCAGTATCTTTTCATGGAAATATTCTTCTGAGCATTCTTGAATTTTACTCTATAAAGAAGTATCATGTTGACAATTTGGACGTTATTAGTTCCTGAATAAATTAATTCTTGAACTTATTTTATTGAATTCTTATATCATTATTTGTACTTTTGTCCAAAAATTCCGAAATTTAGACATTTATACATTCCTGAATAAACTGCCGAATATTTAGACATTTATCATAAATTGTACTTTTGTCCAAAAATTTCGAAATTTATAGAATATACTAATGTTATATAGATGTACTCCCAATAAAATTTTTACCAATTTTGGAGTTAACCACAAGGAGTTATAAGGGTTTACTTTTAAAATAGTCTTTTCTCATAAAATTCATAACTCTTAATCTATATATCCAAAAATTACCATTTTTGGACACAATCAAGAAAACTCATCAAATTATCATTTTAAATTTTTCCAGAATTTTGAAGGTCGAAAAAATTACGAAACATGAAAAACATAACAACCGTTAAAATCCCTTACCTCAAAAGAGCAGTACTTCTGACTGGAATATCGGATGAAAAGCCGAAGGAACCTTGCATCGAATAACAACTCTCAAAGTATCTAAATACTCACAAAAATACGCTTGACAATATAGAGAGAAAGAAAACTTGTTTCTGGTGTGATTTTTAATTCTAACTTAAGCGCCTATTTATAAGAAAATGCTAGAACGCCAAAGGAGACTAAATTAATAAAATATATTATAATTATTCTACGCCTCCTCCTTGGAAAAATCAGCAGCCCAGTAGCCCTCCATCATTGAAATTCAATTAATTTGGCAGCCCACATGCATTCAAACCAAAGTGGGTCCCCACTCATTTTAATAAAAATATTTTATTTTCTGAAACTTCAGTAATTCATAGAAAATAGCCCGTTTATCACAAAAATACGAATTTTATGTCCATTCTACACGAAATCAAATTCTCTACAACTTTACAGAAGAAAGTTTTTCCAAATTCCAGACCAAAAATATCCGAAATCCACAAACGGATGATTTTAAACACCGTTTCAACACCTTTTAAAATTCATAACAAATCAATCGTTAATTTTCAACGGTTCAAAATTTGTGGACATATAATCAACTCATATATGTATAACATATCCAAAAATTACAATGATCCAACGGTCGATTTAAAATTACAACTCACACAATAAAGCTTTAAGAACACCGATTTGAGTTTTTAATACCTCCAATCCGACAAAAATACTGATAAAACACCTCAACATTAATTCCTTCATTTATAATCACATAAATAAATTCATCATTTATATCCACATCAAATAAATATTTTCTTATCATATAAATTAATAATTAATTATTCACAAATAATATTACAGAATCACAATTATGACAACCAGACAGTTTCCAGGAAAGAGGGGGCTTTTCAATAAGGATTTCTCCTTACTGACACGCAATTAGGTGACCAAACCTCTCTTTAACAGAACTTTTTAGACATTGCCAATACTGCTATCTAATAACATTATTCAAATATATGAATTATTGATCTGATAATGAGAAATGACAATTATTGAAACAACAATAATATAAAATAACAACGCAGCAATTATTGAATCAATAAAATAAAATATTGAACAGTAATTACTGTAACAATTATTGAGTAGTGCCTTCTTACGTAAGAATCAATAATTCCAAAAATATGCAGGTAATATCTGGTATTATTCTTGCGCAACAACGGCAGTATTCTTGTATTTTAACCACCGTGTATTCCAACAGTGTTAACGGTAACAACTACGCCGTTATTTATAAATACTCAAACTTGTCATTTTCTTCATCCGACAGTTATTCTGTTATAGGGCCCACAAATGACTGCGCCGCCGTACGGATATTCCCAATAAAAAGAATATTCCACGACCAAACGAATATTCCCCGACAAAAATAAGTATTTTATAGCCACTTGCATATTTTAAAAATTTTATATATATCATCCTTAACTTTAACTTTTTTTATCAATTTAACCATTTACTAAATAATAATTATAAGAAAAATTGAATAATTTATTTCATAAAATTCGGGGTCTTACATATATTATGATCCAAATACTGTAATTGTTATGACCCAAACACTGTAATTGCACAAATAAATCACAATTTCAGCAACATGCATTCACTTGCAGAATTGAAGTCAAATAATCCCATTTTGCAAAAGCAGGTTTCTGGCATGAACAACTTTCATAAAATCAACAACTCTAACAAAATAAATTTTATAATGAAATGAACCCAATTTCAAAGAAATTAAAATATAAAACCCAATTTACGATCAATAAGAACTCCAAAATTATTCTCGGTAATACATGAATTAAAGGAGGAGCATTTAGGATTTCTTACCTTGAATTAAAGGAGGAAAAACGAGGAAGAGAAAGGAGGAGCTAGGAGCTACCGTGACGTGGCAGATTCATTGATGGAGGTAGAAGGCCGTGGTATGTGGTGTGATGGTAGAAAATTGTGATGTGGTAGGAACCAGGCACCTTGGGGGGAGATGAGAGGAGAGGGGGGTACACAGGGGTGGGTGGGGTATCAGGATCTGATCATTTGGGGGACCCAGGGAGAGAGGGGTGGGTGTGTAGGCAGGTGGTGGGGGGACCGGGGAGGAGTGGGGGTCGGAGACTGAGGCGTGAGTGGGGGAAGCGGTGGCGGGGGGGGAGGGATGGGGACCATGACCTGGATGGGTGTAGGTGTGGGTGTGGGTGGGGGCAGGACCAGGGGATGAGAGAGGCTAGGGAATAAGGAGAGTGAGAGAGAATGAGTGAGAGAGAATGAGAGAGAGATCCGATAATTCGAGCGTCTGAAATAAAAAGGCAGAAGGTGAAAAGTTTATATCGTTATTTCTGACGGAATGTCTGTCGGTAATAAGTCCCTCGGAGATAACCTAAATTCGACGATATATCCCTCGGAAATAACATTTATTCATCGAAATTACTTTTCGCGGTGGCGCGAAATTTGGCGCCAACTGGAGAGTTCTAAGATCGACGGAATTTCGTCAGAATTATGGTGTTTTCGAGGGACTTATATCCGACGTATTATCCTCTCGGACATAATCCTATTTCGACTGAATATAATTCGTCGAGTATACGTCCGTCGGAATTAGCCAGCTTTCTTGTAGTGGTTATTAGTTCATGAATCAATTAATTCTTGAACTTGTTTTATTGAACTCTTATATCATTGTCATCATCCTCATGTTTATATTTTTTTTAAAGTCATCTGTGGCCTGTAGTGCATAGATGGACTTGGTATGATTATGACCAAGGATTATTCGGTGTAATCATGACCGTAATGTTACAAATGATGTGGTAAAAATTCTCATTGGCCCGTAGTGCATTGATGGACAGTTGTTGGCATGATTATGACCATTGATGAATACACGAATATCCTTGGCCCGTAGTGCATGGATAATTTGTGGTTGTGATACTTAATGAATATCCTTGGTAGTAGTCTTGAGGATGATGTGGTTTATTTATTAAGCTGAGTCCTAGCGATAAAAGTGATGAAAAACCTTTTAAATCATAAAAGATAGTAGATTTTATTATCTACTTGACTCTTTTAATGGATTGTATGTTCCACTGCAGTTAAACTTGATGTCTATTGTATTTTATCAGTTTAACATTGTTGAAGACTAATGATAATTTATTCTGCATTATCTTAGTCATAATATTTCTTCATCGTGCTTTAGTTGAGCTCACCCTTTCTTTCACTTTATTCTTGAGAGAAAATGAGAGCGTGGAATTTGGGACTAATCGGGGAGCGAGTGATTGGTCCAGATGATAGTATTAGTAGTCCTCATTATTACATTAAATAGTGTGACAATAAATGTAATGAGGACTTATTCGAGAGTGGATATTATCTGCAGAAGACAATATTTGTATTAAAACTCATGACTCTCTTGTTGTATATTAAAGATTGTATTTGTATTACATGCTGTATTTGATTGGCATTTAATTCGAATAGGTGATGTATATACCTATTTTAGGGGCGTCACAAAAATAGTAGATATTATGATCTATTTGATTCTTCTAATGGATTGGTTATTTTGTTTCAGTTGTTTGTTTAAAACTTATGTTGTCTATCATTTTATAAAATCGTGTTTTGAAGGTTAAGGATAATTTATTTTTTGTTATCTTAGACATTATGTTCTTTACCCATTTGAACTCATCCTTTTTTTTTTATAAATCTCTTTAGAAAATAAGAGTGTATCTATGGCTAGAAAGGAGAATAAGGGAATAAAATGATGGTTCGAATTAATAGTTTTAGTAATCCTCAATAAGTTGTAAAATAATGAGACAATAAGTATAATAAAAAAATTTAATGTGTATTAACATAGTATACGCGACATTGTAATAATTTAAAATATGATTTTTTTTTTAATATTTTGATTATTTAAATTAAGTAGTGTAGATTTGAATTTAAACATGTCACAAATATATTAGTATAATGCTACAACCAACGAAATGGAGTAGATAGTTATTGAGAGCATGCAAGGGGACATATGTTGGTTGACCGACTCTACACAGTTGATTCTGAGTTTCGCCTTATTCCAGGTCACGTGCACGGCCATCTCATCTTTATTCCTACTTAATTAATCACTTTAACTACGTGGTACTTGTATTATTATTATTATTATTATTATTATTATTATTAATTACGTACTTTATGAGTACATTATTGAATTGTAGCACTGAGTGAAAGTGTATATACTCTTCGGGTTTAGTTTTATTTGTTTTGATTATTTTTTACGGTTAAATTAATTGTTTGTGATATAGTACTAGGTTATTTATCTATTTTATTTGGCATATATATTATAAATCATTTGAGTTGCTATTAATTTACTAATTAAATTTAAAATATATATGAAATATATACTCAATTTTTAAATAACTATTGCATCAATAAAATAAAGCATATCCAGCCTATTAGTATATTGCAAAAAAAATAATAGATTAAAACTATCTCATTCAAACCAAAAGAAATAATAATAATTTAAAAATCGTTTGTGATCATCAAATAAATGACTTGTTTCATATATTTTATACTCACTGCTGTAGACCTGTAGTATTTAATTAATCTAGCAAAAATCAAAAATTGTTATAAAATTATAGTGGATGTCTAGATTCATAGGATGTCTAGATTCATTCTTATCTTGTAACTCCCATGTTCATGAGTTATAAAATTATATGGTACAAAGCGCAACTTGTAGCACAAGGTTTCTTCGCAGATACATGGTATTAATTATGAAGAAACATATGCTCCTGTAATGGACACAGTTACATTCAAATTTTTAATTAACTTGGTAGAAAGAAAAATCAATAGATGTTGTTACATCATATCTGTATGGATCATTATATAATTATATATACATGAAAATCCCTGAAGGATATAAAATGCCTGAAACATATAATTCTACATCTCGAAATATGTATTCTATTAAGCTATAAAGATCTTTATATAGGTTAAAGCAATCCAGATGCATATTGTGGTATAATAAATCAAGTGGATATCTTTTTGAAAAGAAGGATTTGAGAATAATCCAATTTATGCATGCATTTTTATCAAAAAAAAATCATAACTGGATTTGTTATTATTATTGTATTTATTGATGAAAGATCTTGCTCTTCTAGTCGACAAAAACAACTAATTTAAGATGAAAGATATTGGTAAGCCAAATTTTTGTTTTGGCCTACAAATTGAACTATGAAATTCTTGTTCATCAATCAACATACACAGAAAAAGTCATGATGTAACTTTACATGGATAATGATTATCCTTTGAGTACTCCAATGATGGGTTGATCACTTGATATCAAGAAAGTTCCGCTTTGACCACAAGAGAATAATAAAGAAACTCTTGGTCTTGAAGTACCATATCTTTGTGAAATTGCTGTTTTGGTCCTGAAGTACTATTTCTTAATGTAATTGGAACTTTGATGTATCTTGCAAATTTGACAAGACACGATATAACATTTCTTTCGTTAACTTACTAAAGAACGATAGTTATGCACCAACTCGAAGATATTGTAATGAAATTAAACATATTTTACGTTATCTTCGTGAGACTATTGATTTGGGATTATTTAATCCAAATGGTGATAGAACCAAGCATATTGAACCAAAATTATTTTATACACATGAGCCCCAGAAGAATGACAATGTTGATCATGTGATCATTTGGTTGATATATTCATTAAGTCATTATCAACTATGATTTTGAAGAAGATGGTGCACAATATTGGCATACTTCGACTTAATGATATTTTTACCGCGAACAATGGAAATTCTATGTACTTATGAAGGGGAGTAAAAAGGATATGTGTTGATTGTACTCTTTTTCCTTCGCTAAAGTTTTTTCCCACTGGGTTTTTCTTTGCAAGGTTTTAATGAGGCAATCCCAAGGCACTAGAAGTTATACAAGAATATTGTACTCTTTTCCTTCGCCAAATTTTTTCCCACTGGATTTTTATTTGGTAAGGTTTTTAACGAGGCATATTCTTAGAAAATTGCTACAAAAGAACTCCATCCCTTCTATATGAAGACAATGCTGCATGTATAGCTCAATTAAAAGGAGGATACATCAAAGGAGATAGAACAAAGCACATCTCATCGAAATTCTTTTTCACACATGACCTTGATAAGTGTGGTGACATTGATGTTCAACAAATTCGATCAAAAGATAATCTAGCAGATTTGTTCAGCATAACATTATCAACTACAACTTTTGAAAGATTACGTCTCAATATTGGAATGCGACAGCTGAAGAACTTAAGGATACATTCATAAGGGGGAGCTAATACGCGTTGCACTCTTTTTTCCTTAACCAAGGTTTTTTCCCATTGGGTTTTTTCTGGTAAGGTTTTTAATGAGGCAGCTTTCAATGCATATGGCTATATAATAGACATCTAAGGGAGAGTGTTATAAAATTATAGTGGATGTCTAGATTCATAGGATATCTAGATTCATTCTTATCTTGTAACTCCCATGTTCATGAGTTATAAAATTCATGACCTTTGAGTTTTATAACCTCCTAGTATTGATGTTAGTACATCTATAAAGAATATCATTTGTAAAATGAATGTGATAAACAAGAAGATTATTGCAAACTCTCTCTTTTCTCTAACCATCCTTGTTCTTGTCATCTTTGTTCATAATATTAGTTATCTTTTATAACACGTTATCAGCACGAGTTGCTCCTCACCTTCATCTTGAAGATAATCATTTTTTTGGTTTGAAGTAGAAGAAGGTATAACTCTCTCTATATATGTGTGTTTGAGTATTCCATAGTCATCATACATGCATGTACTATTTTTCTTTCTGATAATTATTCTATGTATGTGATCACAAATAATTCAATTATTCTGAAAAAATCAACAAACATGTAAACAAACATGGTTAATTTTCATCGTGTTACTAGACCATTTTTTTTTGGGATTAAAATGAGGTGCCTTATTCATTGTAAAGTGAGTGAACTGATTATGATTTTTTTTACGTCAGATGTCATGTATTTTATGTTATGTTAATAGACCATCAATATTTTATGGGAATTTTCTCGTACCCACTAGCTTTCTGTTTTACTTGTATTCTTTTTGGGGGGCCACTAATCCTTTATTTTGCTTTTTTTTGTTTCTTTAAAGTGTGTTTTGGTGTTACTTTTACACCGAGAATGTTGCGGTATATATATGTAACTTACTGCATGTAGTACCATGTAGTGCATGTATTGGGATGTTGGTTTTTCCATACAAAATTATGCCACTGCTTGTTTGCATGACTGATTAAGTGGGATATAGAAAATCTAATCAATGCATGTATTATGTAAGACCCTAACTTATTATAAATAAAATTAAATTTTCTCTATTCATTATTCTAAATTAATAAGGTGTTAATTTGATATAATGCTTTGGTTATGGGTGAAATGTGCAAATTTTGCAAAATAAGCAAGTGGTTATAAAATATTCATTTCTATCGAGGAATATTCGTTTGGTTGTGGAATATTTTTTTTGTCGGGAATATCCGTACGATGGCGCAATTAATTGTGGGCCCCATAACGGAATAAGTGTCGGATATAGAAAACGACAAAGTATGAGTTTTTATGAATAACGACGTAATTGTTATCATTAACACTGTTGGGTTACCTGGTGATTAAAATACAGTAATCACTATTCAATATTTTATTTTATTGATTCAATAATTGTTGCGTTGATAGTTTATATTATTGTTGTTTCAATAATTGTTACTGCACAGTATTTTCCATTATCAGATCAATAATTCATATTATTTGAATAATATTATTAGATAGCATTATTGGCAATGTCTAGAAAGTTTTGCTTAAGGAGAGGTTTGGTCACCTAATTGCACGCCAGTAATGAGAAATCCTTATTGGAAAGCCCCCTCTTTCCTGGGAACTGCCTGGTTGTCATAAGTGTGATTCTGTAATATTATTTATGAATAATTAATTATTGATTTATATGATAAGAAAATATTTATTTGATGTGGATATAAATGATGGATTTATTTATTTTATGTGGTTATAAATGAAGGAATTAATGCTGAGGTGTTTTATCAGTATTTTATCGGAAGGGAAGTATTAAAAATCACCCGTTTGTGGATTTCGGATATTTTCTATTTGGAATTTGGAAAAACTCAAAGCTACAAAGTTGTAGAGAATTCGATTTTAGGCAGAATGGACATAAAATTTGTATTTTTCTAATAAACGGGCTATTTTTATGAATTATTGAAGTTTCAAAAAATAAAATAATTTTTATTAAATTTATGGGTGGGACCCACTTTTTGGTTGGTGTTGAATACACATGGGCTGCTATTTTTTTCCATAATGGCTGGCATGCTTTGAATCAATTGAGGTGTGCATAGAATTTTGATTTAAAATAATACTATTTTATTATTTTAGTCTCCTATGACGTTCTAGCATTTTCCTATAAATAAACGCTTAGTTTAGAATTGAAAATCACACCAGTAAACAAGTTTTCTTTCTCTCTAGATTCTCGGCGTATTTTTGTGAGTATTGTGATACTTTGAGAGTTCTTTGTTTCGCAGACAAGTTTCCTTCAATTTTTTATCTGATATTCCGATCAGAAGTACCGTTATTTTGAGGTAAGGGATGTTATTTTCTTCTTAAATGATATTATTTTCTTCAATATCATTATGCCAAAATATTGGTGAACTTTTTAATCAAATTTGAAACTTTTTTGTGTGAGTTCTTATTCACGTATCAAGACTTTATTCACGATACTGTGACTATTCACCAAACAATAAAATTTTTTTTTTGTCCAAGATGTCTATTATGGTTACTATCTTTGATTGTATCCATGTTTTGATCTTTATTTTGAATTTCATTTCACAATTGGTTATTATGAAGTATTATTGATCTTGGATAAACTGTTATACGAATCCCTAATATTTGTTCTTACATCTCCTTTGGATTCGCTTTTCTTTAAAATATTTTTCATCATCCTCAGTCCTAAATGATGATATTACTGAATATCTTTGGCCTGTAGTGCAAAGATGAATGATTAAATGATGAATATCTTTGGCCCGTAGTGCAAAGATGAACAGGTGTTGAGATGAACATGACCAACTGGTGAAATAAATGAATATCTTTGGTCTGTAGTGCAAAGATGAATATTTGATTAAAAGATGTATATTGATTGATGTTACAGGGATAAAATATTGATGATGGACTTTTAAATCTTAGAAGATAGTAGAATTCATTCTCTACGTGACTCTTTTAATGGATTGTTGTTTCCGCTGTATTTGTTGATCTAAAACTTGTTGTCTATTATATTCTATCAGTTTTTTCCCTGTTGAAGACTAATGATAATTTGTCGTATATTATCTTAGTCATAATATTCTTTACTGGGCTAGTTGAGCTCACCTTTTTCCTTTTTGTTCCATTTTTCTTCTCGTGGGTGGTGAGAACATAACAAGATCGAAGTCGGGGTATGGAGTGATGGTTCTAGAAAGATGTTTTATTTATCCTCACCATTTACGTAAAATAGTGTATGAATAATTATAATGAGGACTTATTTGGGTGTGGATATTGTCTAGAAGACAATATTTGTATTTAAACTCACAGTATGTGTTGTCGTATTTTGTACGACAATTGTATTATTGAAGTTGTAGTTTGCTTTCTGTACCATGTATTTGGTGACTCAGAATGGGAGTTATATACCTATTTTGGGGGCGTCACATATTATGTACTGCTTGTTTGCATGTTATGTGAATGTCTGTGGGTCGGTCTTGGATGTTGAAGTTGTGTCAGAAGTATAAATTTGGGAGTTGAAAGTTTGAAATTTATATTCTTCAAAGCCTTCGAGAGAAAGAAATCTAAGAATAGGTCTCATTTCAAATGCATGCAAGTTTAATAGATGGGTTTTCACTCATTACATTTCATTCTATACTTACTATTATTTTTGTTTTGCACTCACTTCCAACTATAAATATGCAGACATGATTGTTAGTTTTTGTTCGATTGCCAAATCTGTTTCTGTCATGTTATACTTGATTCACGATTCTACCTTGCAATATATATAGAGAGATATATAAATATTTGTTCATATGTTTATACGCATGTGAATAGTTATATGTGGATAGTTATAATAATTTAAATTTCTAATAATTTTAGATATTTTTTGTCTGAAGTTACAATGACAAATATACTTAGTAGTGTTGGTTTATTATTTAGTTTTAGTGGAAAATTTAGTTTCAGTATTTTTTCTTGCATTTCTATAAATTGTTTCATTATAATTAAATCTAAACATATATAATTATTTAATTTGATGGGGAATATGTTTAGTTATTTAATATTCAAATTTTATAAATTTGAATTTGTTGCTTTGATTTATATCGAAAGCAAGAATTATTTGTAATGGAATCTTGATCTTTGAGATTCATATAAAGGCAAAGAACCTTGGAGATACAATTAAAGTTGACAATCATGCATCCCTGCAGGATCATGCAAAATTAATTATTTTTATTCGCTATCATCTCCATGAAAAAAAATATTGATAAAGACATGTTAAAAAAAATATTTACTATATTTCATGCCTCGAATATGCTCCTGTAGTAGCAATATTGTGAGTGTAAGTTCATAATATATTCCCTAAAGCGATAAAGGAAATTATATTCCTAAAAGTGATATCATTTCTTCTAGTGGCTGTACAAAATAATGAGTTTTTGCTGAAAAACCAACAATCTCGCTCGACCGATTCTATTACATTCCCTGAAGTGAATGGAACCTCATTTGATAATCATAGAGGAAATTATGGTTGTGGTTGTGGTAGTGGACTTGAAAAGAACAATCAATATATAAAAGAGAATGTATCCGTCGTACTCCTAAATATTTGGTAGATTTGTACCAAGACTCCATAAAAAAAAAGAAATGGAATGATCCTGAAGATCCCATGAATTATTTTGACTTTTCAAATGGAGTGGATATAACTAATTTTGATATCTATGGTTTCCTTGATGATATGTTGATAGAAATGTTCATACCAATTAATTATTTTTATTTCATTATATTATGACATTATAATAAGTATTTTTATTATATGTTTTATTTATGTTTCAAGTAATAAAGTTAAATTTATGTTTTGCATATATAAAGTTGTATGGGTCAAAAGCTCATCAAACTTAATTAAAGGCTCTAGAAGAGCGATTATTCATCAAACATAATTGAAGACTCTTGAAGAGTGATTATTCATCAAATTTAATTAAAATCTCTAGAAGAGCGATTATAATGTTTTCAAAGGGCACAAAACTTTGTATTGATGATTCTTTATATTCTCCAGAGACAAACAGAAATTTGCTCAGCTTTAAGGATATACGTTATAATAGTTATCATATTGAAATCAATAACGAAGGCAGTGAAGAATTTCTTTATATTACTTCAATAGTATCGGGCTAGAAGCTCATATTAGAAAAATTGTATATTTTTCTCTTCTGGGTTATATTATACTAAAATGAGAATAGTTGAAACAAATATTGTAATACACCAGAAGTGTGCAATACACCAGAATTGTTTTGATCCAAATATTTTTATGATTTGGAATGATCATCTAGGATCAATAATGATGCATTGAATTATTGAAAACTCCCATGAACATCCTTTAAAGAACCAGAAGATTCCTTTACCTGTTGATTATATCAAAGTAAATTAATTATCACATTTAATTATTATTATTATTTGGTGTTCATCTTCTAAGAAAGAATTCATAGTGATATTTTTAAGGTATATTTTGAGGATTGTTATTTTAATAGTTTTCCCACCATTAGGGGGAGAAAAGTCGTTGCCTGAAGCACGACGTGAGATCATTGCCTGAAGCACGACGAGAGATTAATTGGAATGTTTCAACGTTATTTAATCTTGATCCTTATACAAATCAATATGAACT
Source organism: Panax ginseng (assembly GCA_020205605.1). NCBI lineage: Eukaryota > Viridiplantae > Streptophyta > Magnoliopsida > Apiales > Araliaceae > Panax > Panax ginseng. Next base: position 136,888,268 of record CM035135.1, on the reverse strand, counting down.
AGAAGTTCAAAGGATAATTCACTTACAATGAATTGCAAATCAATTACCAGAATTATTCACCGATAATAAGAAAATAGTGATATCTCACATTCTAGTTGTTAATACTCTAGCAGAGATTGAAGTCCCTGTAGGACAATCAGTTAATATAGCAGAAAATTGAATTAAAGCCACACCTGGAGCGTGGAAGATCTATCGGTGTTAAGAAATAAAATAAAATTTCCCAGAAGAAGAAAGTACAAGAAAAATAAGTTGCAGCCTATAAAGAGACTATACCCATGAAACAGGCTACAAAATTTATCAACCTATCCAAAACTTATGAATAAAAATCTCCTGTAAATAAAACTCTTGAAGAGTTATTCCCTGAAGAGGATGAGTTATCCCCTGAAGAGGATCAGGTACCTGAAAATAACGAGATCTCGATACATTATGTATATACAGGAGACGTATATATTGGATTGAAATAAAATCGTTGTCGACAACATATTTTCATATAAATTTGCTATGGATATTACCAGAAGTAATGATCATATATATGAACCACAAATCGTTGATGAATGTAGAAATATTTGACCAATGTGGAAAGAGGCGATTCAAGAAGAATTAAATTCACTAAGTAAATGTGAAGTCTTTGGACCTGTAGTCCGAACACCTAAAGGTGTAATGCTTGTTGAATACAAATGGGTATTTGTACGAAATAAGAAAAATGAAATTATATGGTACAAAGCGCAACTTGTAGCACAAAGTTCCTTCGCAGATACATGGTATTAATTATGAAGAAACATATGCTCCTGTAATGGACACAGTTACATTCAAATTTTTAATTAGCTTGGTAGAAAGAGAAATTAATAGATGTTGTTACATCATATCTGTATGGATCATTATATAATTATATATACATGAAAATCCCTGTAGGATATAAAATGTCTGAAACATATAATTCTACATCTCGAAATATGTATTCTATTAAGCTATAAAGATCTTTATATAGGTTAAAGCAATCCAGATGCATATTGTGGTATAATTGCCTAAGTGGATATCTTTTGAAAGAAGGATTTGAGAATAATCCAATTTATGCATGCATTTTATCAAAAAAAAATCATAATCTGGATTTGTTATTATTATTGTATTTATTGATGAAAGATCTTTGCTTCTTACAGTGATAAAAAACAACTAAGTTAAGATGAAAGATATTGGTAAGCCAAATTTTTGTTTTGGCCTACAAATTGAACTATGAAATTCTTGTTCATCAATCAACATACACAGAAAAAGTCATGAAGTAACTTTACATGGATAATGATTATCCTTTGAGTACTCCAATGATGGGTTGTTCACTTGATATCAAGAAAGATCCGCTTTGACCACAAGAGAATAATAAAGAAACTCTTGGTCTTGAAGTACCATATCTTTGTGAAATTGTTGTTTTGGTCCTGAAGTACTATTTCTTAATGTAATTGGAACTTTGATGTATCTTGCAAATTTGACAAGACCTGATATAACATTTGCTGTTAACTTACTAGCAACGTATAGTTATGCACCAACTCGAAGATATTGTAATGAAATTAAACATATTTTACGTTATCTTCGTGAGACTATTGATTTGGGATTATTTAATCCAAATGGTGATAGAACCAAGCATATTGAACCAAAATTATTTTATACACATGAGCCCCAGAAGAATGACAATGTTGATCATGTGATAATTTGGTTGATATATTCATTAAGTCATTATCAACTATGATTTTGAAGAAGATGGTGCACAATATTGGCATACTTCGACTTAATGATATTTTTACCGCGAACAATGGAAATTCTATGTACTTATGAAGGGGAGTAAAAAGGATATGTGTTGATTGTACTCTTTTCCTTCATTTAAAGTTTTTTCCCCCTTTGGGTTTTTCTTTGCAAGGTTTTAATAAGGCAATCCCAAGGCACTAGAAGTTATCTGAGAATATTGTACTCTTTTTCTTCGCCAAATTTTTTCCCAATTGGATTTTTATTTGGTAAGGTTTTAACGAGGCATATTCTTAGAAAATTGCTACAAAAGAACTTCATCCTTCTATACGTAAGACAATCTTTGCGTGTATAGCTCAATTAAAAGGAGGATACATCAAAGGAGATAGAACAAAGCACATCTCATCGAAATTCTTTTTCACACATGACCTTGATAAGTGTGGTGACATTGATGTTCAACAAATTCGATCAAAAGATAATCTAGCAGATTTGTTCAGCATAACATTATCAACTACAACGTTTGAAAGATTACGTCTCAATATTGGAATGCGACAGCTGAAGAACTTAAGGATACATTCATGAGGGGGAGCTAATACGCGTTGCACTCTTTTTTCCTTAACCAAGGTTTTTTCCCATTGGGTTTTTTCTGGTAAGGTTTTTAATAAGGCAGTTTTCAATGCGTATGGCTATATAATAGACATCCAAAGGAGAGTGTTATAAAATTATAGTGGATGTCTAGATTCATAGGATGTCTAGATTCATTCTTATCTTGTAACTCCCATGTTCATGAGTTATAAAACTCATGACCTTTGAGTTTTATAACCTCCTAGTATTGATGTTAGTACATCTATAAAGAATATCATTTGTAAAGTGAATGTGATAGACAAGAAGATTATGCAAACTCTTTTTTTTTCTAATCATCCTTGTTCTTGTCATCTTTGTTCATAGTATTAATTATTTTTTATAACAAAAACATAAAACCAAAATTACTTTGGGGCCCGCTTCGAACTTTTCACTATTATTCAAAATTATTATCAGTCCACTAGCCAGCCACGCTTTTTGGGCCCTAGTTTCATGTCCAGATGTTAATTAGGAAGTAATCCATGAGTATACACACACACATGAAAAATCTTTCATTCTTATTAGTACTATTATTTATTTATTTATGTAGTATTTTACATTGATATTATATTATATTTTATAATTCGTGTATATAAATAGAGATAAAGATATAAGAAACTTAATGAGTGTTTATTTTGATTTGAGTAGCTGAATCGGTAAGATGGACGTGCTGAATGACTAAGTCATATTTTTTTAGTTGAATGAAGTAAAAAAAACTAAAAAAAATTAAAAATAATATTAAGTAATATTAAATAAATTTATAACAATTTTGAATTTTTTTAGAGGTGTAAAATAATAAAATTTTGTCATTCAAATACTTCAAACATCTCAATTATCAAATAATTTTTTTTATTCAAGTTCAAATTCAGCTCATTCAAATTTAAATTTATTCAATTTTTATTAAACACTCTTTTAATTCATGCTACCTTATATTATAGAATTGAATAGGAAGGATAAAGTGGGAATGAATGATAGGCCGGCCCTGCTTCAATATACTAATAGTACGTACTATTTGGGTTGGTTCTAATTATAATTGAATTTGCTAACCAATATAACTCCTAGTTTATAGTAATTGGGGGGAGGTGCTGTACCGGACCGCGTTCGGTACAATGTTAATTTTTTTTTTAAATCATAATTATCAGAATAAAAAATAAAAAATAATAAAATAAGTTTAAACAAAAAACTATAAAAAAATATATTTTTTATTAAAAAAATACTGTAAACTATTTATTGTATTTTTTCAATAAAAATATATATATTTTTATAATTTTTTGTTCAAATTTGCTCTATTATTTTTTATTTTTTATTCTGATAATTGTGATTAAAAAAAATAAAAAATAAAAATAAAAATAACATGTGTATCGGACGTTAGTCCGGTACATTTTGTACCGAACACCCCCTCAACCCAATTTATAATGTGTGTAGTGTAGCATAAAATGGGCCTGGTTCAATTTATAATAATAATAATAATAATATTTGTGTTTGTTCTAAACTTTTAATATTTTTATAAATAAATATGTTAGTTCCACACTAAACCTCACTTATTATTATTATTCATGTGAAAATATTACTAGTTCGCTATTTTTAGTTTGATAATATGAGAAGAATTAATTAGATATAACAATGACCATTGATACAAAAAGGAAATTACTAATATTTTCACAAATAAAAGTTTCCTACAAAAATATTAAAATTTTATTTATAAGAATAATATCAATTACATACAAAAATTATAAATTAGAGTAGAATTATTATATTATTTTTTGAGTAATTAATCGATAATAGCTATTTTTTAATTTACTAATTAATAGGAAGAAGAAAAGGAAATCTGGTAGTTTCCTTTTCAACAATTCTGTTGCCTGCAATTAAGTGGATTAAAAATTTTAATTTACTACTTCCTCAGTCTCAAATTAATTGCTCAGTTTTAATTTTTTAAAGTCAAATTGACCATTTTTAAAAATAATCTTTTTATTATTTTTGCTAAAATATAAGTGAAGATATTATAACCAGAAGAAAGTATATACAATTTATTACTAATCTTAATTTTTATAATTTTAGAAATATATTTATATATGCTTTATTATTAATTTTAAAAAAAAATTAATTTAATTTAAAAAAATTAAAATTGAGTAATTAATTTGGGACGAGGGAATAATTAATAGGAAGAAGAAAATGAAATCTGGTAGTTTCCTTTTCAACAATTTACTTGGTTGGGGTTGGGGAGCAAGAGTTAAAGTCGTATAAAAAGACAAAATAGAGAATCCAGTGGCATTTATGTAGATCCCAAAAATGCTGACCCTAAAACTGTCCACTGAATATCAATCAAGCTGTAATCCGCAGCAGAAATGGCTCGTACAATACGTTGCCGAGTCGCAGCATTATCTTTCCTACGAAAACCAAATCAGTAACGTCCATCCACGCTTACAGCTCGCGCGTCAACAAGACTTTCCGTTAGAATATTTGTGATTCTAGGCGCGTGATATACGCCTAACGAAATGCTATTAGCAGAATATGGTCATGCCATATGAATGCAATGCACATCCTCTCCGTAGCCCATGCCAGCTCAACCACCATTCATAATACTCATTTAATAACCTGACAAAAATACACATTCATTTATTTTATTATTATTAATTATATTTAATAAATTTATTAGTAGTATATATCACCCCTTTAATTCATTTTGACCGCTCGGAAAGAGAACCAAATACAGCATAGTCTATTATATAGAGAGAAGAAAAAGCAGCAGAGGAGATTTTTACCAGTGGGTCGAGAGGAGAGAGAGAGAAACCACCGAGGTATGTACTATATTTTTGTTACGAATTACGATGTTTTATGGAGTATTTATTATTTATATTGTTGTTGTTCTTATGGAGATTTGCGTCGATCAATCGTTAGAAAAACATCTTTGAATGGTCTTTCTATGTTTCTATACCACCCTCAAGCTACTAGTAGTAGTAGTAGCAGTCACTTGTCTGGGAAAAAAAAACTGAAAAATAATTCTCAACCGATATTTGTCAAATTCTGGAGGGTGAAATCGTGGCCATAGATTCCTGATCCTCTGTTCTACCCTTGAAGGGTTTTGGGTTTTGGGATATTTTTTTGTTGGTATACCTATATATATCTGTTCTGATTATTTCTCTTTGCTGATTAGAAACTCTGAAAGAGGGTTTTTGATAAAGGGTTGAGGAGAGAAGATTTATGTCGGCAGGGTTTAACTTGGTTGCGATTGGGGCTCAGTTGAAGCTCTGGATTTCATTTGCTTCTGTATTTCTCTCTCTTTGCATGCAACAACTCTGCTGCCTTTACCAGCAGTGCGTCCATTTGTTTTTCCCGACTGTTTCGATGCGTTTGAGGCCCAAAAGGTACAAATCTTTCTTAAACCCTGACGTTATCTTTGATGGATTTATTGTGTTTGTGATTTATTTGTTGGTTTGGGGTTGATCTGAAATGGGTTTATGGTTTTGGTTGTGGGTTTTTGTTTGCAGGACTTGTTCTGGAGTAGAGTGTTTTGGGGGCTTTCACATAAAGAAATTTTTCTATCTTTTCTTGTTCTTGAGAGGGCCTTTTACTTGATTCAAATTTGATCTTTGACAATCAAATTGAGTGTTGATTTTCCTTTACCGTTTCTTAATTGCCTTTTGTTTTCTTTAATTATTTTGGGCATCTTTTGAGGGGTTTGTTCGAGTGAAGAAATGCCAGAGTCTCGTAAGCAAAACCAGTTTTGTAAGGAAAACCTGGGTAAGAGATTGCCGAACAAACCAAATTCTGCTGAGGAATCCAACCAAATGATGCGAAAAGTACGAATAATCTGTTATGATCCTGATTTGACTGACTCGTCCGATGACGAGGGAAGCAACAACTCGAAGAATAATCCGTATGGATCAAAGCATATTGTGAGAGAGATTAAGCTTCCAATGGGTGATTTTAATAAGTCATTTAAGGCTCCAGAAATGGAGAGTTCTTGTCAAGATAGCAACAACGGCGAAAAAGCTCCCAAGAAGAAAGGGACTGTGATCAAAGCTCAACCCCGACCCTCTAGCACGAGATACAGAGGGGTCCGACAACGAAAATGGGGTAAATGGGCTGCTGAAATTCGAGACCCTTTTCAGGGGAAAAGGATTTGGTTGGGTACTTACAGCACTGCTGAAGAAGCTGCTCAGGCTTATAATGTGAAAAAGCTAGAGTTCGATGCTCTGATTGCAGCCTCTGGGAAGAGTTGCAAGAACTCTAATTCGGTTGCTTTGTACAAGCCCCAGAATCAGCCTGCTGGCTCTGAGGAATCTGGGACTCTAATTTCTCACACATCCCCATCTTCAGTCCTCGAAATGGAATCTTCTTCATCGGTGAAAGAATTTGTTGGTATCAATAACAATGTTGCAGTGGAGAAGGATGTATTGGACATGGGTCCTGCAGATGATGCATTAGCTTTGGCTGAAATTGGGCAAGGTCTGGACTTGGTAATGGAGCTTGATTCTCAAATGGGGCAAGGAGTGGACCTAGGTATGGAGCTTGATTCTGAAATTGGGCAAGGAATGGACTTGGGAATGGAGCTTAATTCACTCGATTCCCTCTTTTTGGATGACTTTGCCCAGCCACTGGATGGCTTTGGGGGTCTTGATGATTTCCAAATTTTTGGGCTTGATGAGGCTGAACCCAGTGAATTGCCCAACTGGGATTTTGATGAGCTTGGAAGTGAAGAGCTTGCTTGGATCAATGATCTTAGGATGGATGAACAGCCTCGGATGAATGAGCAGTCTCGGATGAATGAACAGCAACAACCCTTCAATATAGCATGCCTATAAGTTTTGCAGCTAGTAGGAATGAGTAATAGTATTATTTATAGTCTATTATTATGTTATATAGTTCTGGCAAGTTTTTCAGGAACCGTGAAATCTATAATGTTCTTGAAGGAATGGTTTTGTGAGTTTAGTCTATTTATTTGTTTGTTGAAGGGAGAGATGTATGCTGAGTTGGGAACGTTTCATGTCTGGAAATTTGGTTGCAAGTGGGATTGCCCTTTGGGTTTTGCTGTGCTATTAGAGCTGTCCGAAGGTTTTGCAGTTAACCTTTGTAGGAAGTGAGAGTGACTTGTTTGGCTTTGAAGCACTCCCTCTCTCTGTTTTTGATCTATGAATTAAATTATTATGTCATTATATTATTATGTTTTGAGTAGAGCCATTTATTCATGCATGTTAGTGTATCTGTAGTTATTTCTGATGAAAATTTATTGCTCTGCTCTATTATGAACAAAAAAATTATATGGTGGAAATTCAACTTTCTTTGAATTATATTTACACTCGATATTAGGAGTATAGCCAAGTAGTATGGATGGCACTGCTACTTTATCAAGTGTTTGTGTTGACCTAAAGCCACTGGCGGCGTCCTCGAATTGTCAATCCACAACTTGAGGCCATCAAAGATAGATGTTGCCATCTCTTAGCAGTAGTACTGTAGTATTAGCTGTTCTCCAAAAATGCTCTGGTTGGAGACTTTAACAATAGTGTGGTGTGGGTATTTTCTTTTTATAAATACTTTTACCTAGTGTTTGGTGACAAACATTTATGTGTGTATGTTGGTTGATTCCTAGCTCCCCTATTCCATGGCAAGTGAATTAATTTATATGACCTCTTTTTTTAATTTATAAAAGTCGTTGGTCTTGATGGCAATAAGTTGTAAAAGCGACAATGAAATTTTACCTAGAGAAAATATTGACATAGGCCATAGCCCATAGGGTTGAAATTTCAACAGATCGTAGTCCGAGCAATGTCACTGCTATGGTTGTCTTGGTCCCCTTCTCACTAGGCACTTTTGGAGTTGTTATGTAGTAAGTTTCTCTCTCACACACACACACACACACGTGATTTCAACCGATGATTCGTCAACCTCCATTGTGGACTTAAACCAATGTTGTGTTGGGTTTAGGTTAATCAAATCCGTAATACGGGGCTTGACTTTGGGTAAACACGTCCTTAATTATATAGGAGCAGAAAAGTCCATTTCTATTAATTTACCTTCTCCATTCCCTGTGGTTGTAATTTTAAAATTGCTACTACTACTACTTGTAACTTCATGGTAACGTACTAACGTTTGAATAAATCATAAAGCGAGCACTAGAGTGGTGTGCGTGTGCCTCGACTTTTCATTTGTAGTCTTCCGTTTACAAGAAAGAAAATTCCACAAGAAAGAAAAGAAGAAATTCTTGGTCAATCATAAAACTATACTATACTATACTAGTCCTATTCATCTTCCAATAATTAGACATTTTCCATATATGGAGTGTGTATTACTCTATACTCTAATAATACTGATGGTGGAATTTATGGATAGATTTTAGCATGAGCTGGCCCTCAACCCACTTCACAAAAACACTAGATATGCTATGCTATTGCTATTGCTATTGCTATTGGTCTTAATTTATTTATAAGTAGAGCCCCCGTGGCTCTTTAATATCAACATCATCAACTCTTCCCTGTTATCATGATATTACATTTCAAATACATAAAATTTAGACTTTGAACTATTAGTTTAGATATTATAAAATAATTTCATAGTCTTTGAATTATAATTATAATTCCGGAATTACTATAATCTTAGAATTAATAGTCTTGGAATTATAATCCCACCAATTATATGAGATTATAATTCCAAGATTATAATCTTTATAAATAAACATAAAGTCAACTATTTAAAAATAAATAAATATTTAACTAATAAGGACAGAGTACGTGCCAAGTCTCTCCATCCATAGATAGATGGTCAGGTTAATTAGAAATGGAAATCCGGGCCTTCTTGCAGTATTTGGGTTATCGGGCGGAAGGCTTTTGTAGACATTTGGAAAGGAACAGTAGTTTCTACTAAATTTGGGCCTTGAAAAGATAGGCTATCCATACCCATTGCTTTTCAACCAGTGGTGTAATTTCCGCCTATTGAGATGGATGTCCGTGGTAGCTATGGAGGTTATGAATATGATTTGTAAGCCAATAGTGTTTAGGTTGAATTAAAAAGGTCGAGTAGATTCCAGATTCCTGACTAAATGCTTAAATAATTCCACTAGAAACCAGAATCTGAAGATCAAGGGGTTCAGTCCCTTCATTGCATGAATAATTTGATAAACCACTATAATTATAACTGGGCTTGCCAATTCAACTTTTTGATGCCAAAGTCATAAGGATCTCTCTCTCTCTCTCTCTCTCTCTCTATATATATATATATATATATATATATATATAATGAATTTACTTTTGAAGTAACTCAAAATATTGTTATGCTGAGCATGAACAAATTCATAATGCTTTGTTTCAATTTGGTCTACATTTGAAATATATGAAGATTTTGAGCGACTTTTTATGCAAGAGAATTCTGAGTTTCTGACACTAAACATAAGGAAGAATCAGATTGTTAAAGAGCAAAGGCCTAGAAATAAATTTGTTCTTGATCTAAGCCAGTTCGTTCGTAGGTCCACTGCCGGTGATGATTAGAATGAGGCAATTAAGTAGTCTTCCCCCTGAACTGAAATGTATTAAATCCTCTTTCCATTTTATTATGACAATCAAAATGAACTCTTTTCATTAGAATTTCAGTTGTTTTTGTTTTGAACCATGGCTAATACTTACTTGTAGCTATCTGCAATGGGAACTTAGCAGATACATACTATTGGAATTATGACCACAAATACGGGAGGGTGAATGATTTCCAAACCACTAAGTAGATGCTTATAGAGCTTTAACTGAATATTTCTAGTTAAGAAATTTGTACTGTGTGCTGATAGATTTAAACATATGATTTGTGAATGTCAATGACTTAAAGAGTGTGAGCATTGGAAAATCCGCATTATATCTCTTTAAAGGATTCTTAGATGCATTTTCAATACCATAAACGGGGATGAGAGCATAATGGAGATAAAGCAGTATGCAGAACCGCATAGGCAGCCATAGTATATCTCTTGAAGTATAGCTTATAGCATTTGAACAGAACCAGCTAGCTTGAGCTTGCTGAAGATTGTTGGAAATTTATGGAAGATGATAAATTATAGAAGAAGTGAAATATAACTTTAGAGAACACTTAAAAATACTTTTATTTCACTTGATTAAAATGATCCAAGTACATGACTATGTATAAGACTCATAAAACACTTCTAGATCCATAATAATAATTACTACATGACCATATTCATGTATATGAACCTAACCATTACATGTTTCAAGACATTTCAAATACATGTATCATGTACTTAGACATTATTCATTCATGTGCTAATATTAATTCATGAATAATCTAGAATTAATTTGGTTTAGTTGCTAACAAAGATATTATAGATCTCATAGAAATCCTTTATCTTGGAAACTTTTGATGCAGTCATCAAACATTTGATCAAGTGTTTTCAATGGAGGGAGCCCCAACTGGATAATTTTGTTGCTATCCATTCTGTGTGGGTTGCTATCTCCAACTTTACTGCTACACCTAGAAGTGAGTAACACAAATAAAAGTCATTAGATCAATGCTTGATGAATATTATCACATATCTTGAAGAAAAAGAAGAAACTATCTAGTTTCACACTTTCACTTACTTGTCTTCATATGGGTAGGACGGATACTTGGATCTGAGCATGTGAATGATATCTGACCAGTGAGCTACTGAGCTGGAACATATAAGCCTCCCTGATGCTTTACTTTCCTCCATTGCTAATATGTGTGCAGCCACAACGTCTTCTATGTGCACGAACCCTAAGGTTATGTTTGGGTATTCTCCTACCCGACCTAATAAAGAGTTGCAAATTAGGAAATCTAGTTTGCCTACAAAATAACTGGCTTATTTTTCTGTTCATGGTTTTAGAATAAGTTTACTCTAGCTCTTGCGCCTTAATATCTTTTCACATAAAACATAATATTGCAACTAATGACAGTCACCATTAGTTGGTGATGTTCAATTTCGAGTTTCTCCACCCTCAATTTGGTCATATTGCTTTAATATGCTTTCCTTGATTGGTTTAGGTTCTGTATTGAGTATCTGGCTCTTACTTCCAATCAAGAGTAGGTAGTAAATGAATGCAGATGGCCTAATTTGAAACAGAAACACTTTGTCTTATAGATGTGGCCCGTCATTCTCGGGATTTGTAAAAAATGTTCCATGCAGATGCAGAAACAATATAGAAAGCATTTAATAGGTAATGGATATAACACTTTTATTAGCTGAACATTTAACCTTTAACAATGGCCAGTATCAATTGTAGTGTGCTGGTTGGCTGGGGTGCAAGCAAAGGACCGACCACGAAAGAAGGGTTCACCACCACCAAATCAATACCACTTTCTTTTGCTATCCTCCATGCATCTTTCTCTGCAATAGTCTTAGCATATGCATACCACAGCTGCAAGCAACAAAAATTACAGTACTTGAACATGATATAGCTAACAAACTTTAGCTTGAGTGCTGAAAGTTTTCCTTTAATTAGGTATACAACATATAGCTGGAACTGTTGCTCTTACATTGTAGCGTTTACAGTATTCTGTATCGCTCCAATGTGATTCATTCAGAGGGGAACTTTGCTGGACATCATCACGGTATCTGATGGAAGAGCAGGAAGAGGTGAGAACAACCCTTTTCACACTGCTTGCTTTCTTGCAGGATCCCAGCACATTCATTGTGCCTTTTATGCACGGATCAATTAGAGTAGCCTGAAATATTGGAAAAGGAATTATTTGCAATGAAGTATTCCAATCTTACATGCTATAAAATGTCAGTATCAGAACTCCTTTCTTCCATATATAATCAAACAATAGAAAGTGTAAGTATTTTGACTTTGTTCAATGAATATCTCCGCTTAGCGGCGGCACTGGATCGTGCTATGACTCAAGATGCCTCTGTTCAAAACTTTGTGCCATACCATGCCATTGAGGTTATATATTTACGCATCAAAATAAAAGGTCGAAAGCAGCCACATTTATTTGGATGTGATGATTTCAGCACTTAGTTCTAGTCTTGTGCTTGTGGAAGCATTTGTGAGATAGGTAGTATGAAATGTAGCTTATGTTTGTTACCTCATTCCCTTGACCAGCAGAAAGCAAGTCATCAAAATAATAAATTCTTCCTGCTGGTTTCATATGGTGAAGCAATTAAGTCTATAATTCATTTGCTTGATTGTTGAATATTAATATTTGTTTTTTGGCTAAGTTGCTTGATTGTTTATTAATAAGACTTGTTATTTAAGTGCGAGGGTGGTCTAGTAACTTTGCCTGAATGTTGTTATCGTGTGGCACGAGCACTGGAGATGCAGTATGGAAGACCCCATCTACTCCATCCACAGCCTCATCAAAGCTTCCTTGCACCATCAGGTCAGCTTTAACAATTTTTAGTCTCTCCATGGCTCCATTCAGCTCCCAGAGGTAGCTTACCTTGTCTACATTCTCTGATGAGAAGAAGAAAATGGATAGTATAACCAAACTATATCTATTGGAAACAAATAATCCATCCTATAGCTTAATTATGAAGAAAAATAGTTTGGCTATTGTGTTGTTTCTTAATCGATGCTAGTAACTAAAATAGTGAGATATTTCCATCTTTATTTTTGCCCTTTTGACTTTAAGAAAATTAAATTTCGGGAGTAAATTAATATGATGCCTAGCTAGGTATGACTCCTACTTCTGGTGATCACAGCCTGTAGAAAACTCATTTTACTTGTTTTATTGTTGAGAAGACATCCGAAGAGAATGGAAAGATATTGAATAGGTTTGAAATAAATTTACTGGTAAAAGCCTAACAGGATGCTACTGGCAGCTGAACGAACGAAGAAATGGAAAATATATATATATACCTGGATCTCGTACGGTGGCTCGTACAGTATGGCCTTTCTCCAGCAGCAACTTCACCAAGTAAGCAGCTATGAACCCTGTACCCCCTGTTACGCAGTATGTCGGCATCTTTCTCTTCCCCTTGCTCTTTCTGTTGCTTGTTTGTTGACTTTATATTGATACGATTAATTGTATTGTGTGTTGCGATTTTTTTTTGTCTTGTCATGTGCTTGGCGTTGGCTGGTTTTTGGTTTGTTTGGTTTTTGATACAACTACGAGGTGGCATATCTTTTTCTTGGGTGAGACCTGGAACAGCGTGCCATGCATGTTGTGCCTACTTTAGGCTCAGAATCACTGACAGCAGCGTGCCATGCATGTTGTGCCATGCATGATGTACTTATCATGGTCAATTAAATCGCATACTTGTTTAATCACGTAACGTTTTAATGGACGAACAACTTAACCCTTAAAACATGCTCAACATTAATTGAAAGTATTATAAGAATATATCTTATTTGCGTATGATGCTCATATTTAACGTTTTAACAATAAAATTAAAGAGACTGAAAATAAATAATGGAAAATTTTTCAAATGTAACTTTTTTCTATAATTTTTTTTTATAGAGAAAGGTTGCACATAGAGGCAATTTTTATTTTTTTTACAATGCCTCACATTCAACCTTATTTTATTGCAAATCTATTGAACAAAGTTGCTTCTGAAAGTTTTGTCATGGGCCCCTAGTTTTGTCCAAGCTATAATTTTTCCTCCCACAAACTCACTTGACTTGCTAAAGATATTTCTTGCCAAACTCACACTCTTAAAGGTGTGTATTCAATTAAAATTTTTAAAGATTTTTAAAGATTTTAAAATTTTAGTTGTATTCAATCAAGACATTTAAAGAGTTTATAAAAGTTTAGTAATATTCAATTATAACTTTTTTAATGTCTTTAAAAGTTAGGTGGTATTGAATTAAGATTTTTACAAAGTCTATAAAAGTATTTTGGTATTCAAAAAGTCATAGACTTTTTAAATTTTTATTAAATGGTAGAGTTTGACATACTTTAAAAGAATAATTATAACTATCAACTCATATCCAAAGTCTTGACCTCATCTCTAAAGATTTCTAAAGACTTCATATCTCATCTTAATAAGTTAAATAAATTTAAAATACAATTCACATGAATCCAATATTTCTAATTACTTCACATGAATCCAATATTTCTAATTATTTTATAATCTAGAATAATTAATACTTCTGTTGTACCCACAAAAATAAAACATTTATTTTGTTTTTGTAGTCAACGTAAAAAATTCAAAATTTTAAATTTTGAATTTATTTTTATTTAATAATAAGCACACGTTATTACTTCAAAAATAAAAATAAATTCACAATATTTTATAATTTTATAATTTCGTAAATTAATTTAATCGAGTTAAATGAAGAAAAAAAGTGAAAGAGAGGGAAAGTAATTTATATAGGAGTACTACTTTATAGTGATATATAGTTGTATAAAGTATAAGAGTTCTTCAAGCTTTTTATCATCATTTTATTATATGTTACATTACTAAACTAAAAATTTATTAAAAAGAATATAAATAAAAAAATATTTTTTATTTGAAAAATAACTTGCTATTTTAAAAATATACATGAAACAAATATATATTATTTTTATTTGCAAATTTTGATACTAAGATGAGGTAATATTCAAATATTTGAATGGAAATCGATATATATTACAAATGTTTATATTAATTTTTTAATTGCTAGTTACGTAAATAAATATTGATGACAACTTTTGTAGACCGAAATGAAAAACAATAATTCTAAATAAGCGTACGCATATGCATAAAGTATATATAGCTCAATGAAAAATGAGCTTAATTTTTGTATTGCGTCAGTAGTTTCTAAAGTTTTATTGGTATCCGAGTATATATCCAAATGTATTATGAAATGAGTAGAATAATATGAACGCTTTCAACATATATAAAATCTCATGCCACAATAATATAATGAGA
Organism: Panax ginseng; assembly: GCA_020205605.1. Taxonomy (NCBI): domain Eukaryota; kingdom Viridiplantae; phylum Streptophyta; class Magnoliopsida; order Apiales; family Araliaceae; genus Panax; species Panax ginseng. Next base: position 136,873,111 of record CM035135.1, on the reverse strand, counting down.
TTTACTCTAGTTCATAAAAAAGAGGAGATGTTGTATACATAATTTAATTAACAATTAATATAAGTTGCAAGATATATTAGAAGTATACAAAAGTCTATCACAATCTTGATAAAAAGTATAAAAATTTATAAAAGTCTATTACTTATTTCATAGAGTTTATAAAAGTCATTTTAAAAAAATCTTTAAAGTCTTTAAAAGTCATTAAAATTCTATAAATTTTACAAAAGTATATCAATTAATTTTTTTTTTTTAAAATCTTGAATATAGCCCCTTAGTCTCTGATCTGATCTGATCTCATAGTCCAACCGAATAAGACATTGTTTGGGACTCAAGTGCCCCTAAATCCTAATTCTCATTTTTCAATTCTTGAGTTCCTCTCTCCTCTTGGTTGTCATCTGATCTCATATTTCACAAGTTATAGCCTCTCATTTTCGGCTTCCTTTCATTCAGATCTCGCTGACCACCGTCTTACTCTCATCTCAGTCCTGAGATCTCACAATTGCATCATATAGGTATATTTATTTCTTTTTGCTTTCCCCTTTTTGGAAATCAATACGTACTCTGTTCACCTATAAGCTTTAAAAAATTGTGTACTTCGTTTATGAAAATTGGTGAAAATAGTTTACAATTTTGGTTATATACGGAAATAACCGAATAGTAATTTCAGTATTTTGGTATTCGGTAATTCGGTAATTGCTAGATTCGGCTAGTAGTTCAGATAGTGGAATTTGGAATATTTTGGTATTTGGTATATCTGAATAATCTATTTGGTTCGGTCAGTCACCCCTACCACCGATCGGAGAAATTATAAATATATGTATTTTGTGGATAATGGTAAGTTGATTAATTAACCGATATAATGCTAACTGCTAACAGGCAGAGACATCACCTCTCGATCTGCGTGTCGACATTATATTAGTTCATGCTAACCACTCTCGTATTTGATCGTCGTTACCAGTACAATATAAATCACCAATAACGTTATGTTAACTCACACAGACCGGGACTGGGACTGAGATACATGGTAGGTTGAGGGTATGCCCCATTATATCCCCAATATTTTTTTACAATACATTTTTTTTTTGTAAATTATAATAGTGTTTCCAATTTTAAAAATATGATACCGTAATGTATAAACTAATAAAAATAGGTAAACAAAGTTACAAATTGGTATAACCACCTAAATTTGTTTATTAATTTGTGTGATTGTCAAAAACAAAGTTAAGGAGGCCCCCTCAATTCATTTTACACTAGAATTAAATAAGATGATTCTACTAAACTGACATGTGGTTGAATATAATGGATGATTGGGGAGAAGTACATTTGCAAAGTCTTTTAAGTAGACTCGGTTTAAAAAAAAGAAAAAGAAAAAGAAAAGAAAAAAATAATTGGTTGGGATTCTTGGAATAAAGAGAGCCAAGTGAAAGGAAGCAAAGAATAGTAAAGTTTTACAAATCAGCCATTAAGTGTGTGAATTGATCAATATAATATCGTCACGTAGATAAAATGTGATATATTTCTATGCATATCATCGACTTATATCATAAAATTTTCTTTATGATAACACAATCTCTTCCCTCCATAATCGGCACCTTTAATAAAGCCCTAATTTAATCCCATAACTTACATTACACGACAGCTGATTTTAATATATATATATATATATATATATATATACATGTTACGCTACTTCTTCTTGTTGTTGTATTAGATCGATATAACACGGACTCGGAGAGAATTAAAGGAGGTGTTTGGAGAGAGATCTAGAGAGAGATGGGATTTGAAAATATATCGGGAGTGTTGGATGATCTTATAGAGAAGGCTGGTGGGTGTGCCGTCGTCGACGGTGGCTTTGCAACCCAGCTGGAGTTACACGGCGCCTCCATTAACGACCCTCTTTGGAGTGCCCTTTGCTTGATCAAAGATCCTCATCTCATTAAACGGGTATTTCTATTACATTAGTTTAGACCAAACAGGGTCATTTTATATTATTATTATTATTATTATTATTCTAAAAGTTGGACTCTTATCCTTTTTGTGAAACAAAAAATTAACATCAAATGCACCTCTAATTTTCTTTGAAATGGCTACAACTATTATTATTATGATATAATATTTCCAATGCAAATAATGTAATGATCTTTAGTTTGGGATATGATGAATCTTAATTTGTTGTTTTAGGTTCACATGGAATATCTAGAGGCTGGTGCAGATATATTGGTAACCTCATCATATCAGGTTTGCTCCATCAATCAGTATGTGTAGTAGTAGTTTATGGTGTATTTGATGATTCTTTTTTGATTTGGTAAATTATGTTGTTTACATAGATGTCTTCATTCTGCAAGATCTTGGATATATACTTAAATCTCAAGTTCCTTCTTTACGGATTGAGAAAAAGAAAATTCTTTATAAAATGATGTAGAAATTAACAATTTTAAGTTTTGCATTTCTCCAATTTCCACATTGAATTGTTTACTAGGACTATTTCCAGACTATTAAAATTTCATTAATTATATTCCTACAATTCTTAAAACTATTTTATTCTTTACAAAAACAGCCATATCGTATTTTTTTAAAGGGGATTAAGTTTAGTACATGAAATAGCTAAAATGAATATGAGGACAGACGGGAGCTAACCTTAACAACAACGATGCATTGAATAATGGATGGTTAAAAATATTAAATCTTCAACATTCAGGAGCTTAATTCATTCCATGTTCTTCAAACAATAATATGGTATTAAATTTACAAATTTTCACTTTTTTAATCCTGTGAATATAGGCAACTCTTCCAGGATTTGTATCCAGAGGACTTTCCTTAAAAGAAGCAGAGTTGCTCTTAGAAAATAGTGTCAAACTGGCAGTTGAAGCCCGTGATAAGTTCTGGGATTCTGTGAAATATACTACAGGACACCGTTATAACAGGGCTTTGGTTGCAGCCTCAATTGGAAGCTATGGCGCTTATCTTGCTGATGGCTCAGAATACAGGTGCCTCTCGACTTTTTAGTTACATATATTTCCTCCCTCCTTCGACCAAAATGAGTTCTACTTGTTTTTTCTCTTCCTTTTTTATAGTAATAAAAATGGTATTCTTTCCCCACCCCCCCTTTTTTGTTTGGGATATACAGAGGTTGTATAATCTATACTCTACAGTTTCCTTTTTCCCATTTCAGCTGAAAATTCTGAACATTCATATAATGTTATGATAGTATTAAATCTTATCAGTGTATCTTCCTGCCTCCAGTGGGAATTACGGACCTAATATAACTTTGGAAAACCTGAAGGACTTCCATAGACGAAGACTACAAGTTCTTGTGGCAGCAGGTCCAGATTTGCTAGCCTTTGAGACCATCCCCAATAAACTAGAAGCTCAGGTATGCTCCTTGAAATTGTCAACTCAACAAGAACATTTCCCTGATTTAGAAAAATTAGTAGGCATAGTCAAGAAAGCAACTTCCATTCTAAAATCTGTAAAATTCTACCCCAATCTGAGACTCTCAATCCAATCTGCAGGCCTGTGCAGAGTTGCTTGAAGAAGAAAATGTTGAAATCCCATCTTGGATCTGTTTTAGCTCTGTAGACGGCGTAAATGCTCCTTCTGGAGAGAGCTTCAAGGACTGTCTTGATGTATTATACAAGAGTGACAAAGTAACTGCAGTTGGAATTAACTGTGCACCGCCCCATTTTGTTCAAAGTCTCATTCAAAGGTTCAAGGAGGTAATTTAGTGGCTCGCTCTCCAATGATGAAAATTTACTAATAAGCAGCACATTAATCTCCAGATTTTTGACCATTTGTTGTGATCTGAAATGTTTGTCAATTTTTCTCCTAGCAGATAACTGGAAAGTTGATTGTTGTTTATCCCAACAGTGGTGAGACATGGGATGGCATAGCTAAGAAATGGCTGGTGAGTTATAAGGTCTTTTTGAAAAACTCTAATGCTTCTATATTTCTCTCTATATCTTTAACGATCCATACCCAGGGGATTAATCAGCATCTACATTATGGCTCTTTGTGTACAGCCCTCCAAGTGTTTCGACGATGACAAGTTTGACTTGTTTGCTATAAAATGGCGCGACTCAGGAGCTAAGCTTATTGGGGGTTACATATTCCTTTGTAGATTTCTCTGTCCAGAAAACTTTACAAGTAGCATTTTTGTTTTGAATGCAAGTACAAGTAGCATAGATTGTCCACATTTGTGCAGACATTCCTCCCTCTTTTTGTTCTTCCTGTAAAAAGCAATGCTACTTTGGGGCAGTTGGGTGAAAAATAATGCTACTAGTATCACATAAAAAAGAATTTTGTTACTATCACCTCTTCCAACCTATTAACACCCAGTCTCACAACCTATTAAAGAAGTGTGTTAAATGCAAAGCCTTGCAACCTAAATTCCTTGCTTTTTTTTGTTCTCTACATAGATTTAGAATGCACGCATGCCATATTTTTGCATGATTTTCAACCCCGGCCCGCAACCTAATTTTTCCAACTCATTATACCATCAATCAGTGTCATCACAATCTAGAGAATACTGTATCCATTTGAAGAAAAAAACATAGATCCTACTCAAAATCTTTATAGAACTCTAATTTACAAAGGTAAAATTTTGTAAATCCAAAATCCAGAGGAGAAAAATATATAACATCATAGAGAATATTGCAACCATTAGCACCCTCCTTCCTTCCTTCCTTCCTTCCTTCCTCAAGTGTCTGCTTCATGACACTGCTTTTGCTATAAGTCTTAATTTCCAGCACGACTCAATCAACCTTCTTTAAGAAATTCATTCGAGAGAGTGGTACTATTAAGAAGAATATAAATCAAACAATGATATTTGGACAGCACAGCGTACTAAAAATTAATAATTGAAGCACATTTTAATTAAGGCTTTTGAACATCTTAAATAAATACTTACATTACCTGTATTCATACTAGTATTTGCGTGCGTATATATCGAGAGCAATTGTATTGTAATACCTCTGAATATTGGAGAGCTATGCCTATCACGAAGAGACTAGAGAGTGTCCAATACACTCTTCAAAATCAAATACAGTTTTGAAGGGTTTCTGAGTAGTATTTTATTGTGGGCCGGTGTATCGAGTAAAGTAACTCATTCCTAAAGAATTAATCAGTTTTTTGTTGTGGGCTTGTGTACACTAACCCACTCAAGGCTTATAATTTGACATTTTTTATAGGTTTATTAGGACACATATATAGAAAACTTGATAGTATTTACTTTAATATTAAACTTTATATATAAAAATTTATTTCTAAGTGTAACAACTACAAACATTAGTATATATATAAGAAATTAACATAAGGAAAAATGCTAACATCGTAAAAGCTCAATTAAAAATAAAATTAAAGCTACAGTCTATTCTATTTGATTGCGAGATAAACTAGTTGTACTTGAAGATAACTTAGCTCTTGAACAATTTTTTTAAACAAGTTGAGTTATTTATTTTGAAAAAGCCAAGTTGAGCTTGAAAAATTTATGTATTACTGACTTATCTTGACTCAACTCAACTTAACTCGATTTCAATACTAATTATTAAAGACGAAAAATATGGAAATTCTCGTTAATGTTTCTTTTTATGTAATCCTTTTAAAACATGCTTGAATTAGTTTCTATATATATTATTAATTAATTAAATGCCATATCTAAACTTCAACCTTCGTTATCAAAACCATGCCATTAATTAAGATGCTACTAACCTTATCAGTTCCTAAAAGCTGCATTAGTCAACATATAATACGCGCACACACACGCACACGCACACGCACGTACACACGAGAGGAAGGAAAGGATGGATACAATTGTGTGTCATATTCATGCCCCATGACTTTACAAATTTTTTGTAACAAGTCTCTCAATCTCTTGCACATAGATTAGATTTCCCAGATTTACAAGGATAGTTGGATGAGGTCTCCACATCATAGTTATCCATTAATTACTATAAAACCTATATGTTGATATTAAACCACAGCCAAATGCTTATTTTTGTACATTTGTCAAGCATTTTGTACCTGACTTATTAATTTGAGATATCGACCTTTCAGGAAACCATCTCCAGTCCGTTCATTTTATTAAAAGTCCTTTTATACTATCCATATTGTGTTAAAAAAATAAATACACATTGACGACAGTATATATACTTCCAACCCAACCCTTTCGCTTCTGTCCCCAAAACTATACAAGAACAACCCAACCCTTTCGCTTCTGTCCCCAAAAGTGCATCAAATAATACGGCACTGAACTCCACACAAAAGGGACCATAAAAAGCGCATTTGTGTGTGTCACTCGATAATTTTTGGGCGTCACTACATAAAGTGCAAGACCAACATATATGTCCTCCTATAATTGCCTGTTTAATTTTGCTCTGCTTTTGATTTTATAATTTCATTCCTATCAACTTCAACTCCTGAACATACTCACTTACATATCATATACAAATTCATGGTTTCTGATAAAAATTTAGCAAGCTCAATAGGAGGCAAAACGGCTAGAGCCTGCGACAGTTGCATAACAAAGCGGGCTCGGTGGTATTGTGCTGCCGACGATGTTTTCTTGTGCCAAACTTGTGATGCCTCAATCCATTCGGCGAACCCTTCGGCTCGTCGACACACAATGGTTTGCCTAAACACGGCTTCAGAGAAACAAGTGTCTCTGGAGACGTCCTGGCACCATGGTTTCACTAGAAAAGCCCGAACACCGCGCCACGGAAAGAATCCACGAGCCGCCAAATCCAAATCCCATGAGACGCAAATAAACCTGGTCCATCATTTGGTTCCGGATCTGGGTCCGGATGAGAATTCATATGATGAAAATGAGGAACAGGAGCAGCTTCTTTATCGGGTTCCGGTATTTGACTCATTTGCTGCTGAGCTGTGCCTTTCGGGGACTTCCAATGTAGGTGTTAGAAATGATGGTGAGATTAATGATGAAAAGTACAAATTAGGGATGGTGAATAATGATAATGTGAATAGTAGTTTGCATGGGATTTATGATCCATCATGTGATATGAATGATCTTGAAGAATTTGCAGTTGATGTTGAGAGCTTATTCGGGAAAGGGTTAGATGAGGAGTCGTCATTTGTTATGGAAACATTAAGGTTTTTAGATTGCAGAGAGAAGGAATCCACGGAAAGTTCTAGTAGGAGTAGTGGATTAACAGTGAAGCTTAAAGAAGAAGGAGAAGAAGAAATGGAAGGTTCCATGGGGAATGTTGAGATGGATATGACGACAAGGGAAACATTTAAACTCAACTTGAACGACTATGAGTTGCCGGTGAATGATAATAAGGGAGGAATTGGAGGTACATCTTTGAATATTGTGAAGGAGAAAGAGGAAGAGCAGAAGGAGGATAAGAAGAAGAAGATGATTTTACTGGCGCTTGATTATGAGGGGGTCATTGCAGCTTGGGGCGACCAAAAGTCTCCCTGGACATATGGCGATCGGCCGGAATTAGACCCAAATGAGTGCTGGCCGGACTTTATGGTAGGTTGCTTACTTTTGTCTTTCCCATTCAACTCATTATGTACATTATATTCAAGTTCGACATTTTCAAGTTTATTGATAAAATTTAAAATTTAAAATTAATATGTATTGGAACTTCTTGTTGATATTGTATGTACGAGAAGTACTGCTAAGAAGTTCTTGAAAAAGTCAGCTACGAAAGAAATAAAAAAAAAAAAAGAAGACAAAATAAGTATCACTAATAATGAAATTAATATTGGAGTATTAAAAAGCGGAGTCTAATGTATACGTGAACTTTATTTTACAGGGTGGTAGTCGGGGAAGTAGAGTTGATTACGGAGATGAGAATCATGATATTAATATTGGTACTTGGATGATGTTGGACGGAGGGAGAGAGGCAAGAGTATCAAGGTACAGAGAGAAGCGGCGTACCAGATTGTTTTCCAAGAAAATTAGATATGAGGTCAGGAAACTTCATGCTGAGAAGAGGTCCAGAATCAAAGGTAGATTTGTTAAGAGGCCCAATTTCCCAGCTGGGTCTGGACCTGGACCTTATCCTACCTACAAGTAACTAATGATTAGAATATATGTCACTGCCTCTCAAATCTATAAAATGCTAAAAATTAAGCTTACTTCATGTTCATCCATTTATATGATATGATCTCTCATATTTGTAGTTTTAGGGGTGAAAGAGAAATAATTCTAAATTTTGAAGTTAAATTTCAATTTAACACATTGATACTATATATATATATATATCAGATTTCTCCAACGAACTGGAGGGAGCGAACTAAGAACGAACCGGCTATATCGACATTTTTTTCTGTAACGAAGGAAAAAACCGTTGCTATGGTTGGTTCGTTCTTAGTTCGCTCCCTCCGATTCGCTGGAAAAGCGGACTGATAATAGTCAAAGTTGAATGTGAGTCTCATCCATCCAACGCAAATCCTATTATTTATTTTTGTGATCTAAAAAAGCTTGTGCAAAAAAGATATAATTTTTGAGTTCCCATCCGCATAATAGTTGTGTCATCCTCACAACCATGCATTGTGTGGATGGGGTAAAACTTAGGTCATTCGATCTTTTTTTTAAACAGTTAGAAATGAGTTGAATAATAGGAATTCCTATCCAACTTTAAATATAGGTCAACATATATATATATATACACTAGCGATAACCCGTGCCTGAAGGCACTGTATAATTCAAAAAAAAATAAAAACAAATCACGAACACAAAAAAATGAAGCACTGAATATGGATACACACTAAATAAAAGACTAAATTAATTTTTAATACACCCGCACTTAACATACATACTCCACAAAGCATTTAAATGAAAATTCTTATGAAGACAAATTTCAATGAATAAATAAAGAATATCAAACTTTAATAGTCAAATTCTCATAAATTTAAACTAAATTTAATTACATTTTAAGATTTATTTTTTATTATTTATAAGCCTTTTTGATTGGTTGTAACTTTTTAAATAGTAACTTGATAATTAAAAATTATTGTTTGCTTGTTATAACAACTCCTTTTTTTGTCGCACGTAGATGGGTATACAGTTTCCCAGAGCCATAACTTGATACAAAAACTGATTGCAAGTTGTGATATAAATTTAGGATTAGCTCAACAATGAAATTTAAAAATGAAGAACCAAGACAAAAAAGAGAAAGGGAGAGGTCAAACAAATAAGGTGACGAATGACTAATGGTTAAGTTATATGGTCAATTTTATAACTTGCTAATGTAACAGATTGCATGATCAAGTCTTTATGAATTTTCATCCATAGATATATGGATGAACCATGTAGCTTCCTTCATTAGATCAATCAAATAATGGTAAACAACTATTAAAGGACATGCTGAAACAAAATATTTTAAAACAGTCAAAAAAATACATCCATCCAAAAGGAAGGCACAAGAGCACACAAATGAGGTCACCCACAAAAAACTTTTCCAAATAAGGGAAATAGAAAATAGGATGAGGGAACGTAAACTTGTAGTCTTACTTTGACCATTTAGGTAAAATGACAAGGGCTCTAACAGGGACATGTCAATAAAATCATATAATCTCAAGCCAAAGAATTTTAAAAACAATTGTTCTCCTCCAACCCAGATCAAAAAATACAAAAGATGAAAAACAACAAGAATTTACAATTTCAAATCACATGTATTCAAACAAAATTAAAAAAAAGGGTAAATTCCAGCTGGCCCAATTACTCGATATAATTGAAGTAACAGTAAAATAAGAAATATCAAGCAAACATAAATTTGGTTAACTTAAGAATATGAGCAATAGAAGTAATAACAAGATAGAAAAGCTTAAATTTTTTCATGCCTTGAGACACCAGAGAAAACAAACATCCACCCAAGGAGGCATAACACAACCATTTGACTCTAAGCTATGATTTTGTTTCTTTCATTCCACTTTGGGAAGTCATAATCAACATAATGACTATACCCAACAATCAATAAAATTTTATTTATTGTTTTAAAAATAAAGAACACCCATAAATCCATTTATCAAAATAAGAAAATTGACCAAAAAATAATAACCACTAAAAAGGGGAAAAGAAAGGATTCAAAACTTTTCAATTAAATTTACGCTAGTTTATTATACTTTCTCAAACTACCAAACAAGTCCAAAGTTTCAATTGGTATTTACGATTAAATACATATAATAATGATGAAGGTGGCATTAAATTATCATTTACTTACATAATTTTTTGTACACTCCATAAATATTCATAAAAAATTAAAATATACTCCTAACAACTAACACTAATTGTATTATAGACAAATTATTTAATATAAATAAATATTTAACTTAAAATTATCTAAAATAATAATAATAATAAGATTAATAATAATAATAAGATTAATAATTATCTAAAATATTTAACTTAAAATTATCTAAAATAATAAAAATTAATAATATTTTTAAAATATTTACACGAATGCATAAGATAAATTTAAAATTTGAAGATAATAAGAACTTTTCCACTTTGCTTCCTTCGGAGATACATTAAATATGCATTCAACCATAACAATATAGAATTAAAAATTATTATTTTTACTCTTTATTTTAATTATAATTGAGATAAGAACAAGAGGAAAAAGATTATACATCAATCTAAGACTCTTATACTTTTTTTTTTTTTTATATTACATTTTACTAAAAGAAAATTTTAAAATTTTTTTAAAAAATTCCAAAATGTTCAAGCTTTCTCTTTAAAGAGAGAAGCTAAACCTAGTGACAACCACCTTGCTCCTCTCGTCATGACTCTTGGTTTGATCCGTTTGGGTGCGCTGGGGATACAATCACCTCCGACTTCTCATCATCGCCGGGACATTTCTCCGTCGACGATAGAACACTGTTTGTTCTCCGTTTTCGATTGCTCCACAGTCTCCTTGACGGCGTCGTTTGGAGGAGTGGTTTTGAAGGCACGACGTAACGAAAAATTAGATAAAAATTTAAAAAATACTACATTACCTAACAACTCTTTGCAACCTAAAATCACTTATAAGACTTATCAGTCAAAATAAAATAAGATGGAGGATAGCTTTTAATAAAAATTTTCACTTGTGGAGCTATAGAAAGATGTTCTAGTAAGTTTTTTTAAAGCTATATATGCTAATTTGAATGCCCAAAGTTTCACCAAATATTATAGTTGCACTGTAAAATACTATTGTCAGAAGCACATCCATTAAAGCTTATATGTATACATAGAAAGTGATTTATACTACCACAAAGTTCACCAAACGGGCCAGCTCGACAAAACATTTAGACATTTAATAATCCCAATAATCCTGAAATTAAAACAACGAAATGAATTAATTTCAAACTTAAAGTGGAATATTAGAAGCATTCAAGTGCAGGGATGATTACATTTTTAATGTAGATTTGGAGTTATAACAATCACCAAGGAAGACATAGTAAATATATAAGTAAATGCAAAAACCACCCAATCATAGGAAAACAAAGTTCATTAATCTTTAAGAAATAAAATATCAATTTACTGTACTCACCGTGGAGACTGTCCCTTAATTTAAATTGTCCAGCTTCAACATTTTTCTTCTCAGATGGCAGAGACTCATACTTTCCATCAACTAATTTGGAGGAATTTTTCTGGCGTTTACCTCTCCTTCCCATCCGTCGATCAGTAAGTAAAAAACCATCCTCCCCATTTACTCCATTAGGTAAGCCTGCACAAGATAGCAAATGACAACAAGTTCTAATACTATTCATTGTTCCAAACTCTATAGCCTTATGATACAAAAACTAACTTTGTTTAATTTCTCTATTATGGTGATTGTTGTGGGTAATACTACCAATCCTCAGGTATGCTTCATATCCAGTGTCTCCAAGCACATTCTCTAAAATGTTCATGAATCCATTGCTCTGACCCAAGGGTTTCTATAATGCAAGTTTGACAGACACCTCATAGTTAAATGAAATTTTCTTGAGAATGTAACCATAGTAATATTTCTCATCTTCTTGAAGCAGAAGGTCCAATATATTATCATTCACAAAAGAAAATCAATACAAAAAACGCCTACAGCTTCAATTGTTCAAACAATTTTTCATCATTATCATTGTGCTTGAAGGAAACATCTGGCAGTCCAAAGTTTCCTCTAAAATTGCTACGGTAATTCTTTTATGTTGCTCAATAAGGCGCTTCTGTTAAGCCTAATTTTCAATTCGTCTTTGATACTCCAAAGCTTCTTCAAGCTTTCTTTCCTATGCTTCAAGCTCAATTTTCCTCCGTCTAAGTTCTTCATGTTGATTTAAGTCAATGCCACTCGGACCAACAACAGTTGCAGAATCTAGATGATCTCCATCACATGCAACTGTCGAGGAGCTGAAGATAGACAAATATTGACAATGCATTATATGATGTCATACTTGAATGTATGAAAAATCCACATCTATTATGGAAGGGCGCCACGCAAATGTCAAATGTTGAGAGAAAGAGAGCATACATCAATTCAAATAGGTCTCGTGATGAAGAAGCTCATTGCTATCAAACACGCGAAAGAGATGTAAAATAATTAGACCTACATAATCACATTTAAATACCAAAAATAAAACATTGAAAAGGCTGATTATACATTTCATACTTTTAAATCCTTGGTTTTTCCGGTGGTCTTTATTCTTCTTCTTTTCCTTAGACTTCTCATGTAGATGTCTTGAATTATCGAGTTCAGCACCACTACCCTTTTATAATCTAAAACAAGTTCTAATAAAAATGTTTTTTTAAGCGAAGATCGATTTCTCGGTGGTATCTTTTTCTCTTTAGACCCTTCAGGTGTGCACGAGAAGAAGAAGATTAACCAAGTTAATAAAGTATTTCAAGACAAATATCCATAAATAAGCAGATCTAATCGAAAATAAGCAAATCATACACCAAAAATAAGTAAAATTAGACACTATTTCTTTTAAATTTGTTTTTATGAGTAACCCATAGTCACTTTTAATCAAAAATCCTAACACAAGGTAAGAAAACACAGAAACACACCATAGCAACAGATGAAAATATCCCAAATCTGTAGTTATTCTAACTAAGTCAGCTATTAATAAATGTGTAAAATGTGTATAGAAATAAAGAAACCCACATCAACTTAAGCCTAATAATCTAGAACACCTAGAACCATAAATTAAGAAAAATAAACTAAGAAGCTAAATGAAACCAAAAAGAAAGAAGAAGAACCTGCTTTAATGTGCCAGAAGTAAAGCCAACCCGAGAAAGTTGCAACCACGATTTAGATCAATTTTAGAGTTTTAAAATTAGAACCCCAATTTTTTGTCGACTGGATTGAGAAGAAAATGTTAAAATCTTACAACACAGACTTCCGATCCAAAATTGCAAATTAAAAATTGCATAATCCTAAAATCAGCTTTGCACCAGAATATCCAATCAAAATAACATTTTCGGGCCATAATCAGCTTTGCAAGTAGTAACTCCCCAACCAATCAAAATTTCAGGTCTGAATCAGCTTTTCAAGTAGTAATTCTTGCAGGTCCACGTCTTTATCGTCTATTCGAATATTTAACGACTTCAAGTCCATGTCCTTATTATTGCAATCCTACAACTCAAAAGCAACCCTAGCTTACTCAGAATCGAACACGCGATTCATCAACACATAGACTACCGCCAGTTATTTATGGAAAAAGCAAAAAATAAACATACAAAAAGATTATATAAATGATAAATCTGTCATCAATACCATATCTCAAGTCTCTCTCAAACATATATAGGCACAAAAATATACTACTACAACTTACTTCAAACTGATCCATTAAAAAATAAATTCTAATCTATCACAATAATTTTCGTAAATCAAATTACTATAAATATAGCCATTACACACACACACAAACACACAGATCTAAATATATAACAACATTATATTCCATAATTTTGCAATCAAATAATAAACCACCCATTTCATTAGCTAATATACAAAAAATCAATAACTAATACCCAAATCTTCTCAGCAGCCAAATAGCGAAACTATACAGTGATTGATTTGTAAATTAAAAAAAAACATCATATTAGGGTATGGACCTGGTTTGGGTAGAATTGTTTCGGTAGTTGTCAGTAGCTTTGAAACGCAGGATCTCAATCTGTTGTTCATGGCCATGGTGGGTCGGTTTGTTCTCGTAGAGAAAATGCGAGAAATGAGAACAAGAAAAACCCTATTTTATCTCTCCTACTTTGTTCTTTGAGCCGAAATGCCTCTTCTTTTGTTAAAGAGGATAGATTTTTGAAATAAAGATGTTGAATTGGGGGAAATGAGAGATATATTAGTGATCGTTTGGGGGAATTGAAGCCTCGACTCGTGTGTAGAGAGAGAGAGATAGTGTTTGAAATTTGAACAATGGGAAAAGAGAGAGGCGATGGCGTAGATCGTGGATGTGACATTTATGTATTTTCTCTCTGCTGCATTTTATATTATATATATATATATATATATATATATATCAGCTTTTTTCAAATAACCTGGAGGAGTGAACTAAGAACGAACCGGCTATAGATATCAGCAATGTGAAATCATGACATATCACTAAGATTAATTCAATATAATTGAATCAATGTTATCTAAACTAATTTGATTGTTATATGACAAATTATCCTCTTTAGTAGTTGCTTCATGTTGGGGCGTGATATTTTTTATTTTTGGGCCAGGTACATTGGGCCTACTCACATGAAGAATCCATTGGGCCTTTATTTTTAATCCTTTAAAGCCACTGGGCCCAGTCACCATATTATATCCGTTTTAATCTTTTAAAGCCGGATTCGGTCCAATTGAATCGACCCATTAGATATTTTAATATCTGTTACTTTGACTTGTGATGATGAAAAAGCATGACGGTTGACCAAGCCTCCTGCCATGCATTAATGTAGATGGGATCATAGGCATTACGTGATGAAAAACGAAGGCCAAAAGCAGTAGATAAACCTTATATAGTCGGCAGAGCCCATCAGATCAGAGGGGGTGTCAGGTAGTAGTGGGTGGCACAGTAATCCAAGCAAAGATAGTATAACCTAGCAAAGAAGCCATCGTCTACAGGTACGTTCTCATATATATTGATTATTTTGATTCTCCCATACACAACAACTGAGAATTTTATCTCTCTCAATACACTAGACCATACATTCCTCCATTGTTAACTTTGTGAACACGTACTAATTCTCACGCCGAAAGCTATCCCCGACGGAACCGCGTAAATCAAGCTTTCGGTGTCGATTTGTGTTTCTTGTGCGAGGATCGGGGACGTCTTACGTGATTGGGACGTGGAGAAAGATTCTGGCGTTAACATTGGCGCTAGAAGGAGGGGCTGAGTTCTAGTGTCATTAAAATTTTCAATCACAATCGTTTAACCTACTTTGGAAGATGATGAGGAGCGGTGTATGGTACACGGAAGGAAGGCGGCGATGGTCATTGGCTTCGTCACGCCTCGTGTTTTGGTGAAGGATCGTCAGGTCCTTCCAAGAGTGCTCACGAGCATGACTTCTAAGCATAATTCAGGGGATCTCCGTCCGAAGATTCCTGGCGGGGCCAGACGAAGATTGGTTTTCGATGCGAATGAGGAGCGAGATCATGGTCGAGGACAGGTGGAAGCCTCACCAACCAAGATTTATCATAGAAGTAGCCAGGAGGTTAGAGCTGCCAAGTTGGCAAAGATGGCGGACGAAGCAGATAGAGCCATGGCGGTCCTGTTAAAGTAAAGAAAAGATATAGCCGAACAGATGCTTCGGGTGGCGGAATTGCAGGACGAAACATCTAGCCATGATCAATACGAAAGACGAAGTGGGCATAAGGAGGAGACTCGACGAAAGGGTAAGGAGCCGAAGCGTTCCATGCGTGTTTCTAGGGATCATTCTCGAAGTAGGAGGAGATCGAGAAGCAGAACTCCCATGGCCTCGAAGAAGGCGATAATGGTAGATTACTTCTCTCAAAGATCGAGATGATTATCAACAAAGGAGCGGTCGAAGGAGGTCGTGCAGAAGTCCGGGTAATGGACTATCAACGTGATCATTCTCACCACAAGGAAAAGTTATGTCATCAAAGCGGATCAAGAAGTCCTCTAGGCGATAGGATCGACAGGAGGAGGTCGATCCTCTCGAGACATAATGTTGTTCATGAGAAAGAGGTTTCCCACGTACCTGAAGGCGTTGATTTTCTAGTAAAGGAGCTTAAAGAGCTCGAGAAAGCAAATGGCCGAGGTCCAAAGAGTGAAGGACGCCCGAAAGAAAGCATCCCTTTTTCCTCGGATATTCTCAAGGAAAAGGCGGATATCACTAAAAAATTGCCTCGCATTGAAAGTTACGATGGGAACCGGGGACCCTTATGACCATAGTCGGTCGGCGTTAAATGCGAAATTAATGGACTATTACGACTTCACCGACGCGCCAAGTGCCACACCTTTGTTACTGACGCTAAGAAAAGATGCGAGGCGTTGGTTGGGAACTTTGCCTTGATTCCATATCCTCGTGGACCGAACTTTGTGATAAGTTCCATGCCCGCTTCAGAGCAACAGAAGAAGAGGAAAGTTCGGGTTCTTTTTAGCACAGATCCGGCAGATTTGCCGGCGTGAATCTTTGGGCCAAGATTTAAAGAGGTTCGGAGAAGCGATCGGTCGGTGTCCGATCTTAATGATCTCCAGTCAGACGTTTGTTCGAGAATGGATTGGATCCGGTAAAGTCCAGAAAAGTTGGTGAAGAAGTTGATGTTCAATCATCAGAAGAGCTTGGTAGAAGCCTTTGACAAAAGCGAAGGCTACATCGTTGTGGAAGAAGCTATGAACGACTGAAACATCCTCTTTTGGTCGGGGAAAAGAGTCGATTGGCTCCTAAGCCCGAAGTTGAAGCAGAGGAGAAGCGGGGGTATAATGATCGGACAGAGGCGATTGAAAAAGTACAATAATTCTGGCGGCAAGAAGCGGTCATCCCTCCGTTCTACCCCGAAGGTGAATAAGATCTACACCAAACTAAATCTCGATAGATCGATAATTTTGGATCAAATCGAAACCAACCTTTCTTTGAGCCACTCCGTGATAATTACCGAATCAAGGCGGTGGTAACTCTCGTAAGTATTGTGGCTATCATCAGTCACCGGCCACTTACACTAACTTAACGAGTGTTGCAATTTGAAAGACTTTGTGGAGAGGAAGATTAAAGGCGGCTTGTTGGTGCGGTATGTGGTAGTAAATAATCAATGAACGTTAACCGTCTTTATTCAGACGGTTCGAGGGCTCCAAGATCGCCGCCAAGGAGCATGTTATCGATGTGATAATTCGGTGGGTCCAGCGGGGAAGTTGATAGGGAGGAGAGAAGGGCTTACGAATTGGTCATGATCGTGACAGATGTTCCCGAAAGCAGATAGACCATTCCCCGGGACTGTCATATCATTCACCGACGCTGACTATCCTTCGGAGCCCATCGAGCCACATGAGTGGGCCTTGGTGATCACAGCGCAAGTGGGCACGGTGGACATGAAGCGCATGATGATAGATAATGGATCTTCAGTGGATATCCTGTATGTCCATGCCTATCAGAGGATGCACCTTGATGGGCAGAAAATGGAGGTCGGGCAGGAAGCTCCTTTATACGGCTTCAGCAATGATCCTGTCAAAGTTGCAGGCACTATTGAACTCCCGGTTGTCTTTGGCATAGCACCCCAGCAGGTCGAAATAGTTTGTAAATTCTATGTTGTGCACGTTGATTCAGCTTATAACGCTATACTGGGAAGACCTACTTTAACTGCTCTCCAAGCTGTGACCTCCATCCCTCATTTCAAAATCAAGTTCCCCACGGCTCATGGAGTAGGAGAGGTGGCGGGGGACTTGGATCTAGCCCGACGATGCTCTTAGGAATGTTGTTATTTCCTCGGAGTGGGGGTGACAAACAAAAGCAGGCGATGACAATTGAGATCGAGCCTTTTACCGAAAGTAGTTCTGAACCGATGGTGATTCCTGCCGGAGGAACGGAAGAGGTCGAATTGATCCTTGGAAAGCCGGACAAGACCGTGAAGATCGGTTCAGGCCTACCAGAACCTCTTCGGACAAATCTCATAGAACTCTTACGCTGCTATGCGGATATTTTTGCATGGGAACCGAGGGACATGCCTGGAGTTAGTCGGAAGATAGCCGAGCATAGCCTGAATGTAGATCCCTTGAAGAAGCCGGTTCGGCAGAAAAGACGGATCTTTCTTACCTGAACGACGTAAAATCATTGATCGGGAAATAAGCAAAGTCATTGGTCACGACTTTATATATGAGATTGATTATCCCGAATGGATGGCTAATGTGGTGTTGGTGCGAAGCCAGAATGGAAAATGGCGGGTTTGCATCGACTACACCGACCTCAATAAAGCTTGTCCGAAGGATTTTTATCCTCTACCCCATATTGATCGA
Source organism: Panax ginseng (assembly GCA_020205605.1). NCBI lineage: Eukaryota > Viridiplantae > Streptophyta > Magnoliopsida > Apiales > Araliaceae > Panax > Panax ginseng. The sequence goes on along the minus strand of CM035135.1, from coordinate 136,854,721 downwards.
CTTATCGATGCCACTTCGGGTATGCATTACTTAAGCTTTATGAATGCTTTTTCAGTTATCACCAAATATCCATGTGTAAAGAGGACATCCCAAAGACCAGATTTATTACACAGATTCGATTGTACGCCTACAAAGAAGATGACTTTTGGCCTTATAAATCCCGGAGCCACTTACCAGAGAATGATGAACTTCATCTTCGATGCAGCGGTGGGAAGGAACATGGAGGTATCGTCGATGACATGATCGTGAAGAAGAACGCGAGTTCGAGAACCATTTGGACGATCTAGAGGAGTGCTTTGGATCGTCCGTCATCGTCAATCGAGACTTAATCCCGCTAAATTCACTTTTGGCCTCTGCCTAGCGAGGAAGTTTTTGGGTTATCTTGTCGATCGAAAAGGGTATCGAGGCCAATCCGGAGAAGATTCAGGCCCTTCTTGATATGAAGACTCCTCAGTCGTTCAAAGACGTCCAACGTCTAACTGGCAGGATTGCAGCATTAAGGAGGTTCGTCGCCAAATCTGCAGAGAGGTGTCTTCCCTTCTTTGATACATTGAAAGGGTAGAAGAATGCGAAGACGTTCAGTGGACTTTAGAGTGTGAAGATGCCTTCCGAGCATAAAGGCGTATCTTTCTTGGCTCCTTTATTGGTGAAACCCATTCCAAAGCAGAGAGACCTTATATCTCAGATCTGTGCAAGTTCGTTAGCGGTTGGAGTAGTCTTTGGTTCGGGAGATCGGTGGAATACAAAGATCCGGTCTATTATGTCGACCACGTCCTGCGAGAGATCTTTGAAACCGGTATCCAAATGTTGAGAAATTTGCCTTCGCCTTGATAATTGCTAGTAGGAAGCTTGGCGATATTTTCAAGGTAATTTCTTGGTTGTCTACACGGATCGACCATTGAAGAAGGTGATGGGCAAGCCGAAGTTTCAGGAAGGTTAGCGGCGTGGACAATGGAGTTATCACGCTTTTTCATCGAATACCATCCACGAACCCATTATCAAAGGCCAAGCTTTGGCGATTTCATAAGTAGAATGTTCGTTCACCGAAGCAGATGCCGAAAGTTATTCTAGGAAATCGAATCGTCCGAAAGCGATTCATTGATTCTGCAACGAGGGAAGCGAGAATGTTTGGACTCTATATGCGCAGATGGTTCCTCTACCCTAAGCATTAGTGGGGCGGTGAATTATCTTAATAAGTCCGGACGGTTTCAAAGTTCAACGAAGCCATCGATTTGGATTTAAAGCGACAAACAACGGCCGAAAGTATGAAGCAGTCTTTAGCGGGTGTTCGATTGGCAAAGAGTCTAGAGGTCCGGAACCTTATTATCTACAGTGACTCTCAGTTCGTTGTCAAAAAGCTATCAGGGGACTATGAAGCTCGTGGAAATCGGATGATCAAGTATTTGGCGGAGTTAAAGGACCGACTTCAGTATTTCGCTTCGTACGAATTTTAGGGCATAGAGCGTAATGACAATTCTATCGCCGATGCATTGTCGAAATTGGCTACTATGGATGCAGATGTTTTTAACGGATCAGTTTACTTGGAAGTTCTTCAACAGCCGAGTGTTCAGCATGAAGTAGTGATGTGTATCGAGCGATCTAACTGCTGGATGACCCCCTACATCGAGTATTTGGCAGATGGCGTCCTTCCTTCGGATCAGATGTTAGCAAAGAAGATCAAATACAAGAGCGCCAACTTTGTTCTTATTGATGGGGATCTTTATCAATTGGCCTTTTCTTCACCATTACTGAAGTGCCCGGTCCCATCCGAGGCGGAATATCTTTCTTCGGGAAGTTCACGAGGCATTTATGGTGATCATATGGTCGCTAAATCTTTGGCTTACAAAGTACTTCGACAAGGATACTATTGGCCTACAATTTTCAAGGAAGCTACTGAGTATGTCAAAAATGTGAAAAGTGCCAACTCAACAAATCGATCCATTATCACCAACCGGAAGAGCTATACTCGATTTTATCTCCTATACCCTTCACCGTCTGGGGTAGATATATTGGGTCCATTGCCTAAAGCTAAAGGTCGAGTTAGCTTTGTCATAATTCTTATTGATTACATGACTAAGTGGGTAGAAAGCGAAGCCACTTCCGGTTAATTACGAGAGCAAGAATGTTTGAAGTTCATAAAAGAGTCCGTAGTGTTTCGTTTCGGGGTCCCTAGAGTATTAATATCGGACAACGGACGTCAGTTCGTGGGATCAAAATTTGAAGCATTTTTAAAGGAGTTGGGGATTCAGCATAAGAAGACTTCGGTGGCTCATCCACAGTCAAATGGTCAAGTTGAGGTGACCAACAGACGCACTATTTGAAACGGGATCAAGTCTTGCAGACTAGATGAAGCTAAAGGAAGATGGCGGAGGAGCTTTCGCCGTGTTGTGGGCTTACCGGACTACACCAAGGACTACCTGCTGAGGATTCACCCTTTCGGTGGCCTATGGTATCGATGCCTTAGTCCCCGTCGAAATCGGATCTCCAAGTCTTGGTCGGTCAATACAAAGAAATATACAATGACGAAGGATCAAGGCCAATTTGGATCTGCTAGAAGAAGTTAGAGAGGTTGTTTCTACTTAAATTGGTCGCTTATCAACGAAGAGTAGCTAAGCATTATAACAAAGGAGTCAAACTTGCAGATTCAAGTAGGAGACTTCGATCCTCGAGAGTGCCAAGCTTCTACACCTCAAAACACGGAAAGTTAATGCCAAACTGGGAAGGACCATATGAGGTGATCGAAGTATCCAAACCAGGCACTACTGGGTTAAGGGCATTAGATGGTTCCAAATCAAAACACTTTGGCATTTGGCGAGAGCCGGAAATACTTTCAATAAAGATCAAGTTAATTCACTAAGAATCAGTATATTATTGTTCATTATCAATAAAAAGACACTTTTTCACTATTGGTCCTGGTTCTATTTTGTCCTATGGTCACTATGGTGTAAGGAGGAATGGTAGGACTTGCTGGCCATTCGATGGCAGCCCATTTGTCGTTCTACCCCGAGTGGTAGATGAAGGATCCTATATTGATTTTACCAGGGTAGTAAATCAATGGTCACTATTGGTCCTGGTCCTATTTTGTCCTATGGTCACTATGGTGTAAGGAGGAATGGTAGGACTTGCTGGCCATTCGATGGCAGCCCATTTGTCGTTCTACCCCGAGTGGTAGACGAAGGATCCTATATTGATTTTACCAGGGTGGTAAATCAATGGTCACAACTGGTCCTTATATCTTGATCCTTATATCTTGGTTTTCATATAATTGTTTCACCCCGAGTGGTAAACAAATGACCGATCTCACACTTCGGAACCGATGAGTATGTGGTACTTTATTTTATTTAAGTGTTGAGTTCGGAATGCCTCGTTCTTTAACATCACTTTATCTGTTATATCACATGCTTAATTGTTAATTAACAATTTGAGTTAAATCCTCGAAGTGTTTGAGTTCAGTCCTTTCTGTTCAGTTAAGATAAATCATGTCCATAAAATTCAATTCCCTTCGTCTCATACATTAACTATTATATATCTTAACTGATTCACTGTTTAGGTTCATTTTACTGATATTGAATTATTGACAAGAAACTAACCGAGAACATAGTTCACAATTAAAGAGATTGCAAATTCGTCAGGAAAACTAATACATTCATTTGACCTATTCATTCATGAACAAAAATACACTAATATAGAAACGTAAAATGTTTAAATAGATAAATTTTTACATAAGTCAGAATGAAAGCAGGAAGAACACCTAGGCACCACCTTCGTCTTCGGAGTTGAGTAGAGTTGGGTCCAGTTGAGCAGCAGACAGTTTTTCTTTGCCTCTCTCTCGGCAGTCTTCGTAGCCTTCCGAGTAAACTTTCATGATCTCGACGCGTTAAGCTCGTCTGAAGTCTCTATATTCTCACTCAGATTCGCGCTCGAGCCCTTCTACGTAAGAGGACCCCTTCCTCAAGATCCTTTATTTTAAGACGAAGCTTGTGGCGTTTGTTCTTGTGTCTCGAATCCTTCATCCCGGGCCTTTGATTGAGCCTCGCCAAGTTGAATAGCTTGAGCTTCGGCGGTTGGTCAAGAAAACTCCTCATTTTTTGCCCTCAAAGAATGAGTTTTCTTCGACTGTTCTGTTTGCTCAGATCGGTTAAAGTTTGTTGGCTAGCTTCAGAGGCGGCCAACCTATCTCTCTGGGCCTTACTCGTCCGTGTCGACGTCCTCAAATCCATCTTAGCTCTATCCAAGTCTCGTTGGAGGCCATCGATGACTTGAAGAGAGTCTTCTCGATCGGCCCTTTTTCGAGCCAAGGTCGATCTCAGCATATTGATCTCTTGTCGCATGAAATCTTCCTCGGCTTCCCCATTTATGTGTCTTGGACGCAAACGTCCAAAGACAAAGATTAAGATGCATATGTTCGGAATAAAGACTCAAGCCAGTATCCAGATATACAATTAAGGACAGAAAGACAGAAAAATAAAGGAGTGATTATTTACCTTAGCCAAATAGCTCATCCCTTCATCGAGCAAATTCCCGTCCGTGTGATCACTGAACCTATGATCGTCAGCATTCCTTACAAAGGCCCCGAATAGGTCGAACGGAAAATTAGCATTGAATCTAGGCCATATATAGTCGGAGATCCCACTACTTTCGCAGATGATCCCCGACTGAAGGACTGCTTCGCTCGGCGAAGGTCTTGACTTTTCGGGGAAGGAGCTGGTTGCTCGGGAGGAGTAGGTTCAGAGTTTAGCGATACGGCCTCGGGAGAGGAGATTTGTTTGGACCGGGTTCTTGTAGAGGAGTGGCCGTCTGAGCTTGGGTGGTTGTCGGTGTTCGCTTCCTCTTTCCGGACGGGGTTTGGGCAACTTCATCTCGATCACCTTCTTCGCCAATCCTGTATTTCTCTGGTGATGCGAGGGGGGTATGATCGAAGATTGGGGCACCCTAAGCTCTTCGGCAGTCAAAGGCGTTATCTTGCTTCTCAGCTTTTTGGTGCGGAGGATGCTTCTTCGATCAGGACGATCGAGTAGGCCTCTTCGTCGGGTGACGGACGTGGTGGTTGGCTCGATCTCGGGGGTAACCGGAAGGGTTGGAAATGGTGTTGTTCTGGGTTTTCTGATCGCCCTCCTCTTCCGGCGAGGGGAGAGTCTCTTCAAAAAACAGGAACCTCTTGGCTCGGTTCGTCGGTTTGGAATTGCCTCATACATGTTTCCGGATTGGTTCGGCCGGGAGCGAGCTTACATTGCTCGAGTTTCAACAGCTTCCGAAGGCTTCCCAGACAAAAAATCTTCGAGCTCTTTTATCTCTAAAGAGCTCGGTTTGATCAAAGATACTGCATAACCAATACAACTCTGTGTTAGAATCCACATCATAAAAGCATTTTCAAAAATTCGTATACATATAAAATAGACCGATACTTACATTTATGGTCGTATAACCATGCTTGCTTCGAGAGGAGTCCGTACTTCCACTCCTCCTTGGGGAAATTGTCAAAAAGTTCCATCATTTCCATTTCTCTTTCTTCAGAAATATCTCCAAAATCAGCAGAGATCTTTCGTCAAAGGGCCCGATTCGGTGAGAGAAGAGATTTGGGGCCTTTGACGTAGAACCATTTTTCATGCCAATTTTGTTGCTCAAGGTGTGTTTACCAAATAACGCCTCTCGAACTTCTCTCCTGACTTCGGAGAATGCTTGCTAATGGCCTTGAACCCCTTCTCCCTAGATTGTACTATTTTGTATATCGAAAGAAGGAGTCCAGGAGGGCTCCACGCCCAATTCATGGCGCAGAGGGCCACGAAGGCCAAGATATGAATGTACGAGTTTAAGATTAGTTGAGCGAACCCCACCCCGTAAACCCCAAAGCAGGTTACTATGAAGATATCGCAGAGGGAAGCGAACCCCTTCTCCAAAGAGGGTCACAGAACTATGGTCCAACCCTCCGCTGGTTGGTACATCTTCTCACGGATCTAGGAACCCTAGCTGCGTGGGTATCCCGGATGTGGTATCGGGACCGAATTCTCTTGATTCGACCAACTGTGACGATCGAGGAGTGTTGGCGTCTGAAAATCTTTCATATTCTAGTAGTATTCGGAGGGGTTTTGGGATTTATGGGGAGGTTCTTATCGATTTCGACACTTTTGGGTTCAGTGTCGAGGCTCCTTCACGAGCAGCGGTGGTAGGGTTGGGTGGAACAGCAGTGAGTGGGGTTACCAATATGGGAGAACCTTGTACAGAATCCCGGGAAGCCATTGTTGATTATTTGCGAAAGAAAGGAGAAAGTTCAGAAAGTCAGAGAGTTCAGAAGGCGCTCGAAATTCAAATGAGCAGGTAAAACTGTCAAAGTTGATAAAGTTATCTTTTATACTGACGGTTACATGGTGTTCAAGGCCGGCTCATTAAATGCTATTGATGATTTGGAATTTGAATGGGAAGGGTCCTGCCCGGTCCATGATATCTATTAAATAGGGTTTTTCCGATTTGGGCCTCCATCCTCTTCTCCTTTTATTTCGTGAATAACGATTGGATACACTTCAATTATATCTCACTATGGACCTTTATTAAATTATCTTAGGTTATTTATAGTTTTCTATTAAACATTGCATTTAACAAAAAAAAACTAGGGGCAATGTTGGGCGTGATATTTCTATTTTTGGTAGGGTGTACATTGGGCCTACTCACATGAAGAATCCATTGGGACTTTATTTTTAATCCTTTAAAGCCTTTGGGCCCAATCACCATATTATATCCGTTTTAATCTTTAAAAGCTAAAATTCGGTCCGATTGAATCGACTCATTAGATATTTTAATATCTCATTACTTTGACTTTGTGATGATGAAAAAGCATGACGGTTGACCAAGCCTCCCGCCATGCATTAATGTGGATGGGATCATAGCCATTTACGGTGCACGGTGAAAACGATGGTGGCCAAAAGCGTAGATAAACCTTATATAGTGGTGGCAGAGCCCATCGATCGAGGGGGTGTCGGTGGTAGTAGTGGGTGGCACGATAATCCAAGCAAAGATAATATAACCTAGCAAGGAAGCCATCGTCTACAGGTACGTTCTCATATATATTGATTATTTTGATTCTCCCATACACAACAACTGAGAATTTTATCTCTCTCAATACACTAGACCATACATTCCTCCATTGTTAACTTTGTGAACACGTATTAATTCTCACGCTTCGAAAGCTATCCCCGACGGAACATTTGTCAAGCTTTTTGTTGTTGTGTTTTGTTTATCGAGGATCAGGACGTCTTACGTGATTGGGACGTGGAGAAAGATTCTGGCGTTAACATAAATGAAAAGTTGGGACAAATTTTTTGGAACATGTTGCTGATTTATTTGGCACTTTCTGCTTCCCCCCTCTTTAGTCTTTATTGTTGAACTCATCAAATGCATAATTTATTGCTCCTTGAAGCTTAACAGAGAAGGTAGCATCTGTTATCGGTTGTACAGTCATTTCGATGGAGCATTATCGCATTGGAGTTGATGATGGGAACGATTTAAATCCAATTGACTTTGATCTTCTTGTACAAAATCTTGAGGTATGCAGCTCTTTCCCATGTTTACATATTGGAGAAGAACATATATTTATAAGTTCGGATCAATTTTTGTCAAACCTTTGGTCCATCACTATAAAAAGGCGCAATTACTCAGGCTCTCATGTTGATCTAGGATTTGATAAATGGTCAAGATGCATTGATCCCAGTGTTTGATTTTCAAGAAAAAAGACGAATTGGTTCTAAAGCCATAAAGAATATTTCAGCTGGGGTGGTGAGTATGCATAAAAGCTCCATTCACTTGATTACTCATTAAACATGCTGGAATTTAAATTTATGTCATCTTTAGGTAATAGTTGATGGAACATATGCTCTGCATGCAAGATTGCGTTCTTTGCTTGATATACGAGTTGCAGTGGTAAAACTTTATTCTTGTATTTCTTTTGAATTTTTCTCAAAATTCTTTATAATAGAGTTAATTGCCTTTTTCTATTTCCTTTTAAAAATACGTCTATATAACTGATGAAAATACATTATGTATTTTGGGGATCAGGTCGGTGGTGTACACTTTAGTCTTCTTTCCAAAGTTCAGTATGATATTGGGGAATCTTGTTCGTTGGATTACCTTATTGACAGCATCTTCCCATTGTTTAGAAAACACATTGAGCCAGATCTTCATCATGCACAGGTAGGCTGGTTTCAATGACCTGGCCTCATACCTAATCTGCTGATTCTTATGGTTCTATACTTTTTTTCTTTCTGCAGATCAGAATTAACAACAGTTTTGTTTCTTCATTTCGAGAGCCAATCTACAAGCTGAAGTGCAAAAGCGAGGTCTGTAAGTATTATTTGTAGTTCATTTTAACAATTGTAAGTTGTAAATGCTGGTAATTTCTTGTATATTGGAATTCATGCAACTGCTTTTGGCTTGAAGATTTTAACCAGGTGTAATATGGAAGTTCTGGAGAAACATAGTGAATTCTTTTGGGTTTCACTGCATGGTTTCAAAAGTTTCAGAACTTAAATATTCTCAAAAAACTAATTTCAAGGTTGACTTATTGCATGATTGCATTTGATAATTTTATACACCATCGCAACAACTTGGACCCATGGAAGTTTATTTATGGAATTCGGTTATTGTTTGATATTTGATTTGTTACATTTAACGAAAACTACTAGTATAATTTACTGGATTTCTTCATGACCAAAATAATAAAACTAAAAGACTAGAACTCCCCTGAAAAAGTTAATTTCAGAATCCAAATGCCCTTTGATTAGGGCTTAGTGGTACACTTAAGTCACCATGGAGTGAGATTGATCAAAAGTAGTTATTGTAGAGGTAATACCTGTCATTAAACAAAGTTAACATCATGGCTTCTGCTTTACAAATCATTTTTAGTTAGAGCTTGGAGCCCATGGATGTAAGCAGTAAGATTGAATCAATACAAACAAACAGGTCAATTCTATTGCTATAGTGTCGTGCAAAATATGAACAGATTTTTAAGGCAAATGAAGAGAAGTAGAGCTAAAAATGCCCGTAAAAAACTCTTAACAAGTGTGTAACTATGATAACTTCTTACAGACAGTGACCTGTATAATGCATGTGCATCATGTCTTCCCTCATCCTTTCATCATGTATCACCATGTAAATATAGCATGGACTGGAAAAGCTGGCTGTAGATTTTTTGATAATTTACTTCAGTCACTGTTTCCTTCATTGTTAACAAGTCTTTTTATGTGTTATTTAGTTTTTCTGATATTAGGCAAGTCTAAAATGTCTTATAGAGATTTCTTCCTCTTCCCCTCCCCTCGCTTTGTGTGAGTGCACACTCTATGGATCATAATTGGTGAATTTTGTTCTGCATCCTTCTTTACCTAAAGTTTTGAACTTTTATAGCAGTCAGAAAGTGGACTTTCAGCCTATGAATTTCATGGAAAGGAACCACAACCGGAAAAGTGAGTTGCTTTGAGACTGTTATTCATTGTCTGGGATTTCCTTCCTGTGATTTTCATGAGAAATGATCCGTGATTTTTAAATCATAATTATACTTTTTCCTTTCATCTGTTTCGCTTCTTTAAGCGTTTGTCACGACTTAAGGTGTTCCCCAAACCTTCTTTCAGCTTTATTGAGATGTACCTAAGGCCTCCATCTGCAAGTGAGGAAGCACATATAAATGATTGGATTAAAGTACGACAATCTGGTATCAAATACTATCTATCACTAGGTGATCAAAGGATTGTTGACAAAAATTACATTATCAGGCCAAAAGCTGAATTTGAGGTTAGGTTTCTTGATGTTACTCAATAGTGATCAATGCTCTTTTATCAAATTAAATATTAATATATTATCTCCATTCATATATTTCCACTTACCAATTTACTAATTTAAGTTAATCTCGTTGTGTAGCATGTCAACATCTTATACTATAAATCTTGATGCACTTAATGGAGATGGGTTTGCTTTGGGTTTGACATAATTTTATGCAATCATGGCTTGTGAATACACATCCAGTATCTGAATAAAAGAGCCTCTCATAATTTGGACATGTCCATCTCTTGAAATTTATTTACCATCCCAGCCAAAGAATTCAGATCATTGTGTTCAGTATTTTCTTGTATGTATGGACATTGGATAGTTTTTCTGCAGTCTGAACCTGTTTTTTTGTCTCTTTATACTTTAACAGGTTGGACGGATGACTCTTGGTGGATTGCTGGCTTTGGGATACAGTGTTGTAGTGAGTTATAAAAGGTCGTCTACATCTGTTAGTGACCGAAACATTTCAATGTCACTGGAAAGTATTGATACTCTTGGCGAGACATATATGGTGCTTAGGGGTACAAACAGGAAAGTATGAACTTATTCCTTCAGTTAATCTTTTTATTTTTTTTATTTTGTAGTTTCATTCGAAGATTCTTGTATTGAGAAAGTTTCATGCTAACGGATTGATAAGGTTCAGTTGATGTTCTCAAGAACACGTTTCAGTGGGACATTGCACTATTATAACTAGAGAAACCTTATCTCTATATGTAGCTCATTCCATTGGCTCTAACCGCATTGGATTGCAACCTGGATGCTTTCTTGTTTTTCAGTACCTTTTGAAGGCAAATAAGGAAATAGTGTTCCCACTATTCACTAAGAGAAAACAAATTATATAAGTAATCACCCTGCTTATGAGCTATGACTAGTTCAATTTTTCATTGAAAAACATAATGATTACACCACAATGACCACACATTAGAAGTTGACCTTAATAAGTGGGCATAAGCTAGTGCACCACTTATGGTAAACTTTCTTACCTTAAGTGTTTGCCTTGGTATGGGCAGGCCCGTCACTCCATGAGGTCCCAAGAGCTTGGTGTCACGATTATGATCTTGTCATGGCTCCTTTTAGGACTTCTCTAGTATTTGTCTTGGTAACTGGAGCTAAGGCCTAAGGTTCTCCCTGAAGTGTGATCTCCATGTGCAGACCATGCCAAGAGCTTCCTATGTAAGAGATAGTGCCCTGTGGTCTGTAGTGTGATCATAATTATTACAAATTGTCCGGAAAAATATTACTAATTAAAATTTGATCTTTTCAAAATTTTAATGATTCACATCAATTTGAAATTTTAAGATTTTGACAACTTGACTTTTACAAGTCTAAGTAGGATTCCTTTTTTTTTTTGAATGAGGGGAATGTATTTTACATGTTAATAAAATAATGTAATTATTGTAATTAATTAACTGATGTTTTATCTTGGTTATGTTTATTCTTTTGTAGACTGTTGGAGCGGAGGCATCAAGGATGGGTATCAATGGACCATGGATCACAAAATCTTATCTTGAAATGATCCTCGAGAGAAAAGGTTAATACTTGGACAATTGTTTCATGGTTCTTCTAGCTTGCTTTGTTCCAGTATTTCAGTGTTTGTGATATGGATATATGGAGAATGAAGTGGAAGAGAGGGCACTAAAAATAGTTAAAAGATTTTGAATTCTGGAGATGGATGGGGGAAAGTCCACCATGGTAATAACCTATGGCTTGAAAGCAAAAAATGGTTAGGTTTGTGAGATAGTTGTAATGAGGATGATTTCATTACCGAAACCTTTAATAAAAGCTAGTAAGGAAGATCTGCCTATAATGAGCAAGTGATGGAGCTTTTGACTTAATTGCTGGTTTTATTGGGTTGATAACTTAACACAGGTTTTGGAAAGGGTGATTCTTGAGTTGTGCATGAAAACCTACTTGTTGAAGGTCCCATCTATTGAATGCTCCAAGTCTATTTTTCAATCTTGCTCTGCCATCATTGATGCAAGTTTGAGGTTCATTATTGATACTACTAATATTGTCTCTCTCTAACTTATTAATCCTACTTGCAGGTGTACCACGCCTTAATACTCCTCCACCTTTGTCTAGTAGGTCTTTGGCCAGTAATCAAGAGAGTTTGGTTTCTGCACCAAAGCCCCTTCGCATCACTCCAAACCTTGTTAATCCGCTTGAGGATTTATCTCAACCATGGACTCAATCCCCTACCAAGTCAAAAATGGAACCCGTATTAGCCACATGGCAGTTCATCTTATCGGATCATTTAGTTGCTGGTGGAACTGCAATTGGTATGTGCTTTTCCACCATTGAAAATTGTATTATTTCCATATTGGTATTCTTGTAAAGTAACCTTTACCCTCATTATGCTTTATACGCCAAATTCCTCTCATGAAACAACCACAGATCCTCCTCCTTTCAGGGATACCCCGCAGCTTGCTCCAATGCCTGATTCATATGACTTGGATAGAGGATTGCTTCTCTCTGTTCAAGCTATACAGGTACATAAATGGGCTTGTTGACATGAATTTTCTTTAATATTTCAACCGGGGACCTTTAGTTCTAAGAGAGTCTATTAGCTTTTGTACGTTTCAAACAATAATGGACTACTTTGTTTCTGTTTCAGGCTCTATTAGAGAATAAGGGTCACCCGGTTATAGTTGGTATTGGTAATATTATATACCTCTCAGTTTCTCTCTCTTCTTCTTGTATTTTGATATGTACTTGTTATCATTAATGTAGCTATCTGAAACAAGTCTTGTTTGCTATTTGAACAAGTAAGCATCATGAGTAAGTAGAGTTCTGACTCTTTAGAAAAGTTGAGTTGCAATATTATGGAACAAACAGTCTCCATATACACATGTTTTATAGGTACATGAAATTAATCTGAATGCTCATATTTCATTAAGGTTCGGATTGACAATTATGGGTTCCAGTGAGGCGATAATTAATAGATGTAGGCTGGTTGTATTGGGATTGATCTTTATCTGAGCTACCAAGTTATTTACACTAAAAAAGTTATATATTTGGAAAAGAAAACTATTTTTAAACTGTAAGTTTGACCAGCTTTAAACTTTGGGCCAATGATCCAGTAAATTTTATAAGCTTCTTTCAACATTATTCTGAGCATTCTGCTAAAATTCATTCTACATCTGAGGATGAAAAGCCTAGAAATGAGCTGACTGTAATGATAATCCAACTAGAATTGTTTGAGGAATTCAAATTCCCAGATGGCTAATGAAGAGTTAGTTTTTGAGATGTTATTAATGGAAAAGTAGGTTTATTTTCAAATTGAATATAGTGAAGATAGAGATGAAAGTACTATTGAGGTTCTTCTTGCACACCAGAGGTATAATGCATTTTGGAAAAAGAAATCAGTCAATCTCCAAAAATGCACAATGATTATAGTGCACTACGTGATTTCAGTTGGGTTGCATAAACAAATTGTATACTTATATGGATTCTTTTCTTCTTCCAGTTAGGTATTTTAAGTTGAGTTATTATGATATTAAAGCAGTTCTTGTGCCCGTGTTTGTAACACAGTTATCAATAATCAATTAATTATCGGCCCTTATTATAATATTATTTTTTTCGAATGATTATGGATGTGGTTTGGGTGTTGATTTCGTCAAGGACCAAACGAAGTGAATAGGAATATTGACATCTAAGCAGTTAAAGTAGAATTTGATTCCTTGTTTATCCGAACAGCTTCATTGTTCTTGTTTGTTTGCTCATCTAAAATTGTGGAATTGTAAAGTATCTTCCCCAACATCTATATTGCGAATCTGATTACGTTCTCTCTTTTTGTTTGTTTATCTAGCATTTAAGATGGTTTGGGCTTATGATATGATTTGAGGTATTTACTTGTGCATATGTCCACGATTGTGTTTTTTGTAGGAGGTCCAAGTGGGTCTGGAAAAACTAGTTTGGCTCGTAAGATGGCAAACATTGTTGGTTGTGAAGTTGTTTCTCTAGAAAGCTATTACAGATCTGAACAAGTAAAGGACTTTAAATATGACGACTTCAGCTCACTTGATCTTACCTTGCTGTCAAAGGTATGGCAGTGCATTTCTACATTTCTTAATCCTACTATTGTATAATTTTACTTGGTTCCTAAATTTTGATGAGCTAGCTTGAGGAGCAGTAGACCATATTCTCTCTCAGAATTCAGATGTCAATTTTACATATGTTAACAAATTGCTAGAGAGACCACTTTGATTAACATTCTTTCTCCATGTCCCTTTTGCAGAATATTGATGACATAAGATACTTTCGAAGAACAAAAATTCCTGTCTTTGATTTGGAGACTGGTGCTCGCAGTGGCTTCAAAGAGCTTGAAGTTTCTGAAGATTGTGGAGTGGTACAATGACCGTTTATGTATTTAGTTACTTACCCTAACTGTGTATTTCCAATGATAAACAGTAGAAAGTCAAAGAACTTTTCCTTGCTACTCTTTTAAGTGAATTTATTACTTAAAATCTTGAAGCCCACAGGGTGCATTATTCTCTAATTTTAACTTGTTATGCATGAATATCTTAAGCCATTGCTGATTCTCATCAGCTGTTTTGTTTTCTTGTGCTTCGAAAAGAAATTTATGAAATTCTTTGCAAGCAAAAGAAATAAAACTAGAGTAGTTTACGTCTTTACCACTATATGATTAATAGGTCATCTGATATTGTTATCTTGGTTTTGAAAACAATTTTCTTTTGGCTTGTTACAAGCATTTCTTCCGCTTTTAAATCTGGTTTTCTAGCAGTTATTTGGTTTCTAAAGATATTGTAATGCTCAACTTGACCAGGTCATATTTGAAGGTGTTTATGCTTTGCACCCTGATATCAGAAAAGCACTGGACTTATGGATTGCTGTTGTAAGAATGAATTTTAACATAATTGACGAGGATTTATGATGTATTTATGTTAATTAACATGTTTCTTATTGGAGGGTAGTGTCTCATGATGAGGAGAACTATGTATGAAGTGAATGCTTTTCTGAAACAGGTTGGAGGCGTTCATTCACATCTGATTTCTCGAGTTCAAAGAGACAAAAGTAGGGTTGGAAGCTTTATGTCGCAAAATGAAATCATGACGACAGTGTTTCCTATGTTCCAGCAGCACATTGAACCACATCTTGTTCATGCACATGTTAGTTGATTCAGAACACGTTTGAGAATTATTATTATTGGGGTTTTTCTGTTCTAAACTTCTGTAATTTTTTATGATTTAATCCCGGAAATTGTGACCAGTGTACAACCTTACATGGCGGTGCTTAATTTCTTGAAATATGTCAAACCAAGTGTTTTGCTTATGTGTTAAAAATTATTGTTTGCTTGTTATAACAACTCCTTTTTTTGTCGCATGTAGATGGGTATACAGTTTCCCAGAGCCATAACTTGATACAAAAACTGATTGCAAGTTGTGATATAAATTTAGGATTAGCTCAACAACGAAATTTAAAAATGAAGAACCAAGACAAAAAAGAGAGAGGGAGAGGTCAAACAAATAAGGTGACGAATGACTAATGGTTAAGTTATATGGTCAATTTTATAACTTGCTAATGTAACAGATTGCATGATCAAGTCTTTACGAATTTTCATCCATAGATATATGGATGAACCATGTAACTTCCTTCATTAGATCAATCAAATAATGGTAAACAACTATAAAAGGACATGCTGAAACAAAATATTTTAAAACAGTAAAAAAAAATACATCCATCCAAAAGGAAGGCACAAGAGCACACAAATGAGGTCGCCCAAAACTTTTCCAAATAAGGGAAATAGAAAATAGGATGAGGGAACGTAAACTTGTAGTCTTACTTTGACCATTTAGGTAAAATGACAAGGGCTCTAACAGGGACATGTCAATAAAATCATATAATCTCAAGCCAAAGAATTTTAAAAACAATTGTTCTCCTCCAACCCAGATCAAAAAATACAAAAGATGAAAAACAACAAGAATTTACAATTTCAAATCACATGTATTCAAACAAATAAAAAAAAGGGTAAATTCCAGCTGGCCCAATTACTCGATATAATTGAAGTAACAGTAAAATAAGAAATATCAAGCAAACATAAATTTTGTTAACTTAAGAATATGAGCAATAGAAGTAATAACAAGATAGAAAAGCTTAAATTTTTTCATGCCTTGAGACACCAGAGAAAACAAACATCCACCCAAGGAGGCATAACACAGCCAGTTGACTCTAAGCTATGATTTTGTTTCTTTCATTCCTTTTTGGGAAGTCATAATCAACATAATGACTATACCCAACAATCAATACAATTTTATTTATTGTTTTAAAAATAAAGAACACCCATAAATCCATTTATCAAAATAAGAAAATTGACCAAAAAATAATAACCACTAAAAAGGGGAAAAGAAAGGATTCAAAACTTTTCAATTAAATTTCTGCTAGTTTATTATACTTTCTCAGCTACCAAACAAGTCCAAAGTTTCAATTGGTATTTCTGATTAAATACATATAATAACAGTGAAGGTGGCATTAAATTATCATTTACTTACATAATTTTTTGTACACTCCATAAATATTCATAAAAAATTAAAATATACTCCTACAACTAACACTAATTGTATTATAGACAAATTATTTAATATAAATAAATATTTAACTTAAAATTATCTAAAATAATAATAATAATAAGATTAATAATAATAATAAGATTAATAATTATCTAAAATATTTAACTTAAAATTATCTAAAATAATAAAAATTAATAATATTTTTAAAATATTTACACGAATGCATAAGATAAATTTAAAATTTGAAGATAATAAGAACTTTTCCACTTTGCTTCCTTCGGAGATACATTAAATATGCATTCAACCATAACAATATAGAATTAAAAATTATTATTTTTTACTCTTTATTTTAATTATAATCAGATAAGAACAGAGGGAAAAAAGATTATACATCAATCTAAGACTCTTATACTTTTTTTTTTTTTTATATTACATTTTACTAAAAGAAAATTTTAAAATTTTTTTAAAAAATTCCAAAATGTTCAAGCTTTCTCTTTAAAGAGAGAAGCTAAACCGGTGACAACCACCTTGCCTCCTCTGTCGCAGCTCTTCGGTTTGATCATTTGGCCATTTGCCAGGGATACAATCACTCTCGACTTCATCATCGCCGGGACATTTCTCCGTCGACGATAGAACACTGTTTGTTCTCCGTTTTCGATTGCTCCACAGTCTCCTTGACGGCGTCGTTTGGAGGAGTGGTTTTGAAGGCACGACGTAACGAAAAATTAGATAAAAATTTAAAAAATACTACATTACCTAACAACTCTTTGCAACCTAAAATCACTTATAAGACTTATCAGTCAAAATAAAATAAGATGGAGGATAGCTTTTAATAAAAATTTTCACTTGTGGAGCTATAGAAAGATGTCCTGGTAAGTTTTTTTTTAAGCTTATATGCTAATTTGAATGCCCAAAGTTTCACCAAATATTATAGTTGCACTGTAAAATACTATTGTCAGAAGCACATCCATTAAAGCTTATATGTATACATAGAAAGTGATTTATACTACCACAAAGTTCACCAAACGGGCCAGCTCGACAAAACATTTAGACATTTAATAATCCCAATAATCCTGAAATTAAAACAACGAAATGAATTAATTTCAAACTTAAAGTGGAATATTAGAAGCATTCAAGTGCAGGGATGATTACATTTTTAATGTAGATTTGGAGTTATAACAATCACCAAGGAAGACATAGTAAATATATAAGTAAATGCAAAAACCACCCAATCATAGGAAAACAAAGTTCATTAATCTTTAAGAAATAAAATATCAATTTATTGACTTTCACCGTGGAGACCGTCCCTTAATTTAAATTGTCCAGCTTCAACATTTTTCTTCTCAGATGGCAGAGACTCATACTTTCCATCAACTAATTTGGAGGAATTTTTCTGGCGTTTACCTCTCCTTCCCGTCCGTCGATCAGTAAGTAAAACACCATCCTCCCCATTTACTCCATTAGGTAAGCCTGCACAAGTCAGAAAATGACAACAGTTTCTAATACTATTCATTGTTCCAAACTCCGTAGCCTTATGATACAAAAACTAACTTTGTTTAATTTCTCCATTATGGTGATTGTTGTGGGTAATACTACCAATCCTCAGGGATGCTTCATATCCAGTGTCTCCAGGAACATTCTCTAAAATGTTCATGAATCTATTTCTCTGACCCAAGGGTCTCTATAATGCAAGTTTGACAGACACCTCATAGTTAAATGAAATTTTCTTGAGAATGTAACCATAGTAATATTTCTCATCTTCTTGAGAAACAGAAGGTCCAATATATTATCATTCACAAAGAGAAAATCAATACAAGAAACGCTCATCTGCCTACAATTTTTCATCATTATCATTGTGCTTGAAGGAAACATCTGGCAGTCCAAAGTTTCCTCTAAAATTGCTACGGTAATTCTTTTATGTTGCTCAATAAGGCGCTTCTGTTAAGCCTAATTTTCAATTCGTCTTTGATACTCCAAAGCTTCTTCAAGCTTTCTTTCCTATGCTTCAAGCTCAATTTTCCTCCGTCTAAGTTCTTCATGTTGATTTAAGTCAATGCCACTCGGACCAACAACGATTTACAGAATCTAGATGATCTCCATCACACGAATCGTCGAGAGTGAAGATAGACAAATATTGACAATGCATTATATGATGTCATATTTGAATGTATGAAAAATCCACATCTATTATGGAAGGATCGCCACGCTTAAATGTCAAATGTTGAGAGAAAGAGAGCATACATCAATTCAAATAGATCTCGTGATGAAGAAGCTCATTCGCTATCAAACACCGCAAAGAGATGTAAAATAATTGACCTACATAATCACATTTAAATACCGATAAATAAAACATTGAAAAGACCTGATTATACATTTCATACTTTTAAATCCTTGGTTTTCTGTGGTCTTTATTCTTCTTCTTTCCTTAGACTTCTCATGTAGATGTCTTGAATTATCGATTAAAGCACCACTACCCTTTTATAATCTAAAACAAGTTCGCTAAAAATGT
The DNA here is from genome assembly GCA_020205605.1 of Panax ginseng. NCBI lineage: Eukaryota > Viridiplantae > Streptophyta > Magnoliopsida > Apiales > Araliaceae > Panax > Panax ginseng. The sequence continues at coordinate 136,835,878 of CM035135.1, read as the reverse complement.
TTTTTAGCAAAGATCGATTTCTCAGTGGTATCTTTTTCTGCTAGACCCTTCAGGCGTGCCTGGAGAAGAAGAGATTAACCAAGTTAATAAAGTATTTCAAGACAAATATCCATAAATAAGCAGATCTAATCGAAAATAAGCAAATCATACACCAAAAATAAGTAAAATTAGACACTATTTCTTTTAAATTTGTTTTTATGAGTAACCCATAGTCACTTTTAATCAAAAATCCTAACACAAGGTAAGAAAACACAGAAACACACCATAGCAACAGATGAAAATATCCCAAATCTGTAGTTATTCTAACTAAGTCAGCTATTAATAAATGTGTAAAATGTGTATAGAAATAAAGAAACCCACATCAACTTAAGCCTAATAATCTAGAACACCTAGAACCATAAATTAAGAAAAATAAACTAAGAAGCTAAATGAAACCAAAAAGAAAGAAGAAGAACACAACTTTAATGTGCGAGTAGTAAAGCCAACCCGTAAAGTTGCAAATACTGATTCGAGATCAATTTTAGAGTTTTAAAATTAGAACCCCAATTTTTTGTCGACTGGATTGAGAAGAAAATGTTAAATCTTACAACACAGACTTCCGATCCAAAATTGCAAATTAAAAATTGCATAATCCTAAAATCAGCTTTGCACCAGAATATCCAATCAAAATAACATTTTCGGGCCATAATCAGCTTTGCAAGTAGTAACTCCCTAACCAATCAAAATTTCAGGCCTGAATCAGCTTTTCAAGTAGTAATTCTTGCAGGTCCAAGTCTTTATCGTCTATTCGAATATTTAACGACTTCAAGTCCATGTCCTTATTATTGCAATCTTACAACTCAAAAGCAACCCTAGCTTACTCAGAATCGAACACGCGATTCATCAACACATAGACTGCCGCCAGTTATTTGTGGAAAAAGCAAAAAATAAACATACAAAAAGATTATATAAATGATAAATCTGTCATCAATACCATATCTCAAGTCTCTCTCAAACATATATAGGCACAAAAATATACTACTACAACTTACTTCAAACTGATCCATTAAAAAATAAATTCTAATCTATCACAATAATTTTCGCAAATCAAATTACTATAAATATAGGCCATTACACACAAACACAGATCTAAATATATAACAACATTATATTCCATAATTTTGCAATCAAATAATAAACCACCCATTTCATTAGCTAATATACAAAAAATCAATAACTAATACCCAAATCTTCTCAGCAGCCAAATAGCGAAACTATACAGTGATTGATTTGTAAATTAAAAAAAACATCATATTAGGGTATGGACCTGGTTTGGGTAGAATTGTTTCGGTAGTTGTCAGTAGCTTTGAAACGCAGGATCTCAATCTGTTGTTCATGGCCATGGTGGGTCGGTTTGTTCTCGTAGAGAAAATGCGAGAAATGAGAACAAGAAAAACCTATTTTATCTCTCCTACTTTTTTTTTGAGCCGAAATGCCTCTTCTTCTGTTAAAGAGGATAGATTTTTGAAATAAAGATGTTGAATTGGGGGGAAATGAGAGATATATTAGTGACCGTTTGGGGGAATTCGAAGCCTCAGCTCTGTGTGTAAGAGAGAGAAAGAGAGATAGTGTTTGAAATTTGAACAAGGGAAAGAGAGAGAGCTGATGACGTAGATCGTGGATGTGACATTTATGTATTTCTCTCTCTGCTCTGTTTTATATATATATATATATATATATATATATATATATATATCTCAGTTTTTTCCAGCGAACTGGAGGGAGTGAACTAAGAACGAACCGGCTATAGATATCAGCAATGTGAAATCATGACATATCACTAAGATTAATTCAATATAATTGAATCAATGTTATCTAAACTAATTTGATTGTTATATGACAAATTATCCTCTTTAGTAGTTGCATCATATAGGTCAATCAAATAAAAATGTAGTGCGCGTCCTAAATTGTTAATCCACAATTTTCTACACTAATTATAAGCATTAATCTGCTAACCTCAAACCCAATGGGTGTGAAAATTGACAAAGATATATTAATCTCTATGGTCCATGCTATTGCTCGCGCGCTTTCAAACGTCCTGCCAAGAACGACTTTTAGAATGCATATGCATGGAATTTCAAGTATAAAAGTGAGTATTTTAAATTTTAAATAAAGATACTCCCTCCATTCCTAAATAAATATCGTTTAAGGTTTTTATACATGGATTAAGAAAGTCATTTAATACTACTCCCTCCGTACTTAATAATATTTTAGAGGTGGACACAAGAATTAAGATAATGATTGGAAATCATTAAATATAGTACTCAATTGTTTATAATACCCTTAAATCTTTTGTTGGGATAAGGAGAGTTTTGTTAGGATAAGTAGAGAGAGAGAGTTTAAAGCATCAAAAGAATAGGCAGAGTAATGAGGGGTAATTTTGAAAAAAGTGTCATTAATTTTCTTAGATTTGAACAACCGTCAAATAATTAGGGACAAATAAAAAACTCTAAAACGTCAAATAATTAGGGATGGGGGAGTATCATTTAATAATTAAAATCTGTGTGAAATTTTATCACTATCCCTTTATGGGAAGTTGAAAACTATTAATACTAAGGGTGAGAATTTTTTGGGACAATGAGAGAAAGTAGGGGTGATATAGTAAAGTTAATAATTTATTCTCTTAGAAAGTTGTAAACGACAAATAAATTAAAACAAATTTTTTCTTTTAAAATGTCACTTATTTAAAAATGGAGGGAGTAATTCTTAAAAATTTGTGTTTTCCATATATCAAAATAATTAATATCATCACTTTAGCGAAGGAGGCATAGTCATGGTAATAGTACTCCATACTCCTTTTGTCACTTAATATAGGACGTTTTAGAGTTTTTCAGTTGTCTCTAATTATTTGACGTTTGTTAAAATTCAGGACAATTGGTCATAATTTTTTCACAAAATTGCCTCTCATTACTCTATCTAATTTTTTAAGAGCTCTTCTACATGGACATGAGTGTATTTGAACTTCACCTTTTTATATTTTTTTCTTCATTGGGGGTCAAAATACAGTTAAGTGAAATTCAAATACACTATTGTCTAATTTTTATGTCCAATTTCTATGTCCACATAGAATGTTTATGGGGATGGAGAGAGAGAACAATGAGTAAATGAGACTAATCAATTTTTTTAGGAGAAAATTATGGGAAAATGTATTGGAGGGAGTATGAGATACTCCTTCCCTAATTATTTGACGTTTTAGATGTGGACACAAAAATTAAGATAATGATTGGAAAACATTAAATATAGTACTCAATTATCTATAATACCCTTAAATTTTTTGTTGAGATAAGAAGAGAGAGATTAAAGTATCAAAAAAATAGACAGAGTAATGAGGAGTAATTTTGGAAAATATGTCATTAATTCTCCTAGATTTAAACAAATATCAAATGATTAAGAATAAATAAAAAAATCTTAAAACATCAAATAATTAAGGACGGAGGGAGTATGTAAGACCCCAGATTTTATGAAATAAAAGTATTCAATTTTCCTATTTAGTAAATGGTTAAATTGATAAAAAAAGTTAAAGTTAAGGGTGATATATATAAAAATTTTCAAAATACGCAAGTGGTTATAAAATACTCATTTCTGTCGGGGATTATATTCATTTGGTCGTGGAATATTCTTGTTGTAAGACCCCAAATAATTAATAAATAAAATTTAATTTCCTCTAATTATTATTTTGAAATAGTAAGGGTTGATGTGATTAATGTGGATAGTTATGGGTAAAATACGCAAATATTTCAAAATAAGCAAGTGGTTATAAAATATTCATTGTTGTTTGGGAATATTCGTTTGGTCGTGGAATATTAAATCTTTCGGGGAATATTAAATTTTTCACAAAATGACCATGTGTGGGCCCCATATGCTGAAAGCGATTGGAGGAAGAAAGCGACAAATATAAGTTGTTTAAAAATAAGCACAGTAGTTGTTATTCGATTTAATTGTTGGAATACCCGGTGGTTAAAACACGATGTCTGGCGTTGTTCTTAAAAGAAGATACCGCAGTATTGCACCAATTATTGACTCTTACGTAAGAAGGCACTACTCAATAATGGTTACTGAATTAATTCTTTCAAAGATTTTATTGGTTCAATAATTGTTGCGTTGATATTTTATATTCTTTGTTGTTTTGATAATTGTCATTACACGAAAGTATTTTTTATTATCGAAGCAATAATTTATATTATCTGAATAATATTATTAGATAACATTATTGGCAATGTCTAGAAAGTTACATCTAAGGAGAGGTTTGGTCACCTAATTGCGCCAAGAGTAAGGAGAAATTCTTATTGGAAAGTCCCTCTTTCCAGGAAGCGCACCGTTGTCGATATTGTGATTCGTAATATTATTTGTGAATAATTAATTATTGATTCATATGATGAGAAAAATATTGATTTTATGTGGATATAGATGGAGAAATTTTTAATGTGACAATTGTTGAAAATTGAAATTTTATCTTTTCTCGATAAAATAATTCATTTAAATATATATATTATTATATTTTAATAATATAATAATGGTGATATTTTTACAACGAATGTGGAATATATGAGTATACGAGGAGGAATAGTATTTTTGTTGCAATAAATGTTTAAAACATGTTAAACATGTCGGTGGACCCCATTTATTGAATGAAATTTGATTATAGCCTCTAAAATTTCCCGTTTATGGATTTCGGTCAATTTCTGCTTGGAATTTGGAAAAATTTTCTTCTACAAAGTTGTAGAGAATTGAATTTCCTATAAAAACTCGCGAGATTTGAATTTTATGACAAAAAGGCTATTTATTATGAATTATTGAAGTTCCGAAGCTCCGAAATAATTGATTTTTGGAAGTTTAAATTATTTTAAATAATAAAAACATTTTAACAAGGTAGGTGTGCCCACTAGCATGAAAAAATAACTGAGATCAGATTGTCCAAGGTGTGCGTGAAGATATATATATATATATATATATATATATATATATATATATTAATATTTTAATAAATTTTCGCTTTGGTGTTCTAAGCATTTTTTTATAAATAGGTGCTTAGGTTAGAATTGAAAATCACACGTAAATGAAATTTTTCTCTCTATATTATCGGCGTATTTTGTGAGTATTTTGAGTATTCTTTATACGGTGAAAGTTCAAGTTATACTTTATATCCAATTATTCCAGTTAAATCTTTGTCTCTTCCGAGGTAAAGAGATATTATTTTTTTTGTAATGATATTATTTCTTCAATTTCATTATCTTTGAAATATTGATCGAAGTTTTATCAAATTTGGAACTTTTGGTGTCTGGAGTTCTTATTCACGTATATCTGACTATTCACGTTCTGATCTTATTCACGAATATTTAAGACTATTCATCGAAAAATGAAAAATTTTTCTTTTCGTCCAAAATATCTATGTGGATACTAGCTTTGATTGTATCCATGTTTTGATCATTCTTGAATTTTAGACCACTATGATTATTTTTGAGGTATTTTTGAGCGTGGATAAAACAAAGTACGAATCCTTAATCCTTAATCCTTGTCATTTTGTTTCCTTTGGATTCGTTTTCTAAAAAAAAAAATATTTTTCATCATTCTCGGTCTTAAATGATGATATTATGGAATATCTTTGGCTCGTAATGCAAAGATGAATGATTTCGATGAATATCTTTGGCCCGTAGCAAAAAAAGATGAGCAGTGTTTAGATGAACATGACCAATGGTGAATGTCCTTGGCAGATAGTGCAAGGATGAATATATGATTTCGGATATATATTGATTGATGTTACGAGGATAAAAATATTGATGATGGATCGTTAAATTCATAGATATTAGTAGATTTCATCCTCTACGTAACTCTTTCTATGAATTAATATTTTCCATTGCAGTATTGATTTAAAACTTGTTGTCTATTATATTCTATTAGATTTTTTTTTCCCTGTTGAAGACTAACGATAATTTGTTCTGTATTATCTTAGTCATAATATTCTTTACTGGGCTAGTTGAGCTCACCATTTTCCTTTTTGTTCCATTTTTCTTCTCAGGAGGCGAGAATGTAGCGAGTACGAGTCGGGGTATGGAATGATGGTTTTAGAGAGTTGTTTAGTAGTCCTCACCATTTTTATAAAATAATGTATCAATAATTATAATGAGGATTTATTTGTATGTGGATATTGTTTAGATGGCAATATCTGTATTTAAACTCACAGTTTTACTGTTGTAATAATAAAGTTGTAGTTGTTTCTGTACCGTGTATTGACAACTCATAATGGGTGATGTATACCTATTTTGGGGGTGTCACGGTTGGTGGTATCGAGCTTAGGGATATGATCTCTGGCGGAGATCGGGGAATAGAACTAGGAGGGGAGGAGACGAGTAAATCCTTCGCTTAGTGTGTCCTACCTAAGCTTATTTGTTAGTTGGTCAAGATATAAGGGTATTACAAGATTTTTGAATTATTGATTCTTACGTATGAAGGCCTTTACTCAATAATTGTTACAAAGAATTATCATTCAATATTTTATTTTATTAATTCAATAATTGCTGCGTTGATAGTTTATATTATTGTTGTTTTAATAATTGTCAGTGCACAGTATTTTTCATTATCAGATCAATAATTTATATTATTTGAATAATATTATTAGATAGCATTATTGGCAATGTCTAGAAAGTTCTGTCAAGGAGAGGTTTGGTCACCTAATTACGTGCCAGTAAGGAGAAATCCTTATCGGAAAGCCTCCTCTTTCCTGGGAACCACCTGGTTGTCATAATTGTGATTTTATAATATTATTTGTGAATAATTAATTATTAATTTATATGATAAGGAAATATTAATTTGATGCGGATATAAATGATGGATTTATTTATGTGGTTATAAATGAAAGAAATAATGTTGAGGTATTTTATCAGTATTTTATCGGATTGGAGGTATTAAAAGATCAAATTGGTGTTCTTAAAGCTCTATTAAGCGTGAGTTATAATTTTTAATCAATAGTTGGATCGTTGTGATTTTTGGATATGTTATACATATATAAGTTGACTATATATCCACAAATTTTGAACCGTTGAAAATTAACACGTGATTTGTTATGAATTTTACAAGGTGTTGAAACGGTGTTGAAAATCATCCGTTTGTAGATTTCGGATATTTTCTGTCTGGAATTTGGAAAAACTTAAAGCTACAACGTTGTAGAGAATTCAATTTCATGTGGAATGGACATAAAATTCGTATTTTTTTGATAAACGAGTTATTTTCTATGAATTATTGAAGTTTCAGAAAATAAAATGATTTTTATTAAAATTGGGTGGGACCCACTTTTTGGTTGGTGTTGAATGCACATGGGCTGCTATATTTTTTCAGAAATGAGGGCTGGTTTTTTTGTGGCATGCGTAGAAGGTTGATAAATAAATAATATATTTTATTAATTTAGTCTCCTTCATGGCGTTCTAAAGATTTTCTATAAATAAAGTGCTTATGTTAGAATTAAAAATCACACCGTAAACAAGTTTTCTTTCTCTCTATGTTGTCGAGAGTATTTTTGTGAGTATTTAGATACTTTGAGAGTTGCTATTTAGTGCAAGGTTCCTTCGGCTTTTCATCCAGATATTCCAAATGTAAGATCGCTTTCTTTTGAGGTAATGGATTTTTAAGGGTTATTATGTTTTTTCGAACCTTCAAAAATTCTGGAAAATTTAAAATGATAATTTGATGAGTTTATTGATTGTGTCCAAAAATGGCGATTTTTGGATGTGTAGATTAGGAGTTATGGATTTTATGAGAAAAAACTATTTTAAAAGTAAACCCTTATAACTCCTTGTGGTTAACTCCAAAATTGATAAAATTTTTATTGGGAGTACATCTATATAATATCAGTATACCCTGTAAATTTCGGAATTTATTGATGAAAGTACAATTTATGATAAATGTCTAAATATTCGGCAGTTTTGGCTATATAAAAAATAGTAAATGAATTTTAAAAATTCTGAAAAAAATAGATGTTCAATATGAGACTATATTATGCTATATGAGACTTGTTGTCTATTGTATTCTATTAGATTTTTTTTCCCTGTTGAAGACTAACGATAATTTGTTCTGTATTATCTTAGTCATAATATTCTTTACTGGGCTAGTTGAGCTCACCCTTTTTCTTTTTGTTCCATTTTTCTTCTCGGGAGGCGAGAATGTGTGGCAGTCACGCAGTCGGGGGTATGGAATGATGGTTTTAGAGAGTTGTTTAGTAGTCCTCACCATTTTTGTAAAATAATTTATCAATAATTATGATGAGGATTTATTTGTATGTGGATATTGTTTAGATGTCAATATCTCGTATTTAAACTCACAGATTTCTTTGTTGTAATAATAAAGTTGTAGTTGTTTCATGCAGTGTATTGACAACTCGGAATGGGTGATGTATACCTATTTTGGGGGTGTCACGGTTGGTATCGAGCTTAGGATATGATCTCTGGCGGATATCGGGGAATAGAACTAGGAGGGAGAGCAGAGTAAATCATTCATTAGTGTGTCTTACCTAAGCTTATTTGTTAGTTGGTTAGTATATAAGGATATTATGTGATATATTGATTTGCTTAATTAACCCTTGTTTTATGATAGTATTTGAGAATGTCGACTGAGAATATTAACAATGGAAATGAGACCGTGGTGACGTCTCAGACTCACCAACGAGGAGAAACGTGCAACAGGTGGTAATGTTCTTCCTATGAACAACACCACGAAAGCGAGATGATGAAGCGAGGGATGTTTAGAAGCTTTTGCGATTCATGCAAAATAAGGCGAGGAGACTCGTGTTCAAAACATAGGAGGAAATGATAGCAATTCAAAGGGTTGTCACAACCAAGCAGATTCAAAGAGTTGGGACCACGAATTTAAGGGAAAGCCCGATCCGATCATGGCGGAAACATGTGTCAAGTAAATTACCAAGATATTCGATGTCTTGGGATGCACGGAGAACAGAAGGTTCCATTCGCCACCTTTATGTTAGTGGTGGAGGCAGATTCATGGTGGAGAGTCGTGAAGCGTACTCCATCCACCCTATTTCAAAGATATCTTGGGAGACGTTTTGAAACTATTTAATGACAAATACTTTCTTGAAAGTGTTCGTCTATATGAAGGAAGTGGAGTTTATTAGACTAGAAGCGAGAACAACATGGCGGTGTCTCAAAGATGCGAGGCGGAGTTTGCAGAGTTATCGTGTTTGCACCTCATTTGGTGGAGAATGAGGAACGTATATGACGCGGATGTTTCGAGAGGTTTGAAACCCAGATCGTCAAGATCTCATCTCTCATAAAATTTTCTTTATTCGGATGTTTTTAATAGGGCTTAATTGTTAGAAGCGAGATAACGAGTAGCGGTCAACCGAGGTACCACAATCGAGGATCTAACGGAGATAAGCGATCAACAAAACAACAATAACCGGTGGAGAAAAAAAAAGACGGACAAAAATGGTAACCACTCGGTGGTAATCATGGCCATGAAAATAAGAAACGAGTTAGGAGGAGATTTTAAAAAGGAGATTCAACAATGACCATGTGAAAGGCGGCGGTGCAAAGAAGAATCGGGTTCCGAGGGAGAGAGAACGACCACCGGTCATATGCTATAAATCTTGGGAAAGAGGGACATATCACCAAACCGCCCACAACAGCCTGTGTATGCTATAATTGTTGAAAGGAAGGACATATCGCTCGAGATCGCAGTGGCAGAAGCGAAACCTAGTTCAATGGGGACGGTGACTCAAAAAGATCGTCCCGTAAAAGTCAAAGTCAGCGGTTCTCGAAAGAAGCGTTTGTTGTGACTGGTCAAAATGCGAGGAACCCAAACGAGGTGATTGTGGCGACCCCAAATCCAGGTATTTGAAACCCGAACTCGGTTCTCCACGATACCATTTCTTTTTTGAATAATACTAAATAATAATACATTCGAACTTAATTTACATACATCAAAGTTTACTTTCCTGTGCACGTGACCTTCAAATACATTCCTTACAATACGACATAATAGATTCCATTGTCTTACTAACTATAACCATTAACTCATACTAAATCTCATTCGAATAGCTTTTCTTTTCCCTTGTTTCGTGCTCGAGCCTTGTGTCGATCGATGACGTCATTGAAAACATTTAGTTTAAGCAAGGATGAGCATTTGAGTGCCCAAAGAAGTAATAGCAATTATATATATAAGTTGAAAGAATATAAGTATTCTCTTTCCATAACACTTCTACAACGAATCGAAAGTTGTGAAGTAATCATCTTGATAAAAATTCACATAACAATTTCTCTTCAATTTCTTGAAATTAGGCTCCACCCATGAATAGGGTTTAAGAAACATACTATGAACATGGTTTTTATTTTCGAAAAGGTTTAATGAAATTCATCAGAAATAGTCATAACTTACTTAGCACGCGGAGGGTGATCACCAGATTGTACCTGTATTGATCAATACTACATAACTTGAACGAAATTCATCGCGCTCACTTTTGTCCATAAAGCGTTATAAAAATTTTCCCATTATCGGGATGTTCATACATGCACGGTTCCAAACCCAGAAGGTTTTAATCTTCTTTCAACAATAATATGTAATTCAACATATATATATGTATACGGGTAATTGAAAAAGTGTATCAACATGTGAATAAATGCTATGATTATCCAAGTGGGGACACTCAGTATAACCATTTAGAAATCAATGAGCAGAATATATATCTCGAGCTAACATGTTGATAATCAAAGCGCATATAATCATGCAGACGGGAATAGAAAAGAATTCTCAAACTTTACTCATGTCCATCAGATAAAGGAAATGTAAAGGTAAGATACTTTTTGATTCACCGATTACAAATCTCAACTTAGGTTTTATCTCTTTATCACAACCTATCAATAATCGGATCATTCGTTCGATTAGAACAATATATCATAACACATAGTAATCATTATCTATTACAACAAGACATAGTCTAATCACGTCATCACATAATCGCAGTTGATCATACTTTTAGTTCATATTCTATACTTGAAATATTTTTATACATTTTTCAAATATCTCATCCATGCTTTTACAGTAGCCTTTTCTTTGCTATTATATAAGTTCGATTAAGCGGTTGTTGTCAATGCATCGACGACTTTATCGGTAAATATTGAGTCTAAGACTCTTATCCTATACCTCAACGTCTGTAAATATCAAACATTTTACTTTTAATCATTTTCGAATTTTCCAGATAAATTGAAAAATTTAAAATAAATTAAATTTGTCACTCAAGGGCTTATAGTGATATAACTGTTACTATGGGTGCTCTTCATCAAATCACGGACTTCATAACCTGGCCTCTCAATAAACTAGTTTGGTAATTATAACTTTCAAACATCTAATCATAATTAAATGACTTAAACATTAAACAATTCCATTATCATTAATAATTAATTTATATTAAACTATTAATGAAACCATTACTAAAATATAAAAGTTATTTATAATAACTCAAACTATTTTTAAAACATTTATATTACCCTTAAATAATTTTTAAAACAATTAAAATTATTTTAAATAATCACCATTAATATATAAATATTAATGTACTATTCATCCAAATATTAAAAGTCATTAATTATAACTTAAAATATTTTTAAATCCTTAATATCCTCTTTAAATGATTTTTAAATAAATAAAACCATTTTTAAACTATTTATTTAATAATTATTATTAAATAAACTAAATATCATTAATATTATCTTAATATCATTAATATTAAATTATTAATGAAATTATCCTTTAAATATTAAAAGTTATATTTTATAACTTAAAATATTTTTAAATACCTTAATTTCATTTAAAATGATTTTTATAATATTAAAATCATTTTTAAACTAAATTATTTAATATAATCATTAAATAACTTTAATATCATTAATATATAATTAATTAATAAAATTCATCACAAAATATTAAAAGTCATGGGAAATAACTTAAAATATTTTCTTATACCATAATATAATTTTTCATGAATTAAAACTATTTTTAAATAATTTATTTAATATTATAATTAAATAAATAAATACCTTTTATATTTCAAAATATTAAATATTTATGAAATATACTCAAAATAATTAAAAACTATTTTTAGGACTTTAAAATAATTTTTCATAATTTATTTGGTATTTTTAATAATTAAAACTAATTTTTCTAATTTTTAAATCATTTTTGGAAAATCGTAAATTAAAATAATTAAAATCGTAAGCTAAAGGCCCTATAGTGGAGTATAGTGTCGTTATAGGTGTTCTTGAGCCTACCCAGATCTTCATAAAGCGAACCGAGGTGGCCTACTTTGACCGTAGTGAATAACTCTCTTATCTTAACGAATTTGGACAATCTATAAATTGGGTCTTGTAGAGGAAATACAAGACTACAAGATCCAACAATCATAACCTCTAAAAAAACATCGATGCGGGATAAATCACCATCAAAGTAGTTACCTAAAGTCGTTCTTCACGAAGAAGCAGTTCGAGGTGCCTATTTTGGACCTCTATAACTTGATGATCGTGTAACATTTATGTGATATATCAATTCCGATGTGTAGACAACATGTAGGACTACAACTCTTAACACTTAACATCATCATAACAACAAGAAATCAAGCATCTAAAGTATGGTCAAACCTTGTCGGAAAAATTAACACTTGAAAATGCAGGGTCGCTTAGAATTTTTTACGGTCATCGCCCAGTCAACCCACTTTGACCTTAAATAACTCTTAATCCGTAATATATATGGGACCTGATTCTTTTGGAGATTAAATACCACATAACAAGCTACACATATCAACCTTTAGAACACAAAACACATTATGGATGAGCGTAGATATAAGGCTCGACATTTGCCAAAAAAAATATTTTCGGACACTTAGAATATTTTCGGGTTCAAAAAAGCAATGGTCAACGCTTAAATCAACCCACTTCGACCGCTTATAAATCCCGATCTACAATAGATATGAACTTGATTCCTTTTGGAGGTTAAAGACTACATAACAAGATACACCTAACAACTTTTAAACAACACAAACAAAGAAATAATCATAGAGATATAAGTCTTGACATTTGCCCAAAAAATCACGAATTCGGTTTTTCCAACTTGCTCAAATCTTCAAATTGCGTGCACTTTGATGTTATGGGTCCGTGTTTTTACAACCCGAACATTAATAGACTCCTTATTACACAACTTTAAACAATCAATTGCATCAATTAACATCGAATCGAAGGATTTCTAATTTTGGGATTTCATACCTTTTCTTACTTGATTTTGATTTCGACTTCTTGATGCTTCTGATTTGTTATTTGTGATGGCTGGGCTTTAATTAGGAGCTTATGGGCAAGATAATTTCGTTGGTAAGAGCTTGGGAGAGTAAAGCTAGGTGTTTGTGCATAATTTTAGTGTGCAAAATAATGTTAACTTTCCAATCTATTTATAAGCCAAATTAATTGCCTTGGATGCTAAATTGGTTGGTATAATTGAGGTGTAATGGTATAGTAGCATGAGGGAATTCTAGAAGGTGGTGGTTGGCTAGCTTTTGCAAAGATTCTAGCAACAATGCTACTAATAATACACTAAAATGGACAAAAAGGGTATTTTGGTAATTTCCCATATAATTTCATGGGCATTCTTGTACATGGCAATTAAATGTAATATTTAATCACTAGATGGTAATTCTTATCATTTACCAATTACTTTCTATCCTTTGGTAAATTAAAACATTTATACAATAACATCGTAATTAAACCCGGTAATTTAAATTAGGATTTTCTATAGAAAAAATTAGGGTTCTATAATTAGGGTTTGTTAACTCCATCAATTAGGGTTTCTAATTGACCATTAGGGTTCTCTAATTATCTGTGTATGTTCTAACACAAGTCATTACAATCTCTAACTTCAATGGAATTAGGGTTGTAATAATTAGGGTTTGTCTAATTATCGATAAACAAATGATAATTAGGGTTTTCTAATTAATTACCGACATCTTATATACACCGTAACCTTCATATACACAAGAAACTTCATATACACGAATACTACTCGGTCATTTCTCATAACTAAGTTTAATAATTAGGGTTTCACAAAGACGGTAATATCTTTATGACCTAATCAATCGTCATTCTTTCAATATTATCCGTCAATCAAGACATACACAAATTACATAATTATTGTACTGTAAAATCATTATAACAATAATATAATATTATTATTCTCATCTCTTGATCACAATCCCAATTCAGGGTTTGGATCTCATATCTGACTTCTCTTTCGCATATCAAGTTAAAATACTTGATTTAAATATTACGAACAATTCATATAATAAAATATATATTATATAAATTCTAATTATCACTTCATATATTATTCCCAATCATGCTATCATGGAAAATAATTAATAAAAACATTTCTGCTTACAGAAATTAATTACCATAAAATATAATTTGTAGTAATTAATAATTCCAAAATTATTTCTAATTTTTCAAGTAATAAATATATTCGCATTTATCGTTCACATTACTAGACACTTATTCTCGTCATTAAATAAAAAAAAATTATACGCAAATTTCTTATTTATTTTATTTAGGAAATCTCGGGTTATTACATTCACCCTCCCTTATAAGGATTCCGTCCCCGGAATCACCGCTTTAAAACTCATACACAGAAGAGTACATAACGCATATAATCCTTGCACATAGACCTCGATCAATACTTGATCGAACTGATCTTTAACTATTCTCCATAACGCTTGTCTATCTGATAAACAGAAATTTGATTTCTAAAAGAACTCAAATTCCTTCCTCAAAATTTCTTTATGAAATAATTTACCATCTATATAGCTATATTTTATACAGGAAAATCATATAAAATATTGAAGTTATTCAAATAGCACCTGGAGTTCTATTTCCAGCTGCCACCGTATCCTCAACTGCTACGATATCTTGAACGACCATAATGAAGACACTTACGGTTTATTTCGTTTGTCCGCCTATATTTGTCATCATTTCTCGTATTCACATTCCTCATCTCATTTCTTCTTCTTTCACCTTATACTCTTTCATCTTATACTCCATTGATTCATAAATAAAACATTCGCTATACATTCTTGAATTGGGACAATTGGAAGAGATACGTCTCTTCTGCCCACAAACTTTCTCTTTATCTCATTTCCCTTTATCGTATAGGTGATAAAAGTTATCTTTTGCCCTTTCTCGTTATCCTAACTATCATAAACGCTTCTAAAGTTATTTAATCATCTATACCCTAGCAATAAGATCGCTTTAAAGTCTTTAGCGTTCGACGTTCGATTATCGGTTGATCTTCCGCGGTGGTTTTCGTTTTCGTCTCGGTGACATAATCATAAATTATTCTTCATTTCTTACATTCTAAGCCTCATCGTATCGTCGACATATAACACAAAATTTTCTACTCAAATAATCATTTAATCAAAATATTGGATTTGAAACTTGGTTTACTATATTAACCAATATTAGGATAAATATCTCGCTACTTTTATAACAACTTACTTCATTAATCCAACTTGTGACACTCATGGTACTTCCAACCATAAAGACCTCACATTAATAGAACTTAACATACCATAGCAAATATTGCTTTAAACACCGCCTATCCTTTTGTGACTACGTAAAGTCGATTTAAAATCTTGACCAACACAAAGGTTGAAATATAGTTCATTACTTATCACACATAACCCATACTACTTATCTACCAAGCCCTTTTTTTTTTTTTTCTCGTACATTCATTCGCCGATGTCCTTCCATTCCACAATTAAAACATCCACCTTGTTTATAGTTGGGGCAACGAGGAGAGGTATGTCCCTCACGGTACCGTAAATATAACATATCTTCTTCCCTTTCTTCTTATCGTGTTTTCCTAAGTCGATCTTCTATCTTTCTTTTCCTTACCTACCGGAGTCGCAGACACGATGTGTTGCTTGAGGCTCCCATCCGTCAATTTGGATTTTGAGCTTATCTTGCTCTTCCATTGTTTCTTTTAATTCTTTTTGCGCTTGAATATTAAGCAACTTTTCTATCTCCCACAACCTTTCTAGTGAAGAAACCTTGTTCTCCGGATCTCTGACTTTCGTTGATGCTTGAGTAGCTTCAACTTTAGTGTCGAATCACTATCCGTCAAATCCACAATTTCGGATCCGATACTACGATTCCACTATAGCCACCTCGTCCGATTTGGGTTCTTGGTAAGCTTCTATTTCAAATTGTTGGCCTCGATATTAGCTCGGGGTATGGATCCGATCCTTCTTATTCCACATATCTTTTCACCGGACATCTACATACATAAGTTACCCCGATCAAAGATATAGTATACATACACAAAGAATCAAGAGTTCTATATACGTTGTCTCTTATTTTGTTTGACGATGAATTATTCAATTCTCATCAACGCTTATCTTTCTCTCGCCAAAGGCGCTCCATCCACTCGCGATCGAATCGCATAAAGGCGATGTCTAAAGCCTACCCAAGGTATATATCTTGGTGTCTTTGGCTTCTATCTCAACCTTCAACCGCCCCACCAGATCTCCTCCTGCTCCAATCTCTCTCGTAGCTCGCTTAACTCCATCTCAGGTGTTTCGGTGCAGTGGCGCCTCAGATCATTGTTCCAAAATCTGAGAAGTACGATTTTGTGCCTCCATTTTCAAATTTCTAACCTTTAAGTCATCTTTCCTAACTAACAAATCTCTTATCATCTCACCATCTGTGGTAATTCGCTATTTAGAGTCCATCGTCCTTGGGTCAAGGAATTACTTTTTTTTTTGACTTTCGTCATCCATCCTATGACCACAATAAACGAGACAACATTAGTACTGAAATAAAATATATTCATCGATAAAATGAAGGAATATTTTATTTAGTACCACTTGATGAATCTTCTCGACTCATCATCTATCATATCCTATAATTCTTCACCAGAGTACTTCGTCTCATGGTTCACTGAATATCTATCTTAACTTTCGTTCTTCATTCTACTAAGGTTATAACCTAGGTTTCGTGATTCCTAACGTTTATAACCCACGACTTTGATACCAACCTGTGGCGACCCCAAATCCAGTGTACTTGAAACCCGAACTCCGGTTCTCCACGATACCATTTCTTTAAATTTGAATAATACTAAATAATAATACATTCGAACTTAATTTACATACATCAAAGTTTACTTTCCTGTGCACGTGACCTTCAAATACATTCCTTATAATACCCGAATAATAGATTCCATTGTCTTATTAACTATAACCATTAACTCATACTAAATCTCATTCGAATAGCTTTTCTTTTCCTTGTTCAGGTACTCGAGCCTTGTGTCGATCGATACGTCATTGAAAACATTTAGTTTAAGCAAGGATGAGCATTTTGAGTGCCCAAATAAGATAATAGCAATTATATATATAAGTTGAAAGAATATAAGTATTCTCTTTCCATAACACTTCTACAACGAATCGAAAGTTGTGAAGTAATCTGTCTTGATAAAAATTCACATACAATTCTCTTTCAATTTCTTGAAATTAGGCTCCACCCATGAATAGGGTTTAAGAAACATACTATGAACATGGTTTTTCATTTTCGAAAAGGTTTAATGAAATTCATCCCAAGAAACCGTCATAACTTACCAAGCACGGAGGGTGATCACCAGATTGTACCTCAGATTGATCAATACTACATAACTTGAACGAAATTCATCGCTCACCCTTTGTCCGCCAAGTCGCATAAAAATTTTCCCATTATCGGGATGTTCATACATGCACGGTTCCAAACCGAAGGTTTTAATCTTCTTTCAACAATAATATGTAATTCAACATATATGTATACGGGTAATTGAAAAAGTGTATCAACATGTGAATAAATGCTATGATTATCCAAGTGGGGACACTTGTATAACCATTTAAAAATCAATTAATGTAATATATATCCGAGCTAACATGTTGATAATCAAAGCGTACATAATCATACAGAATAGAAAAGAATTCTGAAACTTCTTACTCATGTCCATTGCATAAAGGAAATGCAAAGGTAAGATACTTGCCTGATTCGCTGATTACAAATCTCAACTTAGGTTTTATCTCTTTATCACAACCTATCAATAATCAGATCATTCGTTCGATTAGAACAATATATCATAACACATAGTACTGTCTATTACAGTCAGCACATAGTCTAATCACGTCATCACATAATCGCAGTGATCATACTTTTAGTTCATATTCTATACTTGAAATATTTTTATACATTTTTCAAATATCTCATCCATGCTCTTACAGTAGCCTTTTCTTGCTATTATAGGGTCTGACAGTTGTCGGCGTACCGACAGCTTTATCGGGTAAATACTGAGTCTAAGACTCTTATCCTATACCTCAACATCTGTAAATATCAAACATTTTACTTTTAATCATTTTCGAATTTTCCAGAAATTGAAAAATTTAAAATAAATTAAATCTGTCACTCAAGGGCTTATAGTGATATAACTGTTACTATGGGTGCTCTTCATCAAATCCTGGACTTCATAACCTAGGTTTTCAATAAATTTAGTTTGGTAAATTTATAACTTTCAAACATCGGAATCATAATTAAATGACTTAAACATTAAACAATTCTATTATCATTAATAATTAATTTATATTAAACTATTAATGAAACCATTGCCAAAATATAAAAGTTATTTATAATAACTCAAACTATTTTTAAAACATTTATATTATACCCTTAAATGATTTTTAAAACAATTAAAATCATTTTAAATAATCACCATTAATATATAAATATTAATGTACTATTCATCCAAATATTAAAAGTCATTAATTATAACTTAAAATATTTTAAATCCTTAATATCCTCTTTAAATGATTTTTAAATAAATAAAACCATTTTTAAACTATTTATTTAATAATTATTATTAAATAAACTAAATATCATTAATATTATCTTAATATCATTAATATTAAATTATTAATGAAATTATCCTTTAAATATTAAAAGTTATATTTTATAACTTAAAATATTTTTAAATACCTTAATTTCATTTAAAATGATTTTATAATATTAAAATCATTTTTAAACTAAATTATTTAATATAATCATTAAATAACTTTAATATCATTAATATATAATTAATTAATGAAATTCATCACAAAATATTAAAATTCATGGGAAATAACTTAAAATATTTTCTTATACCATAATATAATTTTTCATGATTTTTCATGAATTAAAACTATTTTTAAATAATTTATTTAATATTATAATTAAATAAATAAATACCTTTTATATTTCAAAAATATTAAATATTTATGAAATATACTCAAAATAATTAAAAACTATTTTTAGGACTTTAAAATAATTTTTCATAATTTATTTGGTATTTTTAATAATTAAAACTAATTTTTCTAATTTTTAAATCATTTTTGAAAAATCAGAAATTAAAATAATTAAAGCTGTCGCTAAAGGCCCTATATAGTGTGTATGTTATATAGGTGTTCTTGAGCCTACGAGAGATCTTCATAATAAGCGAGTAACCGAAAGGTGGCCTACTTTGACCGTGAATAACTCTCTTATCTTAACGAATTTGGACAATCTATAAATTGGGTCTTGTAGAGGAAATACAAGACTACAAGATCCAACAATCATAACCTCTAAAAAAAACATCAGATCTGGGATAAATCAGCCATCAAAGTAGTTACCAAAGCTGTTCTTCACGAAGAACAGTTCGAGGTGCCTATTTTGGACCTCTATAACTTGATGATCGTGTAACGTTTATGTGATATATCAATTCCAGTGTGTAGACAACATGTAGGACTACAACTCTTAACACTTAACATCATCATAACAACAAGAAATCAAGCATCTAAAGTATGGTCAAACCTTGTCAGAAAAATTAACACTTGAAAAATTCAGAAATTTTGCTAGAATTTTTACGGTCAATGCCTTGGTCAACCCACTTTGACCTTAAATAACTCTTAATCCGTAATATATATGGACCTGATTCTTTTGGAGATTAAATACCACATAACAAGCTACACATATCAACCTTTAGAACACAAAACACATTACTGATGAGCGAGATATAAGGCACGACATTTGTCAAAAAATATTTTTTCGGACACTTAGAATATTTTCGGGTTTGAAAAACAATATGGTCAATCTTAGAATCAACCCACTTTGACCGCTTATAAATCCCGATCTACAATAGATATGAACTTGATTCCTTTTGGAGGTTAAAGACCACATAACAAGATACACCTAACAACTTTTAAACAACACAAACAGTAAATAATCACAGAGATATAAGTCTTGACATTTGCCCAAAAATCACAAAATTCGGTTTTTCTAACTTGCTCAAATCTTCAAATTCGTGCACTTTGATGTTATGGGTCTGTGTTTTTACAACCCAGAACATTAATAGACTCCTTATTACACAACTTTAAACAATCAATTGCATCAATTAACATCGAATCGAAGGATTTCTAATTTTTGGGATTTCATACCTTTTCTTACTTGATTTTTGATTTCGACTTTCGATGCTTCCGATTTGTTATTTGTGATGGTACGAAATTTGTGATTAGGAGCTTATGGGCAAGATAATTTCGTTGGTAAGAGCTTGAGAGAGTAAAACTAGGTGTTTGTGCATAATTTTAGTGTGCAAAATAATGTTAACTTTCCAATCTATTTATAAGCCAAATTAATTGCCTTGGATGCTAAATTGGTTGGTATAATTGAGGTGTAATGGTATAGTAGCATGAGGGAATTCTAGAAGGTGGTGGTTGGCTAGCTTTTTCAAAGATTCTAGCAACAATGCTACTAATAATACACTAAAATGGACAAAAAGGGTATTTTGGTAATTTCCCATATAATTTCATGGGCATTCTTGTACATGGCAATTAAATGTAATATTTAATCACTAGATGGTAATTCTTATCATTTACCAATTACTTTCTATCCTTTGGTAAATTAAAACATTTATACAATAACATCGTAATTAAACCCGGTAATTTAAATTAGGATTTTCTATAGAAAAAATTAGGGTTCTATAATTAGGGTTTGTTAACGCCATCAATTAGGGTTTCTAATTGACCATTAGGGTTCTCTAATTATCTGTGTATGTTCTAACACAGTCATTACAATCTCTAACTTCAACCGATTAGGGTTGTAATAATTAGGGTTTGTCCTAATTATCGATAAACAATGATAATTAGGGTTTTCTTCTAATTACAGGCATCTTATACAATCGTAACCTTCATATACGATAAACTTCATATACACACGATCCTACTCGGTCATTTCTCATAACTAAGTTTAATAATTAGGGTTTCACAAAGACGGTAATATCTTTATGACCTAATTCAATCGTCATTCTTTCAATATTATCTGTCACATTCAGCACATACACAGTACATAATTATTGTACTGTAAAATCATTATAACAATAATATAATATTATTATTCTTATCTCTTGATCACAATCCCAATTCAGGGTTTGGATCTCATATCTGACTTCTCTTTCGCATATCAAGTTAAAATACTTGATTTAAATATTCTGAACAATTCATATAATAAAATATATATTATATAAATTCTAATTATCACTTCATATATTATTCCCAATCATCCTATCATGGAAAATAATTAATAAAAACATTTCTGCTTATAGAAATTAATTACCATAAAAATATAATTTGTAGTAATTAATAATTCCAAAATTATTTCTAATTTTTCAAGTAATAAATATATTCGCATTTATCGTTCACATTACTAGACACTTATTCTCGTCATTAAATTAAAAAAAAATTATACGCAAATTTCTTATTTATTTTATTTAGGAAATCTCGGGTTATTACAGTGATCACGGGTAAGCTATTTATAAATTCTTGTGAAGTTATACTTTACTAGATACCGGTGCTACCCATTCATTTATCTCTCCTACTTGTGCTCAACGTTTAAATTTGACTCAGGAAAAATTAGACTTTGATTTATCTCTGTGGAAACTCCGTTAGAGAAACTTTCATCACATCCATCGTTTATAAATCTTGTACAATCCAAGTTGGCACCTTTATCTTACCCGTTGACCTTATCTCTTTAAAGATACTTGCTTTTGATGTGATTTTAGGGATTGATTGGTTAACTACTCATCATGCCAAAATTGATTATTTTCGTAAGGTTGTTAGTTTTCATATTCCTAATCAACCTTTGTTGTTCAATTCGTGCAACTAAACCATTAAAATCAATCAATCATCATATCTAATCATAAAGCGATTCGTTTATTGAAAAGCGGATGTCAAGCTTTCTTAGCCCATGTTATGGATTTGAATAAAGACACGTCAAAATTGAATAATATTCCTATTGTTATTAACTTTCCTGACGTATTTCCTGAAGAACTTCCCGGTATACCCCAAGAACGTGAAGTTGAATTCTTTATTGACCTTGAACCTGGTACAAAGCCCATTTCTAAAACCCTATATCGAATGGCTCCTATTGAACTTCGGGAGTTAAAGGTCCAACTACGAGGAATTGTTGGACATCGGTTTCATTCGATCTAAGACATCTCTCTTGGGGTACTCCTGTTTTATTCAGAAAAGAAGAAAAGGCGGGGAGTATGCTGACTTCAGACGACTATCGAGAATTGAACCATGTCACCATCAAGAATAAGTATCCTCTACCTCGTATTGATGACTTGTTTGACCAAATTGCTGAGGAGCACAATTATTTTCAAAAATCGATCTTCGATTCGGATATCATCATTTGAAAATTAGGCGAGGATATTCCAAAGATTGCCTTCGTAAATCGAGTATTCAAAGAATATTTGGATAAATTCGTTGTTGTTGTCTTTATTGATGACATCCTCATATATTCCAAAAGCCGTGAAGATCATGAGCACCATTTGAAGCTAGTACTCCAAAGGCTTCGTGAAAACAAGCTATATGCTAAGTTGAAGAAATGCGAGTTCGGCGAGGAAGTAGCATTCCTTGGGCACGTGGTGTCAAAACATGGAGTATCTGTTGACCCCGGCGAAGATTGAAGCAATACAAAGTTAGGGAGCAACCAAGTCGGTGGATCAAGACGTAGTTTTTTGGGTTTAGCTGGTTATTATCGGAGATTGTGGACGGATTTTCTCGAATCGCTACTCCGTTAACTCATCTGACTCAAAAGGATACAAAATTCATATGGAGCGAGGAATGCGAGATGAGTTTCCAAGAGCTTAAGAGAGACTCATTTTAAGCACTGCTCTAACAATACCATATGGTACGGATGGATTTGTTTATCTCTGATGATGCTTGAGCAAAGGGTTATGATGTGTTCTCATGCAACATGGGAAAGTCATAGCCTATGCCTCATGACAACTTAAAGAATATGAGAGGAATTATCCTACTCATGATCTAGAGTTAGCAAAGCAATGATCGTTTTGGCTTAAAGATCTAGAGGCCTTATCTATATGGGGAGAAAGTGGAGATATATTCGGACCATAAAAGCCTTAAATATTTCTTCACTTAAAAAGAACTCAACACGCGGCAATGACGTTGGTCGGAGCTATTGAAAGACTACGACCACACTATTCAATACCATCCTCGAAAAGCGAACGTGGTAGTGACGCGTTACGTAGAAGATCATATGCGAGAACGAGTGCGATGATGTCAAGTATATACGATAGAGCCAACTTTAATATAAAAGTTAAGGTTGCTTCAAGCCACCGGAATCTTGAAATGATGCATATGAAGAAGAAAGTACAAGAAGGTGCTATTATTAGGGCGAGAATTGATGAAGAAGGAATACTTGAGTCCACTCCAGACTTTGTGTTCTAACGATTACGATTTGAAGTACAAGATCATGATAGAGGCACACAATACACCATTTGCAATCCATCTCGAAGTACTAAAATGTATCGTGATCTTGACATACATTTTGGTGGAACAATATGAAGAGAGAGATTGCAAAGTTTATCTCAACATGTTTAACTTGTCAACGTGTAAAGGCGAAACATCAAGTGCCTAAGGGACCATGCAACCACTTGAGATTACGAAATGGAAGTGGGAACACATTACCATGGATTTAGATTCTGGGTCTTCCTCGGTTTCTAAAGGCATAAATGCTATTTGGGTTATTGTTGATAGATTAACCAAGTCGCACATTTCTTGCCGTCACGGAGACTTATTCTCTTGAACGTCTTGCTAGTATGTATGTAAATGAGATTGTGAGGTTGCATGGCATGCCAGTATCTATAGTTTTGGATCGTGACCCAAGATTCACTTCAAGATTTTGGGTTAGCTTGCAAAAAGCTATGGGTACGGATTTACGATTCAGTTCGGCATACCATCCTCAAAGCGGATGAGGGACAATCGAGAGGACTATTCAAACTCTTGAAGATTTATTAAGACTCTGTGTCCTAGACTTCAAGGCGGTTGGGATAAGTATTTATCATTGGTGGAATTCTCCTACAACAATGATTATCGAGCAAGTATAGGTGTGGCTCCATATGAAGCATTATATGGACGAAAGTGTCGCTCTCCAATATGTTGGGATGAGGTTGGTGAAGCAACATTGTTGGGACCCGAAGTTAAGACGTATGATCGCCGAAAAGATCCAAATGATTCGACAACGATACAAATGGCACAAGATCGACAAAAGAGTTATGCGGATCTTCATCGAAAGGACGTGGAATTTAGTATATGGGGATCATGTATTGTTGAAGTTGCTCCATGGAAGGAGTTACAAGATTTGGGAAGAAAGGAAAGCTCAATCCATGATTTATTGGTCCATTTCAAATTCTTGACCAAGTAGGAAATGTAGCCTATAGACTCGCGTTACCTCCAAGTATGTCTCGTGTTCATAATGTGTTTCACATATCTGTACTTCGTAAATATGTGAAAGACCCGAACCACGTTATTGAGTTAGAACCGGACGAGATAGCCGAAGACTTAACGTATGAGGAGGTACCTGTCAAGATCTTGGATAGGAAGGAGCATGTCCTACGCACGAAGGTCATACCACAAGTTAAAGTCTTGTGGAGGAACCATGCTATAGAAGAAATGACACAGGGAATTGAAAACGGAAATGAAAGCGAGGTATCCTCACCTTTTCGAAACACCAGGTACGTATGTCAATTTCGAGGACGAAATTTCATAAGGAGGGGAGGTTGTAAGACCCCAAATAATTAATAAATGAAATTTAATTTCCTCTAATTATTATTTTGAAATAGTAAGGGTTGATGTGATTAATGTGGATAGTTATGGGTAAAATACACAAATATTTCAAAATAAGCAAGTGGTTATAAAATATTCATTGTTGTTTGGGAATATTCGTTTGGTCGTGGAATATTTAAATCGCTCGGGAATATTAAATGACGATGCTAAAATGACAATGTGGGCCCCATAACGGAAAGCGATTGGAGGAAGAAAACGACAAATATAAGTTGTTTAAAAATAACTGGCGTAGTTATTGTTACCGCTTTAATTGTTGGAATACCTATTGGTTAAAACACGATGAATCTGGCGTTGTTGCGACAAGAAGACGGTATTGCACCAATTATTGACTTTTACGTAAGAAGGCCTTTACTCAATAATGGTTACTGAATTAATTCGCTCAAAGATTTTATTGGTTCAATAATTGTTGCGTTGATATTTTATATTGTTGTTGTTTCAATAATTGTCATTACAAGATTTTTTATTATCGAAGCAATAATTCATATTATCTGAATAATATTATTAGATAACATTATTGGCAATGTCTAGAAAGTTACATCTAAGGAGAGTTTTGGTCACCTAATCAAGGCGCCAAGAAGAGAGAAATTCTTATTGGAAAGTCCCTCTTTCTTGAACTCGTCATGCGGTTGTCGATAATTGTGATTCGTAATATTATTTATGAATAATTAATTATTGATTCATATGATGAGGAAAATATTGATTTTATGTGGATATAGATGGAGAAAATTTTAATGTGACAATTGTTGAAAATTGAAATTTTATCTTTTACGGTAAAATAATTCATTTAAATATATATATTATTATATTTTAATAATATAATAATGGTGATATTTTTACAACGAATGTGGAATATATGAGTATACGAGGAGGAATAGTATTTTTGTTGCAATAAATGTTTAAAACATGTTAAACATGTCAAATGGACCCCATTTATCGATTTGAAATTTGATTATAGCCTCTAAAATTGTCCGTTTGTGGATTTCGGTCAATTTCGCTTGGAATTTGGAAAAACTTTCTTCGCAAAGTTGTAGAGAATTGAATTTCCTATAAAAACTCGAGAGATTTGAATTTTTCCGATAAAAGGGCTATTTATTGTGAATTATTGAAGTTCAAGCTTCAAATAATTGATTTTGGAAGTTTAAATTATTTTAAATAATAAAAATGTTTTTAACAAGGTAGGTGTGCCCACTAGCATGGAAAAAAATTTGAGATCAAATTGTCCAAGGTGTGCGTGAAGATTATATATATATATATATATATATATATATATATATATATATATATATATATTAATATTTTAATAAATTTTTCGCTTTGGTGTTCTAAGCATTTTCCTATAAATAGGTTGCTTAGGTTAGAATTGAAAATCACACCAAAAACTCAAGTTTTCTCTCTATATTATTGAGCATATTCTTGTGAGTATTTTAAGTATACTTTGAGTATTCTTTATACTGGTGAAAGTTCAAGTTATAGCTTTATATCCAAGATTTCAGGTTAAGCATTTGTCTTTCGAGAGTAAGGGATATTATTTTTTTTCATAATGATATTATTTCTTCAATATCATTATGCTAAAATATTGATCTGAAGTTTTTATCAAATTTGAAACTTTTGGTGTCGGAGTTACTATTCACGATACAAGACTATTCACGATATAAAGATTATTCACTTAATACTAAGACTATTCATCGAAAAATAAAAATTTTTCTTTTTCGTCAAAATATCTATTGTGAATACTAGCTTTGATTGTATCCATGTTTTGATCATTCTTGAATTTTACACCACTATGATTATTTTTGGACGTGGATAAAACAAAGTACGAATCCTTAATCCTTAATCCTTGTCATTTTGTTTCTTTGGATTCGTTTCTTTAAAAAAAAATATATATTTTTCATCATCCTCGTCTTAAATGATGATATTATGGAATATCTTTGGCACCAGTAGGCAAAGATGAATGATTTCGATGAATATCTTTGGCCCGTAGTGCAAAGATGAATGATTTCGATGAATATCTTTGGCCCGTAGTGCAAAAGATGAACATGTGTTTAGATGAACATGACCAACGGGTAAATGTCCCTTGGCTATATAGTGCAAGGATGAATATATGATTCCAGATATATATTGATTGATGTTACTGAGGATAAAAATATTGATGATGGAATTTTGTTAAATTCATAGATATTAGTAGATTTCATCCTCTACGTAACTCTTCTATGAATTAATATTTTTTTCATTCATGAGTATTGATTTAAAACTTGTTGTCTATTGTATTCTATTAGATTTTTTTCCTGTTGAAGACTAACGATAATTTGTTTCGTATTATCTTAGTCATAATATTCTTTATTGGGCTAGTTGAGCTCACCCTTTTTTTTTTGTTCCATTTTTCTTCTCGGGAGGCGAGAATGTAATGAGTACGCAGTCGGGTATGGAATGATGGTTTTAGAGAGTTGTTTAGTAGTCCTCACCATTTTTATAAAATAATGTATCAATAATTATAATGAGGATTTATTTGTATGTGGATATTGTTTAGATGGCAATATCTCGTATTTAAACTCAGCTTTTTCTTGTTGTAATAATAAAGTTGTAGTTGTTTACATGCACTGTATTGACAACTCATAATGGGTGATGTATACCTATTTTGGGGGTGTCACAGTTGGTATCAGAGCTTAGGGATATGATCTCTGGCGGAGATCGGGGAATAGAACTAGGAGGGGAGAGACGAGTAAATCCTTCGCTAGTGTGTCCTACCTAAGCTTATTTGTTAGTTGGTCAGTATATAAGGGTATTGTACAGTATTTTTGAATTATTGATTCTTACGTATGAAGGCACTACTCAATAATTGTTACAGTAATTACTGTTCAATATTTTATTTTATTGATTCAATAATTGCTGCGTTGATAGTTTATATTATTGTTGTTTTAATAATTGTCAGTGCACAGTATTTTTCATTATCAGATCAATAATTTATATTATTTGAATAATATTATTAGATAGCATTATTGGCAATGTCTAGAAAGTTCTGTCAAGGAGAGGTTTGGTCACCTAATTACGTGCCAGTAAGGAGAAATCCTTATCGGAAAGCCTCCTCTTTCCTGGGAACCACCTGGTTGTCATAATTGTGATTTTATAATATTATTTGTGAATAATTAATTATTAATTTATATGATAAGGAAATATTAATTTGATGCGGATATAAATGATGGATTTATTTATGTGGTTATAAATGAAAGAAATAATGTTGAGGTATTTTATCAGTATTTTATCGGATTGGAGGTATTAAAAGATCAAATTGGTGTTCTTAAAGCTCTATTGCGTGAGTTATAATTTTTAATCTGACCGTTGGATCGTTGTGATTTTTGGATATGTTATACATATATAAGTTGACTATATATCCACAAATTTTGAACCGTTGAAAATTAACACGTGATTTGTTATGAATTTTACAAGGTGTTGAAACGGTGTTGAAAATCATCCGTTTGTAGATTTCGGATATTTTCTGTCTGGAATTTGGAAAAACTTAAAGCTACAACGTTGTAGAGAATTCAATTTCATGTGGAATGGACATAAAATTCGTATTTTTTTGATAAACGAGTTATTTTCTATGAATTATTGAAGTTTCAGAAAATAAAATGATTTTTATTAAAATTGGGTGGGACCCACTTTTTGGTTGGTGTTGAATGCACATGGGTCGCTATATTTTTTTCGTAAATGAAATTTGGTTTTTTTGTGGCATGCGTAGAAGGTTGATAAATAAATAATATATTTTATTAATTTAGTCTCCTTTCATGTTTTAAAGATTTTCCTATAAATAGGTGCTTATGTTAGAATTAAAAATCACACCAGAAACAAGTTTTCTTTCTCTCTATGTTGTCGAGAGTATTTTTGTGAGTATTTAGATACTTTGAGAGTTGCTATTTAGTGCAAGGTTCCTTCGGCTTTTCATCCGATATTCCAGTCAGAAGTACTGCTCTTTTGAGGTAATGGATTTTTAAGGGTTATTATGTTTTTTCGAACCTTCAAAAATTCTGGAAAATTTAAAATGATAATTTGATGAGTTTATTGATTGTGTCCAAAAATGGCGATTTTTGGATGTGTAGATTAGGAGTTATGGATTTTATGAGAAAAAACTATTTTAAAAGTAAACCCTTATAACTCCTTGTGGTTAACTCCAAAATTGATAAAATTTTTATTGGGAGTACATCTATATAATATCAAGATATTTCAGTAAATTTGGAATTTATTGATGAAAGTACAATTTATGATAAATGTCTAAATATTCGGCAGTTTTGGCTATATAAAAAATAGTAAATGAATTTTAAAAATTCTGAAAAAAATAGATGTTCAATATGAGACTATATTATGCTAAATCCCAGAAAAGAAATATTTTTGGGACTGATTTGGTATTTTTCATGAAAATAAACTAGTTATGATTAAATAAATTAAATATGTTATGTGAAGTAACAAAATTGGAAAATAGGATTTTATGGCTTAGGAATCCTATATAAGGTATATGCAGGTTTTTGATGAGGGTTTTGGTTATTGGTGATGAAATTTTATGAGTTTAGCATTTTAGGATGATTAAATGCATTAATTAGTAAAATGTAAACAATTAAAATAAATTGTTTATAAGTTTAAGAAATGATTAAGATATTATGGTAATATTAATAATATTAGATTATGAGATTTTAAAGTGATTTATAACATTTGGATTAAGGTGCTATAAATATTGATATGAATTTTATTGTGAAACTTTATATTTTGTGTCGGGGTTACTATTCACGTATAGGGTACTATTCATGACAAAAATTGATTTCTTTCTCTGACCAAATTATCGTTGATTTATGAATCTTACTCTTAAGATTAAATCCATGTTTGGATCATATTATTTTTATTATCATATATAACATTTTTATGATCCTGGTGAAGAAATTCCTCTTTGACTTAAGTGTAAAGATGGGTAGATTATTGGTATGATCGTGACTATGGGTTCTCTTTGGCCAGTAGTGCAAAGTTAAATTATTGACTGGTATGATCATGATCATTGAATTTGTAATTGAATATTTATAGCTTAAGTGCAAAGGTGAATTGATCAACATGATTATAATTATGGTTTATATAAATTCTAAAATGATTGTATGTTTCTTTGAGATATGAATATCTTTGGACTGTAGTACAAAGATCAATTATTGATGAATATCTTTTGTCCGTAGTGCAAAGATGACCTGTTATTGAATATCTTTGGCCCAGTGTAAAGATGAACTTGTTGTTGAATATCTTTGCACGTAGTGCAAAAGATGACTGTTATTGAATATCTTTGGCCAAGAAAGCGAAAGATGAAAGGTTGATGAGTATCTTTGGACCGTAGTGTAAAGATAAATTTATTAGTATGATTATGAACAGAACCGTGATTTGGTATAACCTCGATCTTTGATGTTTTTGAGGTAAAAGCGCAGTGATGAAAATTATCTTCGCCCTGGATGAGAAAAGGAATTTGAAACCACAAATATGATTATGAGTTATTCATATGATTGTGGATGAGAGCTGTTGATTGATGTTACTGAGGATAAAACATTGTTGGTGGACTTTTAACATAGATAAGATAATAGTACATTATGGTCTATTTGACTCTTCTAATGGATTTCTCGTTCCGCTGTAACTATGGTTAAAAAGTTTTATCATCTACCATATGTTCTAAATCTCTGATTTATTACTGATGAAGGCTATTGATAATTTAATTATCTTTAGTCATGATATTCTTTATCGAAGTTATTTCAGGTTCACCCTTTTGCTTCACAATTCCTTTCAGGTAATAAGAGTGTAGCTGGGTCGAGCGGGGATAATAGGGGAATATAACGGTGGTCTATAGTTGTTGAGGTTCTTCCTAAATAGTATGGAAATAATTGTATTGAGGACCTAAGATGTGTGTGTCGTATATTATACGTCACTTAATAATTGATTTTGGTGAACAACAATAGGGTGAGGCGAACCCAACGTTGGAAGGGTGTTTTGCCACTATCATACAAGATGTCTAATGACATACAAACTCGTGTTATCATACGACAGGGTTGTACGCATCCTCTTGCTGAGTATATCTACGAGCACTACCTATATGATCTTGGAGTTGGGTTGAAACATAATGTTCAATCGCAGACGGTGGAAATAATTATATGTCAAGAGAAGACTCACCATTCGAAGGAACATGATAGTAATCTTCTCATTTTTCTTTGGGGTCTATTGGATCAACCAAGGATAATTCTCTGGACATATGATATCTATCATAACTTAGATTCATGGCCTCCTATGTACGAAGGTTTCCTTGAGCACTTCCCAAAGATCTTAATTTCTATAACAGTTCTAGACTGTACCTTTATGTAAGGTATCACTGTGAGGTGCGGTCCATAGTTGGGACATGAGTTACAGTTGGTATTAAAACTCACAGTATATGTGTTGTTGTATTTTGCATGACAATTGTAGTAATAAAGTTGTAATTGCTTTCTGTACCATGTATTTGGCGACTCAAAATAGGTTGGATGGATTGGACCTATTTTGGGGGCGTCACAAAGTAACTATGATAAGATAAGATTTAAGGATATTATAGACAATTAATATTATATTTAATGTTTTTCAATTATTATTTTAATTCTTATATAACACTCTAAAACGTTCTATATTAAAGGACGGAGGAAGTATTACTTTACATTAAATTCATGGAGTACAAGTGTCAAACAATTTTTTTTGAAATCAAGATGCATAAATTGATTGAAGTACACATGATTATGAGCTTAGAAACCTGTGCCACATACTTATTAATAATGAATGTTAAATAGTTTCCAGTATAGAATTGTTCCTGAATATTATGTCTCTTATTTATGTTGATGACAACGGCTTGGATACATTTTTTAATTTTTAGAATTAATTTTTAGTTAGTACTCCCTCCGTCTCTAATTATTTGACGTTTTAAAGTTTTTAATTTGTTCTTAATTATTTGACGTTTGTTCAAATCTAGGAGAATTAATGACAATTTTTCTAAAATTACCCCTCATTATTTTGCCTATTTTTTTGATACTTTAAACTTTCTCTCTCCTTATTCCAACAAAACTCTCCTTATCCCAATAAAAGATTTAAGGGTATTATAGACAATTGAGTACTATATTTAATATTTTTCAATCATTATCTTAATTCTTGTGTCCACCACTAAAACATCAAATAATTAGGGACGGAGGTAGTATCTCAGTATGATCTCCGATTGTATATATACTTAGACTAAGTCATTGTCGTAGTCTATTTTGTGTACTTAGAGACCATAAAAAGTGGTTATCGAATTTTTTTTAAAACAAAATAAATGTGCTCAAGGTGTTAACACTAGTGAGAAGACGCATCAAAAAACAATATAGAAGCCTGACCCCCTTTAGTCCAGAGATGAAATATCCCTTCGAAACAGTTCGCGGCGATACTAGACAAGACGGTATAGATGGTGGTTACTTTACTGTTAGAGGCTTTTAAGTCAATACTGAGCGTCAGTCCCCAACTATTCACATATGTTATTCATTTTAAGTTGTATATTCTGTGTATTATTTAATTATCATTTAGCCGTCTATTTAATTTTTAATTATGAACTAATAAGTTATATTTTTAATTGTATAAACATAGTGACAATTGTAATGCCTCGAATCCGAGTCTATCTTCAAAATCAAAATTTGGTGCATTCATCCAAAACATCTTATTAGATCTCATAAGAATAAACATATATAATATTCTTATAAAACAATTGCGGAACATACATTCTACTTTCAAGATTCAAAAACATTACCTAGTACATCACTTAATAATTTTTTACAATAATAAAATATTACTAATTATTACAATTAATATACGCAAATCTTTTATAAGGATATATATATCACATATAATAAATCTTTCAGGTATATATATGTTGAGAATGTGATTTTTTTCACATATATATACCTGAAAGATTCATTATGTGACTCCCCCAAAATAGGTATACATCACCCATCTTGAGTCGCCAAATACATGGTACAAAATTCAAATACAACTTAATTATAACAGTCGTGTAAAATACGACAAAACATATGCTGTGAGTTTTAATACAAATATTGTCATCTAGACAATATCCACACTCAATTGAGTTCTCATTACATTTATTATCACAAGATTTAATGTAATAAATGAGGACTACTAATGCTATTATACGGACCATCACTCGCTATTTACGACATTAGTCCCTCGCTACGTTCTCATTTCGAGGAGAACAATGAAAGTAAAAGGGTGAGCTCAACTAGCCCAAAAAAAATATTATGACTAAGATAATACGTAATAAATTATCGTTAGCCTTTCAAACGTTGTTAAACCGATACAATATAACAAACATCAAGTTTAATCAATAATGAACAAGAATCCATTAAAAGAGTCAGTAGAGAATAAAATCTACTATCTTTTATGATTTAAAAGGTTTTTCATCACTTTTATCATTGGGACTCGATTTTAATAAATAATCCACATCATCCCTGCACTACGGCCAAAGATATTCATTAGTATCACAACCACAAATTATCCATGCACTACGGGCCAAAGATATTCGTGTATTCATTAATGGCCATGATCATGCCAACAACTGTCCATCAATGCACTACGGGCCAATGAGGACTTTTACCACATCATTTGTAACATTACGGTCATGATTATACCGAATAATCACTGGTCATAATCATACCAACTCCATCTATGCACAACAGGCCACATATGACTTTCATCATAATATAAGCATGAGGATGATGACAATGATATAAGACTCCAATAAAACAAGTTCAAGAATTAATTTATCCAAAATTCAATAACGTCCAAATTATCAACATGATCATCGCTTTCAGAGAGTAAAATTCAAGAATGCTCAGAAGAATATTTCCATGAAAAGATACTGGATGAAGCACAAATATCAAGGATATTCCACTAATTTCATGGAGTGTAGAAGTCAAAACTTTAACCAACTGAGTATAAATAAGAATGGAATAACAAAAGAAATCATCGTATACGCGATAGAATCGCATGCAGAAAGTTATTCCAATGTAATAATAAATAACGGAACCGGATCATGCCAGAACGCATTGTATGTGATATTCCAATGTAATAATAAATAACGAAACCAGTCAAAGTGAAATTTTAACGCAAGCGAGGATGTTCCAACAGAATAACAAATAACGGAACCAGGTCATGCATAAACGCACAAACAGGATGTTCCAACAGAATAATAAAGAATGGAATAACAGAAGATTTTCACCATGTATGCGGTACTTCGCATATACAGATTATTCCAACATAATGATAAAAAATGGAATAACATAAGAATTTGACCAAGTATAGGGTAGACAACGTATACAGGTTATTCTAACAGAATAAAAAAAATAGAATAACAGAAGTTCTCTTCATGAATACGAAAGAAATAATACCCCTTACGAGTACAACAAATAATATCCCTTACCTTAGAACAAACTGGATATAGGAGTAGTGAAGTAGCAGAATACTTTTCTTCTTTCTCTCTATAGTTTCTCTCTCTAGAGTTTCAGTGAATTCGTAAGAAATAATGATGGAATGAGCTTCTATTTATAGGATAATAGACTGAATAGTAACTAATTACTGAACGGTCCAGAATGATTTACTTTTAAACGGACGGTCCAGATGGGTTTACTATAAAATATTTTAATAAAATAAAATCTTTTAAATAAAATATAATATATTCTATTTATAATCTAATAAAACGAATAACTTTATAAAAGTATTATGTTTTATATAAAAAGATTTTACTATGCAAATACTATACAGATACTATGCATAATAAAAAATAATATATTCTATTTATAGTCTAATAAAACGAATAACTTTATAAAAGTATTTTGTTTTATATAAAAATGCTTTACTGTTTTATTACAATAATAATACTAATAAAATAAAACTTCATTATTATTATTATTATAATTCACACTATTAATCGACCAGGTCGTTCCCAGGAAAGAGGGGCTTTCCAATAAGGATTTCTCCCTATTGGCGCGCAATTAGGTGACTAAACCTCTCCTTGGAAGAACTTCTAGACATCGTTAATATTGCAAATAATAATATTAATAACTTCGTCGTCTCAATTATTGATTTAATAATATATAAAATATCGACAATAATTGAATCAATTAACGTGAGATACTATGCAACAATTCCATCAAGCAATAATTGAACAAAATCCGAGTGACTTCTCACGTAAAGATCAATAATCAATACCGTGTGCTACTATGCAACCACGCGTATTCCTCGCATTACTTTTAACACCGTGTGTTTCAACAGCTAACGATAAAACTTTCGCCATTATTTTCATAAAATATTTTGTCATTTTCTCAATCCGATAATAATTCCGTTGTGGGGTCCACCAATGATTGTGCTTGCCGCATTTCGAATATTCCTGTTAAAACGAATATTCCCAAATTAATCGAATATTATATAACAACTCATGACTTTGCAAAAATTTATAACTATTACCCACAAATTATAACATTATATCAAATTCATTTCAAAATATTCAAAATGATAATTATAGAAAATTCATCTTTATTCATAAAAGTTGGGGTCTTACAATCACCCCTTCTTATGAAATTTCGCCCTCGAAATTAGTGCGTACTGACGGTATGTCAAGAGGTAAGGATACCTTGATTTCATTTGATTCTAACTCCCGTGTCATTTCCTCAACATCGTGGTTCCTCCATAAAACTTTGACTTGAGGTATAACTTTGGAGCGTAGAATATGTTCCTTCTTATCCAAGATTTGAACAGAACCTCTTCACACGTTAAATCTTCCGCTATTTCGTCCGGTTCTAACTCAATAATGTGGTTCGGGTCTTTCACATAATTACGTAACATGGATATATGAAAAACGTTATGAATACGAGACATACTTGGAGGTAAAGCGAGTCTATAAAGCTACATCCCTACTCGATCGAGGATTAAAATGGGCCAATGAATCGAGGATTGAGCTTTTCTCTCTTTCCAAATCTCGTAACTCCTTTCCATGGAGCAACACGTAACAACACATGATTTCCAATATCGAATTCCACGTCCTTTCGATGAAGATCAGTATAACTCTTTTGTCGATCTTGTGAGATTTTTATACGTTATTCGGATCGTTTCAATCTTTTTTCGTAGTCATACACGTATCAACTCTGGTCCCAACAACGTTGCTTCACCCACCTCATCCCAAAGATACCGAGAAGCGACACTTTCTTCCATACAACGCCTCAAATGGAGCCATGCCAATACTTGTTTGATAACTGTTGTTGTAGGAAAACTCCACCAATGGTAAGAACTTGTCCCAACTTCCCTTGAAGTCAAGGACATAGAGTCTGTAAGACCCCAACTTTTTATAAATAAAATTGAATTTTCCTCTAATTATTACTTTGAAATAATGAGTTAATTTGATATAATACTCTGGTTATGGGTGAAATGTGCAAATTTTACAAAATAAGCAAGTGGTTATAAAATAATTATTGTTGTCGGGGAATATTCGTTTGGTCATGGAATATTCTTTTTGTCGGAAATATTCGTACGACGGCGCAGTCAATTGTGGGCCCCATAACAGAATAACGGTCGGATGAAGAAAACGATAAATTTGAGTTTTTATAAATAACGGCGTAATTGTTATTGTTAACACTGTTAGATTACCCGGTGGTTAAAATAAAGTAATACGCGTGGTTGCGTGGTTGCACAGTAGCACACGGTATTGCACAATATTTTTGAATTATTAATTCTTACGTAAGAAGGCACTACTCAATAATTGTTACAGTAATTATTGTTCAATATTTTATTTTATTTATTCAATAATTGCTGCGTTAATATTTTATATTACTATTGTTTCAATAATTGTCACTGCACAGTATTTCCCATTATCAAATCAATAATTCATATTATTTAAATAATATTATTAGATAGCATTATTGACAATGTCTAGAAAGTTTCACTGCTAAGAGGTTTCGTCACCTAATTCACGCCAAGAAGTGAGAAATCCTTATCGGAAAGTCCACTCTTTCCTGGAAACTGTCTGGTTGTCATTATTGTGATTCTTTAATATCATTTGTGAATAATTAATTATTAATTTATATGATAAGGAAATATTTATTTGATGTGGATATAAATGAAGGAATTTTAGTATAAAATAATTGTTGGAAGTTTGACATATTTTCTGTGGAATTACAATTATTTCTCTGATAAAATAGTCAATCATATATATTAGTATAATAATTGTTTAATAATAATATTATTATAATATATAAGCATGTGGTAATTTGAAACGGAAGTAAACAAAATGTATATAACTATTTGTTTTCAAAAGAAAGTTGGTTGTGACTTTGTTTTGGTTGGTATGATTGGTGGAAATGAAAATGGTTGGTGTAAATGGAAAATGAGTTGCCTGCAAGCTTGATTTCAAAGGGTGGCCCCCACCATATGAAAAATATGTTAGGCTTGCAAATTAGGCACAGAAGTTAGGCAGAAAAGTTAGACAAATCTGCTTAGCTTTTCTTTCCTTCTGTTGCTATAAATAGGGGGTAACCCCTCCTTCCTCAATCACACATCCATAATCAAAAATTCTTATTCTATAGTATTGTGAGTATTTTCTTGAGTATAAGAATACTTTGAGCGTAGTTTTTCTGCAAGATTTTCTTAGAATAATATCCGATATTTCAGTCAAATCCAACTTCTACTAAGGTAAAAGATATTATTTTATTACAATACTCGTGAGAAATATTATTTTCTTTCATATTCCATATTACGTAAGCAATATTATTTCATCTCGTATTCCTAAATTTGAACTTACTATGGTAAGTATTGCTGCTATAATTCCTAAAATGATTAGAAATTTTGCTTCATCTAATATCATTTCATAGGAATATTGCTCTGAACTTTTTAATCAAATTTGGAACTTTTCATGACTCAGTACTGTTCACAAAAGAAAAAAAATATATTTTTCTTCCTTTCAAGTTATCTGTTGTGATCCTTATTCTTAAAATTGAATCCATGTTTTGATCTTCACTATGGTTTATTATGGAGCATTTTTGAACTTGGTTAATCTAAAGTACGAATCCCTAATCTTTGTTCTTCTATCTCACTGGATTCGTTCTCTAAAATATTTTTTATCATCCTTAGTCTTTAATGGTGATACTGATGATGATATATCTTTGGGCAGTAAGTGCGAGATGAATGATTATCGATGAATATCTTTGGCCCGTAGTGCAAAGATGAACAGGTGTTGAGATGAACATGACCAACTGGTGATACAAATGAATATCTTTGGCCCGTAGTGCAAAGATGAATATTTGATTCAAGTTGTATATTGATTAATGTTACATGGATAAAATATTGATGATGGACTTTTAAATTCATAGATGATAGTAGATTTCATTCTCTACTTAACTCTTCTATTGAATTGTTATTTCCGCTGCAAATATTGATCTAAAACTGGTTGTCCATTATATTTTATTTGATTTGTTGAAGGCTAACGATAAATTGTTGTTCTTTATCCTTGGTATAATATTCTTTCTTTGGGCTAGTTGAGCTCACCTTTTCTTTTTGTTCCATTTTTTTTCGGGAGGTGAGAATATAGCGAGAACGATCGGGTAAAAGTGATGGTCCTAGACAGTTGTTGTAGTAGTCCCCACTATTTTTGTAAAATAATGTATCAATAAATATAATGAGGACTTATTTGAGTGTGGATATTTTCTAGAAGATAATATTCGTATTTAAACTCACAGCATGTGTGTTGTTGTATTTTGCACGACAATTGTAATAATAAAATTTTATTTATTTCTGTACCATGTATTTAACGACTCAGGATGGGTGATGTATACCTATTTTGGGGGCGTCACAGAGTCTTAATAAATCTTCAAGAGTTTGAATAGTTCTCTCTGATTGTCCGTCCGTCTGAGGATGATATGCCGAACTGTGACGCCCCCAAAATAGGTATACAACACCCATTCTGAGTCGCCAAATACATGGTACATAAAGCAAACTACAACTTCAATAATACAAATGTCGTGTGAAATACGACAATACATACTGTGAGTTTAAATACAAATATTGTCTTCTAGACAATATCCACACACAAATAAATCCTCATTACAATTATTCAAACACTATTTTATAGAAATAGTGAGCACTGCTAAAACATCTTCCTAGAACCATCACTCCATACCCCGACTCGATCCTGCTATGTTCTCACCTCCTGAGAAGAAAATGGAACAAAAAGAAAAGGGTGAGCTCAACTAGCCCAGTAAATAATATTATGAGTAAGATAATATACAACAAATTATCGTTAGTCTTCAATGAGAAAAAATCCGATAAAATATAATGCACAACAAGTTTTAGATCAACAAATGCAATGGAATAAAGATCCATTAGAAGAGTCACGTAGAGAAAGAATTCTACCGTCTTCTAAGGTTTAAAAGTCCATCATCAATATTTTATCCTCAGTAACAACAATCAAAATACATCTTTAATCATCTTTTGCACTACAAAGCCAAAGATATTCATTTGTATCACCCATTGGTCATGTTCATCTCAACACCTGCTCATCTTTCAGACTACGGGCCAAAGAGATTCATCAGTTTAATCATTCATCTTTGCACTACAGGCCAAAGATATTCATCAAGTATCACCATTAAGGACCGAGGATGATGAAAAATATTTTTTTAAGAACGAATCCAGTGAGATAGAAGGACAAATATTAGGAATTCGTTTAACAGTTTATCCAAGATCAATAATACTTCATAATAAACGATTTTGAAACAGAACTCAAAAATAACGATCAAAACATGGATACAATCAAAGATAGTAGCCAAAATAGACATCTTGGACAAAAAGGAAAATTTTTATTTTTCGGTGAATAGTGCCGTATTCATGAATAGTGCCGTATACGTGAATAGTTCCGTATACGTGAATAGTAACCCCGACACAAAAAGTTCCAAATTTGATTAAAAAGTTCACCAATAATTGGCGTAAGATAATGATATTGAAGAAAATAATATCATTTAAGAAGAAATAACATCCCTTACCTCAAAAAGAACCAAGACTTGGAAGGAAAGGTCAAGTGATTTGAATGAAAACTTCATTTTAAGCAAAGAACTCTCAAAGTATCAAAATACTCACAAAATACACTCAATAATATAGAGAGAAAGAGAGAAAATTTTGTTTACGGTGTGATTTTCAATTCTAACTTAGCCCTCTATTTATAGGAAAATTTCATTTCACCAAGCAGACTTGACCTGCTACCTGATGGCTTTACCTGCTACTATTGCCACCTACCACATTTGAAATAAAAATTCAGCACATTTTTCACTAACCACAAGCGGGGCCCACTCAATTCTAGAATTTTTCACCAAAATCATTTATAACCCTAATTTCTGAAGCAGTCACCTCTTAAAATTCATAACAAATTATTCATTCATTTTTAACGGTTCAAAATTTGTGGACATATACCTAACTTATATATGTATAACATATCCAAAATCACAACGATCCAACGGTCGGATTAAAAATTATAACTCACGCAATATATCGTAAAAATACTGACTTGATTTTTAATTCCGATAAAAATACAGATAAAACACCTCAACATTAACTCCTTTCATTATAACCACATAAAATAAATAAATCCATCATTTATATAAAATAAATATTTCTTATCGTATAAATCAATAATTAATTATTCAAAAATAATATTATGTAATCACAATTATGACAACCAGCCGTTCTCGAGGATGTAGGGGCTTTCCAATAAGGATTTCTCCTCATCTGGCAATTGCAATTAGATGACTAAACCTCTCCTCGATGTAACTTTCTAGACATTGCTAATAATGTTATCTAATAATATTATCCAAATAATATGAATTATTGATCTGATAATGGAAAATACTATGCAGTGATAATTATTGAAACAATAATAATATAAAATATCAACGCAACAATTATTGAATCAATAAGATAAAATATTGAACAAGAGCTCATTGTAATAATTATTGAGTAAAGGCTTTTACGTAAGGATCAATAATTTAAAAATATTGTGCAATACCGTCTGGTGTCATCGTATTTTAACCACCGTGTAACCAACAACAAGTGTTAATTGGTAACAATTACGCCGTTATTCATAAAAACTCATACTTTGTCATTTTCCTCATCCGACAATTATTTCGTTATGGGGCCCACAAATAGTTGCACCGTTGTACGGAGATTCCCGACAAAAAGAATATTCCACGATCAAAAGAATATTCCCCGACAACAATGAATATTTTATAACCACTTGCTTATTTTATAAAATTTGCACATTTCACCTATAACCAAAGTATTATAACAAATTAACTCCTTCTTATTCATAATAATAATTAAAGGAAATTCGATTTTATTAAAAAAATTCGGAGTCTTACAACCTCCCCTCCTTATGAAATTTCGTCCTCGAAATTGACGATCGTACCTGGTGTTTTGAACAGGTAAGGGTACCTCGCTTTCATTCCCGATTCCAACTCTCAGGTCATTTTTTTAATAGCATGGTTCCTCCACAAAATCTTAACTTGTGGTATAACCTTTGTTCGTAGGACATGCTCTTTCCTATCCA
Organism: Panax ginseng; assembly: GCA_020205605.1. Classification (NCBI taxonomy): domain Eukaryota; kingdom Viridiplantae; phylum Streptophyta; class Magnoliopsida; order Apiales; family Araliaceae; genus Panax; species Panax ginseng. The sequence goes on along the minus strand of CM035135.1, from coordinate 136,793,969 downwards.
ATATCTTGACAGGTACCTCCTTGTACGCTAAATCTTCGGCTATCTCGTCCGGTTCTAACTCAATGATGTGGTTCGGGTCTTTCACATATTTACATAACATCGATAAGTGAAAAATGTTATGAACACGCGACATACTTAGCGTTAAGGCTAGTCTATAAACCACAATTCCTACTCGATCGAGGATTTCAAATAAATCGAAGATTTGAGTTTTTTTTCTCTTCATCGACTCTTACTTCTAGAATAACGCCTTCTTGCACCTTCTTCTTTATATTCATCAGCTCCAGGTCTGTAGCTTGAGCAACTTTAACTTTATCGATTAAAGTCGGTTCTACTCGTATATTCGCCATCATCACGTGGGTCCCTGGAGTCTTTAACTCTATCTCCATCCTTTGCAAGTCATACAAAATGGGCCTTTGCGTTGACAATATCGTACTCGTACTCGCGATATGATCTTTCTACTCAACGCGTCGCCATTACGCTTAAACTTTTCCGGGATGATATTGAATAGTGTGATCGTAATCTTTCAAAAGCTCAAGCCAACGTCGTTCTTAGCGCATGTTGAGTTCTTTTGGGTGAAGAAATATTTGAGGCTTTTATGGTCCGTATAAATCTCCACTTTCTCCCCATATAAGTAGTGTTCCATATCTTCAACTTGAATCACGATCGGCCGCTAACTCCGCATCATGAGTAGGATAATTCCTCTCATATTCTTTGAGTTGTCGTGAGGCATAGTCTATGACTTTCCCATGTTGCATGAGAACACATCCTAACTCTTTACCTGAAACATCGTTGTAGATAACAAATCCATCCGCATGCGGATGGTATTACCGAAACGGTGTGATTTAAATGAGTCTCTCTTAAGCTCTTGAAAACTCTTCTCGCATTCTTCGCTCCATACGAATTTTGTATCTTTCCGAGTCAGCTGAGTTAACGGAGTAGAGATTCGAGAAAATCCTTCCACGAATCTCTGATAATAACTAACTAAGCCTAAAAAGCTACGATTTCGATTCATCGACTTAGGTTGTTCTCAATCGTGACTCATATCCCAATCTTGGATAAAGACATCACAATAAGACCTATCGCTTTACTCTTCGCATCGAATATGGCGTCCCTACTAGGAGAGTTTGGTCGATGCATTCCACAAAGGAAGTCATAAGATAGAGGCTCGGGTATCAACTTCTATAGTTGGGTTTTTAACTCACGAAGTTCAATAGAGCCATTCGATATGAGATTTTAGAAATGGGTTTTGTACCGGATTTAAAGTCGATACAAATTCAATATCACGCTCTGGGAGTAGGCCAAGAAATTCTTCAGAAAATACATCAGGAAATTCACTAACAACAAAAATATCATTCAAATCTGACGTATTATTGTTCAAGTCCATAACATGGCTAAGAAAGCTTGACATTCATTTTTCAATAAACAAATAGCTTTGTGGTTTGATATGACAGTGACTGATTTTAGTGGTTTAAATTCGTATGACAGGTTGGTTAGGAATATGAAAACTAACAACCTTACGAAAACAATCAATTTTGGCATGATGAGTGGTTAACCAATCAATTCCTAAAATCACATCAAAAGCAAGTATTTTTAAAGAGATAAGATCAACAGGTAATGTGATAGTGCCAACTTGGATCATGCAAGATTTATAAACTGTAGATGTAACGAAGGTTTCACCCAATGGAGTTTCAACAGATAAATCAAAATCTAATTTCTCCGGAGTCAAGTTTAAACATTGAGCACAAGCGGGAGAGATAAAAGAATGGGTAGAATCGGTATCTAAGAAGGTATAAACTTCGCAAGAATTCAAGATTAGCTTACCCGTGATCACCTCGTTTGGGTTCCTCACGTTTTGGCTGGCCACGACAAACGCTTCTTCCAGAACCGTGATTTTGACTTATCCGGACAAATACTTGGAATCACCACTCCCGCTTAAACTTGGTTTCGCTTATAAGACAATCTCGAGCGATGTGGCCTTCCTTTCCACAATTGTAACATACCTTAGATTGTTGTGGACTGTTTGGGCTGATATGTCCCTCCTTCCCGCATTTGTAACATCTAACTGGCGGTCGTTCTCCTCCCCTAGAATTTGTTGTTGTTGGTCTTTGTGTCGCGGCCGATTGATGTCTTCCGTCATCTTGAATCTCCTCTTTTTGAAATGTCCACTAGACTCACCTCTTCTATTATCATGCCCACGATTACCACCCGAGTGGTTACCACTTTTATCCGTATTCTTCCTTCCTCGCTGGTTATCCTCGTTCTGATGACTACTTTCACCGATATGACCCTGGTTGTGGTCCCTCGGTTGAGTATACTTACTATCTCACTCTAATAATTGGGCCCTGTTTACAACATCTGAATACAGAGAAAATTTATGAGATATAAGGTATTGACGAATCTCGGGTTTTAGACCTCTCACAAACATCCGCGTCATACGTTCCTCATTCTCCACCAAATGAGGTGCAAACCTAGATAACTCTGCGAACTTTGCCTCGTACTGAGACACCGTCATGTTATTCTGTTCGAGTCTAATAAACTCTACCTCCTTCACATGACGAATACTTTCTGGAAAGTACTTGTCATTGAACAGTTTCTGAAATCTTTCCCACGACATCTTAAGTGTGGTTGGCTGGGTACGCTTCACGGATTTCCACTAGTAATCTGCCTCTCCACGGAACATAAAGGTGGCGAATGGAATCTTCTGCTCCTCCGTGCATCCCAAGACATCGAATATCTAGGTAATTTGCTTGACCCATGTTTCGCTTTAATCGGATTGGGCTTTCCCGTAAATCGGTGGTCCTAACTCCTTGAATCGCCATTTATGATAGATCATAGCCGCTTTATCATTTCCACCGTATTTTGTACACGAAGTCTCCTCGCCTCGATTTTGCATGAATCGCAAAAAGCTCCTAAACATTCCATCATTCATCGTTTGCTCGGTAACGTTGTTTACAAGAGGAGTATTGCCTTCCTGTTGCACGTTCTCCTGGTTTGTGACTAAAGTTTGTTCCACAGTCTCATAAACTCCATTGTTAACATTCTCAGCAGCCATTCTTAAATACTGCCATAAAATAATGGTTAATTAAACAAATTAACATGTCACATAATATCCCTATATTATGACCGACCAACAAATAAGCTTAGTTAGGACACACTAGCAAAGGATTTACTCATCTCTCCCCTCCTAGTTCTATTCCCCGATCTCCGCTAGAGACCATATCCCTAAGCTTTGATACCAACTGTGACTCTGGACACCATCATGTGTCAGCACCTCACCAGTGATACCTATCAATTTGCCACCGCAGAACGGCGTCCCCTACGGAGAGTCTGGCTTCGGTGCATCCCCATCAATAGGAAGTCACCAGATAGAGGCTCGGGGCTCTTTACTTATGGCTCTGATACCAACTGTGACGCCCCCAAAATAGGTATACAACACCCATTCTGAGTCGCCAAATACATGGTACATAAAGCAAACTACAACTTCAATAATACAAATGTTGTGTGAAATACGACAATACATACTGTGAGTTTAAATACAAATATTGTCTTCTAGACAATATCCATACGCAAATAAGTCCTCATTACAATTATTCAAACACTATTTTATAGAAATAGTGAGGATTGCTAAAACATCTTCCTAGAACCATCACTCAATACCCCGACTTGATCCTGCTATGTTCTCACTCCTGAGAAGAAAATGGAACAAAAATGAAAGGGTGAGCTCAACTAGCCCAAGAATAATATTATGACTAAGATAATATACAACAAATTATCGTTAGTCTTCAATCAGGAAAAGTCCGATAAAATATAATGCATAACAAGTTTTAGATCAACAAATGCAATGAAACAAAGATCCATAAGAAGAGTCGCGTAGAAAGAATTATATTGCTCTTCTCGAGGTTTAAAAGTCCATCATCAATATTTTATCCTCAGTAATAACAATCAATAGACATCTTTAATCATCTTTGCACTACAGCCAAAGATATTCATTTGTATCACCAATTGGTCATGTTCATCTCAACACTGCTCATCTTCAGACTACTGGCCAAACAGATTCATCGGTTTAATCATTCATCTTGCACACTACGTGCCAAAGATATTCATCAAAATATCACCATTAAGGACCGAGGATGATGAAAAATATTTTTTTAAGAACGAATCCGGTGAGATAGAAGGACAAATATTAGGAATTGTTTAACAGCTTTATCCAAGATCAATAATACTTCATAATAAACGATTTTGAAATGTAACCAAGATTTGGGAAGGAAAGGTCAAGTGATCTTTGAATGAAAACTTCTAATCGAATAAAGAACTCTCAAAGTATCAAAATACTCACAAAATACACTCAATAATATAGAGAGAAAAAGAGAAAACTTTGTTTACGGTGTGATTTTCAATTCTAACTTAGCCCTCTATTTATAGGAAAATTTCAACCACCAAGGGACTTGACTGCTACCTGATGGCTTTACCTGCTACTATTGCCACCTACCACATTTGAAATAAAAATTCAGCACATTTTTCACCAACCACTAGCGGGCCCCACTCAATTCTAGAATTTTCCACCAAAATCATTTATAACCCTAATTTTCAAGCAAATACCTCTTAAAATTCATAACAAATTATTCATTCATTTTTAACGGTTCAAAATTTGTGGACATATACCTAACTTATATATGTATAACATATCCAAAATCACAACGATCCAACGGTCGGATTAAAAATTATAACTCACGCAATATATCGTAAAAATACTGACTTGATTTTTAATTCCGATAAAAATACAGATAAAACACCTCAACATTAACTCCTTTCATTATAACCACATAAAATAAATAAATCCATCATTTATATAAAAATAAATATTTCCTTATCGTATAAATCAATAATTAATTATTCAAAAATAATATTACAGAATCACAATTATGACAACCGTGCCGCTTCGGGGATGTAGGGGGCTTTCAATAAGGATTTCTCCTTCTTGTTAGCGCAATTAGATGACCTAACCTCTCCTTGACAGAACTTTCTAGACATTGCTAATAATGTTATCTAATAATATTATCCAAATAATATGAATTATTGATCTGATAATGGAAAATACTATGCAGTGATAATTATTGAAACAATAATAATATAAAATATCAACGCAACAATTATTGAATCAATAAGATAAAATATTGAGCAAGAATTCATCGTAATAATTATTGAGTAGTGCCTTCACGTAAGGATCAATAATTTAAAAAATTTACTGTAATACCGCAAAGCATCAGATTTTAACCACTGTGTAACCCAACAATTGTTAATCCAGAATAATTACGTAGTTATTCATAAAAACTCATACTTTGTCGTTTTCCTCATCCGACAATTATTTCGTTATGGGGCCCACAAATAGCTGCGCCGTCGTACGAAGATTCCCGACAAAAAGAATATTCCACGATCAAAAGAATATTCCCCGACAACAATGAATATTTTATAACCACTTGCTTATTTTGTAAAATTTGCACATTTCACCCATAACCAAAGCATTATAACAAATTAACTCCTTCTTATTCACAATAATAATTAAAGGAAATTCAATTTTATTAAAAAAAATCGGGGTCTTACACGAACTAAATCATAAATCCGTGCCCATAGCTTTTGTAAACTAACCCAAAATCGTGAAGTGAATCTTGGGTCTCGATCGAAACTATGGATCTTGGCATACCATGATCTTATAATCTCATTTATACATACGTGCAAGACGTTCAAGTGTATAAGTTTCTCGTATTGGTAAAAAATGAGCAGACTTGGTCAATCTATCAAAAATAACCCAAATTGCATCTATGCCTTGAGAAACCTTGGGAAGACCAGTAACGAAATCCATGGTAATGTGCTCCCACTTCTATTCTAGAATTTCAAGTGGTTGCAATGGACCTTTTGGTACTTGATGCTCTCGCCTTGACTCGTTGACAAGTTAAACACCTTGAGATAAATAAATACGCTATCTCTCTCTTCATATTGCCCCACCAAAATGTATGAAGAAGATCACGATACATTTTGGTACTCCTGGGATGGATTAAAAAGCGGTGTGTTGTGCGCCTCCATCATGATTTTATACTTTAAATCGTGGTCGTTAGAACACAAAGTCCGGAGTTGACTCAAGTATTCCTTCTTCATCGATTTTTGCTTCCTAAGATAAGACCTTCTTGTACTTTCTTCCTCATATGCATCAGCTCCAGGTCTGTAGCTTGAACAACTTTAACTTTATCGATTAAAGTCGGTTCTACTCATATATTCGCCATCATCACATGGGACCCTGGAGTCTTTAATTCTATCTCCATCCTTTGCAAGTCATACAAGATGGGCCTTTGCATTGACAATATCGCACTTGTACCCGCATATGATCTTCTACTCAATGCGTCAGCTACCACGTTGCTGTCGAGAGGCATAGGATATGACTTTCCCATGTTGCATGAGAACACATCCTAACCCCTTGCCTGAAGCATCACTGTAGATGACAAATCCCTCCGAGCTAGATGGTATTTTCAGAACAGGTGCTGAAATGAGTCTTCTTTTGAGTTCTTGAAAACTCTTCTCACATTCTTCATTCCAACCGAATTTTGTATCTTTTCGAGTCAGCTGAGTTAAAGGAGTAACGATTCGAGAAAACCCTTCTACTTAATCTTCGATAATAACCAACTAAGCCGAGAAAACTACGATTTCTATCATCGATTTAGGTTGCTCCCGACTTTTAATATCTTCAATCTTTCTTTGGGTCAATGATATTACATGACTTGATACCACGTGCCCAAGGAATGCTACTTCCTCGCCGAAACTCGCATTTCTTCAACTTGGCATAAAGCTTATATTCATGAAGCTTTTGAAGTATCACCTCAAGTGTTGCTTTCATCTCTTCACGGCTTTTGAATAACTAAGGATGTCATCAATAAAGACGACCACAAAGAGATCCAAATATTCCTTGAATACTCGATTCATCATATCCATGAAGGCAGCAGGAGAATTAGTCAATCCAAAAGAAATGACTAAGAATTCATAATACCCGTACCGAGTTCTGAAAGCTGTTTTTGGAATGTCATCGGTTCTAATCTTCAATTGGTGATATCCTAACGAAGATCAATCTTTAAAAAAAATTACGCGTCTTCAAATCTGGTCAAACAGTCATCAATGCGAGGCAATGGATATCTATTTTGATAGTGACATGGTTCAACTCTTGATAATCAATACAAAGTCGATACTCCCATCTTTCTTCTTCACGAATGAGCAGAGCACCCCAAGGAGTCTTGGGGACGAATGAAACCGATGTCAACAATTCCTGCATTGGGTCTTTAACTCCTCGAAGTTCAATAGAGCCATTCGATATGGGGATTTAGAAATGGGTTTTGTACCGGGTTCAAGGTCGATACAAAATTCAATTTCACGTTCTGGGGGTAGGCCAGGAAGTTCTTCAGGGAATACGTCAGGAAGTTTATTAACAATAGAAATATCATTCAAAACTGACGTATTTTTGTTTAGATCCGTGACATGAGCTAAGAATGCTTGACATCCATTTTTTAATAAATGAATGACTTTATGGCTTTAGATGACAATGATTGATTTTAATGGTTTGGTTGCTTGAATTCGCATAATAGGTTGGTTAGGAATATGAAAGCTAACAACCTTACGAAAATAATCAATTTTTGCATGATGAGTAGTTAACCAATCAATCCCTAAAATCACATCAAATGCAAGTATTTTTTAAAGAAATAAGATCGACAGGTAATGTGAGGGTACCGATTTGAACCAAACAAGACTTATAAACAGTGGATGTAATGAAGGTTTCTCCCAATGGAGTTTCAACAGATAAGTAAAAGTCCAATTTCTCCGGAGTCAAATTTAAACGTTAAGCGCAAGTAGGAGAAATAAAAGAATGGGTAGAACTGGTATCAAATAAGGTATATACGATAAGCTTACCTGTGATGACCTCGTTCGGGTTCCTTACTTTCTGGGAGGTCACGACAAACGCTCTCCCTTGAACTACCAGTTTTTTCTTGTCTGGGACGGCCTTTGATGCCTCCATCCTAGCTGTACTTTTCATCGGTGCACGACAAAATCGGGCCAGGTGACCTTCTCTTCCACATTTGAAGCATATGATAGGTGGTCGTTCTCCTTCCTTAACGACAGGTGTTGGTGCTGATGCTGACGTCTTTCCATCATTGTTGAATCTCCTCTTCTTGAAATGTCCATTCTTATTATTTTGGCCATGATTACCACAGAAGTGGTTACCATTTTCGCATGTTGATTCCTCCACGCTTATTATCACCGCTTCAATGATTATTATCACCGGTATTGTTATTTTGCCGGCTGCTCTCTTTTGGTTGGGTTGACTCATTATCGCGCTCCAACTGAGCCCTATTAACAACATCTGAATACAAACACAGTTTATGAGAGATAAGATATTGACGTATCTCGGGTTTCAAACATCTTAGAAACATTCGCGTCATTCTCTCCTCATTATCAACCAAATGGGACGCAAACCGGGACAACTCGGTAAACTTAGCTTCGTACTGCGACACAGTCATGTTGTTTTGCTCCAGCTTGATGAACACTACCTCTTTCATGTGACGAATACTTTTGGGAAAGTACTTTTCGTTGAATAATTCTTGGAACTTCTCCCAAGTCATCCTCGGTCTGGCGGAGTTGAGTACGTTTTACTGATTCCCCCCTAGTAATCGCCTCCGCACGCTTAACATGAAGGTGGCAAAGGAACCTTTTGCTCCTCGTGAGCATCCCAAAACATCAAATATCTTACAGATCTACTTTATCCACGTCTCCGCCTTAAGTAGTTTTGGCTCTCCAAAAAACTTCGGCGGTCCCAGTTCCTTGAACTGCTTAGCAGTGACCGTCCGAGAGTTGCCAGTGTTTCCACCTGTATTTTGTACAGGAGCCGCTTTTTTCCGATGTTGCATGAATTGTATAAAGCCTCTGAACATTCCATCGCTCATCATCCGTCGAGATTGTTGTTTGCCTGAGGATTATCGCCTTCCTGATGTACATTATCCTGATTATTGATTTGTGGAGACTCAACGGTCTCCTGTGCTCCATTGATGTTCTCAACATTCTCGGATGTCATTTTCAAATACTCCCACAAAACAAGGGTTAATTAATATATCACATATTATCCCTATACTCTGACCGACTAATTAAATACCAAATAAACTAAGGTAGGTCATACTAGCGAAAAAATTCCCCGTCTCTCCCCTCCTAGTTCTTATCTCACATCTCAGCCAGAGATCATATCCCTAGGCTTTGTTACCAACTGTGGCGCCCCCAAAATAGGTATACATCACCCATCTTGAGTAGCCAAATACATGGTACAAAATTCAAATACAACTTAATTATACAACAGTCGTGTAAAATATGACAAAATATATGCTGTGAGTTTTAATACAAATATTGTCATCTAGACAATATCCACACTCAATTGAGTCCTCATTACATTTATTATTACACTATTTAACAGAATAGTGAGGACTACTAATGCTATTATCTGGACCATCACTCCATTACCCGACTAGTCCCTGTTACGTTCTCATTTCCTGAGGAGAATAATGAAAGTAAAAGGGTGAGCTCAACTAGCCCAGTAAAAAATATTATGACTAAGATAATACATAATAAATTATCGTTAGCCTTCAATGATGTTAAACGATACAATATAACAAACATCAAGTTTAATCTGGTATTGAACAAGCAATCCATTAAAAAGAGTCAAGTAGAGAATAAAATCTACTATCTTTTATGATTTAAAAGGTTTTTCATCACTTTTATCATTTGGGACTCGACTTTAATAAATAATCCACATCATCCCTACACTACGGCCAAGGATATTCATTAGTATCACAACCACAAATTATCTATGCACTACGGGCCAAGGATATTCGTGTATTCATCAATGGTCATGATCATGCCAACAACTGTCCATCAATACACTACGGGCCAATGAGGACTTTTACCACATCATTTATAACATTACGGTCATGATTATACCGAATAATCCCTGGTCATAATCATACAAACTCCATCTATGCACAACAGGCCACAGATGACTTTCATCATAATATAAGCATGAGGATGATGACAATGATATAAGAATCCAATAAAACAAGTTCAAGAATTAATTTATCCAGAATTCAATAACGTCCAAATTGTCAACATGATACTGTTTTATAGAGTAAAATTTAAGAATGCTCAGAAGAATATTTTCATGAAAAGATACTGGATGAAGCTCAAATATCAAGGATATTCCACTAATTTCATGGAGTATAGTCAAAACTTTAACCAACTGAGTATAAATAAGAATGGAATAACAAAAGAAATCACCAGACATGCGATAGACCGAACAGACAGGTTATTCCAATAGAATAATAAATAACGGAACCCCAGTCTTACGTAAAATGCACGACAATATATTCCAGCGAATAATAAATAATGAACCGTGTCGTATTTAAATTTACAATCGAGCGGGATGTTCCAACAGAATAATAAATAACGGAACCAGTCATGCGTAAACGCATGCACGAGGATGTTCCAATGTAATAATAAAGAATGGAATAATGTAAGAATTTCACCATGTATGTAGATTAGCATATACAAAGTTATTCCAACATAATGATAAAGAATGGAATAATGAAGAATTTCACCAAGTATATAGGTAGATCAGCGTATACAAATTATTCCAACAGAATAAAAAAATGGAATAACAGAAGTTCTCTTCATGAATACGAAAGAAATAATACCCCTTACGGGTACAACAAATAATATCCATTACCTTAGAACAAACTGGATATAGGAGTAGTGAAATAGCATAATACTTTTCTTCTTTCTCTCTAGAGTTTCAGTGAATTCATAAAAAATAATGAAGGAATGAACTTCTATTTATAGGAGAATGGACTGAATAGTAACTAATTCCTGAAGCGGTCCAGATTGATTTACTTTTAAACAGACGGTCAGATTGATTTCTTATAAAATATTCTAATAAAACAAAATCTTTTAAATAAAATATAATATATTCTATTTATAATCTAATAAAATGAATAACTTTATAAAAGTATTACATTTTATATAAAAAGATTTTACTACGCATTTATTTATGCTATAATAAAATAAAATATATTCTATTTATACTAATAAAACGAATAACTTTATAAAAGTATTTCATTTTATATTAAAAAGTTTTTCTATTTTATTACATTAATAATACTAATAAAACAAAACTTCATTATCATTATTATAATTCACACTATTAATCGACTGTGTCGTTCCGTGAAAGAGGGGCTTTCAATAAGGATTTCTCCCTATTGGCCCGCAATTAGGTGACCAAACCTCTCCTGGCGTAACTTCTAGACATCGTTAATATTGTAAATAATAATATTAATAACTTCGTGTCTCAATTATTGATTTAATAATATATAAAATATTGATAATAATTGAATCAATTAACGTGAGATACTTACGCAACAATTCATCAAGTAATAATTGAACAAAACTGAGTGACTTCTCACGTAAGCATCAATAATCAATACTATGTGCTACTATGCAACCACGCGTATTCCTTTACTTTTAACACCGGGTGTTTCAACAATTAACGATAAAACTTCCGCCGTTATTTTCATAAAATATTTTTGTCGTTTTCTCAATCCGACAATAATTGTTGTGGGGTCCACCAATGATTGTGCCGTCGTACGAATATTCCCTGTTAAAACGAATATTCCCCAACCAATCGAATATTATATAACAACTTGCGTACTGTGCAAAATTTATAACTATTACCCACAACTATAAAATTATATCAAATTCATTCCATAATATTCAAAAATGAAAATTATAGAAAATTTATCTTTATTCATAAAAGTTGAGATCTTACACATTATATGTATGTTTCAAATATATGAAGGTCTTAGAGCCTGAGATTAGAAGGTGACATATTGTAATATATTGAAATTGCATTTATGTTTTAAAAATATATGAATGTGTGTGTTGGATGATTAACACTGTGATGCACAAGTTCCAAGTTTGAAGGTAGACCTGGATATATAGGAGTTACAGCGATGTCGAGCAGAGTGGCTATGCCGAGTAAAGTGAGGATGACGAGCGGGAGGATATTGACAATTTTTAGACATCAGATCAGTATCGTCGGCCCCAACCCGATGATAGCGATAAATAGTTGTAGCTAGCAATACTTGGTTATATTGTCAATTGAAACTAGATTTACTTACGTTGTACATCATTGTTTATTACAATTTTAATTTAACTTATATTTGTACAAAATTTAGTTTATATTTGTTTTCTTTCATAACTTAGCTACTGTTATATGTATTTACACATAACATTATATGTAGTCTGTACATATTTATTTTCTTTCTTAGTTTAAAATTTAAGTATGAAGCTCGGTGTTATTTGAAGGATTAGTCATGTATGAGGTCTAAAAAGGTAGTTATGTTTATATGTATGTGTTATTGTTGGGAATTGTTTGGAGATTTAGCTATTTTGACGTGTATGTTTGTTGTTGTGATTTATATGTGTTTGTCATATTTGGGAAAAACTGGTTGAAAACAGGTACAAATTGGGGTTTAAAAACCTGAAAATTGTATAAATGAAAAAAAAATTAAAAAGGGAATTACTACTAAAAAATAGTTATTTGTGATGGCCAAAAGTTTACGTGATGACTTTAAGCATCACAATAGCCGTCTTTTATACGCCCATAATGAAATGGTTTACGTGAGGGTTTTGACAATCACGCAAACGCTTAGTACTTTTGTGATGATTAATACAATCACATTAACACATAATCTATTGTGATTGTCAAAGTCATCACAAAAAATCACGACTGGTAAGAACATGAATTTCTATTTACGGACAATTTATTTCATAATATTAATTATATCAGATGATAATTGTAGGATTCGAACCATCCCCACATTTACAAACTAAATAATGAGTATATATTACCACTACAACAAAGCTCAGATCATGATTATAATTGTAAAACAAAATATCAAATGAAATATATGTGAGTTGACTTACTAAAAAATATTAATTTCACATAATATTTGGTGATTGCAATAGAAGTCACAAATACTCTATAATTAATGATGGTAAAATTTGTCATCACTAAAAGCCATCATATATTTTGATTTTTCGTGATGACTTGAAAAATCCATTACAAAATACCTTCTTGTAATTACAAATAAAAGTCTGTCACAAAAATATATTATTTTAATGATTGTCATGACCGTCATAAAATATTAATTTGATTATTTCTTACATTAAAATATTAGTGATAGTATAAATACAGTCATGAAAAGGGTATATCTATAAGTGATGACTTGGTGTGTCACAAAAAAAAATATATTTTGCGTGAAAAAATTGGTAATTGACATGACCATTACAATTATAATACATTGATGGCAAAATTAGCCATCACTAAAAGCCATCATATATATTATTATTTTCTGATTGCTTGTGATTGTTTTTAAAAACTGTCACATAATTCCGTCACGTATTCTTGTTTTTCTAGTAATATTATTTCTGACAGAATATAAGTTAATTTTGATGAAAATTACGTCCAAAATTATCTTTCTAGATTCAGTTTAAAGCAAAAACATGTCAAGATATTTTCGACAGAATTTCTATCGAAATTATAAATATTTTGTCGAGATTTACGTAATGTCGTGTCAGACATACATCCTACGATATTATATATTTTCAACGGAATATTCGATAAATTTATCCCTAACTGATTTATATTCCATTGATTTTTTGACAAAATATTCCGTCGAAAATAAGACTTTTTCTTATATTAATGTCAACACTCAGATACAAAGTGACTTGGCTGGCAGTTGTTCCATATTTATTTGGCTGTAGTTTTGCGAGAATAAATCTCATCAAAATGAATTGCAAGACAACTTAACAAATAACTTTTGCAAAACTCATTATCTTCTTCCCATTGATCTTTAATTTATAGGATCATCTTTAAACTTAGATTTGTTCTTTAGTAGTTGAATTCCAAATATAATTAACTTTACGTCGCCAAGCACTAAAATCAGAACCTTCAAAGGTCTCGAGTTTGATGCACTCAAGTCCCATAGGCTTTGCAGTATATATCCATGTTACATAATGAATAACTTATTAAAATTTGAGACAAAAATAACTAATATAAATAACTGTAGCAAAGAAATATTTCACCGAATTAGTTATAACGAATTTAGTATAAAACTTTTATGCGTTTATTGAATGCGATACTTAAGACGTTATTCGATCGATCGGGCGTATGAATCTGAAGATCAAACCGTCTCCATGCATAAATAAGAACTGAGTGTTGATGTGCACCTACCAAAATATATATATAGTATTAAATATGACAAGAAAGTTGCTCTTATTTTTATAAGACCTTAAATTTATTGAGAATCACTAAGAAACTCAATTTGTGATCTCTCTATATTTTGCTATATATCGAATTTTAGAAATCCTTTTCTCTTTCCTTGGTCCGTATTTTTAATTTCCGAGCAATATATGTGTGATATAGGCGGTTGCATGCAGCCATGCACCATGTTGGCTTGCATGGACATGAATATTGTGATTAATATACAATCGGTAGACATATATTAAATTAAAATCATGTTTGTTTATAAAGATTATAATTCTGAGTCTATTAACCATATAATTATAATATCAAAAATATAATTATAATATCAAAACTATTAAATTATTTTATAATTTTAAGTCAAAATACTTAAAATTAATTATCTTATCTCAAATATAATTTTTATAAACCAACATAGCTTAAGAGAAAAAGGCCAAATAAAAAGGGAAGGATGGCATCATCATACATTCATACTGGTACTGTGGTGTGGTGTGTGTCATCGAGGATCATGAAGGAGTATTCAAATTAAAGTTAACGTCTAGCCCGTCAAGAACATGTGACGTAGAGTCTACTATTTCCTCTCGATGCATGCAGGTTGCCACATAGCACCGAGACTACACTCTACGTCACACCGTTGGTCCCACACACCTACCCAAACTTATATTTTGTCGGGTCGGGTCACTCCCGGTTTCAAGAAAGAAAAAGTAAAAAAGTAAAAATAATATGGCAAAAATAATATTTAATATCAAAATATGTTATTGTCTCTTTCTTTTCTCTCTTTTCTTTCTCCTTCTTCATTCATTTCTTCTGCAACCAAAAAACCTTAATAATGAACTCTTCTCTAAATTACTCTCTATCATTTATTTCTTCTGTACCTCCTCGTTCCCATCGCCGAAATGGCGTCGCCACCATCGTCCTCGCCGTAACTTCAAAAATCTCACCCAATCCCCACCGTTTTCCTCCGCTTCCGATTCCAATCTCCGAATGATAATCGACATCGAATACCTATCAACCGTAGCCCCTCTCTTTCCAAACCCACCTTAACAAATTCATTGACTCATCTAATGAAGCTTTAGAAGATTTGCGAACCCTAATTGTTGTTGACCCGAATCAAAATGTTAGGATTTCATGCTGCATATCAAGTCATTTCCATGGTCGGGCCAACTACCGCGGGTCAGGTAGATCCTCAACCCAAATCCTATTGATAATTCAAGAGGCCTAGTTGTTAACAGAATAGAAAGATCTGGTTCATCCAATCCACTTAAAGCATCTTCTTCTACCTAGCCTGGAGCTGGAGCAGGCATTTGGGATTTTTAGTTTTAAATTTTGCATCTAAGTTATGTAAGCAAAATTATGAATGCTACAGAATATTCATAGAACAGAGCTAAACCAAGACACTAAATTTAATGTGAAGAGAACTAGAGAAAACACCATGGCTCTTGGGTAACCATAAAGAAAGATTTTTACCTTAGTGACTGTGTTGTATCTTTTTTATTTTAACATGGAGGTAGATCTGCTGGAGGAGGCTCTAATTCTCCTACTCCATCCTCGACCAAAAAACTCATGTCCAAACCCCATGTGAGATGGGAATCTATGTTGCGGTGTATTAATCAAACTCATGTTGTGACCATATAAAGAAATACAAATTTATTGTTCATTCACAATTTGACATTAATGTTGCTGTTCTTTTAAAACCCTTATATTTGGGGACAAGTGTAAGCAAAATTCTGTTGTGATCTGTTTTTTTCCCTCTTACATATCTTTTATTCTTTATTCATAGTGATGGTAATTGAAGATTAGAGTTTTGTTTATGGAGTGCGTTGTGACGGATTACCTAACATTCTGTTGGTCTGATATGAATTTTGGATAACACTGGTAGTACATTTGTAGGAGTTTGATTGAACTATTTGCTTGATGAAATTCGCCGGATTGAGGCGGGATTGGAGAATTTGGGGATGAGGTTTGTGGCGACGGCAGTAGTGGTAGTTCAGTAGTGGGGCTAAGGGTTGTGGGATTGAAGAATTAAGCGAAATGTGATACAGAGGAGGAAAATAGAGAAGAAAGAGAGATAAAAACTAGAGAAGGTAGAGAAATGAATAAAAAAAAGTATTAAACTTTATTTTTGTCATGTGTAATTTTTAACAGCAGGGTTACGGTTGACTCAAAATTTATAATATCAAAATGTATTTTCAGAAAAAAAGTATAAGATGTATGATAGACATCCGGATAAATGTCGGGGATATTTTTTGACTCTTTGCCCTTGAAACATTGGCCTATTTTTTTGTAAATTAATATATGTCAAAATATTATAATTCTGAGAAACTAATCAACTATGTAGACTTTTAATTTTTATAGGTTTAAAAATATTAGGAGGACTAACTCACCTCTTGTATGAAATTATCCTTTATAATAATAATATTTTTAAAAATTATAAAAAACAAATTGCGTATAACATATATAAGAGGGAGTATAGAATTTTAAAATTGATAAATTTCACTAATAAAATTAAACTAAACAATTTTTTTGAAAATAGAGCCATGGAGAGTATAATTAGGGATAGCTCTAAAATAAACCAAACAGTTCTCGCTCGATTCGTACTCGTTCGATTAAAATTTTGATTCGAGTGCGACTCAAAATATAAGTGATCGATTTAAATATGAGCAAATTTTAAACTTTGATAAATTATTCGAAATCAGCTCTTAAAATTATAATTTTATATTAAAACTCGAATCATCATATTCACTCGAAAAATTCAAACTGTTAGGAGTACTCGATTCGAGATCGTGCTTGACTCGATAGTTAAAAGAGTCTCAATAAAACCAAATTTCATACTCAATAAATTTTGTAAACAAAATTTAATTAATTAAATCAAATATTTGAATTGACCCGGTTCATTTATACCGTTAAGTATAATAGAATAATTTAATTAAAACCCATAATTCATTTATAATATATAAGAATTGGGGTGGGTCCTATATATTTTGACGTGATATATAAATTATCATATATATAAGGGTACGGTGTAAACGAATCGAAACGAACAGAGAGCTGCTAGAATTTGATTCAGAACATTAAATTCATACTCGAATTCGACTCTAATTTGAATTCTATTTGTTGAGAGTTGCATATATAAATTTAATGTTGAAATAAATAAATGTGCATGCATCATTCACATTGTAAAGTCCATATTATATCATATGTACAAGGACTTTGATTAAAGATCAAAATTGTTAGGTTGATTTGAGCTTAATCTTTACCTTTTTGTAAAATCTCTTATAGTTGAAAGATCAAACTTGTTAGGTTGATCTTATGAGTTGTCAGAACAAAATTGCGGAGATTGTAAAAGTCAGAATCGTAATCTACTGAGCAAGCCTATCAGAATCGTGAAGTAATTTGCCGAGTGCCTGCCAAGTCTTGTCAAAATCGTAGGCACTCCTCTAAATCGTGGAGTCATCAAAACATCAAAATCGTAGTCAGTCAAACGCTGTCAAAACTAATGCAGAATCGTAGAGTACTCTACGATTCTCATCAGAGGCAGTCAAGTATAAATTGCCTGTAGACACTTATCATCAAGACCACGATCGTAGTGCTCATCAATAAACATCAAAATAGTTGAAGATCGAGTCTAATAAACAAAAATGCCTTACATAATCAACTGATGTTTGAACGTTGATATGATTGAGAAACTCAATGCCCTCACCAACATCCTTGGTTGAATCAAAGAATTAAAAAGTAAGAAGAAACTTGTCTACCAACTAGTCTGCTAATAGTGACGTTTTAGATGTGTTAGGTGAGAAAGCAAACTGTTGTGTCAGAAAAGTCAAAAAAAAGCTTTCACATCAGGATGTCAATCATCAAAGTGCTCAGAATGCCCGAAACATTAAATGCTCAAACGAAAGCCTCTCAATGTGAAGATTTTAAAGGCTCCTATATAAGGTTAACAGATTGAAGATGTCAGATAAGTAAGAAACAAGAACGTAAAAGAAAATCACAAGAACATCTGACAAAGTTTCACTCCACGATTCAGCAAAATCTTGTTTCGCTATTAAGTTCATATATCAGAGCTTGGGCTTAAGGCAACTAAGTAGCACAACAACAACAACCTCAACTACACTCATTGCAGAGCTGTCAAATCTGCTAGGTTTGAAGAGTACTTAGTGTACTAACATTCCAAATCTACCGGGCTTAAAGAGTTCTTTGTGAACTAGCTTTCTAAAACTGTTGGTCTTGAATGAATCTCAGTGATTTGAAAATTATATCAATATCCTTAGTGAATTTTCTACTTGTGAAGTAGAAGAGTGGACTAGGAGTCTTGAGTGCTCTGAATCACTTAAAACACTATGTCATTTACTTTCAGTCTCTTTATCTATTATATCTGCTATAAATGCTGTTTGATTTATAACCTTGATTTTATCTTAAAGGGGATAACTAAAGCATATATTTTGTTGTGCTTAATTAATCATTTAATTAACAAATCTGTTAAGCTACTCTTTGATTATTTTTTTTAATATCTATTCAACCCCCCTTATAGATAACTTTCGTGCCTCTGGGAACTAACAGTATTTTAAAAATTTTACTCAAATTCGACTCGACTCGAATATTTATTACTTGAATTCGATCCGACTTGGATCGAATTATATTCAAACTACTCGCGAGTTTCAAATTCAAGCTCGAATTTGAGTCTCCACATAATAACTAGTTATATAGTAAATATAATTATAAATTGAATTTGTTATTTTACTTAGAAATGAGAAAATATATTTACTATTACACTTTACAAATATAAAATTAAAATTAAAATTAAAATTAAAATTAAAATTAAAAATAAAATACTAATAATTAATTATCCTAAATTTATTTAATTTTGTTTATATTATAAGAGAATATATCGAGTATCTAATTGAATCAATATCAATCGAATATATATTGAATCACAATCAAAAATTTGAGTAGTTTGAATCTTACACGAGTTGAATATAACCTTACTCAAATTTTATTAATATTTTTATTTGAATTATTTTTTATAATTAAATTTAGATAATATTATTAATAAATTTGAATCTCACTCGTATTTTTACGATTGGATACCAAAATTTGATTTGTTTATTCCCTTTAACCTCTTGATTTAATTTGAGGAAAAAGTCTTAAACTAGCGGGGGACACACATGACATCACATAGGTAATCCATGGTCACGTAGTCCTAGTACACTCCAAAATGCATGCATGGGTCGTTGCATGTAATGCAAGTGTCGTAACAATCACACCACGTGTACTTACTTATATGTGGAATGACATCATCGATCTTCGACTCTCCGACAATTCAAATCTCCAGCAAAGTCAGGTTTTTTACTTCCAACATTTTCTTTCTTCAATAATCTTTTTGATGACAAAATAAAGAAAATACAAAAATAAGAAATTATTAAATTTACAACAGAAAAATATTATTTCCAGAGCCGGTCCTGGGCCAGGTCAACCAAAACAATTGCCCAGGGCCCAAAGCTGAGGAGGACTCAATTTTTAAAAAAAATTATGTATATATGTGTATAAAAAAATAAAAAAATAAAAAAATAATTATAAAATATAATATAAAACAAATCAATAAATATGGAGAATTAAAATAGACTCTTAGTCATAAAAAGAAGGAAAAATTCTTCGACCCTCTCAGTTTATAACGCAATGCAAGTAATTTTTTTTTTCGATGATTCTCCTTTTCTCCAACAAAGTTGGAAAATAAATCATCCACCAGCTAGACCAGTGTCTTTCTTTGAAGGTAATTTTTTTTAAGATACATATAGAATCTAAATACTGTAAAACCTCTATTTACTAAATAGAAGTATTGATACAAAATATTTTTCGAACACCTAAAAATATCCATTTTAACAAAAATATAGATTTTATAACAAAAATTAAAGAAAACATAAATTATTTAGATTTTCAAACTAGGAAAATGTGGTCTTTTATAGGAAATATAGTTTTTTATAGGAAAATGTGGTCCTTTATAGAAAATATAATCTTTTATAGGAAAATATAGTTATTTATATGAAATGTAGTCTTTTATAGAAAATGTAGTCTTTTAAAATTAATATTGTCTCTCATATATATATATATATATATATATATATATATATATATTACTATATAGAGGTATAGTTTTTTAATATGGGACTTAAAAAGTCTATATGAGGTTATTCCTATTTATAATTGGCCCAAATTGTTTTATAATATTGTAGAGGTTATTATTATATAGAGTATTCTTAAATAGGGATTTTACTATATATAATTTTGTAAATTGTAATATATATTTTTGTTAACTTTTCTTATTTATTATTTAATTCAATGTAAAACTTAATTTGAAATTCTTGTTCTTCGTTTTTAATACAATGTTTACAATTCGTTTTTAATACAATGTTTACAATTTGGGGTACTCTTTTTTCCTTTGTTTGGAGTTTTGTCCCATTAAATTTTCCCCAAACAAATTTTTTAGCGAGGCCCCAAAGTATTCTTACTTATTTTTTGTAAATTCTTATAATTTTAATAAAATTAATTAGTTGATAATTTATTTATTTTTTTGTTTAATTTATATAAAAGGGCACACTTAAATTTTTTTGCCCTGAGTCTTATAAAACTCAGGATCAACTTTGATTATTTCCACAATAAAAATATAGTTATAAATCTTATAATGCGGATTTTCACACTATACATAATTAGGTGATCATAAATTTATGCGATGATGTTAAATAAGTTAAAAATTAGGTGATCACAAGAATTTAATAATTTTATATTTTAAAAGAAAGGTGAACAATTTAATTGGAGAGAAAAATATAAAATGTTGATATTTTACACATTTACTTTTATATTAATAGTAAATAAACCTTATATTCATATGAAGATTCATGTGTAAATATTATATTTATGTGAAATTATTACTCTCCAAAATAAATGACATTAAGCTTTTATTTGATATAGATAAGCAGCTAATATATTACTAATAAATGTACCATTTGAACACAAAATGCATGAATAGTCATACATAATTTCAACATCCGTAACTATATATTGTAAATTAATTGACGACATTAATATAATCTATTTATTTTAAAATTAGAGATATAATTTAATTTTTGAGAATTTTATTTTTAAGGTTAAACAATCACATATTAAATCTTAAAATTGGTATAACTCATAAAATTTTAGAATAAAATAAATTTTGTAATTAATAGCTTTTGTTATATATATATTATATAATTATAATAGTTGTATCAATTAAAATTAAATAATTCACATCAATTTGAAGTTTAAACATATCAATTGTTTAACCTCAAAAGTCAAATTATATATCTAAATTTGAAAGGAAGAAAGTATTTATATGGCATGTGAGTCTACTAAGATACATGGTCGTTCCTGAGCACTGAAGGGAGGGTCGATCGCCCTGGGTCTCGATTAGAGGGGCTCAATATATATATATATAATTTGAATATTTAATTGAAAATTTTGATTATAAGAATAATAGAAGAAGTATCTTTCAATGAATATATTTTTATATAATTTATTGTAGTCGAACGATTATGTTTTAAGTTCCAAAAATATATTTTTTTAAATATAATTTATATTATTTATTTATTTATTTTTATTTTTTATAATTAGTAAAAAAAATATTTAAAAAAACGACTCATTTTTATTTTTCGCTCTGGTCCTTTAAAATTTCATGAACGACCATAATGACTATTTATTTTATTTAGATGAGAAAGATGCATATATAATATATTATACAGACACAAACTTGAACGACAAAGCAAAAACGGAAATTAAAAACATGCAGGGAGTTTATTGAAATTAAATTATTGAAAAAAAGCTCCCAACATGCAGGTACTGCCAAAATAACTTGTCCTTTCTCACACGTCATCCTGGTCAGGCAGGTGTTCCACCGAAGCTAGGTGGCGGCGCACAACCTCGGTGCCCCAACCCAGCGTCAGCTCAAGGCCAATCTCCCCGCTCGCATTTGGGGTGGACTTGCCATTCACACCGCGAGCCGACCCAACTCCAATCCCCAAGGAGGTCTCCACAGTTTCAGCACAGAAATAGTCGCGAGTGGGCACCTGGTTCAGTATCAGGTGATCAGTACCATGATGATTCTCGCTCAACGGTGCTAAGAAAAACGCACCGCTGGACTCGGATCCAAACCCATATTCATAGCTGGGAATCATCACCTCACAGTCCTGTTCAACTACTGGGGCCTTGCCGTTGTCATAGCCATTAATGGGGTCCTTGGAGAGATGGCGAATGTCACAGCTTTGCAGGGGAATGATTGGGTAGGGTGCATCAACATCAGGAGGGAGTTTCATGATTGGATAGCCATTGAGCACTGCGTTGACCGCAGCTTCACAAAACTCCCACTGGTTCGACCACTGCAAACCAACTGAACCGTATATCGGGTTGATGATGCGGCCACATGCTTCGTACAGCAATGACCTAAATATCGCTAAAATATCCGATCGAGAAGAAATAATAATCCATTAGTTAACTACATTATATATATATATATATATATAACAAAAAGTAGGTGAATAAATTACATAATAATTTACTGACATGGACGGAGGTGTTGAGAGCCAGCAGCGATGAGGTTCAAAAGGCCGGCACGACCGTAGAACTTTGCCAGGAAGAGAGTAGCATTGCCTTGGGCTTCGGGGTTAGTGATCCATTGGAGGCAGGGGCGAAGGGTGCAAGTTTCGTTGCAGCCTTTTCGGAGGACTCTGCACCCATTGCAACTCATCCTCATTGTTGTTGTTTGCTTATTAGAGAGGGGAAATGGGTGTGGGAAATATATGTGGAGGGGGTTGTATATATAGCGATGAGAGGAGTGATATTAAGTAGGTAGGTGACTTTTTGAAGCGGTTTCAGGTTGGGCAGGAGAGAGAAAACGGAGGTATCAACTGTAAAAACCAGAGGTAACATTGGACTCCCAAATTAAATCCCGAATTATGCTAAATAATTGCGAAAAAGTTAGCCATACTTTTCTGTGGGAAATGCCCCTATTTTTGGGGGCCTTCTCAACCTTTCCAAATTAGAATCAGGGTCGTCACCATTTCACAACACTACCACTACAGTAAGTATTTATGTACACCTCAGTTTGAACTAGGTTTTTTATGATCTCAAGTTATGTTTGTCCAGACCAATTAATATATACATTTATGATATGCAATTAACGGATTTACTTATATATATATATATATATATATATATATATATATATATATATATATATATGAAATACTCCCTTCTACAAGAAAAAGTCTTGGTTGCAAAAAAAATCATTTCACAAAAGAGTCATTTTTTTTAATTAATAATTGTATAAAAAGATATACAATGTCCTCAGTTTTTTATCATATCACCCTACTAATTAAACTATCAGATTATTACTTTATAGGCAAACATATATATATCGGATAAAAATAAATCCTCGATCATTGTTTTGAGTTTTTTTTTTGGAAATGATCTACTCATTTTGTGTATTGAATTATGATTTCCTTTTCACACTTGCCTGCTTTTTTCTTTCCTTTTTGCTTGTTTTCCTTGTTACTATCAGATTAATTCAACACAAATATCATAACATATAATTTAAATATCATAACATTTTTATGAGTAATGTTATGTGAACAACTAATTATAGGACCCGCATAGAATATGTAGGTAAAAAAAAGCAAAAATCTTTTATTAAGGGACAAATAGTAATATTCCAATTTATACAAAATATTAGAAGATATTTCTATATTTATTGTTTTTCGACTACCTATACGTACTAAAATGGGTGCACAAAACATTACTCTTTTTATCCTTAAATGCTAATTAATATATGAAGTACACATAATGACAATCACTGCAAAGAATGAGTTCATCGTATTATATTCCAAG
Source organism: Panax ginseng (assembly GCA_020205605.1). NCBI lineage: Eukaryota > Viridiplantae > Streptophyta > Magnoliopsida > Apiales > Araliaceae > Panax > Panax ginseng. The sequence continues at coordinate 136,769,662 of CM035135.1, read as the reverse complement.
AAATTGTGTATAAAGTAGTACTTAATATATTAAGGATGTTTATTAATTTGATGGAACTTTTTTATTTACAATGACGTCTACAATCTAATGAAATTAGTATTTACAAATAGGGGTATAAGAGTCTTTGGAGGGAGGGGCATGAAGGTAATTAAGAAAGAATGGAGAGGGGCAAAGAGCGTAAGAAATTAAGAATCGAATGAAAGAGTTAAAAAGGGCAAGAAGAAGGAAGGAGAGCGGTGTGAGAGTCGTGAAGGAGTATCCAAATTAAAGTGAAGTCCTTGCGCGAAGTGCATGTGATTTTTTAGCTTTGGACCGCGTGCGGGTTGCCACATGAACAACACAATGCGTCACGCTGTAGGCCCCACTCTAACCCAAACTTTCATGCAATCGGGTCAGTCCCGGTTTTGAGGAGGTAAAAAATGGAGTAAAATTTCCTTTGATTCTCCCTACTGTGGGCTCCTCTTGGGTTAAATGGCATTGGCAGCTGTTTTCTTTTCCTAGCTTTACTTCTCTCTAACTTAATTGTGGATTAATTATTTTAGATTTTGTCTTACAACAAGTATTAAAAAAAATTGTATAATATAAAATATAATATTAATTTATTATATTATTTTTTTATTAATAAAAAGAATATTATTTATTAAGCAAAAAATAATAAAAAAATTATAATTATAATTAACACCTGGAGTAATATTAAAAATTAAATAATTAATATTTACTCAAAATTCTAAAACATCTTATATAAAAGAATAAAAATATTTCTATAAGACGCTTATATTAACTGAGGGAGGGAGTAATAAAAATCTTGATCGGTCACTAAATCATAATAAATGAAGGGGTGCAATCTGTAGAGATTTGACAATTACTAGTAGTATTATTATTTTTGTATGCATTTATCAGACTACCTAATTATTCCTTGTGTGTCATCGATATTAATGTTGTTGATAAGTGTATTTTGTTTATATATGGAAAATACTCCAACATTTAATGTAATATTGTAAATGTAATGTATGCATGCGCGGTTGACAAACCTACAATTAATATATATATCCACTACTCTTTTATTAAATTCGATACATTGCATATTTTGTTTTAAACATTTTACTCCAATTACAAGTTACAAGTACCGAATTAATCGAAATGACATTTTTATGGCTTACAACTATCATTAGCATTTTGATTTAAAAGTAATTCAGTTAAACAATATATATATATATAGGGTGTACTCGATCCAGAGGCGGCACTAGGTGGTAGAGGCTGTGGGGGGCAAACAAATGACCTTGATAGGATGGCGGTCCAAAGTGAGCTTGGGGAGATCGGGGAAGTAAGGCAAGCGGTGTACATGACGTCCCCAAATAAATAGATACAACACCCATTCGAAGTCGTCAAATACGTAGATGAAAGTAAATTATAACTTCAATAATACAATTGTCGTGCAAAATACGACAACACATACTGTGAGTTTAAATACAAATATTGTCTTTTAGACAATATCCACACCCAAATAAGTCCTCATTATAATTATTCATACACTATTTTACAGAAAATAGTGAGGACAACTAAAGCATCTTTCTAGAACCATTACGTCGACTCGATCCTGCTATGTTCTCACCTCCTGAGAAGAAAAATGGAACAAAAAAAAAAAGAGTGAGCTCAACTAGCCCAGTAAAGAATATTATGACTAAGATAATATACAACAAATTATCATTAGTCTTCAACAGGAAAAATCTGATAGAATATAATAGACAACAAGTTTTAGACCAACAAATACAGCGGAAACAACAATCCATTAGAAGAGTCACGTAGAGAATGAATTCTACTATCTTCTAAGATTTAAGAGTTCATCATTAATATTTTATCCTCGTAACATCAATCAATATACATCTTTTAATCAAATATTCATCTTTTTACTACATGTGCCAAAGATATTCATTTATTTCACTAGTTGGTCATGTTCATCTCAACACATGTTCATCTTGCACTACGCCAAAGATATTCATCGATTAATCATTCATCTTTGCACCTACAGCCAAAGATATTCAAAGAATATCATCATTTAAGACTAAGGATGATAAAAATATTTTAAAGAAAACGAATCCGGTGAGATGGAAGGACAAATATTGTGGATTCAGTATAACAGGTTTATCCAAGATCAATAATACTTCATAATAACCAATTGTGAAGCAGAATTCAAAAATAACGATCAAAACATGGATACAATCAAAGATAGTAGCCAAAATAGACATCTTGGATAAAAAGGAAAAATTTTATTTTTCGGTGAATAGTGCCGTATTCGTGAATAGTGCCGTATACGTGAATAGTAACCCCAACATAAAAAGTTCCAAATTTGATTAAAAAGTTCACCAATATTTCGGCATAATGATATTGAAGAAAATAATATCATTTAAGAAGAAAATAGCATCTCTTACCTCAAAATAATTGGTCTTATTGACGGAATATCGGATAGAAAGTAGAAGGAAACTTCATCTTAGAACAACAACTCTTAAAGTATCAAAATACTCACAAAAATACGCTCGAGAATCTAGAGAGAAAGAAAACTTGTTTCTGGTGTGATTTTCAATTCTAACCTAAGCGTCTATTTATAGGAAAATGCTAAAACGTCATAGGAGACTAAAATAATAAATTAATTTTATTTATTCTCATTTTTTCTACGCATGCTTTGAAAGCCATCAGCCCCTCATTTCTGAAATTTCAGCAGCCCACATGTTATTAACACCAACCAAAAGTGGGTCCCACCCATAAATTTAGTAAAAATTATTTTATTTTTCGAAACTTCAACAATTCCTAGAAAATAGCCCGTTTATTAGAAAAATACGAATTTTATGTCCATTTCGCCTGAAATCGAATTCTCTACAACTTTGTAGATTTGAGTTTTTCCAAATTTCAAACAGAAAATATCCGAAATCCATAAAAGGGTGATTTTTAATACTTCCCTTCCGACAAAATACTGATAAAACACCTCAACATAATTCCTTCAATTATATCCACATAAAATAAATATATCCATCAATTATATCAAATAAATATTTCCTTATCATATAAATCAATAATTAATTATTCACAAATAATATTACAGAATCACACTTATGACAACTGGCAGTTCCTGGAAAGAGGAGCTTTTCAATAAGGATTTCTCTCATCGGGCGCGCAATTAGGTGACCAAACCTCTCCTCGATGTAACTTTCTAGATATTGCCAATAATGCTATCTAATAATATTATTCAAATAATATGAATTATTGATCCGATAATAAAATATCGTGTCAATGACAATTATTGAAATAACAATAATATAAACTATCAACGCAATAATTATTGAATCAATAAAATAAAATATTGAATAGTAATTCATCGTAATAATTATTGAATAAAGTGTCTTCACGTAAGAATCAATAATTCAACAATATCGCATGCAACCACGCCAGTATTCGTATTTTAACCACCAGATATTCCAACATTGTTAATGGTAACAATTACGTCGTTATTCATAAAAATTCATACTTTATCATTTTCTTCATCCGACAGTTATTCCGTTATGGGGCCCATCATTGACTGCGCCGTCTTACGGATATTTCCGACAAAAAGAATAATTTATAACCACTTGCTTATTTTGTAAAATTTGCACATTTCACCCATAACCAAAGAATTATATCAAATTAACCCTTATTAATTTAGAATAATGAATAGAGGAAAATTCAATTTTATTTATAATAAGTTGGGGTCTTACACAGGCGACAACAACTGAGCCAATCAGGCGCCGCCTTGAGCCGGAGGCTTTCGTCCGCGACGAAGGTAGAAGAGGAGGATATCGATCATGATGAGTATTCGAAATGGAGTAGATCTGTGAAGAGGAGAATCGCGAGGAGGCCAGCTCATGCGCCAGTCATATGGCTAGAGACGATTAACACACTTTTCGAGACTCTTAGGTTTACATATTCTGAAACGTTTGGGAAATGACGGATCGGAGATTTGCTTTTAAGATCAATTATCACGCCAAGGCAAAAAGCGCTATTATTTTGCTTTAGTTTTGGCTTGGTTTTATTGCTCATTGTTTGTTTTAGTCTGTAAAATTAATTATTTTTTTCCTTTTCTCCTTTTCATTGATATATATATATATATATATCGATTTCATTGAATGTGTTTGTGCCTAATTTTATATGTTAGTTTCTTGATAAGGATCGATTGTTTAATTGAAAACCTCAAAGACTCCAACTTTACCCTGTTAATTCTTTTCATGGTTAATTTTCTTTTTCTTTTTAATCAAATTCATGTTTACGAAAAATTGTCAATCTGAAATAGATAAAAGCGGGAAATTGTTCATCAAAATGTATTTCAGTTTGTGGTTTCTTAAAAAGCTTGAAATGATGAAGCAATTTAATCTATAACAATATTTCTATCCAGTTTAAGAAATTTGTATTCCATTTCTGGAAGCCCCAAAGTTATACTCCCTCCATTCTGAAAATGACTCATGTTTAGGTGTAACATACATTTAATAAAAAATTTAATAATTAATTATTGGTAGGAGGTAAAAAGATCTTTTGAAAAATCAATATATCAAAAAAGTCAGTATCTGTCTTTGCTTTGTTACATTTGAGGCAAATGTTCTTCTTTAGAAGCCCAAAATTTGGGGTATACACATTTGAATGTACATTATAGTGGTTGAATATGAACTTCTCATTACATGAAAATGGTGTTCTATTTGCATTTCTAAGATATTTTCATTTTATGTTTCTGATTTTGAAGCTTGCCTTTACAATATTATGTGACAAAAATTTAAAATGCTTCCTTCTATTGATTCGGGGACTCATAGCATCAATGATACTCTAATCTGCAAATGACAGTGCAAGTGTTTCCTTTTCACCATTCAATTTTACATGATGGTGATATTAGCAATTTAGTATTAGGATATGCCCACTGTGGGATATTTTTGTGTATATAATTTGGGCTTCGGATAATTTTCATGGATCTATTGAATTTATGAGTTTTTTGTTTTCACGTAGCTGCTCCGGACCTCCGGTAACTGCCCTCAAATTTTGACCCCCCTCAAATTTTGTTCTGGTTCCGCCACTGACTCGATCACCATATCAAACTCTTTTCTATAAAGCATTAATTACTAAAAAATAGTAGTACTTAGTAGTAAAACATAAAGATCTAATTAATTATTAAAATTTAGAGTACTTAGCTATACAACGTACTGTTGGGAAAAATATGGCTTTCCCACAAGTGTAAATCAATAGAAGCAATGCAAGAAAATAACAAAAAGAAGTAGGCACATAAGAATTACGTGGTTCCTCAAACCGAGGTACATCCACAAGACCCAGAGGTCGATTTCTTCCACTATCACCCAAATGTGAGTTTACAAAATGGTCAAAAAAGGTATAAGCCTTACAAACACACCAAAGGTGTAAATCACAAGAGGAAAATACCACACAAATGAGAAAACAAATCTCCAAGAACAAACAGAACTGAACAGGAGAATTTTCCTGAACGAACAGTACTAAGAAGTACTAACAGAAGAATTTATCTGAATGAAGCTCTCTCTCATTTCTTTTCTGTATCTGTTTTGCGTATATCAAAAATGGGAAATGTCTCAGATTTATAAGGATTTGAATCTTCTTGAAGACTCCAAGCCAACCTTGAAAATACCAAGAGTCATGCACGGGAAAACCACCAAAAATAAAAGCCATGCATTTTACCAAGGTGCATGCCAAAGACTGTAATTAAGAAATAGATGTGTCCCACAAAGGAGGGAAACCCAACACGAACATAATATTGAGCGGAGATTAACTATATATAAATCCTAACCATTAAAACGTACGTGATTAACCCATCTTCCTCAAGTAGGTTAGACGGTTGTTTAAAATGTCTATATAGGCCGGCAGCATCAGATACATAAACCGATAACTACTTGAGAAAGATTAATGTATAAAAGATAACAAAAGAAACCCGGCCCATCAGTACTGCAGCAACCCACAAACTAAACTTTATGGTTAGTTAGTTATACATGCATGCATAAAGATTTTGTGGAAAGTGATATACTAAAAAAATGGTCATTTGTGATGGCCAAAATCCATCACAAAAAGTAAAAAAACCATCACGAAAGGTTTACGTGATGGCTTTAAGCATCACAATGGCCGTCTTGTTGCCCATCATGAAAGGTTTTACGTGATGGTTTTGGCAATCACGCAAACGCGTAAGGCTTTTTTGATGATTAATACAATCACATTAACACATAATCTATTGTGATTGTCAAAGTCATCACAAAAAAAAACAATACTTTAGGGATCAAATGTAAGAACGTGAATCTCTATTTACATATAACTTATTTCACTATATTAATTGTATCAAATGATACTTGTAGGATTCGAACCCTCTCCCATTTATAAACTAAATAATGAGTATTGCCACTACACCAAAGTCCAGATCATGATTATAATTTTAAAACAAAATATAAAAGGAAACATATGTGAGTTGACTTATTAAACAAAATTACTTCCACATAAGATTTGGTGATTGCAATGGCAGTCACAAATACTCTATAATGATGATAAAATTAGTCAACACTACGAGCCATCTTAAATTTTATTATTTTGTGATGGCTTGAAAATTTCATCACAAAATACCTTCTTTTTGTAATTACAAATAAAAATCGTCACAAAAATCTATCTTTTTTAATGATCGTCACAACCGTCATAAAATAATGTTTTGATTATTTCTTACATTAAAATATTAGTGATAGCTTTAATGCAATCACGAAAAGAGTATATCTATAAGTGATGACTTAGTGCGTCACAAAAAGAAAATTTATTTTGCACGAAAAATTTGGTGTGATTGACATGGCCATCACAATTATAATACATTGATGGCAAGATTAGTCATCACTAAGAGCCATCATATATACTATTAATTTGTGATTGCTTAAAAAGTTCATCACAAATTACTATCTTTTGTAATTATTTTTAAAAACTGTCACAAAATTCCGTCACGTATTCTTATTTTTTTAGTAGTGGCATAAAATTAATTTATGTTAATTGATTAATACAGTGTCGATACGCAGGTCAGAAGGTGACCTTTCTTTGTGTATCAGCACTGTATTGGTCAATTGACCAATTTATCATGAATTAACTTCATGATAACCAGATCCATATTTAGGAGAGAGATTTTTCTTCTAATATATGCATACAGTTCTATACACATTTTATAAATTACAAAGACATTTAAATTAAAGTTAAATGCATTTTAGATATTTTAATTTACGCTCATTTTGCATTTTGCCTCCCATATTTTATAAAGGGTTAAATTCAGATAACCACCTGGGGTTTGGGCGGTTTCCCACTTAACCACTTGTAGTCAGTAAAGCTATATTTAAACTCCCGACTTTTTGAGTTGAAGTGAAAACGTCATATTTTCCATCCAATTTAACTGTGCGTGTATGTCAGACGCCAAAAGCGCGTGAAAAGGGGCTTTAACGATTTAAAATGACTGAAATACCCCTTTCTTCTTCCTCTTGACTTTTAAAACACATTCCTCTGTTCTTCTTCTCCCTTCAACCTTCAAACCCACGGTCTTCTCTCTCCTCCACGAATGTGTAAAAATGATTGGATCAATTCAGTTTTTGTGCAGATCTAAGAAGACCCAAAAATGTCGATCTAAACTAGAGAAGGCAGAGGTCTCGCTTTTTCACTCTCTCGCTCTGTCGTCGACCAAGAAATTATAGATCTAGATCACTTTTTAGATCTCGCCATTCCACCAGATCAACATTATCACTGACTCAAAGATAGTTAGTACTTTCTTATCTAGTGACACCTCTTCAAAACTCAACCCCTTTTCTTGGTTATTTTCTTGAAAAAGTTGTTACCCAGTTGAGAAAAAGCTTCAATGGAAAAGGGTCGAGCTCAAGCTTCAAAAAATTTGATACTAAAAAGGGTAGAAAATTGAGTTCTATGCTACCCAATATCGAGCCATTTATACCACGAAGAGATCACAACCGAGAGAGTTAATGTCTTAGGCTAAGAGGATCTGGTTTTCATTCTAGTTTCTCCGGAGAAATTGGGGTTAGTGTGAGTGAAAAGAATGACGGTGATGGGTTTGATTTGGAGAAGGGTATGGAGAAAAATGGGTCAATGTCGCCCAAGATTGAGATTGATGGGTTACGGGAGAGCTAGGAATAGAGGGATTGAAATTGAACCAGGTTGGGCATGGATTTGAAAGAATGAAAAAGATGGGGTTTTGGGTCGAGGGATGGAGTAGTGAGAGGTGAGCATCGAACAATAGAATTGAGATTGAGCCAATTTGAGGAGAGTGGGAATGAGGAAAAAAGAGTTGGTTCGAATGGAAATGGTAATAGGGCTAAAAATGGTGATGAACATGGAGTTATGGCAACTAGTAATCTAGTCATTGAGCCAAAGAAAGATGATAAAAATGTGGACAGAGATGTGGGAATTGGAATGTATCGGGATGGTGAAGAACCTGGTCATGAAGGAGGGCAACATTCATCCACACTGAAGTGTGGGATGAGAGACAAACCTAATTTTGGTGAGTATTGTTTGACAAAAGTCCTATTAGGGACTTTGGTTAAAAGCAGATTTCAAATTTCATAGTTGAAATAATTGGATTTTAACTTTTAGCATTGCTTTTGATTCGGGTTTCTCTGTTGGTTTTATATCTACTTAGAATCTTAAACATCAATTTGACCTCCTCTCCCGCATTGATTTGATATTCAAAGATATTAGTGAAAGAGGGGAAGAGAGAGAGAGAAAGTCGTTGTGTAAAATCAAAAGCTTGATTTTGATATGGAATCGAAGTCTCCTCAAGGATCCCGAGAAATCGCTTATTACTTTTGGAACTTTCGTTGTAAATTTCATTTCTCCCGCAATCTTCGGATATCAAACTTCTTTTTAGGCGCCATTAAAATTTGAACATTAATGGGTAAAAGTCGGTGCCTCCGAGATTTTGTAGGTTTTCTTCATGAAAATTGCTAAAAACGAATTGGGTCTCCGTAGTGGGTTTTGATTTTTGGGATCTGAAGTTATAGAGGGTAATTAAGTCTTTAGCCAAATCATTTAACGAAGTTAAGACGGAAAGTATTTTTTCACTTTAACTCAAAAAATCGAAAATTTAAATATAGCTTTACAGACTACAAATGGTTAAATGGAAAACCTCCCAAATCTCAGATGGTCATCTCAACTTAATCTTTTATAAATGGATGCTTTGCATTCTACACTTTCAGCGTATTTATAGAGCTGCCAAAAAATTATTAACAATTCTGATAAAGTTGGGCTATTTTGACCAATATGATGTCTTTTCAACGATAATAATGTCATTATTGAGACTATTTTGCCTCTAAAAAGACTACACGTGAATCAAAAAACTTACCTTTGTCAAAATAGTTACCATTTTTTAGCCAAAGAGTATTATTTGTCAGTGCGTTGAAAGTGTGTGATGTAAAGTACAAAATTAAGGTAAATTGAGAAAAGTAAAGTGGATTTAACTGTTCAATTAATTATTGCTAAGATATTTAATTCAAGAACCTATAATAACCAAAGAATCATTAAATAGATAAGTAATTTGGTCATGTTAAGGAATCAATTAATCATTAGTACTGGACAAAAAAATTAAACAAATTGGGAATATTAATAGTAAATTCGAATATCAGAGGCTTAACAAATAAAGTAAGAGAGACAGTACGTTTGGGTCAGTGGTGTGGAAATAGTTGATAGTGAGGCATATCTGCAAGGTTGTTTGATGGAACAATAACTTTATGCATGGGGGTTGTACGACGAGAACCCAATAACTTTATTGGAACCGTACGTCTGAACGAAATTGATGGTTTGTGCCTTTGTGGTAGTAATAGTGATCGTAGGCATAAACACGACCATAGGTGCTATATTAATGGTTGTGGTTGTAAAGATAAGCACGATCATGGGTGCTATATTGATGGTTGTGATTGAGTAGTGAGAGGAAGAAAATAAAAAATGTTTTTCTACTTTTAACTTTTTTTATCGTACTTAAGCATTTTAACTAAACAGCAGTTAGCATCATATATATATATATATATATATATATATATATATATATATATATATATATATATATATATATTAATTATGTATATTTTATTTGTGTATGAGTTTATCAAAATTACGTTATTTTGACATTTATTTTTGATTTTACGATTTAGGAGAAGAGAAACTATTTAAAAAAAAACAAAACAAATATGACAAAAACAACGTAGTTTTGATTGATGATGCTTATGAAATAAAACATACACTAGTGTGTGTATATATATATATATATATATATATATATATATATATATATATATATATATATATATATATATATATATATATATATATATGAGAATGATCCATGACATACGTTAGTTATGGACATTGTTCTAGCTAACTGTTATTTAGCCGTCCAAAATTAGATCGAATGACTAAGGTGAGGGCCCAACCGCTACTCCCTCTAGCGTTATAATTTTTTTTTTGCTGGCCGCTACTCCCTCTAATGGTCAGGAGAACCTTTTTGTTGGCCACAGGAGGGAATAGAAACCAGAAGAAATGTTTAAAATACGCCCACCTTAGTTAGATTTAAATAGTTTTAATGTACAAAATAGTTGTATAAATAATTTCTTTATGTAATAAAAACTAACATTATCAACTATATATAATGTATTTATTTCTATAAATAATTTCTTAAGTAATAAAAACTAATATTATCAACTATATATAATGTATTTATTTTTTTAAATATTAAAATTAAAATTTATTAATTATATTCAAATATATATTTATTTATATGAATAATTTCTTAAGTATAATTATTAAAATATAAATACATTAAAAATTTATTACTATTTTGTATATTAAAATTATTTAAATTTAACTATTTAAACATTTTTCATGCCTCTACACCCTCCTGTGACCGATAAAAAATTTCTCAGCGACTCACCTACACCTTAATCATTCCATAATACTCCGGATTACTCACAAAGACTGTATAGCCCAAAAGATCAGTCCCCCGGCCGTCTAAGGTTAATTTGAAGTTAGAATATTTTAGATTGAAGCAATTGAATCCAGTTGTACGTAATGAAGAAACAATAAGTTCAATTTTTTGGTACTCTATATTCACGTTTCCTCTTATACTTATTAAGTATTTAATCGTGATGATATAATAATAAAATTATATATAACAGTCAACTTGAGAACAACGTTTTGTCATACTACCATTAAAATAAAATATTTTTTTTTATTACAAATGTTACTAACAGAGAAAGTAATAAATTAATAATAAATCTAATGACTAAATAGTTACCGAATATACTAGCTAATGCCTTCAGTCCAACTTTTCGATCCAAGACAAATAAGACTTTCTCGTTTCACTAAAATATTAATCCTAATTGCCATTGATTTTATTTTTACATTTAAAAAAAGAGAGCTACATTTCTTTCTATATATGTTAGCATAGAATTAATAACACATGCCTCCAGAATTTCAAAATTCATTGTCATACAATATTAAACCAAATACTCTTAGCTAGCTAGCTAGCTAGTTAGTGACATTAACTCGTATGTTAATAATTTTTTTTTATTTTATCCTTAATTTTTCTCATTCTCTCAATAAATTTTTTCAATTGTATTAATAATTTTTAACTTTTTATTAAAGGATAGTAATAAAATTTCATACAAATTTTAATTCTTAGATGATAATATTAACAAATTATTTTTAATTTATGTATATAAAATTAAAAAGACAATTATATATTATGAAACCGAGGGTATAATGTTTGATGAGGTGCCTCCAATGATTAATATACATTTTCCCCACATGATTCTGATACTTCGAAAAATCAACTTGGCTAGTGCCTAGTAGTAGTATTAAAAAATTGGTTAAACCATTTAGGGTATTTGAGAACTAGCATTAAAATTTTAAGATTCATATATATATATGAAAAAAATGCATGTACACAGCTGTGTATTACACAATAAAATTATGACGATGATTTTTTGGGCTATGACGACAGTCGCCATAGTTATTTCGGACTATCATGATTTGGTGAACCGTCATGATAATTAAAAAAATCGTCATAGTTTTCTTATGTAATCTAACAGATAACTATATATAACTATATATATATATATATATGGGAGAAGGTTCAAAAATGCCCTTGACTACCGACACCCTATACTTTTTTTTTGTCCAAAAATACCCTTAACATTACATTTTTTGGATCACCCGTGCCCTCACCAATTAATGAATCGCACGCCTTGAGAAAGCGGATGTTAAACCTCTATGATGTGGCTAACATGTGGTAATATTTCTTTGATGTGTACAAAAATTCATTAATAGAAATAATTAAAAATTCATTTTTATTAATTATTTATTTTATTTTTCTTTAAAACAAAATAAATAATTAATAAATAAAATAAATATTTATATTTAATAAACAAAATAGATATTTATATTTATATTTAATTCATTAACACAAATAAAAAAAATTCTTCAACCCACCACAATACCACCAACCCGTACCACCGATCCATTCTCACGACTCGCCCTCAAACCCACAAACGGTCCGACCGGCTACAACAGAGCATCCCGAACCATCGAAAGCTCGAAGCACAACCAGCAATCTCAAACCAAAAAATCTTGAGTACACCACATATCCAGATCTAGATTGAGAAAATTTTTATTTTTGAAAAATAAATTTATACCTTCAAAATCAGATCTGGATGTTTTTAACATTTATTTTCGAACTAACATCGAAATAATGAAGGGATAAAAATCAAATCTGAATGTTTTTAAGATTTATTTTCGAGCTAATATCCAAATAATGAGGGATGATAGAAGAACGAAGAACAAAAGAAAGGAATAAGAATTAAGACCCAAAATCACCATTCTTTGTTTTTCTCGATTTTTCGATGGGGAAATTTTCTGGATTTTGATCATCGTCTGTTCATCGCCTGTTCACCACTCTGTTCACCGCCTTAACTGATCACTACTGGGGAAAGAAACAAAAATGGTTATTCTTTAGATAATGTGTTTAAATAAAATAAGATTTACTAAAAGTATAATTGAATATAATACTAAAATGTAATATTAACGTTAATACTAAAATATTAACGCTACAATATTAACGTTAATATTTGAAATATAATATTTTTAAAAAATATAATATTAACGTTAAAAATATAGTACTAAAAACATTAGCGTTAATATTTTTACTAAAATATAATACTCTCTTTTGCAAAATATTTTTACTAAAATATAAAAATATAAAATATTAAATATTTTAAATTTTTTTTAAAAACGTTAATTTTTGATATTAAAAAATGTTAATATTTTTTATATTAAAAAACGTTAATCTTTTATTAATATTTTTGATATTAAAAATGTTAATATTTTAAAAATATTAAATTTTTTTTGATATGAGGTTAATATTAAAACGTTAATATTTTTTGATATAAAAATATAAAATATGTTAATTTTTAAAAAAAACATTAATTTTTGATATTAAAAATATTAAAAAACGTTATTTTAAAATTCATGTAGTAAAAAACGTTATTTTATACAACTTGTTTTATTTAATTAGTTGTTTTGATTAGTTAACAAATTAATTTGAATTTTAATATTTTGATTAAATGATGTAAATATGTTATGTGTTTTTTATTTTGAATTTTAGTATTTTTTTTTGATTAAATGACATATTTACATGTGTCAGGGGCATTTTTGAACCTCTCCATTTAAGCCTCCATGTGTCTGCCACGTCAGCCAATATTAACCCCGTTTGTCTTCTCGTTACTTAATGGCACGTGGGTACGCAAGTAATTCAAAAATATAACGTTAAAGATATTTTTTTGGAAAAAAAAGTATAGGGTGTTCTAGAGACATCATAAAGTAAAAATGAGAGACATTTTTTGAACCTTCTCCCATTTTATATATATATATATATATATATATATATATATATATATATATATTTAGGTCAGGATCAGATAGGGATCCTTACTTTTTAAAATGATGAACTTTTTTTTTGCTTTTTTTTAAAACAACTAAAAAAAAATTTAATTTTTATGGGAAATGAAATTTTTCATATATGAGGTGTTTTGGGTGTGATTTGGAGTGCACGTATAACAAAATATGTATGTATGTCTGGGCGCACTGTACCACCACTTTTTTGGTATAGGTATTCAAAACACGCCCAAAACATCAGATATGAAAATTTCAGCCCATAAAATATTAAACTTTTTTAGTTGTTTTAAAAAAAAAAAAAAAATTCCTCATTTTAAGAAAGTAAGAATCCCTTAATTGATCATTTCTATATATATATATATATATATATATATATATATATATATATATATATATATATATATATACATCGGGGAGAGGGGATTACAAGGAAGAGATGAGAGAGAAAGAAAGATTGAAATGGATTCCTATTCCAAACCGCTAACAAACAAAATCTAGTGCTAAAAGCCGACGGCTTACCCCTCACCATTTTTAACTTCTTCCGCCGCATGCACACTACTATCATAAACAATTTCTGATGTAATTCACCATATTTGAATATTCTAAAATAGGATTGTACGTTATAGATGTTCTAACAAGTGCTTTATATATACTAGTAGTAAGTAGTAGTAGAAGTAGTATGTTTCTGATGGGAAATTAAGTTATCCAAATTAAATACAGCCAAAACAAGTGCTACATAAAGTTACGTTGCATTCAATACTATCTGTGAATTCTAGTACGTAGTGTAGTTGTAATATAAGTATTTCCCGCAAGGAAATTAATAATTTATTGTATCACTTTACAATTTTGATATATATATATATATATATATATATATATTCAATAATAGCCTTTCGTCAATACCAAAATTTATATCCATCGTCAATAATTTTTACTTTTTACTCCTTGCAGGCTGGATGATATAACTGTAAAAATTTTAAAAAATTAAAATATATGTCTGATTTTGAACATACTATTGACCGACCTTGCAAAGACTGCAATGCAAGGACACCAAATATCTTTATTTTCACTAATATGGAATGATTTCGTGGGCACCCAAAAGTGATAGTACTCCAGATGAGTACTGCAAGTGTAAAATCAACTCAACTCTTCCAAATTCCAATGCATGTACGTGGTCAACAAGAAATGACAATTAATTAATTCAATCATCCGGCTGCTTAGCTAGCTAGCTCCTACAATAGTCTACACAAGACAAACAAAACTTTAAATAAATTTTGTTCAGCCATCGGATTAATAATTGAATAATCAATATTCACTTGTAATGGCAAAAAATAGGTACAAACTGCGGCAAAAAAAAAAGTTATTAAAGGAAATAGAAAAATCAGCTAATATGTCAAAAGAAAGAACCCTTTCATGTGAAGTTTGCCAAAACTAACTGTCAATAACGGAAGAAATGATTACTACTAAAAACCAACAAGCTTTTGCACTTTGTTTCTCAGCGTTGGACGGAAAACAAATAATAATAATAAATTTAAATTAAAACAGAAAAAAATATAGAAAATTTTATTTTTTGATCTAAAAATAATAATAATAAATTTAAATTAAAACAAAAAAAATATTGAAAATTTTAAGTTTTGTTTGTGTTTTTTTTGAGCTTTTAATAGAAATGAATAAAAAAATTTAAAATTTTTCTTTTCTTACGTTTTTGAGTTCCAATGAAAAAAAGAAGAAAATTTTCACTTTTACAAATTTACCCTTCTCTTAATTATAACCATTGAATTATGAATAAAAATATGGAATATAAATTTAATCAAAAAAAAATTCCATAATCAAATACAAATATCCAAATAATTGTTAGGTGTGAACCAAAGTTTAGAAGAAGTGGCAAGAAAAAGAGAACAATTCTCAATTATTTGAATACCATTATCAGCAAACAGAATTCCGCTAAAAAACAAGATAATATATATATCTAATACTAGTAACAAATAAACTTGCAAATTCAAGTTCAAACAACAAACAAAGAATACACATATATATAAATAAATATGTGTACCGTATATATAGTGAGAGATTCAACAGATAGATAATATCAAACCTTGGTGTTGGGACGAGAATCAAAAAAGGGTTTGCAGGGGGAGCGTTCAACAAGAAGAATTGTAAAAGAATTCGAAGTTATTGCGGTATAAGTGCTAGTGGTGGCAGATGAAGAAAAAGAAGTCTCAAAAAGTTTATTTCTCTTTACCACTTTAGGTTTATTAGATAAAAATAAATTGGAGACATGAGTTGTAATTTAAAATTTATTATATTGAGAGTAATATGAGAATTATAAAAATATTACTTATTCCAATTTCTTTTATGTTCAAATCAAGTCAATTTTAGACGGAATACTTTTGCAAAAAAAATGGCCAAATTTGCTATCAATTTCTTCTTTTTTATTTATTAAAAAATTCAAAAACATAAAAATTAAAAAGAAAACTTAAATTTTTCGTTAATTTCTTTTTTTTTCTGTTTATTTTAAAACTCAGAAATAGAGTGTCGGAGTAGTAAATATTTCATTCCCTAGCTAATGTAATGTAATGGCGATCAATTAATTAAATAAGCAAATAGGTTATATATTATGGAGATATTATTTTTCTTTTTATTTCATTTCAAAATTTGAGATAAATTTTTATTTGAAAGATATAAATTAGTTGCAGGAAGTTTTTAACTAGGGATTACTTTTTTGGTGTCACAACACAATCACTACTAATTAACTCTTCAACTAATATTAAAGATACATTTGAATTTTAAAAACATAAATATTGTTTAGTCTTTTAAAAAGCTTAATTTATGTATAATTTTGAAAAACGAGGGAGATATTCGAGAAATGCAAAAGCTATTCCCTTAATTAGTGTGGATGCAATCCACATCATTATCATCCACTTCTTGAATAATCAAGTAAGCAAACAAATAAATTAAGCATGCATTTTTAATCACCAAAATACCCAGGTTTACCCCCTCTAAATCCAAAATAGTACCCAAAAATGATGAGGAAAACGTGGGTATTTTGGATATATATATATATATATATATATATATATATATATATATATATATATATATATATAAACTCGATGATATTAAACCAAAAATTCAATAGAAGGGGAGAAAACAGAGAAAAATGAATAGATTCTACTTGTTGTGAAGAGGATCTGGGCAGCTGGGGACCCTTCGTTTGTTTTCTTGAAGAGTGTTGTTGAGATGAGAGAGTGTTACGTTGAAGAATTTACGAAAGATGTACTGATCATCGGTTTGGGTCTGATCTTTCCCTGTTTGGGCCTCCTCTGCTAATATCCGTATTGCCCTTACTTTAAAGGCCCAAATATGCAGCATGGGGATGATCAGCAGCACCACCAGAGAAGAGTACATAATTGATGATGTTCTCTTTCCGCCGGAAAATGACATCACCGGAGACCCACATAAATTCTATATATAAAAGAATTTGACCGCCTTCTCTCCGGCGAGCGAGCGAGCGAGATTCAACTCTTTTGTTTGTTTACTTGCTCCTTGTTGACTCTCTCTTGCCTCCTCCTCCTCTTCTATTTCTATCTCTATGTGTCTCCAGTTTCAAGTAATGAATTTGAGTTGAGCCAATATATTGACCGACGGTTAAGTGGGTTTAGGGAGTGTTTTGTCATGCAAGAATATGTATGGGTCCATGTGATGAAAACGTACAAACACAACCTACCGCTCTATATTTATATAGAATAATGTTATTATCATATAAAAATAGTTGTGGGCGTTCGCCTAACATGTAGAGTCCAGTATATATGTGTATATGTAAGTATTATGTGATCTTTTTTTATGTGATAATAATATTATTTATTTATATAACTGGCTACTTAATTACTAGACTGACATTGCTGTTTAAATTTAAAAGTCTAATCAAAGTTTGAGACTATAATTATATTTTCTTTCATTTCTCTTTAATGCAATATTTTCTTAATTTCTTTCTTTTCACTATGGAGTATGAAATTTATAGTAAATTGATATTTATACATGTTAAAATAATATTTTTATATCAGTCTCTTTCACATGAAAATGAGACCCAGTCACTATTAATATGAAAAAGATCATGTAAAAATATTAATTTCTAATTTATATATCGTAACTTATGCTGATTATGAATTGATTTTCAATATATCTTGGCGGACAGGTCCTGGACCGAAATACTGGACATGTTTTTTTTTTATTACTTTTCTTGTGACTCCCAAAAAATATATAGTATTTATTTCAATTGAAATTTTTACAGAATACAGTGTTTTTAGGTGAAATTTAACACTGTATTGTATATGTATCCAAATTACACCTAAAAATACTGTATTCTGTCAATTGAAATAAATATTATATATTTTTTGGGAGTCACAAGAAAAGAAAAAAAAAAACTGACCTGTCCAATATTCCGGTCTATTGAACCTGTCCATGTAGAAGTACTCATTAATTTTTAGTTATATTGGTATCCCTAGCTCTAAAATGAAATTTTCAGTGAAAAAAATAGTAGACTACATTTTATTTGATAATAATAGGAGAGTTTATGAATAAGGAACTCAAGATCAGGATGTATAAAAATATTCTAATCACAATATCTGAATAATATTATACATACACAAATTTTGACATTATACGAATTCGCTTAACGCGATACTACTGTCACACCTTAACATCCAATATAATGCATTAAGGATCAAAGAGCCAAATTCATAAACAGAGTCGGTCTTGAATTTTGTAAGGTCCAGGGTAAAAAAATTTAAATGTATCCTCCTTTATATAAATTAATTAAATAAATAAATAAATTATCAACTAATTAATTTTATTAAAATTATAAGAATTTACAAAAGATAAGTAATAACACTTTGGGGCCTCGTTAAAAAATTTGTTTGGGAAAAATCTAATGGGACAAAACCCAAACAAAGTAAAAAGAGTACCCCGAATTGTAAATATTGTATTAAAAACGAAGAACAAAAATTTCAGCCAAGTTTTGTGTTGAATTAAATAATAAATAAGAAAAGTTAACAAAAATATATATTACAATTTACAAAATTTATATACAGTAAAACCCCTATTTAAGAATACACTATATAAGAATAACCTCTACAATATTATAAAAAAATTTGGTCCCAATTTGGGCCACTTATAAATAGGAATAACCTCTAAATTATAATATGTTATAGACTTTTTAAGTCCCGTATTGAGAAACTATACCTCTATATAGTAATAATTATATATATATATATATATATATATATCAATGATCAAGAGCATTCTCCTTATTTAACATTCCTCCTTAAATAGTACTCTTTTATTAAAACTACGTTGTTTTGGAGGTTCTTTTAAAGAGAGTGGTCCCACTTGCTTTCCTTTTATTTACAAAAATACCACCCGCGACCCCACTTATTTTTTAAAAGAACCTCCAAAACGACGTAGTTTTAATAAAAGAGTGCTATTTAAGGAGGAATGCTAAATAAGGGGAATGCTCTTGATCCTTGCTCCTTGAAGGATAATTAGGAAGAAAATATATTTTAGGGAGGAAGTGAAATGTAACTTTGGAGAATATAAGAACACTTTGATTTCACTTCCTCCCTAAAATATATTCTCTTCTTAATTATCCTTCAAGTGGTATCAGAGCAACAATTGGTTGTTTCTTTGAACTCCAAGAAATAGCTCCGCTTTCTATATTAAAAACATAACCCGAAGTACTTTTGCTATCATCAATGCTACCTCCAAAATCACTGTCTGTGAATCTAGTAAGACTAACTGGAACACCAGTTTCATAAAAAATTCCATAATCAAATGTGCCTTTCACATATCTCAAAATTCGTTTTGCTGCCTCCCAATGTTCTGAGACAATATTAATTTTAAAAGACTACATTTTTTTATAAAAGACTACATTTCATATAAAGAACTATATTTTCCTATAAAAGACTACATTTTCTATAAAGGACCACATTTTCCTATAAAAAACTACATTTTCCTAGTTTGAAAATCTAAATAATTTATGTTTTTTTTAATTTTTGTTATAAAATCTATATTTTTGTTAAAATGAATATTTTTGGGGGTTCAAAAAATATTTTGTACCAATACCTCTATTTAGTAAATAGAGGTTTTACTGTATCTAGATTCTATATGTATCTTAAAAAAAATTACCTTCAAAGAAAGGCACTGGTCTAACTGGTGGATGATTTATTTTCCAACTTTGTTGGAGAAAAAGAGAATCATCGAAAAAAAAAATTACTTGCATTACCTTATGAACTGAAAGGGTCGAAGAGTTTTTTCTTCTTTTTGTGGCTAATAGTTTATTTTGATTCTCCATATTTATTGATTTGTTTTATATTATATTTTATAATTATTTTTTTAATTTTTATTTTTTTATTTTCTTATACACATATATACATAATTTTTTAAAAAAATTAGGCTCTCTCACTTTGAGCCCTCGAAAGCGATGCTACGTGGTTGACTAATTTGTACTAGCTCATTCATAAAACTACATAGATAGATACAAAGTATTACCTCTGTTTTAAAATTAAAAATAATTTTTTTTTAGTTTGTTCTAAAATTATATATATATTTTTATTTTAAGACTATAAAGTGATATAGTGTTCCTAATTTATTATTATTTATTATTATTTTTTTTAATATAAAACTATTATAATTAAATTTTTTATAAATACTAAAATAATATTTGAAAATATAAAATTATTTTTAAAATTTTGATTTAAAAATATTAATATATTTTTAATTTTAGAATAGAGTGAGTATAATTACCTGAAATCTAAAAATTGGTTGTCGGTGAAATAATCATGAAGAAAAAAAGCACGGTCTATAAACGCGAGTTCACATTACGGTAGCACCCGTACCGCAATGGCTACTTGCACGCGCTAGTGTTGCGATTGGCTAAAGAAGTAATAAGCGAATTGTTTTTTTATTTTTAATTTTTTGGGTAAACAATAATAAACGAATTGTTTAACCATGAGAATTCAGACATTAGATTTGTATGGAAACGTGAAACGAACGAGGGAAGGTTGCTGACCCGGAATCTCGCCACGGTGTTAACTGTTAAGTA
Organism: Panax ginseng; assembly: GCA_020205605.1. Lineage (NCBI taxonomy): Eukaryota > Viridiplantae > Streptophyta > Magnoliopsida > Apiales > Araliaceae > Panax > Panax ginseng. Next base: position 136,748,568 of record CM035135.1, on the reverse strand, counting down.
AGACTTTTGTTGTCTAACGATTATTTTAAAAATATTGCACTTTCTCAATTTCAAAATATAAAATTGTTATTAATTTTTTAAAATAAACTTTAGATATCAAACTTGATAAAAATTCATTTAATTTAATGATGAATTTCGTAAGCTATTTTAAAAAAAGTATTACTCAATATCAAATATTTTTTTAATGATTTGCCAAAATTTTGAATTTAATTTTTTCTCAAATTGACAATTAAAAATTAACAATAATCTTATAATTTGAAACAAAGAGAGTATGTGTTAGTATAAATTTATTAAAAAAATTAATATATCTTACCCAAAAAAAATATTTTTTGCTATGAGTAATTACGTTCATATATTATTCATAGTGTGTCGTTGTATTTAGGTGCAATAAAATCATAATATTTGTTCACAAAGTATAGCATGCCATGGTTGTCATGCGAACAGGGTCCATGCGCAAATATGAAAGAGTAGTGAATAATGAAAGTAACACTTTGGCCGCAGAGGCGAGGCTAGGAGTAATAGTGTGGGGTCAATTGATTTTATTGATATATATATATATATATATATATATATATATATATATATATATATATATAATGTAATAAATTTTTATAAATGTAATTTAGTAATTTAATTTCACTGAATTTTTTTTTGACTATACGATTGTTTCGCTGTGTAAATCCACGAGGATGAATAGATAACCATTACTATAGGAGAACACTATTTTTATATTTATTTTTGATTCTACGTGATTCTTTTTTATATAAAGGTGAGACGCTGATATAAAAGAGAATAATATAAAAAGTGTGACGCCCCCAAAATAGGTATACATCACCTATTTTGAGTTATCAATATATGATACAGAAACAACTGCAACTTTATTATTACAACAGTAAAACTGTGAGTTTGAATACAAATATTATCTTCTAGACAATATCTATACTCAAATAAATCCTCATCACATTTATTGATACATTATTTTACAAAAAATGGTGAGAACTACTAAACAACTCTCTCTAGAACCTTCATTCCATACCTACACTCGTCTCGCTTATATTCTTGCCTCACGAGAAGAAAAATGGAACAAAAAGAAAAAGGGAAATTTCAACTCAATTTCAAGAAGAATATTATGACTAAGATAATATACAACAAATTATCGTTAGTCTTCAACAGAAAAAATCTAATAGAATACAATAGACAACAAGTTTTAAATCAATATTCATGAATGAAATAATAATTCATTAGAAGAGTTAAGTAGAGAATGCAAACTACTATCTTACATGTATGAATTTAAAAGTTCATAAATCTATCTTTTATCCCTATAACATCAATCAATATATATTTGAAATCAAATATTCATCTGCACTATTCTGAGCCAAAAATATTCATCGATTAGTCATGTTCATCTAAACACTGCTCATCTTTGACTACGGGTCAAAAAGATATTCATCGAAATCATTCATCTGCACTCTGGGCCAAAGATATTCAATAATATCATCATTTAAGATCGAGGATGATGAAAAATATTTTAAAGAAAGCGAATCCGGTGAAACAAAATGACAAGGATTAAGGATTAAGGATTAGTACTTTGTTTTATCCATGTCCAAAAATACCTCAAAAATAATCATAGTGGTGTAAAATTCAAGAATGATCAAAACATGGATACAATCAAAGCTAGTATCCACAATAGATATTTTAGACGAAAAGGAAAATTTTTATTTTTCGATGAATAGTGCTGTATTCGTGAATAAAGGTCGATATCGTGAATAGTTCCGTATACGTGAATAATAAATCTCGACACCAAAAATTTTAAATTTGATAAAAACTTGGATCAATATTTCAAAGATAATGATATTGAAGAAATAATATCATTACTGAAAAAATAATATCTCTTACCTCGAAAGACAAGATTTAGTTAAACACCGTATATCGTTATGACTTACACATCAGTATATAAAGCTATGACTTTGACCGTATAGATAAAGAACACTCAAAAGTATTGTGGCGCCCCAAAATAGGTATACATCACCCATTTCGAGTTGTCAAATACATGGTACAGATTTAACTACAACTTTATTATTAAAACATATAAACTGTGAGTTTAAATACAGATATTGTCATCTAGACAATATCCACATACAAATAAATCCTCATCATAATTATTACATTATTTTACAAAAATGGTGAGGACTACTAAACAACTCTCTCTAGAACCATCACTACATCCCCCGACTTGTACTCGCTACATTATCTCCTCCTGAGAAGAAAAATAGAACAAAAAGGAAAAAGGGTGAGCTCAACTAGTCCAGTAAAGAATATTATGACTAAGATAATATACAACAAATTATCGTTAGTCTTCAACAGGGAAAAATCTAATAGAATACAATAGACAACAAGTTTTAAATCAATATTCGCAGCGAAAATAATAATTCATTAGAAGAGTTAAGTAGAGAATGCAAACGACTATCTTCTATGTATGAATTTAAAAGTTCATCGTCTCATCTTTTATCCCCTCGTAACATCAATCAATATATATCTGAAATCAAGTATTCATCTTTGCACTACAGCCAAAGATATTCATCGATTAGTCAGTATTCATCTAAACACTGCTCATCTTTGCACTACGGGCCAAAGATATTAATCGAAATCATTCATCTTTGCACTACTGTGCCAAAGATATTCAATAATATCATCATTTAAGACCGAGGATGATGAAAATATTTTTAAAGAAAGCGAATCCGGTGAAACAAAATGACAAGGATTAAGGATTAAGGATTCGTACTTTGTTTTATCCACGCCCAAAAAATACCTCAAAAATAATCATAGTGGTGTAAAATTCAAGAATGATCAAAACATGGATACAATCAAAGCTAGTATCCGAATAGATATTTTGGAATGAAAAGAAATTTTTCATTTTTCGATGAATAGTGTAAATGATTCGTGGATAAGATCGTATATCGTGAATAGTCTTGATATCGTGAATAATAATTTCGACACTAAAAGTTCCAAATTTGATTAAAAGTTCGGTTTAATACTTGGCATAATGATATTAGAATAAATAATATCATTTTAAAAAATAATATCCTTACCTCGGAAAGACAAAGATTTAGCTGGAATCTTGGATATAGGCTATAACTTGAACTTGCTGCATCAGTATAGCAATACTCAAAATATACTCAAAATACTCACAAGAATACGCTCGATAATATAGAGAGAAAACTTGATTTACGGTGTGATTTTCAATTTTAACCTAAGCACCTATTTATAGGAAAATCTTTAGAACACCAAAAAGTTATAAAATTTATTATAATATTAATATATTTAATAATCTTCTACGCCCACTTTGACAACTGATCTTAGATCATTAAACACATGCTAGGGCTGTCCACACAACAAAAAAACGTTTTTATTAATATAAATATTTAAAACTTCCAAAAATCAATTATTTGAGACTTCGAACTTCAATAATTCATAATAAATAGCCCTTTTTTGAGGAAAATTGAAACTCGTGAATTTTATAGGAAATTCAATTCTCTACAACTTTACGGAAGAAAGTTTTCCAAATTCCAAATGTAAATTGACCGAAATCCACAAACCAGGCGATTTTAGATGCTATAATCAAATTTCAGTCAATAAATTGGGGTCCACCGACATGTTTTGTAAGATCCCAAATAATTAATAAATGAAATTTAATTTCTTCTAATTATTATTTTGAAATAGTAAGGGTTGATGTGATTAATGTGGATGAATTTACGGGTAAAATACGCAAATATTTCAAAATAAGCAGTGGTTATAAAATATTCATTGTTGTTGTGGGAATATATTCGTTTGGTCGTGGAATATTAAATGACCGCTTGGGAATATTAAATACGACAGTACGACCAAGCCCATGTGTGGGCCCCATAACAAAAAGCGATTGGAGGAAGAAAATGACAAATATAAGTTGTTTAAAAATAACTACAGGCGTAGTTATTCTGATTTTACTTATTGGAATACCGGTGGTTAAAACATACGCGTTGTTGAATCCAGAAGACACTGCAGTATTGCACCAATTATTGACTCTTACGTAAAGAAGGCACTACTCAATAATGGTTTGATGTAATTCTTATTTCGGTGTTTTATTTTATTGATTCAATAATTACTGCGTTGATATTTTATATTATCATTGTTTTAATAATTGTCATTACACGGTAGATTTTCATCGTAAAACAATAATTCATATTATCTGAATAATATTATTAGATAACATTATTGGCAATGTCTAGAAAGTTACATCTAAGGAGAGGTTTGGTCACCTAATTGCTTGCGCCAAGTAAGAGAGAAATTCTTATGGAAAGCCCCTCTTTCAGGAGCCCACTCTGGTTGTCGATATTGTGATTACGTAATATTATTTGTGAATAATTAATTATTGATTCATATGATGAGGAAAATATTGATTTTATGTGGATATAGATGGAAAATTTTTAATGTGACAATTGTTAAAAATTAAAATTTTATTTTTTTACGATAAAATAATTCATTTAAATATATATTATTATATTTTAATAATATAATAATGGTGATATTTTTACAACGAATGTGGGATATATGAGTATACGAGGAGGAAGAGTATTTTTGTTGCAATAAATGTTTAAAACATGTTAAACATGTCAATTGGACCCCATTTATCGGTGAAATTTGATTATAATTTCTAAAATCACCCGTTTATGGATTCGGTCAATATCTGTTGGGAATTTAGAAAAACATTCTTCTGCAAAGTTGTAGAGAATTGGATTTCTATAAAAACTCGCGAGATTCGAATTTTCTGATAAAAGGGCTATTTATTGTGAATTATTGAAGTTCCGAAGCTCCGAAATAATTAATTTTTGGAAGTTTAAATTATTTTAAATTAGAAAAACGTTTTTTTTTTATTTTCTTCTAGAAGGTTGGCATGTGTGAATTGCTGAGATTCAGATTTCAAAGAATATGTATAATATTTTTATAAATATTAATATTTTATTAAATTTTCTGCTTTGGTGTTCTAAGCAATTTCCTATAAATAGGTGCTTGGGTTAGAATTGAAAATCACACCGAAGCTGAAGTTTTCTCTCTATATTATCGAAAGCGTATTCTTGTGAGTATTTTGAGTATACTTTGAGTATTGCTATACGGTGAAAGTTCAAGATATAGTCTATATCCAAAGATTCCAGGTTAAATCTTGATCTTTCGAGGTAAGGGATATTATTTTTTTTCGTAATGATATTATTTTTTTTTCAATATCATTATCTTTGAAATATTGATCTGAAGTTTTTATCAAATTTGGAACTTTTGGTGTGTGAGAGTTATTATTCACGATATCTGACTATTCACTTATCATTTAAGATTATTCATCGAAAAAATGAAAATTTTCTTTTCGTCTAAAAATATCTATGTGGATACTAGCTTTGATTGTATCCATGTTTTGATCATTCTTGAATTTTACACCACTATGATTATTTTTGAGGTATTTTGGACTTGGATAAAACAAAGTACGAATCCTTAATCCTTAATCCTTGTCATTTTGTTTCTTTGGATTCGTTTCTTTAAAAATAAATATTTTCATCATCCTCGGTCTTAAAAGATGAATGATTTATGATGAATATCTTTATTCAGTAGTGCAAAGATGAATGATTTTCGATGAATATCTTTGGCCCGTAGTGCAAAAGATGAATGATTTCGATGAATATCTTTGGCCCGTAGTGCAAAGATGAGCAGGATGTTTAGATGAAACATGATTAATGGTGAATGTCCTCGGCACATGGTCATAAGGATGAATATTTGATCCAGATACATATTGATTGATGTACGAGGATAAAAATAGCGATGAACTTTAAAATTCATACATAGAAGATAGTAGTTTGCATTCTCTACTTAACTCTTCTAATGAATTATTATTTCACTGCGAATATTGATTTAAAACTTGTTGTCTATTGTATTCTATTATATTTTTCCCTCGTGAAGACTAACGATAATTTTGTTGTATATTATCTTAGTCATAATATTCTTTACTGGCTAGTCGAGCTCACCCTTTTCCTTTTTGTTCCATTTTTCTCTCTCGGGAGGCGAGAATATAGCAAAGTATGCAGTCTGGGTATGGAATGAAAGTTCTAGGAGAGTTGTTTAGTAGTCCTCACCATTGTTGTAAAATAATGTATCAATAATTATGATGAGGATTTATTTGTATGTGGATATTGTGCAGATGGCAATATCTCGTATTTAAACTCACAGCTTTACTATTGTAATAATAAAGTTGTAGTTGTTTCGCACTGTGTGTGTGATTGTGACTCGAGAATGGGGGATGTAGACCTATTTTGGGGTGTCGCGGTTGGTATCGAGCTTAGGATATGATCTCTCAGGAGATCGGGGAATAGAACTAGGAGGGAGAGACGAGTAAATCCTTCGCTAAAGTGTGTCCTACCCAAGCTTATTTGATAGTTGGTCGGTATATAGGGATATTATGTGATATATTGATTTCCTTAATTAACCCTTGTTTTATGACGGTGATTTGAGAATGTCAATTGAGAATATTAACAATGGAAATGAGCCGTGGAGACGCTCAGACTCACTAACGAGGAGAACGTGCAACAGTGGCAATATTCTTCATGTGAACAACACCATGAAAGCGAGATGATGAGCGAGGGGATATTTAGAAGCTTTTTGCAGTTCATGCGAAAAATCGAACGAGGAGACTCGTGTTCAAAACATAGGAGAAATGATAGCAATTCACGGGGTTGTCACGACCAAGCGATTCAAAGTTGGGACCACCGAATTTAAAGGAAAGCGGATCCGATCATGGCGAAACATGGGTCAAGCAAATTACCAAGATATTCGATGTCTTGGGATGCACTGAAGAACAGAAGGTTCCATTCGCCACCTTTATGTTAGTGGCGAGGGAGATCATTGGTAGGAGATCGTGAAGCGTACCCATCCGTACAAGGCCAAAGATGTCTTGGGAGACGTTTCAGAAACTATTTAATGACAAATACTTTCACGAAAGTGTTCGTCGTATGAAGGAAGTGGAGTTTATTAGACCGGAGCGTAACAACAATGACGCGGTCTCAATACGAGGTAAATTTGCAGAGTTATCCGTGTTTTGCACCTCATTTGGTGGAGAATGAGGAACGATGACGCGGATGTTTTGAGAGGTTTGAAACCCAAGATACGTCAAGATCTCATCTCTCATAAATTTTCTCTCTATTCGAGATGTTGTTGTTATGGGGCTCAATTGTTAGGCGAGATAACGAAAGTACGGCCAACCGAGGTACCACAATCGAGGATCATCTAGGAGATAGCGATCAACAAAACAACAATAATCGGTGGAGAAAGAAAAAGGCGGACAAAAATGGTAACCACTGGTGGTAATCATGGCCATGAAAATAGAAGAAAGCGAGTCGGGAGGAGATTTTAAAAAGGAGATTCAACAACGACGTATGTGAAAGCGGCGGTAAAGGCAAAGAAGAATCGGGTTCGAGGAGGAGAACGACCACCATTATATCTTTATAAATGCGGGAAGAGAGGACATATCCAGTCAAAGCGCCCACAACAGTTCCAGTGTATGCTATAATTGTGGAAATGAAGGACATGTCGCTCGAGATTGCAGTGGCAGAGCGAAACCTAGTTCGATGGGGGACGGTGACTCAAAAGATCGTATCGAGAAAAGTCAAAGTTAACGGTTCTCGGAAGGCGTTTGTTGTGGTTGGTCAAAATGCGAGGAACCCAAACGAGGTGATCACGGGTAAGCTATTTATAAATTCTTGTGAAGTTTATACTTTACTAGATAACTGGTCTTACCCATTCATTTATCTCTCCCGCTTGTGCTCAACGTTAAACTTGACTCAGGAGAAATTAGACTTTGACTATCTGTGGAAAACTCGTTAGAGAAACTTTCATCATCCATCCATTGTTTATAAATCTTGTCTAATCCATGTTGGCACCCTTATCTTTTGTTGACCTTATCTCTTTAAAGATACTTGCTTTTGATGTGATTTTAGGGATTGATTGGTTAACTACTCATCATGCCAAAATTGATTGTTTTCGTAGTAGTTGTTAGCTTTCATATTCCTAAACAACCGTTGTTGAATTCAAACAACTAAACCATTAAAATCAATCACCGTCATATCTAATCATAAAGCTATTCGTTTATTAAAAAGCGGATGTCAATCTTTCTTAGCCCATGTTATGGATTTGAATAAAGACACGTCAAAATTGAATAATATTCTGTTGTTATTAACTTTTCCGACGATTTCTTGAAGAACTTCCGGCCTACCCCCGAGCGTGAAGTTGAATTCTTTATTGACCTTGAACCTGTATAAAGCCCATTTCTAAAACCCATATCGAATGGCTCTATTGAACTTCAGGAGTTAAAGGTCCAACTACTGGAGTTGTTGGACATTGGTTTCATTAAATCCAGTACATCTCCTTGGGGTGCTCTGTTTTATTTGTAAAGAAGAAAGCGGGAGTATCGACTTTTGTATTGACTATCGGAATTGAACCATGTCACTATCAAGAATAGGTATCCTACCTCGTATTGATGACTTGTTTGACCGATTCAAGGAGCACAATTCTTTTCAAAAATCGATCTTCGATTACGGATATCATCGGTGAAGATTAATCGAGGATATTCCAATTGCGCTTTTTAACTTCGATACGGGCATTATGAATTCTTAGTTATGTCTTTCGGATTGACTAATGCTCCTGCGGCTTTCATGGATATGATGAACCGAGTATTCAAAGAGTATTTGGATCAGTTCGTTGTTGTCTTTATTGATGACATCCTCATATATTCCAAAAGTCGTGAAGATCATGAGCACCATTTGAAATTCGGTACTCCAAAGGCTTCGTGAAAACAAGCTTTATGCCAAGTTAAAGAAATGCGAGTTCGGCGAGAGGAAGTAGCATTTCTTGGGCATGTGGTGTCAAAACATGGAGTATCTCACCCCGTGAAGATTGAAGCAATACAAAGTTGGGAGCAAAAGAAGTCGGTGGATCAAGACGTAGCTTTTTGGGCTTAATGGTTCTTATCGGAGATTAGTGGAAGGTTTTCTCGAATCGCTACTCCATTAACTCATCTAACTCGGAAGGATACAAAATTCGTTTGGAGGCGAAGAGTCATGCGAGAAGAGTTTCCAAGAGCTAAAAAAGGAGACTTATTTTAAGACTGTTTCTAACAATACCATCCGGTTCGGATGGATTTGTTATCTACTGATGATGCTTGAGCAAAAGGGTTAGGATGTGTTCTCATGCAACGTGGGAAAGTCATAGCCTATGCCTCATGACAACTTAAAGAATATGAGAGGAATTATCCTACTCATGATCTAGAGTTAGCGGCAATGATCGTTTGCTGCTTAAAGATCCGGAGGCACTATCTATATGGAGAGAAAGTGGAGATATATTCGGACCATAAAAGCCTTAAATATTTCTTCACTCAAAAAAGAACTTAACACGCGGCAATGACGTTGGCTCGAGCTATTGAAAGACTACGACCACACTATTCAATACCATCCGGAAAAGCGAACGTGGTAGCCGACGCGTTGAGTAGAAGATCATACGAGGAGCGAGTGCGATGATGTCAAATATACGACAGAGCCAACTTTAATAGAAAAAGTTAAGGTTGCTTCAAGCCACCCGGCCGGAGTCGATGCATATGAAGAAGAAAGTACAAGAAGGAGCTATTATTAGGGCGAGAATTGATGAAGAAGGAATACTTGAGTCCACTCCAGACTTTGTGTTCCTAACGATTCGATTTGAAGTACAAGATCGGGATGGAGGCACACAATACACCATTTGCAATCCATCTGGAAGTACCAAAATGTATCGTGATCTTGACATACATTTTGGTGGAACAATATGAAGAGAGAGATTGCAAAGTTTATCTCAACATGTTTAACTTGTCAACGTGTAAAGCAGAGCATCAAGTGCCTAAGGGACCATTGCAACCACTTGAGATTAGAAATGGAAGTGGGAACACATTACCATGGATTTCGTTCACGGGACTTCCCACGGTTTCTCAAGGCATAAATGCTATTTGGGTTATTGTTGATAGATTAACCAAGTCCGCTCATTTCTTGCCAATACGGAGACTTATTCCTTGAGCGACTTGCTCAAATGTACGTAAATGAGATTGTGAGATTGCATGGCATGCCGGTATCCATAGTTTGGATCGTGACCCAAGATTCACTTCAAGATTTTGGGTTAGCTTGCAAAAAGCTATGGGTGCATGATTTAAGATTCTGGATTAAGCATACCATCCTCAAGCGGACGGACAATCGAGAGGACTATTCAAACTCTTGAAGATTTATTAAGACTCGTGTCCTGAACTTCAAGGCGGTTAGGATAAGTATTTACCATTGGTGGAATTCTCCTACAACAACAATGATTATCGAGCAAGTATAGGTGTGGCCCCATTCAAGCATTATATGGACGAAAGTGTCGCTCTCCAATATGTTGGGATGAGGTGGGTGAAGCAACATTGTTGGGACCCGAAAGTTAGTATGTATGACTCACCGAAAAGATCCAAATGATTGACAACGTATACAAACGACACAAGATCGACAAAAGAGTTATGCGGATCTTCATTTGAAAGGATGTGGAATTTAGTATAGGGGATCATGTATTGTTGCGTGTTGCCCCATGGAAGGAGTTACAAGATTCGGAAAGAGAAAGCTCAATCCACGATTTATTGGTCCATTTCAAATTCTTGACCGAGTAGAAATGTAGCCTATAGACTCGCGTTACCTCCAAGTATGTCTCGTGTTCATAATGTGTTTCACATATCTCGTACTTCAGTAAATATGTGAAAGACCGAATCACGTTATTGAGTTAGAACCCAGGACGAGATATAGAAGACTTAACGTATGTGAGGAAGTACTGTCAAGATCTTGGATAGGAAGGAGCATGTCCCACGACGAAGGTCATACCACAAGTTAAAGTCTTGTGGAGAAACCATGCTATAGAGGAAATGACACGGGAGTTGGAAGCGGAAATGAAAGCGAGGTATCCTCATCTTTTCAAAACACCAGTACGTCACGTCAATTTCGAGGACGAAATTTCATAAGGAGGGAGGTTGTAAGATCCCAAATAATTAATAAATGAAATTTAATTTCCTCTAATTATTATTTTGAAATAGTAAGGGTTGATGTGATTAATGTGGATGATTTACGGGTAAAATACATAAATATTTTAAAATAAGCAAGTGGTTATAAAATATTCATTGTTGTCGGGGAATATTCGTTTGGTCGTGGAATATTAAATCTTTGTCAAGAATATTAAATGCTGACAAGTAGCGTGACCATGTGTGAGCCCCATAACAAAAAGCGATTGGAGGAAGAAAATGACAAATATAAGTTGTTTAAAAATAACAGGCGTAGTTTGTTACAGAATTTACCTTATTGGAATACCCGGTTGTTAAAACATACGCGTTGTTGAAGCAGAAGACACACGGTATTGCACCAATTATTGACTCTTACGTAAGAAGGCACTACTCAATAATGGTTCTGAAGAATTTATTCGGTGTTTTATTTTATTGATTCAATAATTCTTTGCGTTGATATTTTATATTCTTTGTTGTTTTAATAATTGTCATTACACAAGTATTTTTCATTGTCGAAACAATAATTCATATTATCTGAATAATATTATTAGATAACATTATTGGCAATGTCTAGAAAGTTACATCTAAGGAGAGGTTTAGTCACCTAATTGCTACCAGAGTAAGGAGAAATTCTTATTGGAAAGCCCCTCTTTCTGAAGCGCACTCGTTGTCGATATTGTGATTACGTAATATTATTTGTGAATAATTAATTATTGATTCATATGATGAGGAAAATATTGATTTTATGTGGATATAGATGGAGAAAATTTTTAATGTGACAATTGTTAAAAATTGAAATTTTATTTTTTACGATAAAATAATTCATTTAAATATATATTATTATATTTTAATAATATAATAATGGTGATATTTTTACAACGAATGTGGGATATATGAGTATACGAGGAGGAAGAGTATTTTTGTTGCAATAAATGTTTAAAACATGTTAAACATGTCGGTGGACTCCATTTATTGACTGAAATTTGATTATAGCCTCTAAAATCACCCGTTTATGGATTTCGGTTAATTTCTGTTGGGAATTTAGAAAAACTTTCTTCTGCAAAGTTGTAGAGAATTGGATTTCCTATAAAAACACGCGAGATTCAAATTTTCTGATAAAAGGGCTATTTATTGTGAATTATTGAAGTTCCGAAGCTCCGAAATAATTAATTTTTGGAAGTTTAAATTATTTTAAATTAGAAAAACGTTTTTTTTATTTTCTTCTAGAAGGTTGGCATGTGTGAATTCTTTGAGATTCAGATTTCAAAGAATATGTATAATATTTTTATAAATATTAATATTTTATTAAATTTTTTCGCTTTTGGTGTTCTAAGCAATTTCCTATAAATAGGTCTTGGGTTAGAATTGAAAATCACACCGGCTCAAGTTTTCTCTATATATTATCGGCGTATTCTTGTGAGTATTTTGAGTATACTTTGAGTATTGCTATACGGTGAAAGTTCAAGATATAGTCTATATCCAAATTATTCCAGGTTAAATCTTGATCTTTCGAGGTAAGGGATATTATTTTTTTTCGTAATGATATTATTTTTTTTCAATATCATTATCTTTGAAATATTGATCTGAAGTTTTTATCAAATTTGGAACTTTTGGTGTGTGAGTTCTTATTCACGATACTGCCTTTATTCACGATATCTGACAGACTATTCATTGAAAAATAAAAATTTTCTTTTCGTCAAAAATATCTATGTGGATACTAGCTTTGATTGTATCCATGTTTTGATCATTCTTGAATTTTACACCACTATGATTATTTTTGAGGTATTTTGGACTTGGATAAAACAAAAGTACGAATCCTTAATCCTTAATCCTTGTCATTTTATTTCTTTGGATTCGTTTTTTTAAAAAATAAATATTTTCATCATCCCAGGTCTTAAAAGATGAATGATTTATGATGAATATCTTTGGCCCAGTAGTGCAAATATGAATGATTTCGATGAATATCTTTGGCCCGTAGTGCAAAGATGAGCAGATGTTTAGATGAACATGACTAATGGTGAATGTCCTTGGCCCTGTAGTCTGAGGATGAATATTTGATCGGATACATATTGATTGATGTTACTGGGGATAAAAATAGGCGATGAACTTTAAAATTCATACATAGAAGATAGTAGTTTGCATTCTCTACTTAACTCTTCTAATGAATTATTATTTCATTGCGAATATTGATTTAAAACTTGTTTGTCTATTGTATTCTATTATATTTTTCCTGTTGAAGACTAACGATAATTTTGTTGTATATTATCTTAGTCATAATATTCTTTTTCTTGGGCTAGTCGAGCTCACCCTTTTCCTTTTGTTCCATTTTTCTTCTCGGGAGGCGAGAATATAGCAAAGACGCAGTCGGGGTATGGAATGAAAGTTCTAGGGAGAGTTGTTTAGTAGTCCTCACCATTGTTGTAAAATAATGTATCAATAATTATGATGAGGATTTATTTGTATGTGGATATTATGCAGATGGCAATATCTCGTATTTAAACTCATGTTTTATTATTGTAATAATAAAGTTGTAGTTGTTTACATGCACTGTATTGACAACTCGAATGGGGATGTAGACCTATTTTGGGGGTGTCACATGTTTTAACATGTTTTAAACATTTATTGCAACAAAAATACTCTTCCTCCTCGTATACTCATATATCCCACATTCGTTGTAAAAATATCACCATTATTATATTATTAAAATATAATAATATATTTAAATAAATTATTTTATCGGAAAAGATAAAATTTCATTTTTCAACAATTGTCATATTAAAAATTTTCTCCATCTATATCCACATAAAATTAATATTTTTCTCATCATATGAATCAATAATTAATTATTCACAAATAATATTACTGTAATCACAATATTGACAACCGTGCGGTTCAAGGGAAGAGGGGGCTTTCAATAAGAATTTCTCCTTCTTGACGCCGCAATTAGGTGACCAAACCTCTCCTTGTATGAACTTTCAGACATTGCCAATAATGTTATCTAATAATATTATTCAGATAATATGAATTATTGCTTCGATAATGAAAAATTGTGTAATGATAATTATTGAAACAACAATGACAATATCAACGCAAAGAATTATTAAATCAATAAAATAAAATCTTTGAAGCGAGTAATTATCGTAACCATTATTGAGTAGTGCCTTCTTACGTAAGAATCAATAATTGGTGCAATACTGAGTGTCTTCTTGTGTTTTAACCATAGAGTATTTTAACGAAGATAATCTTGTGTAATAACTACGTAGTTATTTTTAAACAACTTATATTTGTTGTTTTCTTCATTCAATCACTTTCCATTATGGGGCCAACAAAAGACTGCGCCGTCGTACGAATATTCCCCGACAGCAAGAATATTCCATGACCAAACGAATATTCCCCGACAACAATGAATATTTTATAACCACTTGCGTATTTTACCCATAACTATCCACATTAATCACATCAACCCTTACTATTTCAAAATAATAAATAGAGAAAATTAAATTTCATTAATAATAAGTTGGGGTCTTACAACCTCCCCTCCTTATGAAATTTCGTCCTCGAAATTGACATACGTACCTGGTGTTTCGAAAAGGTGAGGATATCTCGCTTTCATTTCCGTTTCCAATTCCCATGTCATTTTCTCTATAGTATGGTTCCTCCACAAAACTTTAACTTGTGGTATGACCTTCGTGCATAGGACATGCTCCTTCCTATCCAAGATCTTGACAGGTACCTCCTCATACGGTAAGTCTTTGGCTATCTCGTCCGGTTCTAACTCTATAACGTGGTTCGGGTCTTTCACATATTTACGAAGTGCAGATATGTGAAACACATTATAAACACGAGACATACTCGGAGGTAACACGAGTCTATAAGCTAGATTTCCTACTCGGTCAAGAATTTGAAATGGACCAATAAATCATGGATTGAGCTTTCTTCTCTTCCCAAATCTTGTAACTCCCTTCCATGGGGCAACACGCAACAATACATGATCCCCAATATCAAATTCCACGTCCTTACGATGAAGATCCGCATAACTCTTTTGTCGGTCCTGTGACGTTTGTATACGTTGTCGAATCATTTGGATCTTGAAGTCTAGGACACAGAGTCTAGGACACAGAGTCTTAATAGATCTTCAAGAGTTTGGATAGTCCTCGTGTATTGTCCGTCCGTTTGAGGATGGTGGTATGCCGAATCAATCAGAAAATCCGTGTCCATAGCTTTTTGCAAGCTAACCCAAAATCTTGAAGTGAATCTTGAGTCACGATCCGAAACTATGGATACTGGCATGCCATGCAACCTCACAATCTCATTTACGTACATACTAGCAAGACGTTCAAGGGGATAAGTCTCCCGTATCGGAAAGAAATGAGCAGACTTGGTTAATCTATCAACAATAACCCAAATAACATTTACGCCTTGAGAAACTGTGGGAAGACCCGTAACGAAATCCATGGTAATATGTTCCCACTTCCATTTCGGAATCTCAAATGGTTGCAATGGACCCTTTGGCACTTGATGCTCCGCCTTTACACGTTGACAAGTTAAACACCTCGAGATAAACTCCGTGATCTCTCTCTTCATATTGTTCCACCAAAATGTATGTCGAAGATCACGATACATTTTGGTACTTCTAGGATGGATCACAAATGATGTATTGTGTGCTTTCATCATAATCTTGTACTTCAAATCAGAGTCGTTAGGAACACAAAGTCTGGAGTGGACTCGAAGTATTCCTGCTTCATCGATTCTCGCTTCCGGAATAACACCTTCTTGTACTTTCTTCTTCACGCGATCGTCATTTCAAGATTACATTGCCGAAAGCAACCTTAACTTTTTCTATTAAAGTTGGCTCTGTCGTATACTTGACATCATCGTACTCGTTCTGCGCATATGTTCTTCTACTCAACGCATCAGCTACCACGTTCGTTTTTCCAGGATGGTATTGAATATTGTGGTCATAATCTTTCAACAACTCGAGTCAACGTCGTTGCCGCATGTTGAGTTTCTTTTGAGTGAAAAAATATTTGAGGCTTTTATGGTCTGAATATATCTCCACTTTCTCTCCATATAGATAGTGCCTCCAGATCTTTAGCTCGAACGCATTTTTGCTAACTCTAGATCATGAGTAGGATAATTCCTCTCATATTCTTTAAGTTGTCATGAGGCATAGGCTATGACTTCCCACGTTGCATGAGAACACATCCCAACCCCTTTGCTCGAAGCATCGATGTAGATAACAAATCCATCCGAACCAATTCCCAATTCCAAAACCAAACAGGCTTTAAAACCTAAAGGTGGGGTGGCTAAAGAAGGTGAATGTCACTTACGTGGAAAACACGGACCTTGGAAAAGGAGGCTGTCATGCTTATATCGGAAGAAGTGAATAAAAGAAAAGGAAGTACGACTTGATTCGGTATATATGTTATAGAAGTCAACTTGTCTACTTCTACATCATGGGTATTGGATCTTTGGATGTGGTTCTCACATTTGTGTTAATGTGCGGGGACTCGAAGGAGTAGAACTTTAAGCGAAAGGAGAAGTTGACCTATGAGTTGGAAATAGAGCAAAAGTTGCTACACTGGTCGTAGGAACTTATCATTTATCTTTGCTTTGGGCTAGTTTTAGAATTAGAAGATTGTTATTTTGTGCCGCTTATAAGCAAAAACATTATTTCATTTCTTGTTTGGACAAGAAAGGTTTTTCATTTATAATAAAGAACAATCGTTGTTTGTTTTACTTAAATGATATTTGTTATGGTGTTGCACAATTGTTTAACTGGTCTCTATATTCTTGATTTAGAAATGCCTATCTATAACATAAATACAAAAACAATTTAAATCAAATGATTCAAATCCGACATATATCTCCGGCATCTTTGTCGTTACGCATATATAAATGAGAAACGATATCCAAACTCCATAAAGATGGGTTCTTGGATTCATTTGATTTTGAATCATATGAGAAATGCGAGTCTTGTTTATTAAGCAAGATGACTAAAGCCCCTTTCAATCGGACACGATTGAGCAATTTATGATGTATTGGGACTTATACATAGTGATGTATGTGGACCCATGAGTTAGTTAGCAAGAGGTAGGTTTTATTACTTCATTACATTTCTTGACGACTTTAGTAGATATGGATATGTGTATCTTATGAGACACAAATCCGAATCCTTTGAAAAGTTCAAGGAATTCAAGAATGAAGTTCAAAATCAATTTGGCAAAAGCATAAAATCCCTTCTATCCGATCGAGGAGGTGAATACTTAAGCCAAGACTTTGATGACCTTTAAAAGGGTGTGGTATTATATCATAGCTCACTCCACCTGGAACACCATAATGGAATGGTGTATCTCGAGAGGAGGAATCGAACCTTGTTGGACATGGTAGATACGATCAATGATGAGTCACGCAGATCTTCCAATAAGCTTCGGGGTCATGCCACAGAGGCAACCAAGATTCACACTTAAGTGTTCCTACAAAGGCGGTTGAGAAGACACCATATGAAATGTGGATTTGGGAAACGCCCTAAGTATGTCGTTCATGAAGATTTGGGGTCATGAGGCGTTCAGTAAAAGCGTCCCGGATTCGACAAGCTCGGACCCAAATCGACAAATGTAATTTTGTGGGATACCCAAAGGAAACAAAAGGGTATTATTTCTACAAACCTTCTAAGAACAAAGTGGTTGTTGCTTTCGAATCGGTATTTTTCTAGAAAGAGAATTTGTCTCTAAAGGAAGCGAGTGGGAGGAAAGTAGAACTCGAAGAAATTCGAGAACCACAAAATATCATTGAAGTTTGAGTTGGAACATGAAAGGAACCATAAGAAATTGTGGAAAGTGAACCGCTTTCAAATTACACAAGTCATTCGTAGATCTGTTAGGACACGCCAAGAGCACGAGAGATATTATGGATATCTTGTGACTCAAAAGCAGCGATGTGATGCTCATAGATCAAGATGAGCCTTCTTCCTACCAAGAAGCTATGAATGGACAGATTTCGAGAAATGGCTTGAAGCCATGAAATGCGAGATGGACTCCATGTATACTTAACCAAGTATGGACTCTGGTTGATCCACCAGAAGGGTAAAACCAATCGGTGCAAGTGGGTTTTCAAGAAGAAAACCAATACATGGATGGTAATGTACAAACCTATAACGCCGATCGGTGGTAGCAAAAGGTTTCAAACAAATTCAAGGTGTTGACTATGATGAAACCTTCTCTCCAGTGGCAATGGTTAAATCCATCGAGGATCTTACTTGCTATTGCGACTTTTTTATGATTACTGAAATCGCAGATGGATGTCAAAACCGCTTTCCTTAACTGGAAATCTCCTTGAGGATGTGTATATGATACAACCTGAGGGTTTTGTCACTCCAAAGGATGCTGGAAATGTATGTAAGCTGCAGCGATCCATTAAAGGATTGAAGCAAGCCTCTCGGAGTTGGAATCTTCAATTTGATGAAGTAGTCAAAGAATTTGGCTTTATTAAAAATGAAGATGAACCTTGTGTATATAAGAAGGTTAGTGGGAGTCACATTGTATTCCTAGTATTATATGTTGATGACATATTAATTATTGGGAATGACATTCCTTCCTTACAGGTTGTAAAAACATGGTTAGGAAAATGTTTCTCCATGAAAGATTTGGGCGATCGTCGCCTACATTTTAGGTATCAAGATCTATAGAGATAGATCAAGAAAATGCTCTACTAAGTCAAAGTACATATATTGATAAAATGTTGAAGCGGTTCAAAGATGCAAGAAGCGAAAAGAGAAACTTACCCGTGACTCATGGTGTAAAGATCTCTAAGGCCCAATGTCCTAAATCACAAGATGATGAAGGCGTATGAGAAAGATCCCTTATGCTTCAAGAATTGGATCTATCATGTATGCAATGATATGTACTCGTCCGGATGTCTCGTATGCTTTGAGCATGACGGCGCAGATACCCGATCGAATCCGGTGAAGGTCATTTGGACAACGATCGAGAATATCCTCAAGTACGAAAAGGACTAAGGATTCATTCTTGGTATATGGAGGTGAAGACGAACTAGCGAAGTAAAGGGTTACACGGATGTTAGTTTCCAGACCGACAATGATGACTATAAGTCTCGATCGGGTTTTGTGTTTTGCCTTAATGGTGGTCTTTGTTATTGGAAAAGTTCAAGCTAGAGCGATGGTGATTCTACAATGAGTGCGAGTATATTCTTCGCTTACGAAGTGGCCCAAGGAGGTCAGTATGGATTAAAAAGTTCATCATTGAACTTGGTGTTGTTCAACCATTGTTGATCCGGCCATTTCTATCTTTGTGATAATAATGGAGCCATTTCACGATCTAAGGAACCCGAGATCTCACCAACGATCCAAGCATATACTTAAAGCGGTACCATCTCATCCGTGAAATCATTGATAGAGGAGATGTACATATAGGAAGAAAGTGCCAACAGATGATAATGTTGCAGATCCACTAACAAGGCTTTTGCGCATGACGAAGAAGACACCGGTCACACTAGTTCCATGGGTATTAGATACATGAGTGATTGACTTTAGTGCAAGTGGGAGGCTGTTAGAGTTTATGCCCAGAGGCCAATTATTTGATATAATTGCTTAACGTTTTGATATTATATTTGATTGAATAAATATATGATTTTATTATGGTTTTATTTATCGCTTAATATAATTGTTAACATAATAAAATTCCTTAGAATAGTGATACAAATTATATAGTTTCAAGTATGCGACTTGAACATGAGATTATATATTACCATTAGTATCGTTGTTCTTAAATGTCCTAATCGAGTATCATTGTTGATGGGACAACAATGATGCATTGAGACTAGTATGTGGATCGATTGATGATCAAATCTCATTGGTCATAAATATATGAGATATTAAGTCAATGCATAGGTACGTGTTAGAGAACGATGTCTTTGGACGGACCCACCATGAGAATTTATATGGAGCATTATGCGAAGTGTCATTAGCAATTCTCATAAATGATAATGATGTAATGGTCCTCCGGACACGAAATCATATATATTACTACGAGAATTTATGTACTTTGATATCATCAAATGTCACCTTTAATAGGTGGACTATAAAGGTGATTATTGGGTTCATCATTAATCGTGTGAGAAATATGAGTGATCTAGATGGAATTTAACCATCCTCTATATTATGGGTGATATCCATAGGCCTCTTGATTGAGTAGTAGACTATGAAATGCATGGCCATGCTCAAATAGTGATTTGTTTCATATAGTCTACTCATTGATCAAGAAAACTCAGATTAAATTATGAAGAGTATGACACATTCCACGACTCGAGTTTAATCTAGGATATTAAGGTTAAAAGGATTAAATTACATTGAAACATTGGTCAAAAAAAGGTTGCATCGAATCATCGATCTTATTATTACTTGGGTAGCGGTGATGCATTACTAGATGCCGCATTCACCGCATTTATAATTTTATAATATGATTTTAAAATTATTGCCAACGTAATAATAACCTATGAAGTCACACACATGTAACGTTATTTAAAGGGAATTAATTTAAATTTTAAGGATTTAAATATATTAATATGATTAATAGTATTTAAATCATTTAATTTAAATTAAAAGGATAATTTGTATATATGTATATTAATTAAGTAAGACTTAATTAAGAGATATATATATATATATATATAAATTCGAATTTTATGAAATTACGTTTTGATTTGATTAATTCCTTTTAACTACTATATATGTGATATATAGCAGCCTACTTAGGGTGATATCATAATTGAAAAACCCTAGCCGCTTCTTAGAGAGAGACTAGAGAAAAGCAGAGTTTGAAAATCCATTCCTTTTGGTGCATTTTAGTACTGCAAGTCCTTCTTATTGCGAGAATCGCGTTCGACGGTTCGATGCGCGTTAAATATGGATGTAGAAGCTAAATCGGTTTGTATTGCGTTGGAGATTCGAGGCATAGTCGGTTTCAGATTCTCATTTTTCATATCTGGTATAATCTCTAAACCTCTGAATTAATTAATTTTTCGCATGGATCCTGTTTTAGGGTTTCAGAAATTGCTTTAAAATTTTAATTTCATTTGTGCGTTTTTCGCGTTTAAACCCAATAGCATACTCCCGTCTTTCTTCTTTACTGAATAAAACAGAGCACCCCAAGGAGATGTACTTGGGGCGAATGAAACCGATGTCCAACAATTCTTGTAGTTGGACCTTTAACTCACGAAGTTCAATAGAGCCATTCGATATGGGGTTTTAGAAATGGGCTTTGTACCAAGTTCAAGATCAATAAAGAATTCAACTTCACGTTACGGGGTAGGCCAAGGGAAGTTCTTCAGAAACACGTCGGGAAATTTAACAACAAAGGAATATTATTCAAATTTGGCGTGTCTTTATTCAAATCCATAACATGGGCTAAGAAAGCTTGACATCCGTTTTTCAATAAGCGAATAGCTTTATGATTAGATATGACGTTGATTGATTTTAATGGTTTAGTTGCTTGAATTGCATACAACAGGTTGTTTAGGAATATGAAAGCTAACAACCTTACGAAAACAATCAATTTTGGCATGATGAGTAGTTAACCAATCAATCCCTAAAATCACATCAAAAACAAGTATCTTTAAAGAGATAAGGTCAACGGTAATGTGATGGTGCCAACTTGAATCAAACTAGATTTATAAACAATGGATGTGATGAAAGTTTCTCCTAACTGAGTTTCCACAGATAGGTCAAAGTCTAATTTCTCCTGAGTCAAGTTTAAACGTTGAGCACAAGCGGAGAGATAAATGAATGGGTAGCACCCTAGATTAAGTAAGGTATAAACTTCGCAAGAATTTATAAATAGCTTACCCGTGATCACCTCGTTTGGGTTCTCGCATTTTGACCATCCACAACAAATGCTCTTCCAGAACCGATTGACTTGACTTTTTCCGGGATGACCTTTTGAGTCACCGTCCCCACGGACTTGATTTCGCTATCCGACAATCTCGAAGCGATATGTCCTTTCTTTCCACAATTATAACATACCTTTAGCTGTTGTGGATAGTTTGGTGATATATCCTCTTTCCGCGATTTGTAGCATACGACCGGTGGTCGTTCCTCCCTTAGAACCGATTCTTCTTTGGTCTTTGTCGTTTTCACATTGTCGTTGTTGAATCTCCTCTTTTAAAATCTCCTCCGATTAAACCTTTCTATTCTCATGGCTATGATTACCACCGAGTGGTTACCATTTTGTCAAAAGTCTTTTTCTTTTCTCCGTTGGTTATCATTATTTTGTTATTCTTATCTCCATTATGATCTGGTTATGATCCTCGGTTGATCGTAATCGTTATCTCGCTCCAACAATTGAGCCCTGTTGACAACATCTGAATAGAGAGAAAATTTATGAGAAATGAGATACTGACGTATGTCGGGTTTCAAACCTCTCAGAAACATCCGCGTCATACGTTCCTCATTCTCCACCAAATGAGGTACAAACCTGGATAGCTCTGCAAACTTTGCCTCGTACTGGGACACCGTCATGTTATTTTGTTCCAGTCTAATAAACTCCACTTCCTTCATATGACGAATACATACAGGAAAGTACTTGTCGTTGAACAGTTTCTCAAACGTCTCCCAAGACATGCTGAGTGCAGCTGGATGGGTACGCTTCACAGATTCCCACCAATAATCTGCCTCATTATGGAACATAAAAGTAGCGAATGGAACCTTTTGTTCTTCCGTACATCCCAAGACATCGAATATCTTGGTAATTTGTTTGACCCACGTCTCCGCTTTAATCGGATCCGGCTTTCCCCAGAATTCTGATGGTCCCAACTCTTTGAACTGCTTGGCCGTGACAAATCGTGCGTTGTTATCATTTCCACCTATAGTTTGTGCACGCGTGTCTCCACAAATTCGATTTTGCATGAACTGCAAAAAGCTTCTAAACATCCCGTCGTTCATCATCTGCTCAGTGGCGTTGTTCACAGGAGGAACATTGTCGGCCTACTGCACGTTCTCCTCATTGGTGAGTACATGCGTCTCCACGGTCTCATTTACTCCACTGTTATCATTCTCAGTCGACATTCTCAAATACTTCCATAGAACAAGGGTTAATTAAGGAAATCAACATATCACATAATATCCCTATATATTGACCAACTAACAAATTAAATAAGCTTAGGTAGGACACAATAGCGAAGGATTTACTCGTCTCTCTCCTCCTAGTTCTATTCCCCGATCTCCATGGAGATCATATCCCTAAGCTCGATACCAATTGTGGACGCCCCAAAATAGGTATACATCACCCATTACGAGTTGTCAATACATGATGTATGTAAACAACTACAACTTTATTATTACAACAAGAAACTGTGAGTTTGAATACAAATATTATCTTCTAGACAATATCTATACTCAAATAAATCCTCATCACATTTATTGATACATTATTTTACAAAAATAGTGAGGACTACTAAACAACTCTCTCTAGAACCTTCATTCCATACCCAGACTGCGTACTCGCTTATATTCTCGCCTCCACGAGAAGAAAAATGGAACAAAAAGGAAAAGGGTGAGCTCAACTAGCCCAGTAAAGAATATTATGACTAAGATAATTTATAACAAATTATCGTTAGTCTTCAACAGGGATAAATCTAATAGAATACAATAGACAACAAGTTTTAAATCAATATTCATAGCGGAAATAATAATTCATTAGAAGAGTTAAGTAGAGAATGCAAACTACTATCTTCTATGTATGAATTTAAAAGTTCATCGTCTATCTTTTATCCATGTAACATCAATCAATATATATCTGAAATCAAATATTCATCTTTGCACTACAGCCAAAGATATTCATCGATTGGTCATGTTCATCTAAACACTGCTCATCTTTGCACTACTGGTCAAAGATATTCATCGAAATCATTCATCTTTGCACTACGGTGCCAAAGATATTCAATAATATCATCATTTAAGACCGAGGATGATGAAAAATATTTTTAAAGAAAGCGAATCCGGTGAAAAAAAAAATGACAAGGATTAAGGATTAAGGATTCGTACTTTGTTTTATCCATGTCCAAAAATACCTCAAAAATAATCATAGTGGTGTAAAATTCAAGAATGATCAAAACATGGATACAATCAAAGCTAGTATCCACAATAGATATTTTTATTTAAAAAGGAAAATTTTCATTTTTTGATGAATAGTGTCGATTCGTGAATAGTGTCGATATCGTGAATAAGGTCAGATTCGTGAATAAAGGTCGTATACGTGAATAAGTAACTCACACACAAAAGTTCCAAATTTGATAAAACTTGATTAATATTTCAAAGATAATGATATTGAAGAAATAATATCATTACTGAAAAAATAATATCCTTACCTCGAAAGACAAGATCTTAGTTGAAAACACCGATATATAGGCTATGACTTGACCAGATAAAGAACACTCAAAAGTATACTCACAAGAATACGCTCAATATATCGAGAGAGAAAGAGAGAAGTTTTCGAGTTTACGGTGTGATTTTCAATTCTAACCTAAACACCCTATTTATAGGAAAATGCTTAGAACACCAAAGTAGAAAATTTAATAAAATATTAATATATATTATAAATTTCCTTAGCCCACCTTTGATGATCTGAATTCAGCACATTGATAACACATGAGAGCCCACTAATTGTACAAAAAACGTTTTTCTCAAAATAATTAACTAAAACTCCCAAAAATTAATTATTTCAGAACTTCAGAACTTCAATAATTCATAATAAATAGTCTTTTTATCAGAAAATTCGAATTTCGAGAGTTTTTATAGGAAATTCAATTCTCTACAACTTTGCAGAAGAAAGTTTTTCCAAATTCCAAACAGAAATTGATCGAAATCCACAAACGGGCGATTTTACAGGCTATAATCAAATTTCGGTCAATAATTGTGTACAAAACATGTGTTAAACATTTAATGCCACAAAAATACTCTTCCTCCTCATATAATTATATATCCCACATTCATTGTAAAAATATCATCGTTAATATATTATTAAAATAATATATTTAAATGAATTATTTTATCAGAAAAAGATTAATTTTCAACAATTGTCACATTAAAAATTTTCTCCATCTATATCCTCATAAAATCAATATTTTCCTCATCATATAAATCAATACTTAGTTATTCATAAATAATATTACGAGAATCACATTATTAACAGGTTCCCAGGGATAGAGGGGCTTTCCAATAAGGATCTCTCCTTACTGGTATGCAATTAGATGACCAAACCTCTCCTTGAGCGTAACTTTCTAGACATTGCCAATAATGTTATCTAATAATATTATTGAGGATAATATGAATTATTGCTAGATAATAGAAAATAACGTGCGTTGACAATTATTAAAACAACAATAATATCAACGTAGCAATTATTGAATCAATAAAATATAATATTGAGCAAGAATTACTATAACAATTATTGAAGAAGTGCCTTCTTACGTAAGAATCAATAATTGGTGCAATACTGGTGTCTTACTATGTTTTAACCACCGGGTATTCTCACAAGATAATGATGAAGAACTACGCCATTATTTATAACCAACTTATTCTTATCGTTTTCTTCCTCCAATCGCTTTTCGTTATGGGCCCTAACAAATGGTCGCTACTGGCAGTGCATACGAATATTCCCAACGGTCACGAATATTCCACGACCAAATGAATATTCCCCGACAATACTGAATATTTTATAACCATTTGTTTATTTTGAAATATTTGCGTATTTTACCCATAACTATTCACATTAATCAAATCAACCCTTACTATTTCAAAATAATAAATAGAGAAAATTAAATTTCATTAATAATAAGTTGGGGTCTTACAAAAAGGGTTAAGTTCAGATGACCACCTGGGATTTGGACGGTTTTCCACTTAACCACCTGTAGTCAGTAAAACTACATTTAAACTCTCGACCTTTTGAGGTGAAGTGAAAAAGTGCTTTCCATCTTAACTCCGTTACTTTATTTGGCTAAAGACTTAATTATCCTCACTTTATCTGTTAAGTTCATCTCTCTCTCTCTCTCTCTCTCTGTTTTTCTAACAAACAAAAAACAAGAGCTCATATAAATTATAAAATGCTGTTCTCAATACCCATTAAGATGAATCAAAAGTGCATAGACCTACAGGTAGCCAATTTAATTTACAATAATAACCCATCAAATATTTAACAAACTCAGTTCAGAAAAACCACAAAATCTGAATTGACAACAAAGAATATTTAAAACTTCCTAATCAAAACCTCAGAAAAGCAGAGTAACCCATGAAGGGAAAGAGCTATAAGCAAATGCAATAGTCAGTTTAATCTTCCACCTATTCCAACATCTGCATCTCTCAAACAGTTCAATTTCATCCGCAAAGCTCAATAATAAATTAGACTTTTAGCTGCTCACGATAATCTGGAGTACAACTATTACCTAGAGCGAGACATTAAAATTGTTTAAAATTGCCTAAGCTTCACTCTCATC
Organism: Panax ginseng; assembly: GCA_020205605.1. Lineage (NCBI taxonomy): Eukaryota > Viridiplantae > Streptophyta > Magnoliopsida > Apiales > Araliaceae > Panax > Panax ginseng. Next base: position 136,721,957 of record CM035135.1, on the reverse strand, counting down.
AATCATATGTTGTCTTCTCCGAATTTTGCAAGGCATTATTACCCGGATAGTATGTAAATTTCAAAAGCTACTATAATCACGAAGTGCCTTTTCTTCCCCCTACTTCATCATTGCAAGTAAATATCACAAAAAGCAAACTCATAAATAAACATTGCAAGTCTTTTAAGACGAGTCCTCTCAGAATAACATCTGATTCCAGCCTTCCACTAAATTCTCACCTAGATTCCTCTCTGTAAGAATCACGAGTCTAGTATCTCAGATCATCAATCCCCGTAATTACTAACCCATATGAAGATATCAACACACACACATCTTTCCTGAAATCTTATCCAACCAAGCTTTCTGCAAGAAACCCAAATCATCATCATCATCATCAGTGAAACTTTAACACATGGAATCCCAACCACCAAAAAAAAAAAAGCGACCCGTTTGGAAACACTTTTTACAGAAATCTTTTCAATTATACAAATCTATTTACAAATTATTCTCTATCTAAAAAAATTAAGCAGGAAAAAATCAATTTGGAAGGATATATATCTCTCTTAGAAGTAAGTGTCACCGATGATCTAGAAGTGCCCGAAAAGCCCGATTTAGAAGTGCCGGTAAGACGGATCTCCTGTGGGTTCATGTACTCAAAACGAAGCCACAACACTCTCGTGTAAATTGCCGAGAAATTTGAGTTTCATGATTTTGGATGATGACACCTCCTGCGTGTGAAAATAGAAGAAAAACCAGAACCCATTAAAGCAGCTGCCTGAAAATGAAGGTTTTGAGGGGTTTTGAACAGAGAATGTAGATGGATATATGTAGAATTACAGGAACAGGGGAAGGGGGAAGATAGTAGAGAGAGGAAGTGTGGAGAAGAGTAGAGAGAGGAATAAGTCTGCAGTTAGTCATGAAATGAGAGAGAGAACACACGATTGTGGTTTGAGGAAAAAGAAGGGCATTTTAGATATTTTCTAGTTTTTTTTTACTGTTACACCCTCTTTTAATGCGTTTTTGGCGTCTAACATGCACGCGCGGTTAATTTGGATGGAAAAAAGTAACGTTTTCACTTTAACTCAAAAGGTTGGGAGTTTAAATGTAGCTTTACTGATTACAGGTGGTTAAGTGGGAAACCGCCCAAACCCCAGGTGGTCATCTGAACTTAACCCATATAAAAATATCAAAAATACACAGTGATCAATTCTCTATAACTTTAAAACTTGATAGCTTTAATGAAGAAAGAAGATAGGCACAGAAATGTTATATCATGAAACTTGGAGTACAAATTGCCTATTGTGAAGAATAGTTATAAATATGGATGTTCATTCATTTCCTATTCCCTTTTTAGTGGTATACGAGTGATGAGCTTTTCATTCTCCTTCTAATTAAATTTGTACTATTTTATTTTCATTTTCTATTTGTCATTCATGTATTTGTAAAGTCTATAAATAGAAGCTTACCATCCATGTATTGATGGACTTGAAGAATACAATAAAATCTCTCTTTCTTATTCTCTTTTTGTGTTATCTCTAATTATATAATACGTTATCAGCACCAGACTCTAAAAAGTACGCTTGTCTATTCTTTTCATATTTTATTATTCTATTAATCTGAACCATGGTGGTTACCATCTTTTATTGGATGGCTCTAATTATGTAAGACTTATTTAACTACTCTGTTTTCTATGAGTTTGAATCCTATGATTACTTTTGGTTAAGCTGCATTTAGATGTTATCGATTACCATTTTATGATATTGGATTTGCTTTTTTTAAGCCGAATAAGTGTTTGACTTTCCGAAATCTTTAAATGCAAAAAAGTTTTATCTTCATGTTTTTTATTGATTTGTGATACAGTTCTACTATGTTCATTATTTCCACAATTGGTGATTTTTGTCTCTTATTAAAAAAAGTCATGATCATTTTTTCGCTTTGTATGTCACATCTGAAATATGGTTATTTGAAATGATCCATCTAGGATTATGGCTGCTATTTCATTTCTAGTGTTTTAATTTTTTTTCCAAAGGATTTAGTGTTATTTAAATTATTATTCTTGTGCACCTATTCAAATTTTTGAAAAAAAGAGAGAGAATATTTTCTTCTAACAATTTTCAACATACTTCTAATTAACAAGAAAGGTAGATGTGGATTGAATAGCACAAAAAAAACTAGATAAAAGTCAGCACACAGGATACCACATAATATATAATATACCCATCACTGGTTTGTACTGGATGCACTAATGCCAATTTGGTAATCTAAACCAAAGTTACTGTAGATTGTTAGAACATCATATTAGAGAGAGAATATTGAATTGAGAGAATAGATAATTGCATAGATAATAACTTGATAATTATATCTCCTCTTTACATTGAGAAGATAGGAGATATTTATACTAATATAAGATAAGATGAGTGACTAACATATTACCTAACACAATGAGATAATCATGGAGATAACCATTACATAATTATTGGAGATAATCATGGAAGAGTGAATGATGGAAACTATAAGTCTATCCTAACAATATAATAATATCTAAAATATTATATTCCTAAAATATCGCCTAATACGCCCCCACAAGCGAAACGTAGGGAAACGAAGCTTGAGCTTGCACTTGGCTGAACATCCATGTAAGTGAAGAGTTAACAGAATAACAACTCCTCGAATTAGAGAAAACACGAACAACTTCCATAAAAGGTTGAACAAAGATGTAGCATGCATGATAATAACATCCAACCAAAGAAAGGTAGGTGGCATATGTTGAATAGGTGGTGGGCATGTCGTCTTGGACTGTGAAAGCATGATGTCCAAGTATCCATGGTTGCAGATCGTGGATCGCTTGACTTTTGGAGGAGAAAGAAAGCAGAGATAGGAACATGAGAACCATAGTAGAAGGAAATGCATTAGAGATCCATCGATTCTGCAAGCCTTACAGATTGCATAGATATAGAGGAAGCGAAGCAATATTGCTCTTGGTTCTGACAGTGGAGAAGTGGCAAGTGAAAAGGATAAGCAATTGGAGAAAATTGTGGGGAATGCAGACGGCCGTCAGGTGTGTCGATTACATCTACTTTTACTTCGATGCGCAGACGGATCACTATGCGGATTGATACAGATTATGCGGATTGGGCGAAGCGGATAAGTGCTTTCATCGTAATATCCTGTTGGTGGAGAGTGAACATGTGAGATATCACACCGTGGAGAAAGAAGAAGGAATATCTTGTAATTTTTTTCATGATCGAAGCATATGAGGAAGCAAATGTAAAGATAAAGAAGGATTTATCTCATAATAGTACTTGAGGAAGTTCTTAAGAGAATCATCAAGCCCATCAATAATGCAATCAATGAGTTCAATTTCATCGATCAGTTCACCGGCGCAAGTAAGAGCATAGGTGAGAGATTTTGCCTCGGAGATATAATTTTTCACGGATTGAGAAGGAAGTTTTTGAAGAGAGTACACTTGATCTAAAAGATCATCAACATACCAATTCTGGAAAAACTCACAAGCATCATTTGTGGAGGCACTATCATCATCGACTTGAGAGGTGGGAAATTGTGGAGAAAGATCACAAAAAGTTGTCTTGTGATTCATTAGAACAATCATAAGAGGAGGATCAAGCCACCATTTGGGATCGTATTATGGAGAAGAGTGAAAATCGAGTATGGGAGAATTGATTTTCCACCATGGAATCGTATGGAGAAGACTAAATGTGTAGCAGAGGTATTTATTGATGGAACACTGATCTAGAGATAAAATTAGACTAAACAAAGATACAACGAAGAGAATTTAGAAAATATGCAACGGTAGATAGAAGAAAGGAAAGGGAGGATCAAAGGTTGCTAGCCTTGTGGCTTTGATACCATGTTAGAACATCATATTAAAGAGATAATATTGAATTGAGAGAATAGATAATTGCATAGATAATAACTTGATAATTATATCTCCTCTTTATATTGAGAAGATAGGAGATACTTATACTAATACAAGATAAGATGGGTGACTAACATATTACCTAACTCAAGGAGATAATCATGGAGATAACCATTACATAATTATTGGAGATAATCATGGAAGAGTGAATGATAGAAACTATAAGTTTATCCTAACAATATAATAATAGCTAAAATATTATATTCCTAAAATATCGCCTAATATAGATTATAGATTATGTTTCTTTTTGCTAAATTTAATGTAGACTATGTCAATCTATTCACTTGAAGAATTTTACATCAGCTAAAGCATCTCTGTTTTATTCTGAATATTTCTTTTTCATTTCTTTCTGGATTCAATACAGTTGGGAAGAATAAATTATCAAACAACTAAGACCCTATAGGTGCTGGCCTAAGTAAGATCCTGTTATCAGTGTCATGACATGGACAAAAACTGTAAATGTAGCAAATTTAATTGACTTCACTCGTAGTTATAACTTGAAAAAATTAAACCAGTCTATAAAATCTCGTCATGGGCATGGCGCCTTTTATGAATTTGTTCTAAAACACCATGATGGTGACAGCAGTCGGTTTGGATAGGGTGTCTGAACCTGTCCATGACCCGTACGTACGTTTTAGATCAAGCTAGCACCAATCAACACCTACAAATATCGGTGTTTGAGACTTCCATCTCCAAACCTTGGCATAATGACATCGCAAAATATTTAGATGCAAGTGTGCAACTCAATTGCAGATTCTATAAACCTAGTGGGATTTCAAACTCAAGAATTTGAATTTTTAATCCAAGTTTGAGATTTCAACCAAAATGCATGCGACTTGAGCCATATCATGCAAAATATATATCTAGATCTTCTCAGGCAATATAAGCAGAGCAGGGTATGTATTTATGAAACCTACTTGCGGCTGACAATTCTCAGTTTATTTCTAATGTTTTTTACAAGTTGAAGTCATAGCTGCAATCCTAAGATAGCCAGCGAAGGCATATTTCCTCTGAACTTCTATAGAAATCATCATCGAGTCCAATTTACTGAGATAAAAATTTTGAATGTTAATTGTGAAATCTTTCTCTAAACACGATATTAGACTTTAGACTACTAAAACGCCAGTTTAAACCAAAAAGAAAAATTCCTAAACCAAAGATAGCATAGCAGCAAAGAGTTTCCATAAGCATGAGCAAAATGCCACCAGTTAAAAAAGGGGAGAGATCGAGAGCATGAAACAATGGAAAATATTATATAAAATTAGGCAAACACCCAACAATAAAAGATACTCCAGTCAATGGCTAAATGTATGTAAAACAGCTAGCTTATAGCTAATTGCTATTGTGGCTCAAGATAATAAGATTAATTATTATACAGTTGAAAATCAAATTAAAACGCATTTAACACAACCAACTCAAAGACAATATACAAAATCAAGCATAGCTGCACACACACAAAAAAACTAGAAGAATTATGCAGATAGAGACGCAAAATAAATAAATAAATTGTGCACACAGGTACACTCAAAGTTTGACTAATGTCTATTGTATTAGTAATTATTTAGTGCATGTTTTTTCCTCCATCATGGTAAACAATATTTATTACTACAATTTAATATTTTGATAATATTGAGTAATTTTTTATTCTCCTAAAATCAAGGTGAAATTGTAATGCATGCGGCCGTGCTAACAAGGTCTGCGAGTCCATCTAAAATTTAAAATGCTTAAAAATTCCTCTCTTTCGAGACTTCCAAGTATCAAATCTTATATGCTTCCAAATCATTATCTATTATATATACTAAATCACAGTACATAACACAATATATTGACATCTGTCCTTCTAAAAACTCAACACCTGTCCGACCTGATTAATACTCCTAAATATTTTTTACCAAAATAACCTTCACAACAGTCCCCTCTAAAATAACAACTGCAATCCTCTCTCCTCTAGCGTTCAAATCCTATCTTCAACTTTGGCGTTCAAATAACAACTGGAATCTTTATCTTCAACTTTGGCGTTCAAACGACGAAGAATAATTATCCCCAAATAATGAATCGAAAGAAACAGAAGAAAGGGGAAAATCTTTCTGTTAAGTCACGGATTTAGTCGGAAAATCAAAAAGGCTGCTGTTCGGAAAATCTTTTTTCAAGTAAGTTTTCCTTCATCTATTTAATTATGTTTCGTTATTGCTGTAGATCTGCTGTATTTCATGTTTTTATCTGATGAAGTAATCAGTTAGTTATGTGTTTAAGGGTTTAGATCCAATTATGATCTCAAAGCATGGATGAACAATATGATAATGCTTATGTACACATGCATGCCCAATGATATGCCCATGTTAGACGCCTGCTCATGAGTTAAATTGTTTGCTGTCTGCTGACATTCAGGTTCTGTAGCTTCAGAGGTCCGACTCTTGTGTTTTGACATTCAGGTTCTTTTGCCATTTTAATTTCAATATTCTACATTTTTAAGTTAACGGAACCATTGATTGTATCAATGTATTTAACCTTTTCTTGTCTTATTTTATATTTAATTTTAAAAATATTGCTTTCTAATTTAAATCGACCATCATAGTTAATGTTGTGAATATTAAGAATCCATGATATTAATAAGTTGGTGTTATTTTGAGTCGACCATCATATGTCATGAATATTAAGAATCCATGATATCATAAAGTTGGCATAATTTTGAGATGCATCCATTGAATAGGTTTCATAATTTTCTTTATGAAATAGGACAAAATTCTTTAAAATAATGTGACTCATAGTTGTTAATGCCTAGCAAGTAGGAAGTAATAAAGTTTAAAATTGCTATATATTTTGACAAATGAATTGAGAACATTAAACATTTCAAGCTGTGTACGTATTCGATTAAATTCATTTACTTATAACTTTACAGTTGTGCATGTACTCCAGCTGCTAATTTAGCATTATCTATCAATGTAGCAGTTAATAAGTGAATTCAAAATTCTACAAGATAACTCATATTAGATCATTAATTCAATCCCAACCGGCAGAAACAGGTAGATATAAATATAAATAACTAATTTTAGATGATTACATTGATATAGTAATCCTTTTCAGGTAAGGAAGCTTTTCGACTACAGTAGTCTACAGAAAGAAAATAACTTTGTAATTCTTGATGCAGGCCAGAAGTAGAATTCATAGAGATTACCACAAAAACGAAGCATCATTTCTTGCTTAAGCCATTAAAGAAGCTTTTGCCATCGCCAAAGCACCCTCATAACATTGGTTTCCACCAACAAAGCCACTCATATGGACAAGAACACAGTCAGGGATTCCCGCCACCTCAGAAAGTTCTTCATCTGTCAAATTAACCCCTCCACTGAGATAATAGAGGCTTCTGACTCTGAAATTTATTGGGTGAGACAGCTACTGCCTGCACTCGCCAGTTGTTGCTCCTATCATCCTAGAAAAATCATGCGGGGCACCAAAAAAAAATACTTTTTGTTCAGAGCTGAAATTTTATAGAGGAAAAAACCAAACACAATAGTAGACAAACAGAAGCCCTAACTTTTTGCCTTGATTTCCAACTTTCTGCCAGTTTTTCTGTAGCTTTTCTTTTGGAGTCGTGTTATGTTGTTATGTGGTGGCTATCTTCAGTTTTGGACTATAGTGGTTCAGTAATATACATAATTAGTAACGTCATAACTGCTTTTATTATCTGTATGCTTTTAGGTTGTTTTAAAGGTTTAAATATGCTTGCGTTCTTCGTTGAAGAGTTATTTCCATTCTACTTAACCTTTTTCTGATATCAATTTGTTTGATCTCTGACATGGTGAATAAAAGCTCAGATGATCCGCCATTATAGGGTATGCCTTCCTGTAACTCTTTGTTATTTAGTTTTTAAGAGCATTGTCTTGGAATTTGATCCTTTAAAGCGCATCCTTCCACTTATGGGCTGTATGTAACCAGAGATCTATTTTAGAAGCATCATCTAAAGTTCCCCAGTGTGTAGATACTCTTGGTTCGAAGGCTATTGTATATTCACCACCATTTGCATCGTCAAAAATCATTCCAAATTTAGCTAAACGGATCGAAGGACTAAATCCTTTGAAGCATCAGGTACGACTGTTTAATGCCTTATGTTTTGCTTTATATCTGTGTTGAAGCCATTATTGATATTAATAAAACTTATTATATGCAGTTCCCTCCTGTTGACTCCTCTCCAAATACTAAACCTAGACATGGAGGAATACCGCCCTCTGTAATAGGAACATATGGTAAATGTTGCAATCTAATTCGTATTTATTTTGGATGGTTTTGAGGTCCCAATATATTGGTTTTTATACTTCAATAGTTGCTTTCTACATATTAAAGCCATTTGTCAATCTTTCCCATGATTTCAGTATAACTAAAATAAGCACATTGAACTGAATACCAAGAATTTGGTGGGCAAGCAAATTACTGATTTTTATTGCCTTGTGGTTGAAGCAGATACAATAAATCTAAATGTGTTAATGGAACTTTTTTCAATATACCGAGATTGGCAGGAGAAGTCTTAGAATATTAGTAAAAGACAAGTTTGCTTTGCATTCAAAGCGTGCGTTTTAGAGAACAGTAGTGTATGCATGTAGAAAACTTTCCTATGGGCAGGGCATGGAATAGATAAGATTTACAGCAAATTCTTATGAATATTGCTCTTGAACCTTTTTTCTGGTATTTTAGATAGTTTTGGAGATTGGACGTGTCGACAAAGTGGTGTTATTTCTTCGTGGTAGCTCCTTAAATATACGCGAGGCCTTGAACTAATTAGTTTTTTCTTGACCTTACAGTTATATTATGATTTGGCAAGTAATATTATCGTACCCTGGTTTCAGTGTTTCATGAAGTTTGCTTTAGATGGTATCAATCACTCATGATCTTACTTTGCATCTGGAAATTTAAATTTTTTGGATAAACAATTAAGGATCTGGTCTATGTTTGCACGTGGTTTTGCATTCACTTGCAAGCACAATGATTGTAGACGGGTTAGTGCGGTTTGTAAAACTGAGGGCTGTCCTTGGCAAATTTGTGCATCATGATTGGCTACCGCACAACTAATTATAGTTAGGAAGTTGCATAAAACCCATACTTGTGGAGCAGGTACCAGTGCTGCAAATCGACCTCAAATCTCGAAAAAGTTGGTGGTAAACTCTTACCACTATTCCCTATAATGTATATTCATTTTTTTTGGTGTAAAATTTGATCATTGCAAAATAATATATTATTTTCTTATTATATTTTAATTTATTAATTGTACGAACATATTTATTATTAAAAATTTGAATAATCCCGCCGCAACGCATGGGTTTGTATCTACACACCTGCACTTTTACTTAAGTTCTATAATATTGATAAGTTTTTAGTTGGTGGAGTTTTTGTCAAGCCTGAGTTCATTGACATTGGTGGATCGGTTGTGTGGTACCTTTGCAAAGTTGCCAAGGAGCAGGAAATGAAAGGATCAGTTGGTGCAATCTTATCTGGGGTAGTGCTTGAACAACACTCTCACCTTGAGGACAAGGTGAATTTCGAAGAGCAGAGCAATGTTACGTATTATATTATTAACACTAGGAGAAATATTGGATGAAATTATATGTAAATAATATTAGAAATATGAAGGGTTGGGGTTAAAACAGTAGTAAGGAAGAATGGAAGGCTATGATCTATTAGGGAAAGTAATGTAAGCCTATATTAAGCTAAGCTTTAAATTGTACTGAACAGATCATGAATGAAAATGAATTAGAACTCCTTCCCCAATCTATCTTTTCTTTCTCTCTTCCCCTGCAATTACTTTCAAAGTCTACTCGTGACTATAAATCGGTAACAAGAAGCCAAATTGAAAACCTTGGAGACGTGGTTTATGTAATAAATTTTAGATGTTTCATGTTTATATTGCTTACGATGTGATCTAATTGTTTTAATTTTATTCCATCATAACCGTGGATAAGAAAATTGCCTGAAAGAGTTTTTTTTATCCTTCCTGTTCAGGTGGGGAAGCATAGTTGTAACAACTGTTTTGATTCGAAGCTTGGTAGTTCCACTAATGATTAATCAGCTCAAAGCTACGACAAAGCTGACGGTAACTTCTTCTGTTTTTTTTTCTTATTTTAGCATCTGTTGTTCTTTATTGCAAATTATGTTTCTTGGTTAGCACCATTTGTTGACAACTTTAAGCAGTCAACCACAATGTGGATTGTGGACGGATTTATCAGAACTTCATTAAAGTACACCATTCTCTAAATAATTGTTGTTGAAGTAAAATTTACTGCACACCGAACCTGATGCATATCCTCACACAGAGAAAACTGATCCACCAGAGGAGTACTGCCTCCTTACCCACAGCAAACTGCTTGTGCAGACTGCTGAGGACAACTAAACTACAAATAGAGAAGACTTGCTTGTGTTGTTCTAAAAACCAGCTTGGAAAACAGACTCGAACGTCACTCTCTCTAAATCCTTGATAAGACTGAAAAAGGAAAACAAATACTCCTATATGGATAACTGAACAAAACCCAAATTAGGCACAATGTGTCTCTTTTTTGATATTCCATTTTCATTTAACTACTTGATTTTGTTGGTCTTTAGTTCCAATCTCCATACTTGGGACCAACATTACTTATCATTGTTATTTGATTTTAAAACACCAAAAAGAATAAAAGATCCACCTGTTTCTTCTCAATTAATTACATCATAGCAGTTGCAATGGAAATTCCCTTTAAAGAAGTTCGTATGGACAATGAAGCATGGATAGCTTGGATACTTATCTGTTATATTTATAAGCATAGAAAATATGATCAAAGCTAAATTGTATAATGTTGGGACCCCGGGATGATTACTCTTTCGATACAGGACGAATAGAAAATGGATACAGACAGGTATAATTCAGAATTTCCATTAATTGTGTTGGGGATTAAGTTATAATTTCAGAAACTAAAGAGTTTATAGCAACTTGGGATAACTTGAGCCTAAAATGGATCAGATAGTAAAATTAGGTTTTGTTTTGATTTGTTTTCAAGATGTTCATTATGATTTAGTTATTTAGCTTCATAGGGTTGATTTTTTAGTTTAGAAAATATTTCACTTCATTTTGTTTAAGTCGTTATTTGAATTCCGTCGAGCTACATTTTCTGTGCATGTTTACTCAGTTATTGTTTCATATGCTTTGATATTTATGCTCCATCATTATTCATTGCTTGGCCCTGCTTCTTTTGGTTTAATATTTTTTTCATTTGAAGATTAGTACGTCTTTAGTGAGTTTCTTACCTTGTGCAGCTTATGAGGCCAAAATTAGAGGAGATCAAGCAAGAGATGCAAGACAGGGTATGAGCATCCAAGTTTTTTATGATCGTCATCTTTATCATAAGTGCCATGTGAGATATTGATATGTATGAATTCAGGCCTCTTTGGTTTTAAACAGCCATACGTAGGAGGAGATTTGGACATTAATCTCTATATTTTGAAAAGTTAGCACCTAAATACAGTCTTAGTGCCACCTTATTTATTTCTAGCCTCAACTCCATAAACACCATGTTGTAGAATTAGTCTTTCTTCCCTCAACTCCACAATATAACTATTTAGAAATCTATGAGCTGATGATATATTGTTGGCACTAATCGAGCAAAGATGGGACTGAAATAGAAAAAAGGAAGAGTAGAAAAAATGATTTTTTCACAAGTTGAGGTCACTTAATTTGCCACTAGCTTAATAGCAATAGTCACATACTTAGAGTGTAATACACAAACCGGTAAACTCTCACCACTACCCCCTATAATGTATATTCATTTATTGTTTTGTGTCAAATTTGATCATCGCATAATAATGTACTATCTTCTTATTATATTTTAATATATTAATTGTACGCACACATTTATTATTAAAAATTTAAATAATCCCGCCGCAATGTGCGCGGCTTTGTATCTAATTTATTGTCTAAATTAGAATTCTTTGAGTGTTCCGGTAAGTAGTAGTCAATGTTAAATTAATTTTTAGAATATATAGACATACATACATGCACAATCTTTTTTCCCGAAAAAGTTTAGTGTGTGGTCGGTCCATCAATATTTTTGAGAGTCCGAGTTGGGGGACTAGCTAACCTGAAAGGGTTGTTCTGTTGGTCTAGAAACTTTTACTCTCATTCTTAATTTACCAACACTTGAAAGAATTCTTCTGAATGTATTAAATTATTGATCACCTTAAGATCGTCTGCGCGTAAAATAATCTGAGAACACTTTTACAAATCAAACAACAAAAAAATCATATATATATATATATATATATATATATATATATATATATATATTAAGTGTGAGGGACTATCCGCAAATCCAAGTTGGACCGTTGTGGGGTTTTGCAATATTTTTCACCATCACCTCCCTCCAATTAATATGTTGTCCGGCTCCGCCCCACTTACTCATTTTTTTCTTCCGACTGAGTCAGCCATTAGTACTCAACTTTAAAGTCCAATCTCTAGTTTCAATTTGGCTTGGTAACATTATTTTCTTCAGGACTGCCTGCCCTGGTGGGTTTTGGGTTGGGTCGGAAGGTTCACACAGTAATACAGTATTAAAGCTTTTTATTATGAAGTTCACATAAACGATAAGCTAACCCACTCCCTTCTCTAGAGAAGTAGTATTTTTATATATATATAATTGTGAAGCTTTGCATAATTGCATTGGACAAACTCAAAAACCTAGACATAACTAATTCTAAATAAGTTTTTTAAAAATTAAACTAGATGAACTAGATTCTATTATTAAAAAAAATGTCTACCTATGTAGGATGTATACCTTAATCTTTTAGGGGAGGTGATTTATGTGTGCGTATTTTACTGTTAGGGGAGGATGTATACCTCAAAATTGCATTGCATATATTTTACTGTTAAAATTCAAGTGAGACCATAATTATATTATGTAAGACCCCGAATTTTATGAAATAAAAGTATTCAATTTTTTTTATAATTACTATTCACGAGTTACTATTCATGAGTTACTATTCACGAGTTACTATTCACGAATTACTATTCACGAGTACTATTCACGAAGCATGATAATTTTTTTTCGTAAGAAGACACTACTCAATAATTATTACAGTAATTACTGTTCAATATTTTATTTTATTGATTCAATAATTACTACGTTGATATTTTATATTATTATTGTTTCAATAATTGTCATGACACAGTTTTTCCTATTATTAGATCAATAATTCATATTATTTGAATAATATTATTAGATAACATTATTGGCAATGTCTAGAAAATTCTGTCAATGAGAGGTTTGGTCACCTAATTGCGCGCCAGTAAGGAGAAATCCTTATCTTTCCTAGGAACTGTCTGGTTGTCATTATTGTGATTCTGTAATATTATTTATGAATAATTAATTATTGATTTATATGATAAGGAAAATATTTATTTATGTGGATATAGATGGAGAAAATTTTTAATGTGACAATTATTGAAAATTGGTATTTTATCTTTTCTGATAAAATAATTTATTTAAATATATTATTATATTTTAATAATATAATAATGGTGATATTTTTACAATGAATGCTTGATATATGAATAAATGAGGAGAAAGAATATTTTTGTTGCATTAAATGTTTAACACATGTTTTGTGTATTGGTGGACACAATTTTTGACTGAAATTTATTATAGCTCGCAAAATCGTCCGTATGTGAATTTCGGTCAATTTCTGTTTGGAATTTGGAAAAACTTTCTTTTGCAAAGTTGTAGAGAATTAAATTTCCGATGGAATGGACATAAGATTTGAATTTTTCTGATAAAAGTGCAATTTATTATGAATTATTGAAGTTCTGGAATATTGGGCGTAAGACCTCAACTTTTATGAATAAAAATAAATTTTCTATAAATATCATTTTTGAATATTATGGAATAAATTTGATATAATGTTATAGTTGTGGGTAATATTTATAAATTTTACAAAGTACGCAAGTTGTTATATAATATTCGATTGGTCAGGGAATATTCGAACGACGGCACAATCATTGGTGGATCCCACAATAGAATTATTGTCGGATTGAGAAAACGACAAAAATATTTTAATGAAAATAACGGCAGAAGTTTTACCGTTGATCTTTGTTGAACTACTCATTAGTAAAAATGCTGATGAATACGCGTGGTGGTTAAGTAGTAGCACTTACGGTATTGATTATTAATGCTTATGTGAGAAATCACTCGGTTTGATTCAATTATTATCGATATTTTATATGTTATTAAATCAATAATTGAGATGACGAAGTTGTTAATATTATTATTTACATTATTAACGATGTCTAGAAGTTACGCGAGGAGAGGTTTGGTCACCTAATGCGGCGGCATGATAGAGAAAAATTCTTATTGAAAAAGCCCCTTTTTCACAGGAGCGACACAGTCGATTAATAATGTGAATAATAATAATAATGATGAAGTTTTGTTTTATTAGATTATTATTAACGTAATAAAAGCAGAAAAAACTTTTTATATAAAATAGAATACTTTTATAAAGTTATTCGTTTTATTAGGCTAATAGTAAAATCTTTTTATATAAAGCAGAATACTTTTATAAAGTTATCATTTTATTAGAACAATAATTAGAATATATTATATTTTATTATGCATAGTATTTTTCATAGTGCATGCATAGTGTTTGCATAGTAAAATCTTTTTAAAAGTTATTCGTTTTATTAGATTATAAATAGAATATATTATATTTAATTTAAAAGATTTTACTTTAAATATGGGACCGTCAATTAAAGTAAATCAATCTGGCAGTTCATGGATTGGTTCTTATTCATTCCATTCTTCTATAAATAGAAGCTCATTCCTTCATTATTTCTTACGAATTCACTAAAACTACAGAGAGAAACTATAGAGAGAAAGAAAAAAAGTATTCGCTACTTCACTACTCGATATCAAGTTTCTTTTTTTACGGTAAAGGGGTATTATTTCTTTTGTATTCATGAAGAGAACTTCTATTATTCCATCTTTATTATTCATTGGAATAACTTTTTTATATCTGTGAACTACCTATACTTGGTGAAATTCTTCTTTATTCCATTTTTTATTATTACATTGGAATATCCTGCATCGTGCTTTTACGTGGGACTGGTTAAAATCTTTATTATTACATTGGAATATCTTATGCATGCTTTTACATGGACTGGTTAAAATCTTTATTATTACATTGGAACATCCTGTTGGTGTGAATTTCACACGACTGGTTTCGTCATTTAGTATTTTGTTGGAATAACTTTGCCTCATGCAAAATACCGCATGCATGATGATTTACATTGTATTTCATTCTTTATTATTCTGTTGGAATATCTTGTCGGTGCGTATTACGCTTTGACGATTTGATTCGTTATTTATTATTACGATGGAATAAACTGTACATCTCGCGAAGTACCGCATACATGTTGATTTCTTTTGTTATTCCATTCTATATTATACTCAGTTGGTTAAAGTTTTGACTTCTACACTCCATGAAATTAGTGGAATATTCTTGATATTTGCGCTTCATCCAAGATATTTTTCATGAAAATATTCTTCCGAGCATTCTTGAATTTTACTTTACAAAAAGTATCATGTTGACAATTTGGACGTTATTAGTTCTGAATAAATTAATTCTTGAACTTGTTTTATTGAATTCTTATATCATTGTCATCATCCTCATCATTTTTATATTATTTTTTGAAAGTCATCGTGGCTGTAGTAGTGCATATATGGACTTGGTATAATTATGACCGAGAATTATTGATTGTAATCATGGTAGTAATGTTACAAATGATGTGGTAAAAGTCCTCGTTGGCCCGAAGTACATTGATGGGACGGTTGTTGGCATGATCATGACCATTGATGAATACACAAATATCTTTGGCCCGTAGTGCATGGATAATTTGTGGTCGTGACCCTAATGAATATCCTTGGTAGTAGTGCGGGGATGATGTGGATTATTTATTGTTGAGTCTCGGTGGTAAAAGTGATGAAAAACCTTTTAAATCATAAAAGATAGTAGATTTTATTCTCTACTTGACTCTTTTAATGGATTGCATGTTCATTGCAGTTAAACTTGATTTCTATTGTATTTTATCGGTTTAATCTTTGTTGAGGACTAATGATAATTTATTACGCATTATCTTAGGCATAATATTTCTTCTTTGGGCTAGTTGAGCTCACCCTTTCTTTCTTTGTTCTCTTCGGAAATAAGAGCGTGGCGGGACTAGTCGGGGAGCGGAGTGATGGTCAGAGATGGTGTCTTAGTAGTCCTCACTATTACATTAAATAGTGTGATAATAAATGTAATGAGGACTAAATTGAGTGTGGATATTGTCTAGATGATAATATTTGTATTAAAACTCACAACATGTATTTTATCGTATTTTACACGACTGTTATATAATCAAGTTGTATTTGAATTTAGTGTCATGTATTTGGCGACTCAAGATGGGTGATGTATACCTATTTTGGGGGCGTCACAGTTGGTATGAAAGCTTAGGGATATGATCCTTGGCTGGGATGTGAGATAAGAACTAGAAGGGGAGAGACGGGGAATTCCTTCGCTAATATGACCTACCTAAGTTTATTTGGTATTTAATTGGTCGGTCAGAGTATAGAGATAATATGTGATATGTTAATTAACCCTTGTTTTGTGGCAGTGTTTAAAAATGGCATCCGAGAATGTTGAGAACATCAATGGAGCACAGGAGACCGTTGAGTCTCCACAGATCAATAACCAGGACAATGTGCATCAGGAAGACGATAATTCTCATGCAAATAACAACACTGACCAAATGATGAAATGTTCCGAAGCTTCATGCAACATCAGGCAAGAGTGGCTCATGTCCAAAATGCAGGTGGAAAAAGCGGCAACTCTCGGACGGTCACCGCCAAGCAGTTCAAGGAGCTGGGACCACCGGAGTTTTTGGAGAGCAAAACCACTTAAAAGCGGAGGCGTGGATAAAAGCAGATCAACAAGATATTTGATGTCTTGGGTTGCTCGAGGAGCAAAAGGTTCCTTTGCCACCTTCATGTTGGGTGAGAGGATGATTCTTGGTGGGAATCACATAAAGCGTACTCAACCTGCCATGACTTTGAAGATGTCTTGGGAGAAGTTCGAAGCATTTAACGACAAGTACTTTCCCGAAAGTATTCGTCACATGAAAGAGGTAGAGTTCATTAAAGCTGGAATAAAACAACATGGCCCAGTGTCGCGATGCGAAGCCAAGTTTGCGAGTTGTCGATTTATGTCTATTTGGTTGATAATGAGGAGAGAATGGCGTGAATATTTCTAAGAGGCTTGAAACGAGAGATCGTCGATATCTTATCTCTCATAAAGCGTATTTATATTAGGATGTTGTTAATAAGGCTCAATTATTGGGCGCGATAATGAGTCAACCCAACAAAAAAGAAACGGTGCGCAAAATGATAATACCCGGTGATAGCGATCATCGAGCGGTGATGATAAGCGTGGAGGAATCAACATGCGAAATGGTAACCACTTTGGTGGTAATCATGGCCAAAACAATAAGAATGGACATTTCAAGAAAGAAGATTCAACAATGATGGAAAGACGCCAAGATCATTTTTGTCGTTAAGGAAGGAGAGCGACCACCTATCAAATGCTTCAAATGTGGAGGGAGGGACACATCGGTCAAATTGTGCGATGCTCTCAAAGCATGTTATAATTGTGGAAGAAGGACACTGGCCCGATTTTTGTCGTGCACCAAAGACAAGTCCAATTTGGGATGGAGGTAGCAAGAAAGGTCGCCCCGAGTGCAAAGATAAAACCGGTTGTTCGAGGAGGCGTTTGTCGTGACCTCCCTGAAAGCAAGGAACCCGACGAGGCCATCACGGGTAAGCTTATCATAAATTCTAGTGAAGTATATACCTTATTTGATCTGGGTTCTACCCATTCTTTTATTTCTCTACTTGCGCTCAGCGTTTAAATTTGACTCAGGAGAAATTAGACTTTGACTTATCTGTTGAAACTCCGTTGGGAGAAACCTTCATTACATCCATTTGTTTATAAGTCTTGTTTGGTTCAAATCGGTACCCTCACATTATTTACGACGACCTTATTTCATTGAAAATACTTGTATTTGGCGTAATTCTAGGGATTGATTGGTTAACTACTCATCATGCAAAAATTGATTATTTTCAGTAAGGTTGTTAGATTTCATATTCTAATCAACCTATTATGCGAATTCAAGCAACCAAACCATTAAAATCAATCACTGTCATCTCAAGCCATAAAGCTATTCATTTATTGAAAAACGGATGTCAAGCTTTTTTAGCTCATGTCACGGATCTAAACAAAAATACGTCAGTTTTGAATGATATTTCTATTGTTAATGAATTTCCTGACGATTCCCTGAAGAACTTCCTGGCCTACCCCCAGAGCGTGGAATTGAATTTTGTATTGACCTTGAACTTGGTACAAAACCTATTTTCAAAGCCACATATCGAATGGCTCCTATTGAACTTCAGGAGTTAAAGACCTAAGCTGCGAGGAATTGTTAGACATTGGCTTTATTAAATCCTAGTACTTCTCCTTGGGGTGCTTTCGTATTACTATTCAGTGAAGAAGAAAGATGGGAGTATGTGACTTTGTATTGATTATCGGGAGTTGAATCATGTCACCATCAAAAAATAGGTACCCATTGCCGCGTATTGATGACTGTTTGACCCGATTCATAAGGCGCCAAATTCTTTTCAAAGATTGATTTTCATTCCGGATATCACCAATTGAAGATTAGAACCGATGACATTCCAAAGACGGCTTTCAGAACTCGGTATGGGTATTATGAATTCCTAGTCATGTCTTTTTGATTGACTAATGCTCCTGTTGCCTTCATGGATATGATGAACTGAGTATTCAAGGAATATTTGGATCACTTTGTGGTCGTATTTATTGATGACATCCTTATTTATTCCAAAAGCCGTGAAGATCATGAGCAACACTTGAGGCTGATACTCCAAAAGTTTTGTGAGTATAAGCTTTATGCCAAGTTGAAGAAATGCAAGTTCTGGCTTGAGGAAGTAGCATTCCTTGGGCACGTGGTATCAAGTCATGGACTATTTGTTGACCCGAAAAAGATTGAAGCCATTCAAAGCTGGGAGCAACCTAAATCGATGGATCAATACGTAGCTTTCTCGAACATTTGGTTATTATCGGAGATTAAGTAGAAGGGTTTTCTCGAATCGCTACTCCCTTAACTCGGTGACCGGGAAAGATACAAAATTTGGTTGGAATGAAGAATGTGAGAAGAGTTTTCAAGAACTCAAAAGAAGATTCATTTATTTTGCCTTTACAAAATACCATCGGCTCGGAGGATTTGTCATCTCTACGGTGATGCTTTTGGGTGAGGGGTTAGGATGTGTTCTCATGCAACATGGGAAAGTCATATCTTATGCCTCTTGACAACTCAAAAAATATGAGAGGAATTATCCTACTCATGATCTAGAGTTGGCAGCTGTTGTCTTCGCACTTAAAATTTGGAGGCATTACTTGTATGGGGAGAAAGTGGAGATCTTTACGGATCATAAAAGCCTCAAATATTTCTTCACTCAAAAGGAACTCAACATGCGACAGAGACGTTGGCTTGAACTATTGAAAGATTATGATCATACCATCCAATACCATCCTGAAAAAGCAAACATGGTAGCTGACGCATTGATTAGAAGATCATATGTGGGTACAAGTTCTATATTGTCAACTCAAAGGCCCATCTTGTATGACTTGCAAAGGATGGAGATAGAATTAAAGACTCCAGGGACTCATGTGATGATGGCGAATATACGAGTAGAACCGACTTTAATCGATAAAGTTAAAGCTGCTCAACTTACAGACCTGGAGCTGATGCATATGAGGAAGAAAATACATGAAGGTTCTATGCCGCAAACAAGAATCGATGAAGAAGGAATACTTCGAGTCAACTCCAGACTTTGTGTTCCTAACGACCCTGATTTAAAGTATAAAATCATGATGGAGGCGCACAACACACCGTTTGTAATCCATCCTGGGAGTACCAAAATGTATCGTGATCTTCTTCATACATTTTGGTACAGCAATATGAAGAGAGAGATAGCGCTGTTTATATCAAGGTGTCTAACTTGTCAACGAGTCAAAGCGGAGCATCAAGTACCAAAAGGTCCATTGCAACCACTTAAAATTCCAGAATGGAAGTGGGAGCACATTACTATGAATTTTGTTACTGGTCTTCCCAAGGTTTCTCAAGGCATAGTTGCAATTTGGGTCATTGTTGATAAATTGACCAAGTCTGCTCATTTCTTACCAATACGAGAAACTTATACACTTGAACGTCTTGCTCGTATGTATATAAACGAGATTGTAAGACTGCATGGTATGCCAGTATCCATAGTTTTTGATCGAGACCCAAGATTCACTTCACAATTTTGGGTTAGTTTGCAAAAAGTTATGGGCACAGATTTAATATTTAGTTTGGCTTATCATTTTAAGACGGATAGACAATCAGAGAGGACTATTCAAACTCTTGAAGATTTATTAAGACTCTGTGTCCTTGACTTCAAGGGAAGTTGGGACAAGTTCTTACCATTGGTGGAGTTTTCCTACAACAATAGTTATCAAGCAAGTATTGGCATAGCTCCATTCGAGGCGTTGTATGGAAGAAAGTGTCGTTCTCCAGTATGCTGGGATGAGGTGGGTGAAGCAACGTTGTTGAGACCGGAGTTGGTACGTATGACTACGAAAAAGATTCAAACGATCCGACAACGTATAAAAACCTCACAAGGCCAAAAAAAAGAGTTATCTTGATCTTCATCGAAAGGGCGTGGAATTCGATATTGGAGATCATGTGTTGTTACGTATTGCTCCATGGAAAGGAGTTACGAGATTTAGAAAGAGAGAAAAGCTCAATCCTCGATTCATTGGCCCATTTTTAATCCTCGATCGAGTAAGGACTGTAGCCTATAGACTTGCTTTATCGTCAAGTATGTCTCGTGTTCATAATGTTTTTCATATATCCATGTTACGTAAATATGTGAAAGACCCGAACCATATTATTGAGTTAGAACCGGACGAAATAGCGGAAGATTTAACGTATGAAGAGGTTCATGTTCAAATCTTGGATAAGAAGGAACATATTCTATGCTCCAAGGTTATACCTCAAGTCAAAGTGTTATGGAGGAACCACGATGTTGAGGAAATGACATGGGAGTTAGAATCTGAAATAAAATCAAGGTATCCTTACCTCTTTGACATACCAGGTACGTACCCTAATTTTGAGGGCGAAATTTCATAAGAAGGGAAGATTTTAAGACCCCAACTTTTATGAATAAAAATGAATTTTTTATAAATATCATTTTTGAATATTATGGAATAAATTTGATATAATGTTATAGTTGTGGGTAATATTTAAAAATTTTGCAAAGTACGCAAGTTGTTATATAATATTCGATTGGTGGGGAATATTCAAACGACGACACAATCATTAGTGGACCTAGCAATGTAATTATTATTCGGATTGAGAAAGCGACAAAAATATTTTTATGAAAATAATGGCGGAAGTTTTACGGGTTGATCTTTGTTGAACTACTCGATTAGTAAAAGTATAATAATATCTGGCGTGGTTGCATAGTAGCGCTACCGGTATTGATTATTAATGCTTATGTGAGAAGTCACTCGGTTTGATTCAATTATTATCGATATTTTATATGTTATTAAATCAATAATTGAGATGATGAAGTTGTTAATATTATTATTTACATTATTAACGATGTCTAGAAGTTACGCGAGGAGAGGTTTGGTCACCTAATTGCTGGCGCCAATAGAGAGAAATCCTTATTGGAAAGCCCCTCTTTCACAGGAACGATGCGGTCGATTAATAGTGTGAATAATAATAATAATAATGAAGTTTTGTTTTATTCGTATTATTAACGTAATAAAAGCGGAAAACTTTTTATATAAAAGCAGAATACTTTTATAAAGTTATTCGTTTTATTAAAGCTAATAGTAAAAATTTTATATAAAATGAATACTTTTATAAAGTTATACATTTTATTAGATAATAATTAGAACATATTATATTTTATTATGCATATAGTGCATGCATGATTACGTAGTATTTGCATAGTAAAATCTTTTAAAAGTTATTCGTTTTATTAGATTATAAATAGAATATATTATATTTAATTTAAAAGATTTTACTTTAAATATGGACCGTCCGATTAAAGTAAATCAATCGGACCGTTTCATGGATTAGTTCTTATTCATTCCATTCTTCTATAAATAGAAGCTCATTCCTTCATTATTTCTTACGAATTCACTAAAACTCTAGTAGAGAAAACTATATAGAGAAAGAAGAAAAGTATTCTCGCTACTTCACTACTCCGATATCAAGTTTCTTTTTACGATAAAGGGTATTATTTCTTTTGTATTCATGAAGAGAACTTCTATTATTCCATCTTTATTATTACATTGGAATAACTTTGTATCTGTGAGTTACCTATACTTGGTGAAATTCTTACGTATTCTATTCTTTATTATTACATTGGAATATCTATCATCTTTTCTGTGGGACTGGTTCAATCTTTATTATTACATTGGAATATCTTGTATTCGTGTTTTACGCTTGGACTGGTTAAAATCTTTATTATTACATTGGAACATCCTGTTGGTGTGAATTTCACGGTGACTGGTTCCGTCATTTAGTATTTTATTGGAATAACTTGTCTACATGAAATACCGCATGCATGGTGATTTCATTGTATTCCATTCTTTATTATTATGTTGGAATATCACATGCGGTGCGATATTCGCTTTGACACGATTCCGTTATTTATTATTACGATGGAATAACACATCTATGCTAAAAATCTTGCATGCATGTTGATTTCTTTTGTTATTCCATTCTTTATTATACTCAGTTAGTTAAAGTTTTGACTTCTACACTCCATGAAATTAGTAGAATATTCTTGATATTTGCGCTTCATCCAATATTTTTTCATGGAAATATTCTTCTGAGCATTCTTGAATTTTACTTTACAAAGAAGTATCATGTTGACAATTTGGACGTTATTAGTTCCTGGATAAATTAATTCTTGAACTTGTTTTATTGAATTCTTATATCATTGTCATCATCCTCATGTTTATATTATTTTTGAAAGTCATCGGTGGTTTTGTAGTGCATAGATGGACTTGGTATGATTATGACCGAGGATTATTGGTGTAATCATGACCGTAATGTTACAAATGATGTGGTAAAAGTCCTCATTGGCAGAAGTGCATCGATGGAATGGTTGTTGGCATGATCATGACCATTGATGAATACACAAATATCCTTGCCCGTAGTGCATGGATAATTTGTGGTCGTGACCCTAATGAATATCATTGGTAGTAGTGCGGGGATGATGTGGATTATTTATTAAAATTTGAGTCTCGTGATAAAAGTGATGAAAAACCTATTTAAATCATAAAAGATAGTAGATTTTATTCTCTACTTGACTCTTTTAATGGATTGCATGTTCAGCTATGATTAAACTTGATGTCTATTGTATTTTATCGGTTTAACACTTTGTTGAGAACTAATGATAATTTATTACGCATTATCTTAGTCATAATATTTCTTCTTTAGGCTAGTTGAGCTCACCCTTTCTTTCACTATTCTCTTGAGGAAATGAGAAGCGTAAATGGGACTAGTCGGGGAGCGGAGTGATGGTAGAGATGGTGTCTTAGTAGTCCCTTACTATTCTATTAAATAGTGTGATAATAAATGTAATAAGGACTAAATTGAGTGTGGATATTGTCTGCAGATGATAATATTTATATTAAAACTCACGACATGTATTTTGTCGTATTTTACACGACTGTTGTATAATCAAGTTGTATTTGAATTTAGTACCATATATTTGGCGACTCAAAATGG
The DNA here is from genome assembly GCA_020205605.1 of Panax ginseng. Taxonomy (NCBI): domain Eukaryota; kingdom Viridiplantae; phylum Streptophyta; class Magnoliopsida; order Apiales; family Araliaceae; genus Panax; species Panax ginseng. The sequence goes on along the minus strand of CM035135.1, from coordinate 136,698,135 downwards.
GTGATGTATACCTATTTTGGGGGCGTCACATTGGCTCTGAATTGATTTTGTTATAAAAATTGTTTAAAACATGTTTTTCATTTTTGGTGAGTTGGTGGGCCCCACTAACATGTGTGAATTGCTGAATTCTGATTGTAAGGTGTGCGTAGGAAATTTAAATATAAATATTATTATTTTATTAAATTTTCTGTTTTGGTGTTCTAAGTATTTTCCTATAAATAAGTGCTTATGTTAGAATTTAAAATCACACCAGAAACTGAAGTTTTCTCTCTCTATTTTCTCGAGCGTATTTTTGTGAGTATTTAGATATCTTGAGTGTTGCTATACGGTGCAAGTTCGTTTAGCGTTATTCCAGTCAGAAGTACTGTTCTTTTAAGGTAAGGGATATTGTCGTTATTATGTAAGGGATTTTAAGGGTTATTATGCTTTTCAGTTTCGAAATTTTTCTAACCTTCAAAAATTCTGGAAAAATTTGAAATGATAGTTTGATTAGTTTCTTTGATTGTGTCCAAAAATGGCGATTTTTGGATGTATAGCTTAGGAGTTATGAATTTTATGAGAAAAGACTATTTTAAAAGTAAACCCTTATAACTCATTGTGGTTAACTCCAAAATTGATAAAAATTTTATTGGGAGTACATCTATATAATATCAGTATACCCTGTAAATTTTGAAATTTTTGGATAAAAGTACAATTTGTGATAAATGTCTAAACATTCAGTGGTTTTGGCCATATAAAAAATAGTAAATGACTTTTAAAAATTTCGATAAAAATATATGTTCAATATGGGACTATATTATGCTAAATCTCATAAAAGAAATATTTATGGGACTGATTTGGTATTTTTCATGAAAATAGACTAGTTATGAATAAATGAATTAAATATGTTATGTGAAGTCACAAAATTAGAAAATAGGATTTTATGGCTTGAGAATCCTATATAAGGTATATGTAGATTTTTGATGAGGGTGTTGGTTATTGGTGATGAAATTTTATGAGTTTGGCATTTTAGGATGATTAAATGCATTTATTAGTAAAGTGTAAACAATTAAAATAAATTATTTATAAATTTAAGAAATGATTAAAATATTGTGGTAGTATTAATAATATTAGATTATGAGATTATTAAGTGATTTATAACATTTGAATTAAGATGTTATGAAATTATTGATTTATGAATCTTATTCTTGAGATTAAATCTATATGTTGATTATATTGTTTTTATTATCATATATAACATTCTTATAACCCTAATGATGATATTTCTCTTTGACTTAAGTGTAAAGATGGGTAGATTATTGGTATGATCGTGACTATGGGTTCTCTTTGGCCAGTAGTGCAAAGTTAAATGGTTGACTGGTATGATCATGACCATTGAATTTATAATTGAATATCTTTAGCTTAAGTGCAAAGGTGAATTGATCAACATATATGGTTTAATTATGGTTTATATAAATTCGAAATAATTATGTATTTCTTTTTGATATATGAATATCTTTGGCTCAGTAGTGCAAAAGATCAATTATTGATGAATATCTTTGATCCAGTAGTGCAAAATGACTTTTGTTGTTGAATATCTTTGGCCCGTAGTGCAAAGATGACTTGTTGTTGAATATCTTTGGCATGTAGTGCAAAGATGAACTGTTGATAAATATTTTCGCCGTAGTGCAAAAGATGAATTTATTAGTATGATTATGAGCAGGAACTGTGATTTGGTATAACCATGATCTTTGATGTTTTGAGTAAAGACGGTGATAAAAATTATCTTCGTCTTGGATGCGAAGAGAATTTAGAATCACAATTATGATTATGAAAGCTATTCATATGATTGTGGAAAGGAATTGTTGATTGATGTTCTGAGGATAAAACATTGTTGGTGGACTTTTAATGTGAGAAGATAATAGACATTATGGTCTATTCGACTCTTCTAATGGATCGCTTCGTTCTACCGCAACTATGGTTGAAAAGTTTTATTATCTACCATATATTTCTAAATCTCGATTTATTCTTGATGAAGTCTATTGATAATGTAATTATCTTTAGTCATGATATTCTTTTATGGGCTAGTTATTGCTCACCCTTTTGCTTCATAATTCCTTTTCGTGTGTAACAAAAGAGGTAAATTGGGCGTGAGGGGGTAACGAGGAAATAGAAGCGGTGGTCTATATTTGTTGAGGTTCTCCTAAATAAGTATGGAAATAATTTTATTGAGAACTTTAGATAAATTTGTCGTATTGTATACGCTCATTTGATATTTAATTTTTGTGAACCGAATAGGGTGAGGTGAACCCAACTTTGGAAGGGTGTTTTGTCACTATCATACAAGATGTCTAATAACATACAACCTCGTGTTATCATAAGACATATTTGTGCACATCCACTTGCTGAGTATATCTACGAGCACTACCTATATAATCTTGGAGTTTGGTTGAAACATAATGTTCAATTACAGACGATGGAGATAGTTATATGTCAAGAGAAGACTCACCATTGGAAGGAACATGATAGTAATCTTCTCATTTTTCTTTGGGGTCTATTGGGTCAACCAAGGATAATTCTGTGGACATATGATATCTATCATAACCTAGACGCATGGTCTCCCATGTATACGAAGGTTTCTTGAGCACTTCCTAAAGATTTTAATTTCTAAAAGCAGGTTATCGGTGTACTTTTTATGTAATGTATCAATGTGAGGTGTTGTCCATAGTTGGGACATAAGTCACAGTTGGTATTAAAACTCACAGTATATGTGTTGTTGTATTTTGCACGACAATTGTAGTAATAAAGTTGTAGTTATTTTCTGTACCATATATTTAGTGACTCAGAATAAGTTGGATGGATTTGACCTATTTTGGGGGCGTCACATACTATCATTTGTGTTTTTCTGTATTCTTAATATGAAATTCCCCCCTTCTTTAAAGAGTTCCTAATTTTCCTTATTATGAAACACCAATCTCGACGGACTACCCCATCGTGAGCGAAATTTGATCAATTTCATTCGTATTTGGTTTCTCTCAAAAGTATAAATTTGATCAAGGCTGCTTAAAATAAAACTAACAACAGTTTTTGACATTGTTGGCTAATTACAATTAAGGTGCCGCTATACATATATGTTTCAATGAGAAATAAAAGGTACTAGTAAAAGTGATAGTTCTCCCCATGAGAAATAGTAATATTGATTATACATTTGTTTTGTGCTGAAATTGATAATGATTGTGTGTATCGATGGAGAAGCACGGCTTTGAGTTCCGTGAGCACAACTCATCCCCCGGATACTATGATGGGCGATACTGGACAATGTGGAAGCTCCCCATGTTCGGGTGCACTGATTCATCCCAGGTGTTGAAGGAGCTCGCGGAGTGCATTAAGGAGTACCCCCAGGCTTACGTCCGCATCATCGGATTTGACAACATACGCCAAGTCCAGTGCATCAGCTTCATTGCCCACCAGCCAGAAACTGTCTAAATTTTGATGACCACTTCAATCTTCATCAATTGGTTTGTAAAAGCATTAATAATAGGTTGTTCATTTGTCTTTGTTCAGCTCAAAAACAAACTTCTGTATTTCATCCCCCCTCTCCCTCTCCCTCACCCTCACCCTCTCTTCTTTGTCTTGCATTAATTTGTTGTAGCTCCCAACAGGAGGAAATTCATGAACTATAGAGGATTATTAGTTTTTTTGGCGATGAAATTAATAATATCTCTACCTATGGCTATTTGTTTGTCCACGCTATTTACATATTATGTATGCATTGTTTATTATCCCTGTGGTGTGTTTGTGTATGTGTGTGTGTGTGTATATATATATATATATATATATATATATATATATATATATATATATATATATATATATATATATATATATATATATCCAGGAACAAAGCACTAACTACTTTTGATTGAACATGCAAGCTAATATTACATGCATGGAGCTCAAAAAAGCACTGTAATTTATAACCTTATTACCAAAACTGTAGGAAATTAAAGTGGAAGTGCGACATATATACTATTATACTAGTCTCTCTAGCTAGATCTGTGTCTATGGCTATTCATGAGTTGGGAATCTCCTTGATGGCTTTTCAATCCCAAATATCTTCATCCCAAACAACATCACTATACAAAGCATTATAAGCTTCACCCATCAACTCAATGTCCCAAAAAGGGAACCAACATGTACCCCATGACATTTGTTCATCTCCTAAAACCCACATGCTGCTGCTGGTGCAGCATAACCACTCTTCCCAATCCATTAAAATCTCCTGCGCCACCGCCATAAAATCCCACCTCTCTTCTACCACCGCGGCACCGCCACTTCATCTTTCCCCTTCCTTTTTGCCCTTTTTCCCGCGGTGGACGTCCCATTTCCGGGCATGCTTCTTTGCCTCTTCATCAATATTTGTCGTAAACAAATAAATTTCTCTGTTGAATTGTGTCTCGAAAAAGCTGATCTTTATATAAAAGAAAGGAGTTTGAGATTAAACGGTGGTTCTGGGACTTGGTCTGCCTCGTGACAAGGTCTGTTCCGTGTCACGTGATAAGCAAGTTTGGATTGGATTGGATTGGAGTGGACGCCAAAAATAAGGCTATTCTGTTTTAACCAAAGCAAAGGATGGCTAAGGTTGGCGTTCAACGAGGCTTACGGATTTTTAGGATCATTATAATACTAGCGGTTGTAGCTGACTGGCGGCTCTTTCGGCTTTTCAGATATTAGCAAGGCCGGCTTCGTTTGGTCTCTGTCAGATAAAGTCAAAAAAATAAAAAAGAACTACAGTCCACTTGAGGATTACCAGCCCATGTAACATAAAATTCAAAGATATGAATTTATATTATTAAATTTTTATTTTTATTTTAGTTACTAATTTTTTTCCCTACAATTGCATTAATGTACTCAAACAAAATGTTTTGAATCTAGTAAAATTATAGATTTCTGTCCAATTAATTTAACACTTATCCTATGTGGCAAACAAACACTGGCCCAACACAAAGTGACATGGATGATTGGGGCCCAATTTTTATAATAAAAAATAAATAAAAGTATTATTTCCATATGTATTTTTGATGTTTTCATATAGTTCTTTCTCACATGAACGTAAAATGTATGATGTGAATATCAAAAATAATCCATTCCCAAACAAATAACACTGTTAAGTGGATAAGTAATAGAAGGGAAAAAAACATTTTCTCCTCTTTCTCTCTCTGTTTTCTTCTCTTAAAGCAACTTCAAGAAGCCGGAGTAGCGAAAATCTATAGTCTAGAAAGTAGATTTTGCTCCAACAGATGAATTAAATATAGTTGAGCGATTTTTCCATTGACCCAAACCGACCAAATCAAGAAACCAAAATCTCGTGGACTATAATTTTAATATATTTAAATGAGAGAAAGGGTGAAGAAAAAGAAGAAAGAAATGAAGGGATGTTAAGAAGGAGATGAAGGAGAAGAAGATACTAAAGTGAAGACGAAGGGGCAGCCTGCAACGGATAGAAATTGATCAAAACGGTAAAAAAGAATTGGATTAAAACGATAATAAAAAATAGCAACGAATAGAAATTGAAAGGTTAATTGGAAAATCTATAAATATGTACAATAATTCAATACATTTTACATCTTTCAATCAACTACTTCAACATTTAGCAATTATAAGAATTTTGTTAATAATAGTTTGTATTTTTATTATATTTGATTTTTATTTTTTTATTGATAATATCTCTTTAATTTATTTTTTAGATGAAAAATCATGGTCTTCCGATGTATTATTCTTCATTATTATCTGAAGGTTTCTCACTTGATGATCCAAATTTGTTGGATGAATTTTTAATTCAAACTGATGTACCAATTCAGACTCCCGAAAATGAGTCCAATAACATAACAAGGCGAAAGGAAAATTACACAATTGAAGAAGATGCCTTTCTTGTTTCTGGATGGCTTAATGTAAGCATGGATCCAATTCAAAGAAACGATCAGAAACATGGAAGTTATTGAGAAAGAGTTCACGAATACTTTCATGAATACAAAAATTTTGAGTTTGAAAGCAATTTTATGGAACGTTGGTCAACAATTCAACTCGCGGTGAACAAATTTTGTGGATATTATGCTTCAATTGAAAGAATGCAACAAAGCGGTGTAGGTGAACAAGATAAGGTATTTCAATTTTTTCATGTAAAATTTCATTAAGTTTATTCTTATATTTTATACGTGTAAATAATTTTCCAATAGATATGTCAAGCATTAGAGATGTTTAAAAGTATCCAAAACCAACCATTTGGATTTATACATTGTTGGAGAATATCAAAGGATGCAGCGAAATAGAGAACAAATAATAGTGGAAAAAAATAGATAAGTACTAGAAAGTCAAGTCTAGCAGCATCTTCTCCATCAACCGTAGAAAAAATAAGTTTGGGTGAAGACGATGATATTGAAGATACAATCTCTGCAGGATTAGAGAGGCCAATGGGAAGAAAGGCTTCAAAAGCATTATTTAAAAAGGGCAAAGGAACTGGTTATACTAGTACACCTATGGAATTGAGGTTTGAGAAATTCGAGCATCAGATGAAATTGAACCAACAAAAGAGACAAGAGAACATGGACAAAATATATTTTCAAGAGCAAGAGAAGTTGAATATAATGAAAGCACAAAAGGATGAAAGGATCATGATGATTGACACCGCTAACATGGAGCCTGAAGTAGCTGAATATTATAAACAACGCAAGAAAGAAATTATGAAAAGAGTTGCATCTAGTAGTTGACTTGTTTATTATTAGATAATCATGATTTGCTTATTTTTGTAGTAGAATGTAATGGATTACGCTCCATCATGTAGTGACCACAAGTGTTAAAAAATATCTTCTTGAAGTTTAGAATGAACTTGTTTATCCCTTATGCAATGATTGGCTTCAATGAATTCAAGTAATTGTGGGGTACGCTCATGAGACACTTCTACAGTTAGAATCTCGTCATGTATATCGTAGGTTGCTGATTCTTGATTTTCATCTCGTTCATCTTCAACGATCATATTATGTAATATTATGCATGCAATCATAATTTAGTGTTGTTTGATCCCAAAATCGTGCATGCAGGACCACGAACGATCGCAAAACGTACTTGGAGTACTCCAAATGCTCGCTCAACATCTTTTTTAAGCGCTTCTTAAGTCTTAACAAATAGTTTTCTTTTATTTTCTCGATGTGCCAAAATGATTTTAACAAATATTGTACATAGGGGATATATACTATCAGCAAGGTAATATCTCATCGTGTACTCATTTCTATTAATTGAGTAATTCATTGGTGGAGCACGACCTTCAAAAAGAGTAGAGAAGATAGAATTCTCCAAAACGTTAATATCATTATGAGAGCCTGGTAATCCAAAAAATGCATGTCATATCCAAAGATCGTATGAAGTCACCGCTTCTAAAATAATTGTTGGCTCATGCACATGTCCAGAATACATGTCATTACACGCAATCGGACAATTCTTCCATTTTCAATGCATGCAATCGATGATCGCCAACATCCCAAGAAAACCACGCTCTTCAGCTTTTGATAGCAATTTAACGATGTCATTACTATTGGGGGATCTCAAATATTCATCACCAAAAATTAAAATGACAACTTTTACAAACCTTTTAATTAAGACTCAATATAGTCATGCTTTCACCGATCCGCACATAATTATCAACGGAATCCGCTGAAACACCATAGACAAGCATCCGCATTAAGGCAGTTATCTTTTGTAAAAAAGATTAACCGAGTTGTCCTATAAAATTCATTTTTTCGAAGAAGTAAGAATCATACGCTTCAACTGCTCTTTGAATTCGGAGCAAAAACGGGGGCCACATTCTAAACCTTTTCCGAAATAGATACGGGGAGTATTGGATGTTCAACAAAATAATCACGAAAAAGTTGATTATGACCTTCATGTGTACCACGATCAATGGTAATACGACCTTGAACAGAACCACGATGACGTGATGTATGCCTATTGACATTTTGTTGTTCTTCTTCAATAGTCGCCATGCCTAAAAATTGTTCATATATTTCTTCATCTTCTTATTCATCCACGTGCAACATAGCTAATTCGAATTGATGAGAAATATTTAAAATAATTTATTTGACTGGAAGACTGAAGTTGAGATGAGTGAATATGAAGACTAGATGTGCCTTATATTTATATGTTATTTGTTCTTTAAAATATAGCCGTCGTTGGAATATGACTGTTGAATTTTTTTTGAATTCATTGATTATTTTAATCTTTTTATATTATAGTCCACAGGATAGTATACAGGATAGTCCATCTGTTTAAAGAATTAAAGACTAAAGGACAATTACTAATATCATATTTATTAAATATAGTCCAGCAGATAATCCATCTGTTGAAGATGCTATTACGGCCACAACTCTACCTCTGTCTCCATCAAACCCACCATTTCTCCCAATTTTTTTCTCTCTCTAAAACCAATCGATTACTTTAATTTTGTTCTCTTAAACAAACAACTACATATCAAATCTCAAATACTCCTTTGGCCTCTTGCTATCATATGCTAATTTTCTTCTGATTCGACTTTTCTCACACACTTTCTCTTTATGTGTATATATAAACATATATATAGAGGTAAGTATAGAACGATCAGGAAGGTTTGTTTTTGAAGACTCATTTTTCACAAATTCAGATCTATAGGAGATGGAGGAGAGATATTATTTCTTTTTAATCTTTTTTTAGCTTTATTTTTGCAATGTAAGGATCACGTACTACCCCATTAAAACGTTTCATTTGACATCAGTCAAATCGTCAGCCACGTAAACTAACCGTTATCTATTTGGACGGAAGCGTTTAATTTCTCTATATTGAAAGAAAAAAAAATTAGTATAGTAATACAATTGTAATAATAAAAAAATTAATCTATTAATGCAATTGTAATGAAAATTGGGTTTCAATGGAGAAATCAAAACATCAATTATGGAGAGAAAAAAAAATAGTTATTTTCTCCCTACGAGTCGTTTAATAAATCAGACATCAACAAGCTCATGACTAGTAAGTTGTAACTAGGAGTGAACAAAAAATGAATAAAACCGAATTATCAAACCGATTCGAACCGAACTAAATTTTTTTAACCGAATTTCTTTTGGTTATTCGGGTATTTTTTGTAATTCGATTATATCCAATTTTATTTTCACTTTTCGGTTTCATGTTTGGTTTTTAATTTTGAGTTATTCGGTTAACCGAATACCCGAAATACAAATAAACAAATAAGTGTTTAAAAATTAAAGGTGTGACTCATAACTCATTACTCATTCAGAAATCAGAATTTCAGATCTGAGGGTCTTTCAACTCCCCTCCGCTTTTGATCTCTCATCTCTCGCTGGAGAAAACCTCGACAGTCCTATCATCGCTGTAGCATCATCTTCTGGTCTCGTCCTCGACAAACCTCAAAGATTTAACAAACAAACCATGAGTCCATGACAGTTAAGCGATTCCGTTTTTGTTGATATGGAGACTATCTATCTCGACGAAGAGGTTTCAATTATTAGATATGTTATTTTCATTTCTTCTTTTTGAAATTCAGTCCTTTCCCTTCTGTTGTCCTCCTTTCTTTCGAAATGGGTATTTTATGTCTCAGTGGCCTTATTATTCTCTTTGATTGCCAAGAAATTAATGTATATTAGTTTTGAATTTTAATATCTCTTGAATAAAATTTAAAATTTTTAGATCAGATAATTTCGTTTGATTTTGTGTTTCTGAATTCTGTCATTCTGTGCACTGTGGCAGGGATTGATATTTGGCCATTTGGGGGAGACGAATTTCGTTTTGCATTTGGGGCAATTTCGTTTTGCATTTGGGGAAATTTCGTTTGATTTTGTGATGAATTTCGTTTGATTTAATTTTGTTTTGTGTTTCTGAATTCTGTCATTTAGGGCAATTTCGTTTGATCTCAATTTTGTTTGATTTTGTGTTTCGTTTTGGCAATTTTGAAGTGAGAGACATCTTAATAATTATACTATACTCAATTTAGCCCAAACACAATATATTTCAGAAAATGCTGAATGGAAGAGCCTTATATTTCTTAATTTTGATTATTACCCGAACAACCGAATTGTAAATTCGATTATTCGGTAATTCAGTAATTCGGTTAATGGGTAATTCGGTTATTTGTTCGGATATCAAAAATTAACAAATTTCAATTTTGAGTTATAACCGTATAACCTATTCGGTTCAGTTATAACCGACACTCCTAGTTGTAACACAAATTCAGTTATAACCGACACTCCTAGTTGTAACACAAATGTAGAAATCACAAGGGCATATCTGGTGATGCCTAGAGAAATTCAATATTTTTCTTAATTTATACCCATGAAAATAATAAGAATCCAACATTCAGGGATGGGAAGAGGGTTCCCACAATTCACACATGAGAAGCATATTTAAAATATAATGTCTTCATTTTATATTATTTGATCACTTTTTTAAAATTAGTTTAAGATATTTTTAAACTCAAAATTGATATAATTTTTTAAAATTTTAATCAATGCAATAATTGATATTGTAAATTATTTAAAAAATATTTTTCATTATAAATTTATTATTTTATAATTTTTAATAAATCATCTTAATTTTAATTTAAAATTATTTTAAAAATTAATAATAATCATGTAATTTAGAACTGAGACAATATATAATAAAGCCAATCTTAATAGAAAATTGATATTTTTATATATATTTTTAATATTTTTATATTACACTTTCATATTTTAAAAAAATAAACTTCATTTTCATATGAGAGAGAGGAGACTATATAAAGGAAGTGGTTACATGAAGTTTATTTTTGGGTAAGTTAGTCAATTAGCGAATAAAATACTGACACGCAGATGAAATTTTATATGTGTCAATATTCTATTAGTCAATTAACCAACTTATCAAAAAATAAATTTTATTCTAACCAGATCCTATAAAAATATCTAACATCTTTTGAAGGAGGAAATGTGCCGTAGTCTTGCTGACCCAATCAAGAAACAGACGTCACTACTACCATAAAGCTAGCGCTAATCACGAATGAAGACCAAAAGAGAAAATCATAAGATATTTTAATGAGTCCTTTTAGAGGGATATTTTTTTTTTAACATTTCTAGCGATATTTTTTTTAGTACCTTTCAAAAAATATATAATATTTAATTCAATTAAGATTTTTATAAAATAATATTTTAAGTATAATTTAAATACATACAAGAATTTCAGTTAAAATAAATACTATATATTTTTTAAAAAATATTACAAAAAATCCCAATATATATATATATATATCGCTAGAAATGTCCAAAAAAAATATCCCCTAAAATTAGTTTATTTTAATTGAAACAAAAACTTTGGTCTGCAAATTCTTCTACCCCATGGAATTAGTCTTGGTTGGTATATTCTTTTAATCCTATTCAAAAATAAGCACTCCATCCCTTATTAAATATTCTAATTTTATTTTTAAAATATTTTATAATAAATATCTTATTTTTTATATTAATAATTATTTTTATTTTATATTTTTATTTATAGGCTCATAATCTTTTTATTCAGTTTTTTGTTAGAATCTTGAGAAATGATAAAAGATTTATATTGAGAAATGATGTATTATTGTATATACCATTTTATCTCTCATATTATCATTATAACATCTCTTTAGGGGTGTTAGTCGAGCAGAGTAGCTCAATACTCGACTCGAGATCGATTCAAAAATATGATCCAAAACTCGAATTCGAAGTTGGTTCGAGTCGAATATGATCAATTCTCGTTTTCTGTTTAATGATACACAAGTCGAATTCGAGTATACCAGTATTCGCTCAGATTAAGGTTCGAGTATTTTATTTTTTTCTCGAACCATACTCGCTACCTGTTCGATGGATCATATTCGAATACTGGTCTGATCCATACTAACAAGCTAAATATGTCATATTTGTATAAATCTTTATAATTTATAAAGTGTAGTATTAAATTGTGTAAGCTTGTACTTGAATAAATCAGTGAATTGATTGTCAATTCGTATTACATTATTTGTAATTTTTTTACGTAAATAAAAGTAAAAGACTTTTATATATAAACATTAGTTCAATAATCAATTTAGTATGTAGTGGTTCAGTATTAAATGAAATGGTTCATATTCGAAACTCGATTTGAATGCTCTTGAGTAACTCATTTTGTAAACGAAGTAAAGTACTTACGGTAGAGTATGTCCGAAGTAATGATCCGAAATTAATCGGCGCAAAATTAGAAATTCTCATAGAATTCGAAGCTTAATTTTTTCGAGTCGAGCCGAATCTAAGCATTAGAGTGTTCGCTGATGTTCGACTCATTTTCACCCCTACATCTCTTAATAATAACAAAAATAATAAAGTAGCCATAAATTAATATCAACAAAAGTAGCTGATTTAAATGCATGCATGCAGGTATGCATTTAGTGGCTGGGTTTGGAGAGATAAATATACTTATTAGAATGTGAGAATATCAATAAAAATAATCTAGAGGATTGATTCATGTGGGAACTAACAATAAATAATTAATGTTGGGGTCATAAAAAAGGGAATGGATACTTCAATTAAAAAATAATTTAGAAGGACAATTTAGGTAAAAAAAAGTTATTAATTAGTGTGCTGAAATCAATTAGAACGTTTAATATGAGACGGAGGGAGTAATTGCTAATATAGAAAGAAAGAACTTTTATTTTTAATAGAAATATTATTTTGGAAATTAGTCTACTTATAGTAGAAGTTTTATTTTAGAAGTGTCTTATTTTAAATAAAAAATGAGAATTGTGGGTTACTCTATAAATAGACTATTTTGTTAAGTTGTTGAAATGTAACCTGTTGGGCCATGATATTTTAGATATTAGGCCAAAGGGCTTGGGCTGAGTTACTTGGTTAATCTACCGGGTCATTTTAGTTGGGCCCGATCAGTTGGGTCCTCTTTGTTGGCCATTGGTCATATCGATTTGGTGCAGATGAGATTTAAATATCTACATCTTTAACCGGTGATGATTACAAAGATAATGCCTGAATGATATCTTACATTGCATTAATGAGGATTCGACGATCGATCAATGGTGGACAAAAAGGATGGGATCAATGGTGTAAGCTACTGCGATTGGGTAGTGTCGGAAATTGGTTTGTAACGCAAAATCGGATTTTGTAGTATATCATAGCAAGGAAGTCATACATGCAAATGTAACTGATAATTTTATCTCTCTCAATACACTAGTTATTTTATCCTCCATTGTTAACCCTTGTGATAAATGTCTGATCGACTCTCACGCCGAAGTTATCTCTCCCGGCGGTCGGGCCGTCAAGATTTTGGTGTTGATCGTGTTTATTGTGCAGGATCAGGACGTCTTACGTGATTGGGACGTGGCAGAAGATCTTGGCGTTAACATTGGCGCTAGAAGGAGGGCTTGTGTTCTAGTGTCCTTGAGTTTTCAATCATAATCTTTTTAGTTGTTCTACATCGGAAGATGATGAGGAGTAGAACTGTTACACTGGAGGGACAGCCGATGCCGAAGGGACGACTTCCAAATATAAATCGGGGGGTTCTCGTTCGAGAGCCCATGGTGAAGCCTGAAGATGGTTGGTCTTTGCTGTTGACAAGGAGCGTGATCATGGCTGAAGGCGAGTAGAAGGCACCCGCTTAGAAACCCTTTGAAGTGGTCGGACGACTGACAAGGTCGCCTAAGTGCGAAGATGGAAGACAAAGCAGATAAAGCTTTGGAGGTTCTCTTGAAGCGGAGCGAGGATATAGCTGAGCAGATGCTTTGGATGACAGAGCTGAAGGATGAGGCGTCCAATTATGAGCAGATGCTTCAGATGGCAGAGTTGAGGGGCGAGGCGTCCAATTATGTCCAGTCTGAAAGACGTAGTAAGCCTAAAGATGGACAACCATGAGTTGGAAAGTAGTCTATACACTTTGAAGACATGTCTCAAAGTGATCCTCATGACCGAAAAAGACCAAAGAACCATACTCCTGAGCATCCGAAGAGGGTACCTCACCCTATCTGTTCTCGGGATTATGGTCGCAGTAGACGAAGAAGTTGATCCAGAGAGGATACACCTGAGAATACAAAGAAGGCACTCCGCCTTGAGTGTTCTCACCACAGCGAAAGGGTTCATCATCGAAGTAGATCCAGAAGTCACATTCCCTAGAATCCACTAAGGGCACACCGCCCTATGGGTACTTATCTTCGGAGAAATCCATCTAAAGCTGTAGGTTAGGGTGGAAAGGACCGGACCGTTCAGAAGAAGCTTTGAGGAGGTTTATGTCCAAATCGGCAAAATCAGAGTTCATGGACGTTGTGTGCAGACAGATATTCTACTCCGGACAATCAGTGCAGTAGGCTGTCATGTTCAGATTCAGCACACAAAATTCACCAGAGTAAGGAGGACGGGGTGGACTCGCTGACCATTTGATGATAGCCTTTTTGGCAGGTGGTCCTTATGAATTTTTCAGGCCCTTCGTGGTAGGCAAACTTCATCGGTGTAAGGAGGACGGGGTGGACTCGCTGACCATTCGATGGTAGCCTTATCGGCAGGAGTAGGTATACCCTGCCTGGTAGACAAATTCTGTGACGCCCCCAAAATAGGTATACATCACCCATCTTGAGTCGCCAAATACATGGTACTAAATTCAAATACAACTTGATTATACAACAGTCGTGTAAAATACGACAAAATACATGCTGTGAGTTTTAATACAAATATTGTCATCTAGACAATATCCACACTCAATTTAGTCCTCATTATATTTATTATCACACTATTTAACAGAATAGTGAGGACTACTAAGACACCATCTCGGACCATCACTCCGTTCCCCGACTAGTCCCGGCTACGTTCTCATTTCCTGAAGAGAACACTGAAAGAAAGGGTGAGCTCAACTAGCCCAGTAAGAAATATTATGACTAAGATAATGCAGAATAAATTATCATTAGTCCTCAACAATATTAAATTGATAAAATACAATAGACATCAAGTTTAACTACAGCGGAACATGCAATCCATTAAAAGAGTCAAGTAGAGAATAAAATCTACTATCTTTTATGATTTAAAAAGGTTTTTCATCACTTTTATCGTTGAGACTCAGCTTAATAAATAATCCACATCATCCCTGCACTACGGCCAAGGATATTCATTAGGGTCACGACCACAAATTATCCATGCACTACGGGCCAAAGATATTTGTGTATTCATCAATTGTCATGATCATGCCAACAACTGTCCATCAATGCACTTCGGGGCAAAGAGAACTTTTACCACATCATTTGTAACATTACGGTCATGATTACATCAAATAATCCCTGGTCATAATCATACCAAGTCCATCTATGCACTACAGGCCACAGATGACTTTCAAAAATAATATAAACATGAGGATGATGACAATGATATAAGAATTCAATAAAACAAGTTCAAGAATTAATTTATTCAGGAACTAATAACGTCCAAATTGTCAACATGATACTTCTTTGTAAAGTAAAATTCAAGAATGCTCAGAAGAATATTTCCATTAAAAGATACTGGATGAATCGCAAATATCAAGAATATTCCACTAATTTCATGGAGTATAAAAGTCAAAACTTTAACCAACTGAGTATAATAAAGAATGGAATAACAAAAAAAATCACCATGCATGCAGTATTAGATGTACATAAAGTTATTCCATCAAAATAATAAATAACGGAACCGGTGTCGCTTAATATACGCAACCGGCAGGATATTCCAATGTAATAATAAAGAATGGAATACAACAGAATCACCATGCATGCGAAGATTCAGATGTACATGTTATTCCAATGTAATACTAAATGACGGAAATCCGTGTCGGGTGAAATTCACACCAACAGTAATGTTCCAATGTAATAATAAAGAGCGGAACCAGTCCCATGTAAAAGCATGAAACAGGATATTCCAATAGAATAATAAAGACGGAACCTGAGTTTCTACAAAAGCATGACATGGATATTCCAAATGTAATAATAAAGAATGGAATACGTAAAAATTTCACCAAGAATAGGTAGCACATGATACAAAAGTTATTCCAATGTAATAATAAAGATGGAATAATAGAAGTTCTCTTCATGAATACAAAAGAAATAATACCCCTTACCGTAAAAAAGAAACTTGATATCGAGAAAAGTGAAATAAAGCGTAATAATTTTCTTCTTTCTCTATAGTTTCTCTCTCAGAGTTTTGAATTGAATTCGCAAGAAATAATGAAGGAATGAGCTTTATTTATAGAAGAATGGAATGAATAAGAACCAATTCATGAACGGTCCAGATTAATTACTTTTAATCGGAGATTTGGTCCATATTTAAAGTAAAATCTTTTAAATTAAATATAATATATTCTATTTATAATATAATAAAACGAATAACTTTTAAAAAGATTTTACTATGCAAAAACACTACAAAGCACTATGCAAACACTATGCATAATAAAATATAATATATTCTAATTATTGTCTAATAAAATGTATAACTTTATAAAAGTATTCTCATTTTATATAAAAAGATTTTACTATTAGCCTAATAAAACTAATAACTTTATAAAAGTATTTGCATTTTTATATAAAAAGTTTTTCATTTTATTACGTTAATAATAATTAATAAAATAAAACTTCATCATCATTATTATTATTCACACTATTAATCGACTGTGTCGCTCCTGTGAAAGAGGGGCTTTCCAATAAGGATTTTTCCCTATTGGTGCACAATTAGGTGACCAAACCTCTCATTGGCGTAACTTCTAGACATCGTTAATAATGTAAATAATAATATTAACAACTTCGTCATCTCAATTATTTATTTAATAACATATAAAATATCGAATAATAATTGAATCAAACCGAAAGTGACTTCTCACATAAAGATTAATAATCAATACCGTGTGTGCTACTATTCAACCACGCCAGACATCGTATTTTTTTACTACCGAGTAATTCAACAAGATCAACGGTAAAACTTCCGCCGTTATTTTCATAAAAATATTTTTGTCGTTTTCTCAATCGACAATAATTACATTGTGGGGTCCCAATGATGATTGTGCCGTCGCATTTAATATTCCCGACCAATCGAATATTATATAATAACTGCGTATTTTTGCAAAATTTATAAATATTACCCACAACTATAACATTATATCAAATTTATTCCATAATATTCAAAAATGATATTTATAGAAAATTCATTTTATTCATAAAAGTTGGTGTCTTACAATCTCCTTTCTTATGAAATTTCGCCTCGAAATTAGGGCACGACTGGTATGTCAAGAGGTAAGATACCTTGATTTCATTTTTGATTCTAACTCCTGTGTCATTTACTCAACATCGTGGTTCCTCCATAACACTTTGACTTGAGGTATAACCTGGAGCGTAGAATATGTTCCTTCTTATCCAAGATTTGAACAGAACCTCTTCATACGTTAAATCTTCCGTTATTTCATCCGGTTCTAACTCAATAATATGGTTCGGTCTTTTCATATTTTATAACATGGATATATGAAAAACGTTATGAAACACGAGACATACTTGGAGGTAAAGCAAGTCTATAAAGCTACAATCCCTACTCGATCGAGGATTAAAATGGGCCAATGAATCGAGGATCGAGCTTTCCTCTCTTTTCAAATCTCGAACTCCTTTCCATGGAGCAACACGTAACAACACATGATCTCCAATATCGAATTCCACGCCCTTTCGATGAAGATCAAGATAACTCTTTTATTTTGGCCTTGTGAGGTTTTTATACGTTGTCGGATCGTTTGAATCTTTTTCGTAGTCATACGCATTCAACTCCGGTCCCAACAACGTTGCTTCACCCACCTCATCCCAAAGATACCGAGAACGACACTTTCTTCCATACAACGCCTCGAATGGAGCCATGCCAATACTTGTTTGATAATCTGTTGTTGTAGGAAAACTCCACCAATGGTAAGAACTTGTCCCAATTTCCCTGAAGTCAAGGACACAGTAGTCTTAATAAATCTTCAAGAGTTTGAATAGTCCTCTCGATTATCCGTCCGCCCAAGGATGATAAGTCAATTAAATCGTAAACTGTGCTCATAGCTTTTTGCAAACTAACCCAAAATCGTGAAGTGAATCTTGGGTCTCGATCGTAAACTATGGATATTGGCATACCATGCAGTCTTACAATCTCGTTTATGTACATACGAGCAAGACTTTCAAGTGTATAAGTTTCTCGTATTGGTAAGAAATGAGCAGACTTGGTCAATTTATCAACAATGACCCAAATTGCATCTATGCCTTGAGAAACCTTGAGAAGACCAGTAACGAAATCCATAGTAATGTGCTCCCACTTCCATTCTGGAATTTCAAGTGTTGCAATGGACCTTTTGGTACTTGATGCTCCGCTTTGACTCGTTGACAAGTTAGACACCTTGAGATAAACAGCGCTATCTCTCTCTTCATATTGCTCCACCAAAATGTATGACGAAGATCACGATACATTTTGGTACTCCCAAGATTGATTGCAAACGGTGTGTTGTGCGCCTCCATCATGATTTTATACTTTAAATTAGGGTCGTTAGGAACACAAAGTCTGGAGTTGACTCGAAGTATTCCTTCTTCATCGATTCTTGCTTCCTAAGATAGCACCTTCTTGTATTTTCTTCCTCATATGCATCACCTGTGTCAGTAGCTTGAGCAAATTTTTAACTTTATCGATTAAAGTCTGGTTCTACTCAGATATTCGCCATCATCACATGGGTCTTGAGTCTTTAATTCTATCTCCATCCTTTGTAAGTCATACAAGATGGGCCTTTCATACGACAATATCGCACTTATACCGTGATATGATCTTCTACTCAATGCGTCAGCTACCACATTTGCTTCTCCAGGATGGTATTGGATGGTATGATCATAATCTTTCAATAGTTCAAGCCAACGTCGTTGTCGCATGTTGAGTTCCTTTTGAGTGAAGAAATATTTGAGGCTTTTATGATCCGTAAAGATCTCCACTTTCTCCCCATACAAGTAATGCCTCCAAATTTTAAGTGCGAAGACAACAGTTGCCAACTCTAGATCATGAGTAGGATAATTCCTCTCATATTCTTTGAGTTGTCGAGAGGCATAGCCTATGACTTTCCCATGTTGCATGAGAACACATCCTAACCCCTTGCCTGAAGCATCACTGTAGATAACAAATCCCTCCGAGCTAAATGGTATTGTCAGAATAGGTGCTAAAATGAGTCTTCTTTTGAGTTCTTGAAAACCCTTCTCACATTCCTCATTCCAACCGAATTTTATATCTTTCCGAGTCAGCTAAGTTAAGGGAGTAGCGATTCGAGAAAACCCTTCTACTTAATCTCCGATAATAACCAAATAAGCGAGAAAGCTACGTACATTTGGCCATCGATTTAGGTTGCTCCCAACTTTGAATGGCTTCAGTCGTTGCCGGGTCAATAGATATTCCATGACTTAATACCACGTGCCCAAGGAATGCTACTTCCTCAAGCCAGAACTCGCATTTCTTCAACTTCGCATAAACTTATATTCACGAACCTTTTGGAGTATCAGCCTCAAGTATTGCTCATGATCTTAACGGCTTTTGGAATAAATAAAGATGTCATCAATAAAGACGACCACAAAGTGATCCAAATATTCCTTGAATACTCGGCTCATCATATCCATGAAGGCAAAGTAGAGTATTAATCAATCCAAAAGACATGACTAGAATTCATAATACCTATACCGAGAGTCAAAGCCGTCTTTGGAATGTCATCGCTTTAATCTTCAATTGGTGATATCCTAAAGAAGATCAATCTTTGAAAAAAATTTGGCGCTTTATAAGCGGGTCAAACAGTCATCAATACGTGGCAATGGGTACCTATTTTTGAGGGTGACATGATTCAACTCCCGATAATCAATACAAAGTCGATACTCCCATCTTTCTTTTTTTCATTTAATAATGCAGAGAGCACCCCAAAGAGAAGTATTAGGGACTAATAAAGCCAATGTCTAACAATTTTTCGCAATTGGGTCTTTAACTCTCAAGTTCAATAGAGTCATTCGATATGGGGCTTTGAAAATAGGTTTTGTACCGAGTTCAAGGTCGATACAAAATTCAATTTCATGCTCTGGGGTAGCCAGAAGTGTTTTTTGGAATACGCCGAAAATTCATTAACAATAGAAATATCATTCAAAATCGACGTATTTTTGTTTTAGATCCGTGGCATGAGCTAAGAAAGCTTGACATCCGCTTTTTCAATAAACAAATAGCTTTATGGCTTGAGATGACAAAGTGATTGATTTTAATGGTTTGGTTGCTTGAATTCAGATAATAGGTTGATTAGGAATATGAAAGCTAACAACCTTACTTAAAATAATCAATTTTGCATGATGAGTAGTTAACCAATCAATCCCTAGAATTACGCCAAATACAAGTATTTTCAATGAAATAAGGTCGACGTGTAATGTGAGGGTACCGATTTGAACCAAACAAGACTTATAAACAAATGGATGTAATGAAGGTTTCTCCCAACGAAGTTTTAATAGATAAGTCAAAGTCTAATTTTCTCCGAGACAAATTTAACGCGTTGAGCGCAAAGTAGGAGAAATAAAATAATGGGTAGAATCAGATCAAATAAGGTATATACTTCACTAGAATTTATGATAAGCTTACCCGTGATGACTTCGTTTCGGGTTCCTTGCTTTTCCGGGAGGTCACGACAAACGCCTTCTCCTTAAACAACCGATTTTGTCTTATCGGGACTGACCTTTGCTATCTCTATCCCAGCTGGACTTGTCTTTGATGCACGATAAAATCGATCCAGGTGTCCTTCTCTTCCATAATTATAACATGCTTTGGAGGGCATCGACGCTTTGACTCGATGTGTCCTCCCTCCACATTTGAAGCATATGACAGTGGTCGTTCTCCTTCCTTAACGACAAAAATGATGCCGACGCTTTCCATCATTGTTGAATTTTCTTTTCTTGAAATGTCCATTCTTATTGTTTTGGCCATGATTACCACCCAAGTGGTTACCATTTTTCGCATGTTGATTCCTCCACGCTTATTGTCACCGCTCGATGATCGCTATCAATCGGTATTATCATTTTGCCACCGCTTCTCTTTTGGTTGGGTTGACTCATTATCGCACTCCAATAATCGAGCCCTATTAACAACATCTCGAATACAAACACGGTTTATGAGAGATAAGATATCGACGTATCTCGGGTTTCAAACCTCTTAGAAATATTCGCATCATTCTCTCCTCATTATCAACCAAATGGGACGCAAACCGGGACAACTTCTAAGCAAACTTGGCTTCAGATCGCGACACACGGCCATGTTTTTTTGTTCCAGTTTAATGAATTCTACATCTTTCATGTGACGAATACTTTCGGAAAGTACTTGTCGTTGAACAGCTTCTTGAACTTCTCCCAAGATATCTTCAATCTGGCGCAGTCGAGTACGCTTTATAGATTCCCACCAAGAATCGCCTCGCCCGCAAATGAAGGTGGCAAGGGAACCTTTTGCTCCTGAGCAACCCAAGACATCAAATATCTTGTTGATCTATTTTATCCACGTCTCGCTTTTAAGTGGTTTTGGCTCTCAAAACACTCCGGTGGTCCCACTCCTTGAATCTGCTTTGGCGGTGACCGTCCCGAGAGTCACAAGTGTTTCCACCTGTATTTTGGACAGGAGCCACTCTCGCATGATGTTGCATGAATTACATGAAGCCTCAGAACATTCCATCATTCATCATTTGGTCAGTGTTGTTGTTTGCATGAGGATTATCGCCTTCCTGATGAACATTGTCCTGGTTATTGATCTGTGGAGACTCAACGGTCTCATGTGCTCCATTGATGTTCTCAACATTCTCGGATGCCATTTTCAAACACTGCCACAAAATAAGAGTTAATTAACATATCACATATTATCTCTATACTCTGACCGACCAATTAAATACCAAATAAACTTAGGTAGGTCATACTAGCAAAGAATTCCCTGCCTCCCTCCTAGTTCTTATCTCACATCTCAGCCAGGGATTATATCCCTAAGTTTTGATACCAATTATGACGCCCCCAAAATAGGTATACATCACCCATCTTGAGTCGCCAAATACATGGTACTAAATTCAAATACAACTTGATTATACAACAGTCGTGTAAAGTACGAAAAAATACATGTTGTGAGTTTTAATACAAATATTGTCATCTAGACAATATCCACACTCAATTTAGTCCTCATTACATTTATTATCACACTATTTAACAAAATAGTGAGGACTACTAAAGACACCATCTCGGACCATCACTCCGCTCCCAACTAGTCCCCCGCCACGCTCTCATTTCCTCAAGAGAAGACGTTGAAAGAAAGGGTGAGCTCAACTAGCCCAAAGAAGAAATATTATGACAAAGATAATGCATAATAAATTATCATTAGTCCTCAACAAAGTGTTAAACCGATAAAATACAATAGACATCAAGTTTAATCTGCAATGAACATGCATTCCATTAAAAGAGTCAAGTAGAGAATAAAATCTACTATCTTTTATGATTTAAAAAGGTTTTTCATCACTTTTATCGTTGAGACTCAACTTAATAAATAATCCACATCATCCCCTCGTACTACGGCCAAGGATATTCATTGTGGTCACGACCACAAATTATCCCATGCACTACGCCAAGGATATTTGTGTATTCATCAATGGTCATGATCATGCCAACAACTCGTCCATCAATGCACTTCGTGCCAATGAGGACTTTTACCACATCATTCAAGTAACATTACTACCGTGATTAACCGAATAATCCTCGGTCATAATCATGCCAAGTCCATTTATGCACTACAGCCACATGATGACTTTCAAAAATAATATAAACATGAGGATGATGACAATGATATAAGAATTCAATAAAACAAGTTCAAGAATTAATTTATTCAGGAACTAATAACGTCCAAATTGTCAACATGATACTTCTTTGTAAAGTAAAATTCAAGAATGCTTAGAATAATATTTCCATGAAAAGATACTGGATGAGGCACAAATATCAAGAATATTCCACTAATTTCATGGAGTATAGAAGTCAAAACTTTAACCAACTGAGTATAATAAAGAATGGAATAACAAAAGAAATCACCATGCATGCGATATCAGACAGACAAGTTATTCCATCGTAATAATAAATAACGGAACCAAGTCAAAGCGTAATATGACCGATGTGATATTCCAAATGTAATAATAAAGAATGGAATACAAATGAAATCACCATACATAAAGATTCAGCATAGACAAAGTTATTCCAATGTAATACTAAATGACGGAACCAGTCGATGAAATTCACACCAACAGGATGTTCCAATGTAATAATAAAGATTAAAACCAGTCCCACAGTAAAAAAGCATGCATACAAGATATTCCAATGTAATAATAAAGAGCGGAACCAGTCCCAGAAGACCTGATGCATGAGGATATTCCAATGTAATAATAAAGAATGGAATACAAAAGAATTTCACCAAGTATAGGTAGTTTCACAGATACAAAAGTTATTCCAATGTAATAATAAAGATGGAATAATAGAAGTTCTCTTCATGAATACAAAAGAAATAATACCCCTCACCGTAGTAAAAGAAACTTGATATCTGAGAAAGAAGGAAGTAGTTAGTAATAATTTTTCTTCTTTCTCTCTATAGTTTCTCTCTAGAGATTCAAAGTGAGTTCGTAAGAAATAATGAAGGAATGAGCTTCTATTTATAGAAGAATGGAATGAATAATAACAAATCCATGAACGGTCCAGATTGATTTACTTTAATCGGACGGTCCATATTTAAAGCAAAATCTTTAAATAAAATATAATATATTCTATTTATAATCTAATAAAATGAATAACTTTTAAAAAGATTTTACTATGCAAATACTATGCAAGCATTATAAAAATACTATGCATAATAAAATATAATATATTCTAATTATTGTCTATAAAAATGTATAACTTTATAAAAGTATTCTCATTTTATATAAAAAGATTTTACTATTAGCCTAATAAAACGAATAATAACTTTATAAAAGTATTTCGATTTATATAAAAAGTTTTTCCGCATTTTATTACGTTAATAATACGAATAAAACAAAACTTCATCATCATTATTATTATTCACACTATTAATCGACTAGTCGCGTTCCGTGAAAGAGGGCTTTCAATAAGGATTTCTCCTATTATGGCGCGCAATTAGGTGACCAACCTCTCCTCGCGTAACTTCTAGACATCGTTAATAATGTAAATAATAATATTAACAACATCGTCATCTCAATTATTGATTTAATAACATATAAAATATCGATAATAATTGAATCAAACTCGAGTGATTTTCACATAAGCATTAATAATCAATACCGTGTGCTACTATGCAACCACGCCAGACATCATTTACTTTTACTACCGAGTAGTTCAACAAAGATCAACCAGTAAAACTTCCGCCGTTATTTTCATAAAAAATATTTTTGTCGTTTTCTCAATCCGACAATAATTACATTATGGGGTCCACTAATGATTATGCCGTCGTCATTTAATATTCCCGACCAATCTAATATTATATAACAACTCATGTACTTTTGCAAAATTTATAAATATTACCCACAACTATAACATTATATCAAATTTATTCCATAATATTCAAAAATGATATTTATAGAAAATTCATTTTTATTCATAAAAGTTGGGGTCTTACAAATTCCATAGTCCTTTTATGATTTGTTTTACCGCGAGTGGTAACCAAATGCACCGAAGTAAGTAGGTTTGGTCGGACTCGCTGACCATTCGATGGTAGCCTTATTGGCAGGAGTGTCCTCATGGGTTTGTTATACCCTGCGTGGTAAACAAATTCCATGGTCCTTATATACTTGTTTTACCCCGAGTGGTAAACAAGATCCCGATGGTGCAAGGAGGATCAACCGAATTCACCTTATACATGATCTGTCTCACACTTTGGTAACGATAAGTATGCATTACTTTATTTTGTTCAAGTGTTGAGTTCGGTTTATTATGTTCGGTCTATGATATTCATTAACTTAATTGATTATATGATCTGTTTACTTACATGGTTCACAATTTAAGTTAAGTTCAAAAGCATCTTATACAGTTTCAAAGTTGATTGATGCTGAATTATTGACAAGAAACGAACTATACAGAAGTCATGAGAAACGAAGTTGATATTTCATTAATATTAACTGTTCACAAGAAGTTAGAATTTTTACAGAAATTTCTATAACTAAAGGTAAAGGGGAGGTCATCTTCAGGCTTCTTCCTTGTCATCATCGTCGTCTAAAGATTCTAGAAGAGATGGATCTACCTTGGCCGCGACAAGCTTTTTCTTACCTTTACTTCGGCAGATTTCATATCCTTTGGCATACATATGGACGATCTCATCGTTCAAATTTCGTCGTGATTTTCTCAGATCTTTGCTGGATTTCCTTATGAAGGTCTTCGGTCAGTGGCGGACCCAAATTCCTAAGGGCTCGAAGCTCTTTGAGCTCTTCTTCAAGCTTTTGACGATGTGCCAGATGCTTTGATTCTTTAGCATGGATCGACATTTATATCAATGATGACCCGACTTCAGAATGACGTTCTCCCTTCGGGCGGCATCCTCTTCGGCATCCTCTTCGACTTCTTTGTATTTGGGACGGAGGCACCCGAAGATAGCGTTTGCCTGCAAATGACCATTATTAGTCAATTAGTTCGAATTGATGGGCAATGATGTAAATGGATAAGTCAAACTATCCAATTCCTTTAGTCCGGTATTTCATTCCTTCGTCCATCAGGTCCATGATGGAGATATTGCCGAACCGATGATTATCGGTATCACGAACGCATATTATTAGAGGTCGACATGGGAATTTCTCACTGGATTCTGGCAGAGAGTGAGGGATCTCATCGATATGCGCTCTACTTGTTCTTCGGGTTCTTTGTCAGAAACCACAATTTCAACAAGGGTGTCCGAAGGAAGATCGGCTTCTGTGGGAGGTACTTGTGGCTCTTCGGCGGTTGGAGGAGTTATTTGGATTTTCCTCTTTTTTGCACGAAGGACTCGGGTCCGTTTATCAAGGGGCATATCGAGGAAGCACTCGTTGTAAGTCTGGGTGATGGGGTGTTTTGATTTTCAGCCAGCTTGCTTTCTTTGGCGAGATTGGCTTGTCCCTTCAGTAGGAGTTGATTATGTGGCTTGAGCTTCGGTAGTTAAAGGCTCTTCAGTTGGTACTTCTGTAGAGGTCGGCGAAGATGAACCCTTTGTGTTGCTATTTGATGTTCACCAGATGAGCCTCGGTAAGCTATATTTTGTGCCTTTATTGATCTTATTATAATTCCTTTTGCCCTGGACCGATGCCATTTATACTCTTTCATTAAACATCTTGTTTAATAAAAGACTGGGGGCAATGTTGGGCCATGATATTTTAGATATTAGGCTAAAGGGCTTGGGCCGAGTTACTTGGTTAATCTACCGGGTCATTTCAGTTGGGCCCGATCAGTTGGGTCCTCTTTGTTGGGTCGGTTCAGTAGGCTGACCCAGCAGATATTTAAATATCTACATCTTTAACCGGTGATGATGACAAAGATAATGGCTGACTGATATCTTACATCGCATTAATGAGGATTGGACAGTCGGCCAGCGGTGGACAAAGGGGATGGGATCAACAAGTAAGCTACCTGCAATGGGTAGTGTCAGGGGGGTCGGTTGCACGCAAAATCGGATTTTATAGTATATCATAGCAAGGAAGTCATACATGCAAAGGTAACTGATAATTTTATCCCTCTCAATACACTAGATATTTTATCCTCCATTGTTAATCCTTGTGATCGCTCAGATCGACTCTCACGCTCGAATTTATCCCACTGGTCGAAGCCGTCAAGCTTTTGGTGTTGATCGTGTTTATTGTACAGGATCAGGACGTCTTACGTGATTGGGACGTAGCAGAAAATCTTGACATTAACATAACTCAATCAAAATAAAGTATCGTTTTGTATAAAATATTTCATACAAAAACGTGATTTAGTCCTCATCTCCAGTGTCTTCATATTATTTCATACTAAATCACGTTTTTGTATGAAATATTTTTTTATAATAATAATATTTTAAAAAATTATAAAAATATATTTGTGTACATAAGAGGAATAATATGAAAGAAAGTATATTTAATTATACAAAACGATATTGTTTTAAAAATTACCTCACCTGCAATAGTGTAAAAAGACCCTCAACTCCTTTTTTGCCTAATAATATTGTCAATACAAAAAAAGTTGTATGCCAACGCTAATATCAGCTTTTCACATACAAATTACAAGATCATAACGCATATTAGCCGAATAACGACTTCTTGTCTAGCCGAATAACGACTTCTTGTCAAGTTACGGATTCGATTAATATGAAATTTATTTTTTCGTATGTAGATCAATTGACTGATAAAATATTAGTACACATAAAATTTTACCTACATGTTAATACTCTATTAATCAATTAACTAACTTACACAAAAATAAATTTTATATTAAACTCGAGAAAATATATACTTGCCATAAAAGCAACTACTACTGTATATTAAAGTAGCCGACATTAAAGAAAAAATCCTACGCCAAATCCTTTTCGCGTGGCAAACAAGCAAATCATAAGCTCATAGAACTTTACCATTCAAATGCAAAAGAAAATCAGTACAAATAATGCATGCAATGATCAGAATTGAAGTATACAACTTCTTGTATTATATATATATATTTAGAACGTGAATGATTACAGAAAATGACTCAATACCTAACTTCTTTTTTTACAAATTCTCTTCAAAAAGCCGCCCAATAAATTCTTAGGGCCCAAAACGGATATGAATTTGAAAATTCCCCTCCACTCATACTTACATCACAAGAGGGTACGTAATTCTCAGAAACCCTAAACACAAACAACACCTAAGCTCTTCTTAATTATTTTGGTTTAACTCTCTACTTTACTTACAGACACATTACATACAGACTCAATTATACACATATTTACACTAATAGCAAAAGGATATTCACTCCACCCTCTCCCGAAAATGTCTCTCCTTGCTAATCAAGCTATTTTGCTTTGTTTGCATCTTAAATTTTCAATGTACTCAAAAGTATTCATTCAAGGGTTTTAAGCCATTGTAGGGATGCTGCAGTTTCGACTATCCCTGTCAAGGCAATCAAACCCCTCAATTCTCACAGCCGGTTTGTTACCAAAATTTGTCCGAGCACGTCCTCCTTTCCTCGCAGATGATGAAGGGGGTGACGACATACCGGATGGAATAGGGATTGACCTAGGTGATATTGGGGTGACCTTCGCATCCCCAAATCGTGCGTCCTGAATTAGTGGGTTAGATACTCTGCTTGGCGGCGACCCACAAAAAAAAGGGGGCGACCAGGCAGCCTGAGTGCAAGTTTGTTCCATGGTATAACCACCCTGCAGAATTAATTTCAACCAAACTCAAATTATGATTGAATGAAATATATTACCGAAAGAAAGAACTTAATCCACTATATAAGAAACATAAAGCTATGAAAAATTATCATCTGAACTCGATGCATGTACTGAATACATTAATCAAATACTTGTGTTAATAAATATAAGAAGCGAGCCCAATCAGACTCATCATACATAAAACTTTAAAGTTTTATCAAAACATTAATTTAAAGTCAATATATTAAATTAAATGAAATCATTCACTCATTATGAGTTTTACAAAATTAAGCTCGGTACACAAGTTACATCGCATCATACGAAAGTAAACTCAATTTGTGATGCATGATGAAATACGAGTAAAAATTTACTGCAAACATTTCAAACCGTTCAACTATTATTGCTCATGGGTTAAGATCTTGTTTATTCTGGCTAGCACAGATTTAACAATAAAAATATGCATAAATCGAGAAAATTCTAAACAATTATGAGTTTTACACAATTAAACTCGGTACATGAGTTCCATCCTGCACAAACATTTCAAACCGTTCAACTACTATTGCTCATGGGTTAAGATCCTGTTTATTCTGGCTAGCACAGATTAACAATAAAAATATGCATAAATCGAGAAAATTCTAAACAATGATACTAAATTACAACGGACTATTTTCCACAGAGAAAAGGAGAGGGGAAAACACATACCTTTGATAAGATGATGTCCAAGAGCTCAGTTCCTGCTTTAGAATCACATAGCTCCGACTGATGGCTGTTAATAGAACAACAGACCTTGAGTTAAACAATATACGATTCTTTAAATAAAGCAACAAAGCAGTTGAAATAGGTGTACAAATGACCAAAACTTACCTCATCTGCCATCTTAGAGGTTTAATGGGCTCGTTAATTGAAGTGTTGATGATGCTGAGACGCCTGGGTTTTGGACAAACCACAGTGTCTCTCTTATCAGAGATAGAAACAGAAACAGTGACGGTGCTCCTCATTTCTTCACAGGTTGCAACGGCGTTTTGTTGGACTGCACAGTTTTTCATATTCTTACCTTAACCAAATAGAACGACACCTGTTTAAATTTCGAACACCAAAAAAGAATATAAGACATGAGTTTCAAGACAATAACATTAGTTCCTAGATAAACAAGGACATAACTTGAACTAAAAAACTATAATAATTTCACTCTTGTTTTCTTGTGCCTGTGCCAGATCTGAAATCGTGGACTCCGATTTGATCACGATCTGGTCAAAGTAAGCATAAAAATTAAGGCTTGAACTTGTCGGCTGGGTTTATTTAACTTATTAGTTGAAACAAATGGCAATTGTTAGATTGTGAATATGTGATCTGACAAACACAGCTCATCGTGTAGAATAACTCATAATATAAATAAGATTAGGACAAAATTGTGCAGATCGGTTGTAAAAAGCTATGCTTTTTGTCAGCTGGATATGCTGGATACATACAGATCATATAACATCTGACCATATAACAAAATTTCTTGTATGTTTCGCTTAAAAAAGGGTCGCTTTATTTCACTTGATAAAATAATGAAATCACTTGGAAAGATGTGAAAGGCACAAATTTATATAGTAAAGCAAAGTGTTTTTGGAGCTGTTACAACTTGAGGTTTGGCCTGAAAAACACAATTCTCTGTGTGGAAGATAACGATCAAAGAAATGGATTTGGCATGAAAATTTCAAAAGAAATAAAATAAAACAATTGTGTTACTTGTCAGATCTGAAACTGTATCATATATTAATTCATCCAAGAACAAGTTAATAAGGGGGAAAACATTAATTGCTAGGTAACTTCAACGGCACAGAAACGGGAATAATATACTACTATACAAGCAAGAGACATGGAAAGTTATTGAAAAAACGTAGCTCAATCGTCAGGAAGAGAATACCATAGGCTTAAATCATATTCTTAAATATATATATATATATATATATATATATATATCAACTGGAGCTTAAAGAAGCAACAAAACATCGATTTTTTTCAAAGCAAAGTAAGATCTCAACGGGGGAGAGAGAAATTTACCAGAGCGAGCTGTACAGCAATGTATGGTTCCTCCGGAAGGAGGATTTCAAATGGGACAGCAGAAAAATAAAGAGAAAAAATGGGTCAGAGATAGACAAGAAAAAAAGAAGGAACCAAAAGAGGTTCAAACAGATTTATAGGGGAGAGAGAAAGGAATCAGAATCAGAAAAAGAAAAAGAAATAGAGAGCGAAAACACAGCTGTTGAGGGACGAATAAGTGGAGAGGAGACAGAAAACTAAAAAAGTACGTGAGGGTAGCAAAAACCGCAAGGCTGTAATAAAAAAAAATTGATATTTTTATATATATATATATTTTTAATATTATTATATAATTTTTTTTTTATAGTAAAAAAAATGAATCACATTTTTATATGAGAAAAATATGTGTAAAAATAGTGGTGTTAAAAAAATTATGACTTTTCAAATTTATAAATCACACTGATAAAAAAACATTACTGGCGTTGCGTCTCGCGATAAATCTTATCGGTTTTCGCACCCACTCCGAACCGAACGAGTAGCAAAACTAACAGGTCTAATTTCAGTTGGTCGGGTATATAAAAAAACGTAGACGCTGTAGTATGTAGACACGTCACGTCATATTTGAGGTGCTTGTTGGTTTCCAACACCGCCTTGGGGTTGAGGTTGGCACGAACTTTACGATGCGTTCTGGAAGGCAGAACCAGTCGTTACTTACTACTCTGCTACTACTACTAGTCTAATCCCTCCCAATAAAAATCTAGAATATATATATTGTTTTTATTAATTTGAGGTTTTTATAAAATTAATTTAATTTACATATTTTAAACTTTATAATTATAAAAATACTTTTAAAAAAAATTCTTATAAAATTTATTATTTTAAAATTTAAATGACTCACTTTGAATGTAATACTCTAAGCCCAAGGTAGTAGTAGTTTTCTCCAAGATATTTTAATAAGTAAAAATATCGTTCATGAAAGAGGATTCAATTATCATAAACTTAATTTCATGATAAGTAGGTCAATTGATCAATACAGTGCTGATATGTAAAGACAGATATCATCTCTTGTCTGCGTTTCGACACTGTATTGATCAATTAACGAAAATTAACTTCATATTAACCACTTTCATGAAAGGGCAAGGGCAGCGCAAGGCTAATAGCTGTAACTCATTCACCAACTGGGGTGGAGTTTGTTAGAGCATTGAAAACAGTTTTTTTAATTAACTCTCTTTTTCCAATTTTAAAGAATACATCAACAAATCATTATCCAACAGTTTCCTTATCCTTATTTGACTCTCTATTTTAATCCCTATATAGGATTTTACTCCCCAGTGTGATGGAGTCAAAAGACCGTTCTCTATATATACAAAATGACATTTTATACTCCTTTAAATGAACAACTCATTAATCATACACATCTTGACATTTTTTACAATTTCATTTTTAAATTAGAAACATAATATTGACTTATTTTTTTAAAATTAATTTCAAACATATTTAAATTTAAAATTGATATAAATTTATTTAAATTTTTTAAAATTAATATTGATCTTATGTAAATTTGCAACTACAATCCATTCAATACTCACTCCATAAATTACTTAAATTTTAAAATAAAATAAAAATTATTTTACAGTGGAATATAATTGATAAATTATACTCTCTCTTTTATAAATTATAAGATTATTATTAATTTGATATTTTGACTGTTGGAACTTTTAACTTTTAACTTTTAAATTTCATTATTTAAGGAATCAATATAAGAAACATGTTGGGTAAATAGTGAAAAAATTGAATCCCTATTTTGCAGAATGATTCAATAACAATGCGAATAAGGATAAAGATAAGAAAACTATTGTGATTGATCTTAGTCCCAAACAAAATCATAAGACTGGTGTGGTGGGTTGGGTTAGTATGAAGTTTCACATCCAAGACTATCGGTCAATTAACTTGATATTGCGGTGACACGTGGGTATTTGACAAATTAATGGGTTAGATTCATTTGGGTTGGGTTAGTATGGTTTGCCTTTTAAAAATAAAATAAAATATTAAGTGTAAGATCCCAAATAATTAATAAATGAAATTTAATTTCCTCTAATTATTATTTTGAAATAGTAAGGGTTGATGTGATTAATGTGGATAGTTACGGGTAAAATACGCAAATATTTCAAAATAAGCAAGTGGTTATAAAATATTCATCATTGTGGGGAATATTCGTTTGGTCGTGGAATATTAGAATGCTTCGGGGAAATATTCGTGACGACGGCGCAAATACATGTATGGGCCCCATAACAAAAAAGCGATTGAAGGAAGAAAATGACAAATATAAGTTGTTTAAAAATAACTTGCAGTAGTTAGTTCTGATTTATTTGTTGGAATACCCGGTGGTTAAAACACGATAATACACGCGTTGTTGAGCAGAAGACACTGCAGTATTGCACCAATTATTGACTCTTACGTAAAAAGGCACTACTCAATAATGGTTCTGATAATTCTCATTAAGTGTTTTATTTTATTGATTCAATAATTGCAAGCGTTGATATTTTATATATTCATTGTTTTAATAATTGTCATTACACAAGATTTTTCATTGTCAAAACAATAATTCATATTATCCGAATAATATTATTAGATAACATTATTGGCAATGTCTAGAAAGTTACATCTAAGGAGAGGTTTGGTCACCTAATTGCGCATGAGAAGGAGAAATTCTTATTGGAAAGCCCTCGCTTTCACGGGAGGCTACACTGGTTGTCGATATTGTGATTACGTAATATTATTTGTGAATAATTAATTATTGATTCATATGATGAGAAAAATATTGATTTTATGTGGATATAAATGGAGAAAATTTTTAATGTGACAATTGTTGAAAATTGAAATTTTATCTTTTTCTGATAAAATAATTCATTTAAATATATATTATTATATTTTAATAATATAATAATGGTGATATTTTTACAACGAATGTGGGATATATGAGTATACGAGGAGGAAGAGTATTTTTATTGCAATAAATGTTTAGAACGTGTTAAACATGTCGGTGGACCCCATTTATTATTTGAAATTTGATTGCCTTTCTAAAATCACCCGTTTGTGGATTTCGGTCAATTTCTGTTGGGAATTTGGAAAAACTTTCTTCTGCAAAGTTGTAGAGAATTAAATTTCCTATAAAAACTCGCGAGATTCGAATTTTCTGATAAAAGGGCTATTTATTATGAATTATTGAAGTTCCAAAGCTCCGAAATAATTGATTTTTGGAAGTTTAAATTATTTTAAATTAGAAAAACGTTTTTTTTATTTTTTTCTAGAAGGTTGGCATGTGTGAATTGCTGAGATTAAGATTTCAAGGAATACGTATAATATTTTTATATATATTAATATTATATTAAATTTTTCTGCTTTTGGTGTTCTAAAGAATTTCCTATAAATAAGTCTTGGGTTAGAATTGAAAATCACATTAAATCAAGTTTTCTCTCTATATTATCGAGCGTATTCTTGTGAGTATTTTGAGTATACTTTGAGTATTGCTATATCGGTGAAAGTTCAAGATATAATCTATATCCGAAGATTCCAGGTTAAATCTTGATCTTTCGAGGTAAGGGATGTTATTTTATTCGAAAATGATATTATTTCTTCAATATCATTATGCCGAAATATTGGTTGGAAGTTTTATCAAATTTGGAACTTTTGGTGTCGAAGTTCTTATTCACGATATCGATTAATTATTCACGATATCACAACCTTATTCACGAATACAAGACTATTCATCGAAAAATGAAAATTTTTCTTTTCCTCCAAAATATCTATTGTGGATACTAGCTTTGATTGTATCCATGTTTTGATCATTCTTAAATTTTACGCCACTATGATTATTTTTGAGGTATTTTTGGACGTGGATAAAACAAAAGTACGAATCCTTAATCCTTAATACTTGTCATTTTGATTCCTTTGGATTCGCTTTTTTTTAAAAATATTTTCATCATCCTCGGTCTTAAATGATGATATTATTGAATATCTTTGGCAGTAGTGCAAAGATGAATGATTTATGATGAATATCTTTGGCGATAGTGCAAAGATGAATGATTTCGATGAATATCTTTGCCCGTAGTGCAAAGATGAAGCAGTGTTTAGATGAACATGATTAATGGTGAATGTCCCTGGCTCAGTAGTCAAAGGATGAATATTTGATCCCGGATATATATTGATTGATGTTACGAGGATAAAAATAGGCGATGAACTTTAAAATTCATACATAGAAGATAGTAGTTTGCATTCTCTACTTAACTCTTCTAATGAATTATTATTTCATTGCGAATATTGATTTAAAACTTGTTATCTATTGTATTCTATTATATTTTTCCTGTTGAAGACTAACGATAATTTTGTTGTATATTATCTTAGTCATAATATTTTTTTATGGGCTAGTCGAGCTCACCCTTTTCCTTTTTGTTCCATTTTTTTCTTCTCGGGAGGCGAGAATATAGCAAGTAAGAGTGGGGTATGGAATGAAAGTTCTAGGGAGAGTTGTTTAGTAGTCCTCACCATTGTTGTAAAATAATGTATCAATAATTATGATGAGGATTTATTTGTATGTGGATATTATACAGATGACAATATCTCGTATTTAAACTCACAGTTTACTTATTGTAATAATAAAGTTGTAGTTGTTTTACATGCAGTGTATTGACAACTCGAGAATGGGGATGTGGACCTATTTTGGGGGTGTCACGGTTGGTATCGAGCTTAGGGATATGATCTCCTGGCGGAGATCGGGGAATAGAACTAGGAGGGAGGCGAGTAAATCCTTCGCTAAGTGTGTCCTACTAAGCTTATTTGATAGTTGGTCAAGATATAGGGATATTATGTGATATATTGATTTCTTAATTAACCCTTGTTTTATACGGTGATTTGAGAATGTCGATTGAGAATATTAACAATGGAAATGAGGCCAGTGGAGACGCCTTGACTCACCAACGAGGAGAATGTGCAACAGTGGCAATGTTCCTCCCGTGAACAACACCACCCGGCGAGATGATGAAGCGAGGGATATTTAGAAGCTTTTTGCAGTTCATGCAAAATCGACGAGGAGACTCGTGTTCAAAACATAGGAGAAATGATAGCAATTCACGGGTTGTCACAACCAAGCGATTCAAAGAGTTGGGACCACCGAATTTAAGGAAAGCGGATCCGATCATGGCGAAACATGGGTCAAGCAAATTACCAAGATATTCGATGTCTTGGGATGCACAGAGAACAGAAGGTTCCATTCGCCACCTTTATGTGTTAGTGGCGAAGGACTCATGGTGGGAGTCTGTGAAGCGTACCATCCATCCAATTTCGGCGATGTCTTGGGAGACGTTTGAGAACTATTTAATGACAAATACTTTCACGAAAGTGTTCGGTCATATGAAGGAAGTGGAGTTTATTAGGACCGAGCAGAACAACACGAGCGGTGTCTCAAAGATCGAAGGCGAAATTTGCAGAGTTATCCGTGTTTGCACCTCATTTGGTGGAGAATGAGGAACGTATGACGCGGATGTTTTCGAGAGGTTTGAAACCCCGCGATACGTCAAGATCTCATCTCTCATAAATTTTCTCTCTATTCAGATGTTGTTAATGAGGCTCAATTGTTAGAAGCGAGATAACGAGTACGGTCAACCGAGGTACCACAATCGAGGATCATCTAGGAGATAATGATCAATAAAACAACAATAATCGGTGGAAAAGAAAAAGCGGACAAAATGGTAACCACTCTGGTGGTAATCATGGCCATGAAAATAGAAGAAGCGAGTCGGGAGGAGATTTTAAAAAGAGGAGATTCAACAACGACCGTATGTGAAGACGACAGCGCAGTACAAGAAGAATTTGGTTCCGAGGAGGAGAACGACCACCCCATTATATGCTTATAAATGCGGAAAGAGGACATATCGGTCTAAAGCGCCCACAACAGTTCGGGTATGCTATAATTGTGGAAAGGAAGGACATATCGCTCGAGATTGCAGAATAAACCTAGTTCAATGGGACGGTGACTCAAAAGATCATCCCGGAAAAGTCAAAGTCAAGCGGTTCTCGGAAGAAGCGTTTGTTGTGGATCGGTCAAAATCGAGGAACCCAAACGAGGTGATCACGGGTAAAATTTATTTATAAATTCTTGTGAAGTTTATACTTTACTAGAATCTGGGTCTTACTCATTCATTTATCTCTCCTGCCTTGTGCTCAACGTTTAAACTTGACTCCGGAGAAATTAGACTTTGACCTATCTGTGGAAACTCCGTTAGGAGAAACTTTCATCACATCCACTGTTTATAAATCTTGTCTAATCCATGTTGGCACCCTTATCTTACCTGTTGACCTTATCTCTTTAAAGATACTTGCTTTTGATGTGATTTTAGGGATTGATTGGTTAACTACTCATCATGCCAAAATTGATTGTTTTCGTAAGGTTGTTAGCTTTCATATTCCTAAACAACCTGTTGTTCGAATTCAAGCAACTAAACCATTAAAATCAATCACTGTCATATCTAATCATAAAGCTATTCGTTTATTAAAAAACGGATGTCAAGCTTTCTTAGCCCATGTTATGGATTTGAATAAAGACACGTCAAAATTGAATAATATTCCTGTTGTTATTAACTTTCCGACGTATTTCAAGAACTTCCTTGTCTACCCCCGAACATGAAGTTGAATTCTTTATTGACCTTGAAGACACGGTACAAAGCCCATTTCTAAAACCCCATATCGAATGGCTCTATTGAACTTCGGGGAGTTAAAGGTCCAACTACGAGGAGTTGTTGGACATTGGTTTCATTAAATCCTAGTACATCTCCTTGGGGTGCTCCTGTTTTATTTGTAAAGAAGAAAGGCGGGAGTATGCGACTTTGTATTGACTATCGGAATTGAACCATGTCACTATCAAGAATAGGTATCCTCTACCTCGTATTGATGACTTGTTTGACCGATTTGCAAGGAGCACAATTCTTTTCAAAAATCGATCTTCGATTCGGATATCATCACCAAGATTTAGGCGAGGATATTCCAAAGATCGCTTTAGAACTCGATGCGAGCATTATGAATTCTTAGTTATGTCTTTCGGATTGACTAATGCTCCGCGGCTTTCATGGATATGATGAACCGAGTATTCAAAGAGTATTTGGATCGATTCGTTATTGTCTTTATTGATGACATCCTCATATATTCCAAAAGCCGTGAAGATCATGAGCACCATTTGAAGTTTGGTACTCCAAAGGCTTTGTGAAAACAAGCTTTATGCCAAGTTAAAGAAATGCGAGTTCGGCGAGGAAGTAGCATTTCTTGGGCATGTGGTGTCAAAACATGTGGAGTATCTGATGACGACGAAGATTGAAGCAATACAAAGTTGGGAGCAACCAAGTCGGTGGATCAAGACGTAGTTTTTGGGCTTATTTGGTTATTATCGGAGATTCGTGGAAGGGTTTTCTCGAATCGATACTCAGTTAACTCATCTAACTCCTAAGGATACAAAATTCGTTTGGGGCGAAGAGTGCGAGAAGAGTTTCAAGAGCTTAAAAGGAGACTTATTTCTAAGACTGTTTCTAACAATACCATCTAGTTCGGATGGATTTGTTATCTACAATGATGCTTTGAGCAAAGGGTTAGGATGTGTTCTCATGCAACGTGGGAAAGTCATAGCCTATGCCTCATGACAACTTAAAGAATATGAGAGGAATTATCCTACTCATGATCTAGAGTTAGCGGCAAGCAATCGTTAATGCTTAAAGATCCGGAGGCACTTATCTATATGGAGAGAAAGTGGAGATATATTCGGACCATAAAAGCCTTAAATATTTCTTCACTCAAAAAGAACTTAACACGCGGCAATGACGTTGGCTCGAGCTATTGAAAGACTACGACCACACTATTCAATACCATCCCGAAAAGCGAACGCGTGGTAAATGACGCGCGTTGAGTAGAAGATCATATGCGAGGAACGAGTGCGATGATGTCAAATATACGACAGAGCCAACTTTAATAGAAAAAGTTAAGGTTGCTTTCGAGCCACCGACCCGGTGATGCATATGAAGAAGAAAGTACAAGAAGGAGCTATTCCTAAGCGAGAATTGATGAAGAAGGAATACTTGAGTCCACTCCGGACTTTGTGTTCTAACGATTTCGATTTGAAGTACAAGATTATGATGGAGGCACACAATACACCATTTGCAATCCATCCGGAAGTACTAAAATGTATCGTGATCTTGACATACATTTTGGTGGAACAATATGAAGAGAGAGATTGCAAAGTTTATCTCAACATGTTTAACTTGTCAACGTGTAAAGGAGAGCATCAAGTGCCTAAGGGACCATTGCAACCACTTGAGATTCCGAAATGGAAGTGGGAACACATTACCATGGATTTCGTTATTACGGGACTTCCACGGTTTCTCAAGGCATAAATGCTATT
This sequence comes from Panax ginseng, assembly GCA_020205605.1. Lineage (NCBI taxonomy): Eukaryota > Viridiplantae > Streptophyta > Magnoliopsida > Apiales > Araliaceae > Panax > Panax ginseng. The sequence continues at coordinate 136,659,225 of CM035135.1, read as the reverse complement.
TGGGTTATTGTTGATAGATTAACCAAGTCGGCTCATTTCTTGCCAAACACGGAGACTTATTCCTTGAACGTCTTGCTTCAAATGTACGTAAATGAGATTGTGAGATTGCATGGCATGCCAAGTATCCATAGTTTTGGATCGTGACCCAAGATTCACTTCAAGATTTTGGGTTAGCTTGCAAAAAGCTATATGGGTACGGATTTAAGATTCGATTAAGCATACCATCCTCAAACAGAACGGACAATCGAGAGAGGACTTTTCAAACTCTTGAAGATTTATTAAGACTCGTGTCCTAGACTTCAAGGCGGTTGGGATAATTATTTACCATTGGTGGAATTCTCCTACAACAACAGTTATCGAGCAAAAGTATAGGTGTGGCCCCATTCGAAGCATTATATGGACGAAAGTGTATTCTCTCCAATATGTTGGGATGAGGTGGGTGAAGCAACATTGTTGGGACCCGAAGTTAAGACGTATGATCACCGAAAAGATCCAAATGATTCGACAACGATCTAAAGCGGCACAAGATCGACAAAAGAGTTATGCGGATCTTCATCGAAAGGATGTGGAATTTAGTATAGGGGATCATGTATTATTGCGTGTTGCCCCATGGAAGGGAGTTACAAGATTCGGGAAGAGAGGAAAGCTCAATTCACGATTTATTGGTCCATTTCAAATTCTTGACCGAGTAGGAAATGTAGCCTATAGACTCGCGTTACCTCCAAGTATGTCTCGTGTTCATAATGTGTTTCACATATCTATACTTCGTAAATATGTGAAAGACCCGAATCACGTTATTGAGTTAGAACCGGACGAGATAGCCGAAGACTTAACGTATGAGGAAGTACCTGTCAAGATCTTGGATAGGAAGGAGCAAGTCCTACGCACGAAGGTCATACCACAAGTTAAAGTCTTGTGGAGAAACCATGCTTATAGAGGAAATGACACGGGAGTTGGAAAGCGGAAATGAAAGCGAGGTATCCTCATCTTTTGAAACACCAGTGACGTCACGTCAATTTCGAGGGACGAAATTTCATAAGGAGGGAGGTTGTAAGATCCCAAATAATTAATAAAATGAAATTTAATTTCCTCTAATTATTATTTTGAAATAGTAAGGGTTGATGTGATTAATGTGGATAATTCACGGGTAAAATACATGCAAATATTTCAAAATAAGCAAGTGGTTATAAAATATTCATTGTTGTCGGGGAATATTCGTTTGGTCGTGGAATATTAAATCTTTGTCGGGGAATATTAAATGACGGCAGCAAATGACCATGTGTGGGCCCCATAACGAAAAAGCGATTGGAGAAGAAAATGACAAATATAAGTTGTTTAAAAATAACGGCGTAGTTATTCTGAATATAATTGTTGGAATACCCGGTGGTTAAAACACGATGTCGCGTTGTTGAGCAGAAGACACGATGATTGCACCAATTATTGACTCTTACGTAAAAGGCACTACTCAATAATGGTTACTGATGAATTCTTATTCGGTGTTTTATTTTATTGATTCAATAATTGCGGCGTTGATATTTTATATTCTTTGTTGTTTTAATAATTGTCATTACACAATATTTTTCATTGTCGAAACAATAATTCATATTATCCGAATAATATTATTAGATAACATTATTGGAAATGTCTAGAAAGTTACATCTAAGGAGAGGTTTGGTCACCTAATTCAATTGCTACCAAGAAGGAAAAATTCTTATTAGAAAGCCCCTCCTCTGCAAAGGCGCTGATTTGTCGATATTGTGATTACGTAATATTATTTGTGAATAATTAATTATTGATTCATATGATGAGGAAAATATTGATTTTATGTGGATATAGATGGAGAAAATTTTAATGTGACAATTGTTGAAAATTGAAAATTTATCTTTTCTCGATAAAATAATTCATTTAAATATATATTATTATATTTTAATAATATAATAATTGTGATATTTTACAACGAATGTGGGATATATGAGTATATCTGAGGAGGAAGAGTATTTTTGTTGCAATAAATATTTAGAACATGTTAAACATGTAAATTGGACCCCATTTATTGATTTGAAATTTGATTATAAATTTCTAAAATCACCCGTTTGTGGATTTCGGTCAATTTCGTTGGGAATTTGGAAAAACTTTCTTACGCAAAGTTGTAGAGAATTAAATTTCTTATAAAAACACGCGAGATTGAATTTTACGATAAAAGGGCTATTTATTATGAATTATTGAAGTTCAAGCTCAAAATAATTGATTTTGGAAGTTTAAATTATTTTAAATTAGAAAAACGTTTTTTTTATTTTTTTCTAGAAGGTTGGCATGTGTGAATTCTTGAGATTAAGATTTCAAGGAATACGTATAATATTTTATATATATTAATATTATATTAAATTTTTCTGCTTTGGTGTTCTAAAGAATTTCCTATAAATAGGTCTTGGGTTAGAATTGAAAATCACACCGTAAAGCAAGTTTTTCTCTCTATATTATCGAGCGTATTCTTGTGAGTATTTTGAGTATACTTTGAGTATTGCTATACGGTGAAAGTTCAAGATATAGTCTATATCCAAATATTCCGGTTAAATCTTCGATCTTTTCGAGGTAAGGGATCTTTATTTTATTCGAAAATGATATTATTTCTTCAATATCATTATGCCGAAATATTGGTTGGAAGTTTTTATCAAATTTGGAACTTTTGGTGTCGATTACTTATTCACGATATATCAGACTTTATTCACGTATCTGAGACTATTCACGAATCACGGCTCTATTCATCGAAAAATGAAAATTTTTCTTTTCGTCTAAAATATATCTATTGTGGATACTAGCTTTGATTGTATCCATGTTTTGATCATTCTTGAATTTTACGCCACTATGATTATTTTGAGGTATTTTGGACGTGGATAAAACAAAGTACGAATCCTTAATCCTTAATCCTTGTCATTTTGATTCATTGGATTCGTTTTTTAAAAAATATTTTTCATCATCCTCGGTCTTAAATGATGATATTATTGAATATCTTTGGCTGTAGTGCAAAGATGAATGATTTATGATGAATATCTTTGGCGATGAGTCTGAAGATGAATGATTTCGATGAATTGAATGATTTCGATGAATATCTTTGGCCCGTAGTGCAAAGATGAGCAGTGTTTAGATGAACATGACCAATTGGTGAATGTCCTCGGCTTTTGTAGTGCAAGGATGAATATTTGATCCCGGATATATATTGATTGATGTTACGAGGATAAAAATAGGCGATGAACTTTAAAATTCATACATAAGAAGATAGTAGTTTGCATTCTCTACTTAACTCTTCTAATGAATTATTATTTCATTGCGAATATTGATTTAAAACTTGTTGTCTATTGTATTCTATTATATTTTTCCTGTTGAAGACTAACGATAATTTTGTTGTATATTATCTTAGTCATAATATTTTTTCTTGGGCTAGTCGAGCTCACCCTTTTCCTTTTTGTTCCATTTTTTTCTTACCGAGGCGCGAATATATAGCAAAGACTTAGTCGGGGTATGGAATGAAAGTTCTAGGAGAGTTGTTTAGTAGTTCTCACCATTGTTGTAAAATAATGTATCAATAATTATGATGAGGATTTATTTGTATGTGGATATTATGCAGATGACAATATCGTATTTAAACTCACAGTTTTACTATTGTAATAATAAAGTTGTAGTTGTTTCTGTACCGTGTATTGACAACTCAGAATGGGGGATGTGGACCTATTTTGGGGGTGTCACATTAAGCACTCATAAAACACTATCATTAATTTTCTTTATAAGTTAATATTAGTTAATTATTACGATTGTATATTTTAGTACAGTTATATTATAGAATTGCTACAGCTTAATATAGCTTACTTATGTTTTAATATTTTAATTTGTAGATAATTATGATATAATAGTAGAATAAATTATTTTTATATGATTATATCATTGTTAAGTATATAATCAATATTAATTATATATTTAACAATAATTAAGTAAGTGTTTTAATTTAGGCTCATGAAAATTAATATTAGTAAAATACTTACATAAAAATAAAATTGTTATAAAATAATAAGTTATTCTAACATTTTCGAGAGATCATAACTAGTGTTTTGATTTTAGTTAAATATAAGTTTAAAAAGTACTTTAGTAATAGTTAATTAATAAAGTAAAATCATGAGGTTTTAAAAAGTATTTTATTATTAATTAAATTTTAATCCCATACCAAAAATTAAAGATCAAAAAACTTAATTTTATCTTATAGTATATATATGTATTAATGTATATAGAATATAGAATTATAGATGTGGATAGATGACTGCATAAAACTGCTAATTTTAAAAGGGTTCTTTACAGAAATATATAATAATTAGAAACTAATTACACCATTAGTGCATCAACAAAATAATTACAAAAAGAATGTAATTAGGACCCATATTACAAAAATAGTACAATTCATATTAATAAGGAAACCTAAAATCAAAGAGAAATAACTGTTATAATTGATAATTCAAATATTTGGGATCTAACAACAAAAACAAATTCAAATTCTGATTCAGGAACTTTATAACTCTCTGGCGTTATCTCCGTCAAACACAATCCAGGAACAAGTGCCTGCAAAATTTTTGTTTCAAAATCATGTAATAACTAATCAAATATACAACCATATTAATCACAACTATATATAGCAAGATATCAATGTATATACATATACAGACATTAAAATATCTATACATGTAAATTGGGCTCTGTTTCAATTTTTACTTTTTTAGTTCTCTCTTCAAAATCGGCTTTCTCTTCCGCTTACTTTCATTTAACTTCATGCATGCGAATCTCCGTTGTCCAAAACGCCAAGAAGAAGATTCGCCCTACAAAAAGTTTAAAAATAGATAAATGTAACATTTACTGTTCTGAAGTTTTTTTTATGACTATTTTGTTACTCATAAATACTAAAATGGTTACCTTTGTATGAATGGTTAGCTACCAACTGCATTACATTCAAACGAAATTGGTAACTTAATAAAACTGAATTGGTTACCTTGGTCTGAAGGTTTGGCTACCAATTGCATTATGAAAAAACTGCAGGTGTGTATGTGAATTGGTTATCTTGGTATGAAGGTTTGGTTACCAACTGTACTAAGAAAAAATTAAAAGTGTGGAGGTTGATTGATTTCTTTAATATGACAGTTTGGTTACCTTAGTATGAAGGTTTGGTTACCAACATCCAGTAACAAATGTACTACTACTCTGTCAGCATCAATAGCCTGGTAGAAAAACTGAATTTTACATTAATTCACAATGAAAAATTGACAATGAATTCTGGTCGTCTTGACTAGTACTAGTACTAGTACTGGTACACAAACACTGGTGCTCTAGGAGAAAACACTCCATTACATACTTTGTCTCTGTGGTGCTTCTGCATCACGTCGTCTTTGTTGCAGGAGAACATCTTCATCATCCACTTCTGAACTGCCAGATGGTTTTGGATCAGCAGAAACAAGGTTTTTAAACCAAGCAGTTTGAAATCTAGGAGATCCTCTATTAGAATTTCCCACGGACTCTGAAGAAGCATCTGAGCTGGAATTAACACCCAAAAAAAATCGATATGCCACTTTGCTCGCAGATACAATTTCAGTTTTCACTTGCCTCAACTATTTTAACAAAATAGCAAAAATATTCATAAATATAAAAAAGAAATAAGAGAAAACATAGACATCGGACGAACATGCCATCTCTCTCAATATTCCTCTCTCCACCCTTGAAAGAATACGTTGAATAAAGAAAAAGGGGGATGACTAACTAATGCAGTTGTTCTAGATGATGAGAGAGAGAAGAACTTAAATTAAAAAAAATCCTAATTGCATACTAATTTCTTAAATTAAGGAATCCTAATTGTACTAATATTGTAAATAAATATAAAATTATATTAATTGTGTAAATATTTTATAAGTACACTATTATTGTAATTTTTTTCAAAAATATAATAAAATATGTAATTCCTCCATTTTAAAATGGACACTTAAAAATAGTTAAAATGAGAAATGTGAAAATAAGATGCGGGTCCATGTATCCCTTTAGTGGGCCTATTCTATTCAGACATGAAATTACATTTTTCATGTGGGACGTATGTCCCAAAAGAACATGTTGTGTTTCCCCTTATTACTATTAGCTATTACGAAAGGTTACATTACAACCACCACTATGAAGGTGGATGGGCCACATACCTACCTTAACGCTGGTGTATGCCTCCAATTTGCATTCTCATATTATTTGAAAGAATTCAAGCGCATCACCAATTATCTTTATCAAAGCCCGTTTTGGTTGATACTACTGGGCTTAAATTTACACTCGGAAATTTACTATTATACACTAAAGAGACATTTCACTCAATACTAATTAATTTTAAGATGGATGTTTCAATATTATAAAATGGGTGATGTTAGATAGGGGTATTAAATTTTAAGATGGATGAGGGGTAAGATGCGTATTTGGTTAAAGTCTCACGTTAATTAAGTTAGACTCGAATACTCGCTATATATATATATATATATATATATATATATATATATATATATATATATATATTTGAGAAACTTTTTACTTAGTACCGATTGATTTTAAGACGGATGTTTCAACGAAAACACTCATTTATATTATATTATAAAAATTTACACTCACTTAATTCCTAATCAAGGGTTTCATTTCCGGCATATAGCCAAAAAGAAAAGGAAAGATCCAAACTCATTTTAAGTTTAACCTTATGACTCAATTATCAAAGAGTCTGTTGTGAGTATGTGAACTATTATGTCTCGCGTTTGACTCTCACATTGTTCAAGCTTATATTTTTCTTATTGTACGACTTTATAAAGTCATATCCCTCCATGGTTGAGGTGTTCAAAATAAGAGAATAAAATTATATGCGGATGACCCGTAAAATTAGAGTTTTATACCCTCTAATAACATGTCACGTGGTGTAGTGAATTCATGAGAAATAAATGGATTTTTAAATCTATTATGATTAGTAAAACAATTTTAACATGATGAATAGTAAATAAAAAAATCTGCCAATGCAATTAAAATTACTTAATTTTCTCTTAAATTCCCTACGTTACATGTTATTATTGAAGGATGTAACACTCTAATTTTACAGGTCATCAATATATAATTTATTCTCTCAAAATAAACCTTAATACTCAATTTAATAACAATATTGTTAATTAGATATGTTTAATCATTTTCACATAAATTAGAAAATTACTATATATATTTAAAAGTAAAAATAAATTCACAGGGGAAATGAAATTTTAAGAATAACATAAATCAAACTTAAATGAAACACTTCACATAAAGTAGTAAAGTAGTAGTATTTATTTTTTGTAATTACATTACATTGATTAAGAGGCAGGTGAGTTGGTCAAAGTTTGAGCTTTTACAATAATTAAGCACAAGTCAAAAGGGCCAAAGGCAGCTTCGATGGAACTCGAGTAGCAGAATACATGCGTAGGCAGTCAATCACTCCTCAATGCACGCAACGCAAGTATCATCAACAACAACTTGGTGTGTGCCTTATCAAAATATTAAGTTAAGCCTTTCTCCATCACTTAACCAAATGACGCCATTCAACTTAATAGGAATAAACACCATCACTCAATTGGAATCCAGGTAAGAGTCCAACACAAGAAATTATATTCTGGCTTAAAAATGAGGTTGCCGAAATGTCAAAGATTTGGTGCTTTACATATCTTTCCAAAATGAAAAGATGAATTGAATTGTGTGGCTCAAGCAGATGCGGGTTAGGACCACTCAGGTGCAGCTCTTTTCTTGGCAAAGTATTCTTCCGCACGCGCAAGGTTCTTAACAACTGATGGCTTCACCCATTTCTTTCGGCCAGGTAATGTGGTCAATGAACAACCAGCAGCCTCCAGCTTCTCCTTTGCTGCTGCTGAAAAGGCACGAGCCTTAAAATTCAGCTTCACACTTAGGTCCCCATCACCTAGAATCTGAAACCATGGAATTTATATATATAGAGATCCCAAAAAAAAGAAGCAAATATATACATCAACATCTTTGATCAATTTTAGATTCCAACGAAGCAATATCATGCCTATCACACGTTCTATTAGTATCGTCTTTGAGCTGGTACAGCTAATTAGTGGACAAGGACATTAAACCTTAAAAAAAAAAAAACTTCCTGCATGTTTTACCACCACACTTCATATTCTAACTTTTTGTTTGTCCTTTTCCCCATAAGGGAAAGAAAACACGTACTAGTAACATAATTTGCGTAAGAAAAGAGGAACAACGATAGAACACGAGGGTGCACATGCATGTACATGTATAGCTTTGATGCTTCCTTGGTTTTTGAGGTGGAGAGGTCCAATCAACTGTTTTAAGTTCTTATAAACCATAAAGGAAATTAAAAATTGATGACGACTGTTAGTCCAACAAGAGCTAACCAGAGTGAATATGAGAATGAATGGTTCTTTCTACTGAAAAAACAAAACTAATGACTTATAACCTAAGTCACAATTCCTTCAAAATTGTGCTAATAAAAGACAACACAACTTATTCTCTGCAAAAACAAGGACAGGATTTAAGTAGTTATGAAAAATCACTTGTATCAAACAATGTTACAAAACCATTTCTAAGTTGCTGAACCGGCCAAATTCAGCTGCTAGTTCAACTGTCCAACTCACTACAAGTACCTTTGACAACACTGTCAAAGACTACAGAGAAACTGTAAAAAGATTTTGGAATATTTCAGATAACCAGGTGTTTCATTTGTTTTTATTAGACTAAAGTAACTGTAAATCAATTCAAGACTATTTACAGAAAACTATGCAAATCAATATATGCTTAAAGAAATGAGTTCTTCCAACCAAAGGATCTAGAGGAGGTTCTCAATATTTTGAATTATGCAACTTCCAGCATCACAAAATCTACTATCCTATTATTCTTATGTTGATACAAGTATAATGTAGAACTTAGACCAAACTTATGCAGTAAAAGTATACACTAGTCTAGCATCATACGACAGCATGAGAAAGACTATCATCACAGAAAAGGGATCCAAGTTTGAATTTAAACAATACCAGAACATGATTCAAGATTAACTCATTGTGTCAAATACTTAACCCTGAATGGAAAGAACATTCCATCATATTGACATTACGTTTACTTATTTTGTTAAATAAACACTTAACAAACTTAAATTATAAGAACTACATTCAATAAACAAGGATACCAGACCCGTGGTTCCACAATGTATTTAGTTTCAAACCTTGAGGGACATTTTAGACATACAGCAAAGACACATAAATATGTGTTCATATAAAAGGGTAACAAGCTCTATATAAAGAAAGCAGTCATACTCATATTAACACTTCAACTCTCGTTCTTATCGTGTATAGATATGCATTAATAGGAAGTATTAATTCCAGTTCAGTTGTGGGGATGTATGTTACAGACGGAAGAAAAACTTGACCTTTTGGGTGTCATTTAAACAGAAAGAGAAAAGCCAAGGCATGTTCAGGTAAAAGTCATTACCTTTAGAGCTAGTTTCCTTTCTCTTCCAGATGGGTTGATCAAGCCCTTATTCTTCAGCGACTCCAGCGACACCTCTTCTCCCGCTTGAAATCCTGCGGCATCTATATCTTTCAAGTTCACTGGTACATATTTTGGTAATCCGGCATACATACCTTGGTTCAACAAGAAACAAACTTGCATTAGAAAACAAAAAATGAATACGACACGCAGCTTGGAGTTTATGGTTTTTAGTCATTCCAAGAACACTGACAAGGTCATAACTTCCAAATATAATGCCAAACGAATGAGAACCTCCTTCAGAAGAGAACTACAAGTTACACTATAATTTAAAATCATATGGATGAGTTACCAAATGGACTAAGAAAAAAGACATTTTCAAACAAGGAAATTCAGCTCCTCTAGAGTAATTGGATAAATAAAGGTTTAGGATAGAGGAATAACATATTAAGATAGAAAACTTTCCAAATGAACCTGTAAGTAACTGAGAAAACAAAACTAGAATTCCTCAAATTATACAGTAGCAATGTTGTGGAGATGTATAACACTTAAGGAAAAGGCACTCACACAACCCAACTTGGACCTGAGATATGCAGAACTCAAAAGTTCTAAAAAAAGGAGGTATTTGGACAGTGTGGCTTCCTGAATTTTACGCTAACAAAGTTGTATAACTGAACAAGTTTTTTTTTCCTCCCAAAAAAGGTCTCTTATGTTAGAGGGTGAATTATATGGCGTACAAAAAGATTTTGTCCTCAGATAGTACTTGCACAATGTTATAAACAATCAAACATAATTGCTGTGTTCTTTTTGTTTAACAGGGAACATGTTGTAGATTGAAGTGTGAAGATTTTAGTAAATGGCAAACACAAACCAACATGAGAATATTGCATTCATACACAAAGAAGATAAAGGTCTACATGGTTCTATGTTTTGGCCTACACTCACAAGGGAAGGTGTTATATATTGTAGCTTTATCAAGAAAAGTAAATGGCAAGCTCAAACCAACAAAAGAAGAAATCACTCACACACAAAGAAGATAAGGATTTATGCGTTTCTACTATTTGGGAGAAAACTTTCAAACACGAGATGAGTAAGATTTCAATTATATACATTGAAGAGGATAAGGATTACGTGGTTCTACTTTTTAGCCTTCCTTCATAGGGGAAGGTGTTATTGATTGAATCCTTATAAAGAAAATGGCAAGCACACACTAAGCAGAGATGAAAATTAGTGAAACAGAGTGCCAAGCAAGCAGCATCATGCTCATTCATGGTGCTTTTGGTGAAGAAAAGAACTTAAACAACACAGCGACCCATGAGAATCCATGAACATTAATAAAATAGAACTAGAGGATCCTATTAAGCAAAGAAAGCAGAAGGCACATTAATATCCACAACAATCCAATTACTCTTATTAATAAAATAACTTGAAGTATTGAAGAATCATCCCACATAAAGAACAAAACTTTAATCCACTTATATGTTACAATTCTGAAAATATAATCCTAATTATGATAGAATAGGAAATATGGTAATTGAGATTAACTCCAGCAATACCCCTTAATTTGGGAAGCCGACGATAAAGAGGCATCTGGCCCCCTTCGAATCCCTTGCTAACCCCAGGACCCTACCTCGATTTTTGACCTCTCATCCCAAATCCACAACTTCCCCCTTGTCCAGCAGCATGACCTCTGCCCTTTCTCTTGGCTTTCTTTCTGGACCCGGGTTGGGGACCCAGATTGTCAAGCCTAAACCGGACATTGGAAATTGAAGAAGCAGGAATTGGTGATGAAGCAGCAGCAGCTTGGTTGAGTATAATTAGTGGTGTTGTTCTGTTCTTGTGATTGTTGTGTAGTTTTAGAGAGAAACTGAGATGGGTTTGCCTCGAGATTACTCGCATTTCCCTGATTGATTGATCGGTACCGGCATAAGTATAACAGCAATCATGTTATAAAAATATAAACGGTTGGTTGACTCATAAACATATATATATATATATATTATATATACTATAAAACAAAACAGAGCAGAGTGAGAAAATACATAACTGTTCCATTATATTCACGTCATCAACTCTCTCTCATTTCCTCTTATTCAAATTTCAAACGCTCATTCTCTCTCTGTTCTTGCCCACACAGAGCTTATCTCTCATACCCAGCTCTATCAACTCCACTAAATCTCTTATCTCTCATACACATCCTTATTTTTAGCCTCAAATCTCTCATTCCCATCCCTAAATATCATACCCAGCCCCTAATTTACGATCTAGAGCATAGAGAAACTACTTAGAATCAAATTGGGTTCACACTCGAGAGCGGCGTCACTTTCCTCGACACCTTCGATGTGTCCGGCGTCACTTTCCTTCAGCGTCAATAATTAATTCTGACGGCATTGAGCGTAGGCGTAGGGGTAGGGCTTGGATTGGCTTCGGGACAAACTGTTAGCAAATGGACCACTGGTGGTGGTTCTAATACTTCGGCCACCACTGGAGCTACCGCCGACCAGATTGAGCATGAGTTACTCCGCCTCCTCCAAAATGGTAAAGAAAGAAAAGTCACTTTTGATTCAGCTCATCTTTGCAAGTTTTTTTTAATGTATGTTTCTGTTCATAATGATTCATTATGGAAACTTATGTTATATATATATTATGAATTATTGTATGATGATACATAAGCATGACTTTTTGGTGACTTTAGCACATATAGTATGTACTGTGCAAATTATTGGGCACTTTTTTTAAAAAAAAAATTATTACTACAAATGCATATAATTTATGTGGCGGAGTCACTATCTAGCTGTCCATTTTTTTTAACTATGATAATTGCTAAATTGACGATGAATCTATAACTACCATATAGAGATCAATACACATTCAGAGATCAATCCTTGTCTCTTCGTCGTAGTTGATTTGTTCCCGTTAAGTAACTAAACAAACCAATGCCAGGAATTAGTATGATTTGTAGCTTTTTTTCCCACTAAATTAGCATGCATTAATTTATGCCTGAATATCGCCAATAAAAATTCATAGCTTTGATTATGCCACTAATCAGGAATGAAGCATTGATCCTTCGCCATGTCCTATACTTCTCTACCTGCAGAGGTATGTCATCTCTATGTGATGCTTACAGTTATAGAGATTCTATTTGTCCCCTTTTTAATTTCTTAGAAACCATATTCAGATTGTAACAGGCAACAAAAGTGCTTTTTTGACCGAATGAGGCTTTTCATACTAGAGCTAATTCAGCTTCCATACCCAAAGCCCATGAGTTATTATGCCAAACGAGATGCCATTTAATTGGTATTTGTCTAACTATTTGAAACAAATGAAGCCAATGAATACATAACCAGTGGAAAAGTTTATTCATGTGTCAGGCCTCTGAATTAGCCTTCTATTTTGACATGGCTAATGGTGTTAAGCTATTGGATCAGTTGGAATAGTACAAACGGTCCAGTGAAAATTTAGCATTTATTAAGACTTGTGCAAGAAAAAAAAATTAAGATAAGAGTTCTTACTTCACGAAAATGGTTTGGTATAGTTCCTCTTAGTTTGTTAAAGCTAAGATCTCTACAAGAGAAAAGAAAGATAAATATTATGGATTGTAAATGAAATCTTTTCATAGCAATATCTTAATCAGAGCATAACATTTTGAAGTTTGCAAAACTAAAAATGTGATGTAACTTCAGTTGCAGCACAAAGCACCTAAATCAGACACAAATTTGCATGACCTTGTGCTAAATTTGAGAGGCGCAAGGGTATTCTTAGGGCTTAAAATTTAGGGATGAAGCTTGAGCCTCATCGAAAATATATTTTAAAGGGAGAGTGTTATGTGTCAGTTTGCTAAAAATGTGGGATGTAAAGTGTCACATTTTGAAATATAGGATGGACTTGCTACGTACTGACAATTCTATCGAAATATTTATGGATTGACTTGCTACGTACTGACAATTTTATGACATGATAAGGGGATAGAAAATGAAAATCAATGTACTCATGTTTGTATATAGTATAACTGGAAGGTAAGCTAAGTGGGATATGAATGGCATTCGTTGGTAAAGGGACTTCCTGCCGGCATTTCTACTGCTAACTTGCACTTGGTTTTTTCTTTACCAACAGATAGTTTTCTTTGCTCATCAGTTCATGCGACATTCAACTGTCTCCACAAATACATTTAGTTTAGAATAAGATCTCTTACCTTGTTTGAGGAATATTGTATCCAATATTTCTAGATTCAAAAATCTAAAACTTTACTTGGATATGAGGTCTAACATTAATAGCCTCTGCATATGAGGTCTAACATTAATAACTTCTTCCTTGTTTTTTTTTCAATTTTAGCTTGACTTAAGTTTTGTTTGTGTTAACTTCCAAGTGCGAAAGGCTATTAAATATATAGAGCATTAAAGGTAGCTGCAAATTTCAATATCCTTAATCCTAAGTTATTTGGTTGAACTTTACTTGTATGAAGTAGTACTAATGTTGAAGCAAACAACGACCTTATATTACTTTACTTTTTTTCAATTTGGAGATTTAAAAGTTTGTCTCTTACTTGTGATTTGGTTCTTCACAAATTCAGTCAATGAACTTTGAAGGCAACATTATTATATTAGTGTAAAAATGAGGAATAATAGACATTCTGACTTTTAATAGTCGATGCTTCTAAGATGAAATATGCAAATGCACGATTTAAAATGAAATTTGCTTTAACAATTGAGAACCATACTAGATATTTCTATGAATCGGGGAATATTCTCATCCAATTGGAAATAATTCATATCAAAAGTATATCTTATATGTCAACAAAAGCATAATTGATATATATATAATTTCATTTTATTATGTTCGGTGACAACTGACATATGTTTTATGACTTAATTATGTGCTGCTTTTTTGATTATAGGCGATGAGATGACGAGGATCATATGGACAATGATTAAAGAGAAGGTTTGAACTTCCACTTATTTTTTTATTTTTGTGAAGTATTTTTATCTGATTTTATATGATTGTATTGATTTGTTTTTGCTTGGATTGAATGATGATCTCAGTTATATTTTCTCAGTATTTTGACCTAGGCTTGTTAAATCGTGATGCCACTAATGATAGAGTTGTTGTAGAAAGTGCTGAAGCTACTCTGAAGTAAGTCCATTTATTATTTTTTTTAAATTGCATAATTGTTACTTACTTTTGATTTTCTGCATAGGTGTTTTGTTTACATGTAATTATTGTACATATGCTTTTTATGTGATGAGTTGATATTTTTGGTTATTGACTATTTATTCAATTGTTTTAGCCTTTTAGGTAATGCTAGCCACCTGAAAATTCTTGGGCTAACTGCATCCTATGCGTGTATAGCTTGTGTAACTGCATGCAGTTATTATATTGCTTTTTGTAATTCGTATTGCTTTTTGCTTTCTGGCCATCTTTTCCCATCTATCCTTATCCTTTACTGAAGACTGGAGAGGAAACCACGAGATGCTTATGGACATTGAAATCTGTTAGTGGGTGGTAACTATGTAAAGTTTATCCAGTGAAGTTAATTATCTTCATGAACTGTCATCCAACCCAATTGTTTAGGTTTGTCGGTAATGCTTTGATTTATTTCCCTTTATTTAATTTTTTATGATGATTAAATAGTTTATTGAGGTATGCTTTTAAGGACTTGAGCAAATTTTGTATTTTTGCCCTAGATGTTTATAACTCCAACTAAGGAGGAGAATTTGATTTTCTTAGGAAAGTGTTATCATTATGATTGTTAAATCAACTTTGTAAGCTTATGATTTTGTTATTAACAAATGTGATTATGGAAATAACTTTTTCATGTTGTCTTTTTCATTTTGGCCGAAGGAAAAATTTACTGGAAAATAGTTTTCCTCATTTAGGGATGACACCTTTTTCTTTGTTTTGATTGCTATTTGTATTCATTGGCAAGCCTTAAGAATATACAAACTTTGCATTTTGGATAAATATTGCTCAGTTCCCAAGCTTTCGGATATGGAGCATTTCAAGATTCTGAAGATCTAATGATTTGTCAGTCCATGGGTTCTTAGCTTAATTTGGTATTCAAATTGACGCCTTCCCAGGTAATAAATTCATCAACTTATGTAAATTTTAGTGGAATGGATTATGCATAATGTGTGTTTGATGAAATGGTTGAGAGAAATACCATTACATGGAATTCACTAATTAATTGATGTTTGATTCTGTTTCTTCACTAAATACCATTACATGTTTGATGTTTGAGTAGTATATTACAAGAAGAGTTCAATGAGTATACTGGGTCGGTAATAGGTTCGATTCGTTAGTTAATCTGCTAAAATCCACCCATTAACTTTTGCAGACCAAATTAATCTTTCAACAAAACACTCAACCTCTAATATCTAACAAACTTATTAATGATTGAGATAGAGAAACAGTGATAATCAATACCCTCCATTACAGTTCTGGCTTAATTCTTAAATTAATTTTAAATGCCTTGTAGATGACTGAATAACCAAAGTTGTGTAATCTAATTTCTCTATTCACCATGAATGTAAACAAGTTTGTATAACTAGAAGGGACTAAAACTAGAAGTTAGTGGCATTCTTGAAGGAATTCCTTGTTTTGCTCGAATATTACTACTCGCTTACGTAAGTTCCCACCATACGGAAATGAAGCCCTGAATACATGGTGTTAATGACTGCCCTGGCCTTATTTGCAATTCATTTTATTGACTTGATTTTGGTGATGACTTATATTGACTTTGGAGCACTAAAAAGTAGAAAAAAATGACTTGATTTTGGTGATGCTTGAGAACGGAAGATTTTGGATGGTTATATTTTTTTTAAAAATGCTTTATAGTTTAAGTAGAGTAAGGAATACTTTATAGTTTAAGGAGAATAAGGCACGACATAACGAAAAATTATTATAAATACCTAACCTTAAAAAGAACTTCGGGTTGAGGTCTTATAAAGGGTAATTTGAAAATTTAAATAGCCTTTTATATCACCAGTCTTCAAAGTACCTTCAATAAAATAGCCTTTTGTAGGGGAGGTGCAGAAAATGAGTATTAAAGCTTTATTAAATGAGTACCTTCAATACCCATATGTGGTTGGAAACCATGTTTTATTCCCCCCCCCTGTTTTTGATGAATATTTTACAGAAAAGTTATATTTTTAAATGTTTTACATAAAAGTTTGTGGTAAAAGATTCAAATTGGATTTTAAACTGAGTGGTATTGTTAGATTTTTTTTAATTTGTTATTGTGAAAAGATTTAGAAGCAAACACCTTTGTGAGAAGGCAAAAGTAGTTTATCTTATTCTTTGATTTTTATCGTTTTCTTTTTATTGAATGTGTTTGCTGAACTATTGATTAAAATGGTGGTTTTTTAAAGGTTGAGTGACTCCGGGTTTTGTATATTGAATTTATTTCGGTGGATCGAGGTTCTAATTTGGATGAGTTTGGTTTTTTGTTCAACTTGAATGGGATTTAATGCGTGATTATGGATTTAATTTTTCTTCATGGTTGTTCTTCATGGGAACTTTTTGGATGTTTTTTTTTAAATCTTTTATTAGGAGTTAGGACAAATTGGTACTCATATTATGTAAGTTGTAAATAGTTTCTTTTTTCTTTTTTAAAATTTTAATCTTGATGTTTTTTAATTTCAGTAGATTGGTTTAAACTTATGAATCAACTGAGTTGTGGTTTAAATTAAAATTGTTTTTATCATGAATTTTTTATCAAGTGAATCAACCATTAGTATCAGTTATACCTTGAAATCTTTAACTTAAGTTTTCGAATAGCTTTAGTTAAAAATTCTTATCTATTTCATCACAAGTCTTCTTATAAAGTCGAAGACAGTTTCAGCTTAACTTTGGGTGTTTTAAATTTGTTTTTTTTACAATGGGTGTTTAATATCTGTCTCTCTCTTTCACAGCAGTAGATTATCTTATTCTTTGCTTTTTATCGTTTTCTTTTTATTGAATGGGTTTGCTGAAATTTTGATTAAAATTGTGGTTTTTTAAAGGTTTGAGTGACTCCGGGTTTTGTATATTGAATTTATTTCGGTGGATTGAGGTTCCAATTTGGATGGATTTGGTTTTTTGTTCAACTTTTATGGGGTTTAATGCGTGATTATAGATTTTGTTGGGAGAATGCATAACATGAGTTGATGTTTTAATGAATATGCTCATGATTATTTGTAAGGTCCTTTAATGAATATATGTACAAAGACTTAGTGATAGATCAAAATTGTTAGGTTGATCTAAGCTTTCAACGTGTACCATTCTGTTTTGAATGAATCAATAGAAAGATCAAAACTGTTAGGTTGATCTTAAGATGTAATAGATTAGTCTTGAAAGAATCAGAAGGCATTAATCGATCAACCTTGCGAAGTCGAGGGTAGAAAGCGTAGAAATAGAAAGATCGCAGCAGGTTTGCCTTGAAGGGACCGCTGAATATCGTAGAAGTGGTCCCAACGTTTCACGAAGCAAACTTCACGATCGTAGTATGATAAAGGAAACATGAAGTATATAAGTCAACGATCATAGTGTACTCTCGAACGTAAAGCTAACATCACGAGCGAAGTCAAGATCGTAGTGTCTGCGAAGGCCTAAGTGGAAATCTTAGTGTGTTCTCTCTCGATAGCATCGTGAAGTGTGCAAAGTCATCAAAACACTACGATCCCAATCGTAGAATACCACGATCCAAATCGTGAAGCACCATCCATCTTGTATCGGAAAATGACGAGCCTCGTGATCGATCTGCAAGGAGATCTTAACAAATGAGGAATGGATTCAGGCGTTGAAGTACTCATCGGTCCCAAGAATAAGAAATATCCTTAGTATGAAACAATGAAGGCGTATTATAGAAGTCGAGGATAGTACCATGGGCAAACGGGACAAAAACACCTTTTCGGTGTTAAGGAGAAAGCAGCTGCAGAAGTCGGTGGGCGAGAATGCGAGAATTCAAAGAGAGGCAAAGAAATGTCTCCATCAAAGTTCAGAAAGTTTAGAAGCATTTAAGGCCTCAAGCGGATGGATCCAACGGATAGTTTTAACATCACATTTATACTGAGATCATACTGAGAGGAGAAGATCAAGCAAAGCATAAAACATACAACGTGAAGAACTCTAAGGCTCAACTCTACGATCCGAGATATTGCAAAGCTTGCTCATTACTCGGTTCCTTCAAACCAAAGTCTTACACAAAGAATCGAAAGTAAAGAACCATCAAGAACTCAACAACTCAACCAACTGAAGAAAAACTACCAAACTGCGAGGGCTTCAAGAGTTCTGGGAATGAGAGAAGTTCGAAGTGGCGGCCTTGAAGAGTTCAAGAGTGAATCGAAGTTCCAGATCTGGCTGGTGCAGAAGGAATCGTGTGATTCGGAAGTTGTAAAAGACATCCTTAGTGGATATCCTACTCGTTGAGTAGAAGAAGTGGACTAGGAGCTTTAAGTGCTCGAACCACTTAAAACGCATTGTGTCTTTTATATTCATGCTATAAGCGCCATAATCGCTATATCTCGCCATAACTACCTCACACTCACTCACAACACTATTGCTTGATTTAGAAGATTAAAACAAATACTAATTAAATTAAGTTTTAATCACTATCAAGAAAAAAGTTAAAACGAAAAGATTTTTTAAATATCTATTCAACCCCCCTTCAGATAACTATTGTGCCAACTAGGACCTAACAATTGGTATCAGAGAAAGTTCTATTTTCTGACTTACACGCTTTAGTAGATCCAATGGCACTCGTACCAAACGAATCCAGATCTGGGGAGCAAAGAAGCCACTGAATGCAACAAGGACAAATTTGCTTAACCGGAAAGTTAGGATGCAAGCTTACATGGACTCAATAGATGAAGATCTATTTGAGACTATTCTTAATGGCCCTATGTACCAACAAAGCTTGCACCAACCATCGACAATCCAAACAGAGTTCAAATCAAAGTTAAAGAAGAATGGGATGGATAACACGGAGAAGAGAAGTCATCAACTTGACAAAAAGGCGAAGAATATCCTGTTCCAATCCTTAAAGGACGATCTTTTTAAAAGCGTTGTAAACAACAAAATAGCTAAGAAAAGTTTGGAAGAAGCTAATCGCGATCGCACGAAGGAACTCAAGAAGTCAAAGAGAACAAACAGTCTCTCCCGACACAGCAGTATGAAATGTTCACTCATTCGCAAGGAGAAAACGTGACTGCAACCTATGAAAGATTCAAGCGCTTCTGCTCAACTCTCTACGAGCGTATGGGAAGATCTATCCTAACAAGGATCTAACCATAAAGTTCATGAGAGCTCTCACCGAAAGCAAGTGGGATGCAAAGACCACAAAGCAATAAGAGAGTCAAAGAATCTTAATGAGATGACGATTCAACAACTATATGGAAATCTCGACCTACGAATTCGAGCTAACCCAACGTCTTTGAAACCATATCGAAAAAGAAGAAGAAAAGACGAGGTGTTGCTTCTCAAAGCAAATGAAGGTGCATCAAAAGTCATCTTTGAGGATCGACTACGATGATGATGAAGACGATGATGAAGACTTTGCCGTGCTAGTAAAGAGACTAAGAAGGTTAAATGCGACAAGGCGAACCAAAGAAGCCAAAGAAAGTTAAGAACAACGCTACCAGAGCAATCGAACAATCTATGCTATAAGCTGCAAAGAAACACGGTCACTTCATCAGAAGCGCAACAAACCTATCAAAGAAGAACTAAAGAAGAGAACTTATGAAAAGAAAGAATAACAAAGGTACCAAGAGGCCTCAGAAAAGAGACAAAGGTCTGGTTGCCGGAGGATCGTGGAGTGACTCAGATAATGACTCAAATGCTGACTCCGGAGATGAAGAAGAACCACAAGTGGCAAATCGTGCCTTATGGCCAAACATGCAAAAGAACAACCAAAAACCTCAAAGATATACGTGATGTAAGTCTCGATGAGGTATTTGATTTCAATTCTCCTGATATAGATATAAGTGATTTAAGAACTGCTCTACATGGTATAACCACTAATCTACATCAATACATGAAGTGGTTCAGAATCTTGTCTAAGGATCATTCCCTTCTTCAAGAGGAGAAGAAGAAAGTTCAAGAAGAGCTTGAAACAGCCCTTCTAAGTACTAATCTTCTCTTCGAGCTTGAGGCTGAGAATGAAATGTTAAGACAGACAAACACACTCAATGCACAAAGAGAGTCTAAGCTAACCTCTAAAATTGAGGATCTAGAGAAGACTATCTCTGCATGGAACAAATTCTCATCATCCATCGAACGCTCGCTTTCTAGTCGGGAGAAGACACAGAGTATGCAGAGCTTAGGTTTTGGGGAATCCAACTCAGAGCTATGTGTGGAAAAGACAATGGAAATTAGCACTAGCAATGCCTCAAGTTTTGGTAGAGGCATTGTCTTTGTGAAATCCTCACAGTTGGAAGAACTAAGTCGACCTTGTTCTACTATCTCTAGTTATACTCAAGAAAGTAAAGGATCTCATGTTGGCTTGGCTTCAGCCGTAGAGAGAAAGAACCCAACCTCCACTTACCCACCTCAAGAATCGTAGAAGTCAAGCAAAACCAACTCTCTGAATTGATTTGGAAAAGTATAGTAGAGGCAAGGCACACTCATCACCATTTATGAAACATAAGGACACGTGGAAGAAAGAGAGTCAGTCTAACAAGAAAGTGACTAAGGAACCACACAAGTTCAAATGGATGATAAACCATCATACACACACTGGCATGTACTATGATAGATGTCTCATATGCAATAAACATGGTCATAGGGCTACTAAATGCTATCATAACTTCATGCATGTGAAATCCAAAATTAGACAAATTTGGGTCCCCAAAGGCACTAACAAAGAAAGACCCATGCAAATATGGGTACCAAAATGAAGGTTCAAATGTTTTGACAGGAAAAGAGCTCAACATGGTATCTGGACAGTGGATGCTCAAGGCATATGACAGGGAACAAAACTCAACTATCCAACTATGTAGAAAAGAAGGGTCCCTCAGTACTCTTTGGAGATAACAGCTCGGGCAAGACTAGAGGATATGGCTCGGTTGGCAATGGTGCAGTATCTTTCAGTAAAGTAGCTTATGTGGAGGGACTCCAACACAACCTTCTAAGTATCAGCCAACTCTGCGACAAGGGTCACCAAGTAATATTTCTCAACAACCAATGTCAAGTCAGAGATTTGACGACATCTGCCGTAAAGCTGACCGGATCAAGAGAAGGAAATGTCTACACTATAGATCTTGGTCAACTAAGCTCTAACGAGACAGTATGTTTTCTGGCAAAAGCATCCGAGGAAATGAGCTAGCTATGGCATAGAAGGTTGTCTCACTTAAACTTCAAAAGCATGTCCAAACTGGCATCAAAAGACCTCGTAGCTAGCCTTCCCAAGTTCAACTTTGTGAAGGAAAGACCATGCAATGCCTATTAGTTTTTGGAAAGCAAACCAGAAGTTCATTCAAGAACAAGACTACCAACTCCATTGACAAGCCCCTGCAGTTGCTCCACATGGATCTCTTTGGGCCAATCCCAATAACCAGTCTAGGAGGAAAAAGATACTCTCTAGTCATAGTTGACGACTACACCAGATTCACATGGGTATTCTTCCTAACATCAAAGGATGAAATGAGCTCAGAATTAATCAAGATGTTCAGACTGGTGATGAACGAGAAAGGAGAGAAAATCAAGGCCATAAGGAGTGATCATGGAAGAGAATTCGACTTCTCAGAAATAGACAAGTTCTGCTCAGACAATGGCATCAGTCATAACTTCTCGACTCCACGAACTCCTCAACAAAATGGAGTTCTTTGAGAGAAAAACGAGAACCACGATGGAGGTGGAAGGACTCTCTAGCAGCAGCAATTGTCTGCTGAATACTTTTGGGCGTAAGTCATCAACTTCGCATACGCTACACTCGAGCAGATCACTAATTCACTCTACGATCAAGAAGACGCCTACTTAACTATGGAAAGGAAGAAAGCCAAGTGTCATTACTTCCGTGTCTTTAGGTGCGCATCTTTATATTCTCGATAATGGAAAGCGAGATTCGACAAAATTCCAACCCAAGTTAGACGAGGGGATCTTTCTTGGATATGCCACGAGATAGAAGGCTTTTGTGGTGTTCAACAAAAGACGTCGAATATCGAAGTCTCAATACACATCATTTTTGATGAAACCGACCAAGACAAAGAATGCCTCGAAGACACTACGACCGAGCAAGTGCAGACACTACGAATGAAGTCGTCGAGGTCAACACTACGATCGTAGTACCGAACAATTGAAACCGTAGAAGCATGATAATGTGATCGTAGAGAGGTCCATCCAAGACGGTGAGCCTCCACTCAAGAAGAAGAGATAGACCTTGAAGACTTAAGGCGAGGGGAAGGCATCAGACGGATGTCCCATTTGGCAAAGAGATGGGCGAGAGATCACACTCGGGATCTAATCATTGGAGATCCGAAAAGTCAGAGGAAAAACAACAAAGCTGCTACTTTCAGAATGAATGTTTTATCTAAGCTTCCTATCATAAATTGAGCCAAAGAAGATAGAGGATGCTATGGAAGACTCCAGTTGGATAGAAGCTATGCAAGAAGAACTCAACCAATTTGAACAAAGCAAAGTATGGAGATTGGTACCAAGACCAAAGGTTCATCCAGTAATAGGAACTAAGTGGGTCTTCAGAAACAAAATGGATGAAGATGGGGTCATTACCAGGAAAAAGGCAAGATTAGTGGCAAAGGGCTATTCTCAAGAAGAATGTATTGACTATGACGAGACATTTGCACCGTTGTTGCATCCAGGCCATCGAATCTTTCTTGCCTTTCTTGCCGCATGAAGTTCAAAGTCTTTCGGATGGATGTCAAGAGTGCATTTCTAAATGGAGAACTTCGAAGAAGAAGTCTATGTAGAACAACCTCCGTGTTTCATCAATCCATCTCTTTCCAATTATGTCTATAGATTAGATAAAGCCTTATATGGTCTTAAATAAGCACCAGAGCTTGGTATGAAACACTAACTAACTTCTTAATAGAAAATGGGTTCACTTCAGAGGAAGAGTAGATACCACACTTTTTCTTAGAAAGCATAAAGACAAAGTCTTACTAGTTCAAATATATGTTAATGATATCATTTTGGTTCTCTTGACGAAAAGTTACGCAAGAGATTCTAAGCTAATGTAGAGCAAGTTTGAAATGAGCATGATGGTGAAAGTGAATTTCTTCCTTGGATTGCAAGTAAAAGCAAACCGATGAAGGAATATTCATCAATCAAGCCAAATATATCAAAGACTTATTATTAGTAAAGTATGGCATGGAATTAAATTTGCTCCCTATGAAAACACCAATTGCTCCTGCAACTAAGCTTGATAAAGATGAGAATGGTAAAAGTATTGATATGACTCAATACGGAGGTATGATAGGTTCTCTTTTATACCTAACTACCAGTAGACCAGATATAATATTCGCAACATGCATATGTGCTAGATTTCAGGCTAACCCTAAAGAGTCACATTTGTATGTTGTAAAGAGGATCTTCAGGTATCTCAAGGGTACACCTTACTTGGGGCTTTGGTACCCCAAGAAATCCTCTTTGAACTAACGGGATATCTGAGATCTTGATTTTGCGAGGATGCAAAATAGATAGAAAAAAGTACCGATGCTTTTGTCAATTCTAGAGAACACGTCTTGTGTCTGGTTCAAAGAAAAAGCAAAACTCAATTGTCCACTTCAATCGCAGAAGTTGAATACATTCTTCTTTGGCATTCTTGTCTTTCAGATCCTATGGATGAGAAACCAATTGGTATTATGGGTTTGATTTCAAATCTATACCCATACATTGTGATAACACTGAAGTGCCATAAAGAATAACTCATAATCCTATTATGCATTCAGGACCAAGCATATTGAAATAAGGTATCACTTTATTAGGGATCATGTGCAAAATGGAACTATATCATCACAAGATATCCCTACTAAAAATCAACTTGCGGAGATGTTTTTACAAAACCACTAGATGAATCCAGATTTAATAAGTTAACAAGTGAGCTAGGCATGCTACATCTTCAACCATGAAATATATGCTCTCACAGATTGTCTTAACCATAGCGGAATCAAAGGTGAACTCAATATCATAGACATGATCAAGGAAATTCCACGATCGGCGAGTTGAAAAGACAACTATTTCAACAATCGTGAAGAAAGACTCAACCTTCGTAGAGGCGGACTCAGCGATGACAAAAGCTCCATTAACAAGCCGTTTGCAACCTGTGATGACAAACTTCATAAACAAAGCAATCTCTCTAAGAGGTGCCTCAGGGACAAACCTAACCCTTGAAACATACCAAGAGGTTGACCCTTCCTGAGATACCTTAAAAGCGGTGTCTTAGTCAAAACTCATCACAAGGATTGGGGTGACTCGACGATCGTAGAAACGGACTCAACGAATGATGATCAGACTCAACGATCGGGAGGGACGGACTCGACGATCGTGGGGATGACTAACGAACAAAAAAGACTACCTCTACGATCGTAGTCTTCTTAAGGTCTCGACTCGAAAGCAGAAAGGGCAAATCAAGACATTCCTATCTGATCAAAAATCATAGAGCCCAAAAAGCGACACTGTCCCTCTAAGTGAAATAGAGAGAGGGAGTTATAAAATATAAATTGAAACAATTTTGTTTGAAGTTCAAAAGTTTCTCTCTCTCCCTCAAAGAAAAACCCTAACTTCGCAGTGAAGCTCGGACTACTGAGAATCAATGGTCGCTTCAAACATAATCTCATTTCTGATGACTCGCTTCGATGAATTCAAGACCGCTCCACCAAAATTCCACAAAACCCTAGCATTCTTTGAAAGAAGGCGGGGCCTCAAGAGGCGTTGAAAAACCTAAACACTCTCATCTACCCCAAATTGGTGAAGGAATTCTACAAGAATGGTATATTCGAAAACAACATCATCACTACTCAAGTAAAGGGAGTAGAATCGAATCTGAAGGAAGAGGACTTCAATCAGCCTCAAGGCTTCAAGAATCTGCAGGCATCCATTTTTTGACAAAGATAGACTTTGTTGAGGGACTAAGAGGATGGATCATCAAGAAGAACACCTCTCGTGAAAAGGCAAGAAGAAGGAATTCCCTCAAAAGTATGAGTTTGGCGCGAGACATTATTGGGAAATGCATTTCATTGAAGAGCTCGAGCCATGACTTCGATTAATGAAGTTCAATTTGAAGCTCATGCTGCCCGTAACTCTTGGCATTCAACTCAATTATGGAGCCATCTTTGCTTGAATGGATAGGCAAGTGGATCGTCAACTTCAAGAAGTCAAAACCCCCCCGTAAAAAATGTTATATGAGAGGTTCATAAGCATCATCCTGCAATGCCTTTGGGTGATGTAATTGGGGATGAAAGAAGGAGAAGCTATAAACAAAATCAGAAGAATGACTCAAAGATCTGTTTGAAAAGCGGAAGAGAGAAACCTGCCGAGCATAGAAGATCGATGATTGAGTCCGATTGGAAGAACCGGAGAACTAAAAGAAGTTGGCCTTTCCGGTGATGTGTTTGCCATCGGTGAAGAAGAAGAAGAAGAGAACCCCCGCCTTACCGGAAAGAACAAGGCAAGAGGAAGCTAAAGGCCGATAATCTAAAAAGAGCCTCGAGTGGTCTAAAAGCGACTTACCCATAGAGTCCCTCGATATAGAGACTACGAGTAAGCTAAGAAGGAACAAGCGACAAAATGAATCTGATGAGGACTAGGCCACAATATCACTAATTCTGAAGAAGAACAAAGCCAAGACTCAAGAGAGTCCTGACGCTGTGGCTAAAACCAGAAAGTTGAAAAGAAAGCTGGTCAAGAAGTACATTCTTGAAAATAAAGAAGTTTTGAAAAAGGAAGCAAGGAAGTGGGCGTGAAAAGAAGAAGCGCCCCAAGCAGACATAAAAGTCTATGCTTTCCGGTGGGGAGATCCCTGAATCACTCGTGATAGAGGCTACACATTGAGGGGAGAAGTCTCGCAATTAAAAAGGATGATCATCGCTTTGAGGGGAGCCTCATGATTTCCAAATGGCGAAGAGGAGGTCACCGCCCAAGACAAGGTTGAACAAGTGCCAGATCATCCAGAAACCATTGAGATAATGGAATCTGTAGATGAAATCAAACAAGATGATGATGATGATGAGCTGGAGATCACTGCCGTGGGTAAAGATGGATACAGAAGCCATCTGTTCAATCTAATGTACTCTTATCTATCTATGATGGCATTTCATCAAGCTCAAATCCTGAACTCATGGGATCACATGTTACGGTGCTTGAGGAATATCCAACGGTCTCGATTACGCTCATGGATTTCACAGGAAAGTCGTTTTTGCCAAAAAGCTCCTTACCAACTATTCTTTAACCAAGAACAAGCTTCGGTATTGATTTATCCCTAAACACTTTCAAATGAATCACTTGCCATCATATTCATTCGATCAATTCCATGAACTACCTAGATGGTTGGAAGTGATTCTTCACCCACTAAATCAATTTCGATTAAGCAGAATTCCAAAATTTTGTAACTGAAGAATCAAGAAAAGTCAACCTTGCTTGGCCCCATAAATCACCTCATTTCTACGATTCCGGACTCTAGTCACATCGTAGAGTCACACATCGAATCGTAGAGTCTCCTATCCCAAACATCCAAACACAGGCCCTCCATCGATATCCTTCCTCATCAAGAAATGAATGCTTCAATCTTGAGGCGGCTCTCACTCACTAAAAGAACAATTCAACAATACACCACCTTCCTCCTCAAAATTTCCACAATTGGATGAAATTTTTTCAGAATTGTCTACCAAGGCCGATCTATCGGCCATGTCGAAAAAAATGGTCGAGAACTGGACGAGAGTCTTCAAGATCATCTTTGACCGACATGACTAAGATTGACATCCATAATCAATCTGCCGCAAACACCCTTCCAAGATCCCCGAGCTCGAATCGTATCTAAAACACTCAAAGAGATCATCGTGAAATGCTACAAAGCATAAAGGATGGGGATGACATTCACTTCCTTGCAGTACCCAATGACACAGGATCTTTGTCTTGATTTTCTGTAAAACTCAAAAATCTCAAAACCAAAGCGGATGATACAAAGCATTCAAAATCTTTGATCTTTGTGAAAGAATTTCAACGATCTATGTCGTGATGCCAACAAACGAAAAACATTCTCTCCATCCTTCAAAGCAAAGAGAAGCTAGGCCTGAAGTTCTCATTGAGGAAAATAGAAAGACATTGCTCGGATCAAGAATCACTCAACGAACTTGTCTAAGGGGTTTCGTCGTCGTAGAAGACATTCGAACTCTTGATCTCGACATAAAAAGGGGAGAATAGAGGCAAAGGAGATCGGAAGGTCAAGGAAATAAGGGAAGAGGCAGAGGACAATTCCAACAATTCCAAACTCAAAGTATGAGGAACCCTCTTGCAAGGCACTCTCAACAGACTCCATGATCAAACTATCGAACTCCACAATCTGATCAGTAGGAAGTATTGGTAGCTCAACCATTAAGGAGTTTAGGGTCGGCTTCTAGCTCACGTGAAGTAACCGCAACAGGACTAAGAATGCCAATTGGAGATCCAACATTCATGAATAGGCACGATCACAATCCAAGATTAAGCCCTAGTGAGCTCGAAGATTTGGCTAGGAGAGATGAAGCTAGCAGAAAAAGAAGAGCAGAGGAAAAGGCAAACCCCCCAAGGAGCAAAAGGCCAAGGAAATAGAGATAAATTGAATTTCATTTCTTATTGATGTATTTATCTCAAGTGTAACATCCATCCTCATACATCAATAAATTCATGCTTATTCTCTAGAAATTTCAGCTGCTCACTGAAATACTAAGTCATGTTTACTTTTCTGCACTGCATATAAGAAATGAATAATCATGACAACAAATCTCCTTAGTTATGTCAACATCAAATAGGGGGAGATTATTGGGAGAATGCATAGCATGATTTGATGTTTTAATGAATATGCTCATGATTATTTGTAAGGTCCTTTAATGAATATATGTACAAGGACTTAGTGATACATCAAAATTGTTAGGTTGATCTAAACTTTCAACGTGTACCATTCTGTTTTGAATGAATAAATAGAAAGATCAAAATTGTTAGGTTGATCTTAAGATGTAATAGATTAGTCTTGAAAGAATCGTAGTGCATTAATCTGATCAACCTTACGAAGTCAAGCGTAAAACGAAAAAAGTAGAAAGATCGCAGCGGTGTCTTTGCCTTAAAGGGGACTCTTCAAATATTATAGAGTGGTCCCAACGTTTGCCGAGCAAACTTCACGATCGTAGTGTACTCTCGGGAACGTAGAGCTAACATCACGAGCAAGGCAAGATTGTAGTGTGCGAAGGCCTAAGGGAAATCTTAGTGTTCTCTACTGATAACATCATAGTGTGCAAAGTCATCAAAACACTACTATCTGAATCATAAAATACCACGATCCAAATCGTAGAAAGCACCATCATCTTCAGATCGAAAACGCACGAGCCCTCATGATCGATGCAAAAGGAGATCTTAACAAATGAGGAATGGATTCTAGGCGTTGCGAGACTCATCACCCCAAGAATAAGAAATATCCTTAGTATGGAACCAAGAAGCGTATTGTAGAAGTCAAGGATTGTACCTATGGGCAACGGGACAAAAACACCTTTTCGGTGTTAGGTGAGAAAGCGATGCGCAGTGTCGGTGGGCGAATGCAGAAATTCAAAGAGAGGCAAAGAAATGTCTCCATCAAAGTTCGAGAAAGTTGAAGCATTTAAGGCCTCAACGGATGGATCCAAGCGGATAGTTTTTAACATCATATTTATACTGAGATCAGAGGAGGAGAAGAAATCAAGCAAGCATAAAACATCTGGCGTGAAGAACTCTAAGGCTCAACTCTACGATCTCGAGATATTGCAAAGCTTGCTCACCACTCGGGTTCCTTGAACCAAAGGCTTACACAAAGAATCGAAAGTAGTAACCATCAAGAACTCAACAACTCAACCAATCAAGAAAAAGTACCAAGCTTCTTTGGACTCAAGAAGAGTTCTGAGGAGCGAGAGAAGTTCCAAGGTCGTTGGCCTTCAAGAGTTCAAGAGTGAATCAAGTTCCTAGATCGGGCGGTGCAGAAGGAATCATGTGATTCGAAGTTGTAAAAAGACATCCTTAGTGGATATCCTACTCGTTGAGTAGAAGAGTGGACTAGGAGCTTTAAGTGCTCGAACCACTTAAAACGATTGTGTCTTTTTTATATTCATGCTATAACCGCCATAATCGCTATATCTGCCATAACTGCCTCACACTCACTCACAACACTATTGCTTGGTTTAGAAGATTAAAATAAATACTAATTCCGCTAAATTTTAATCACTATCAAAGAACAAAGTTAAAACGAAAAGATTTTTTAAATATCTATTCAACCCCCCCTTCTAGATAACTATTGTGCCAACTAGGACTTAACAGATTTAATTTTTCTTCTCGGTTGTTCTTTTTGAAGAAATCATAAATATGTTACTTGAATGGGGTTTAATACGTGATTATGGATTTAATTTTTCTTCTCGGTTGTTCTTCATGAGAACTTTTTGGATGTTTTTTTTAAATCTTTCATTAGGAGTTGGGACAAATTGGTACTCATATTATGTAAGTTGTAAATAGTTTCTTTTTTTATTTTTAAAATTTTAAATCTTGATGTTTTTTAATTTGGTAGATTGGTTTAAATTCTTAATCAATTTGAGTTGTGGTTTAAATTAAAATTGTTTTTATCATGAATTTTTATCAGTGAATCAACCATTAGTATCAGTTATACCTTAAAATCTTTAACTTAAGTTTTCGAATAACTTCAGTTAAAAATTCTTATCTATTTCATCATAAGTCTTCTTATAAAGTCGACGACAACTTCAGTTTAACTTTGGGTGTTTTAAATTTGTTTTTTTTACAATGTGTGTTTAATCTCTGTCTCTCTCTTTCACAATGAAGAATGGCCTTTAACACACACACACACCATTATACTGCCATCAATACAGATTTATGATTTAAATCATTAAGCAAATGAACCGTTTGTTGAAATGGTACTAAGAAAATTTTATTTGATTGTAAGTCCATATCTTTTCCTAAATAAATTGATTATTTGTTACAATCTCTCTAAATTCTTACTTATATCAATCTAAATCATTCCCCCCTACATACAAATATTTGTTCTAATTTGTTTTTAAGATAATTCAGGGTAAAGTAAGGGGTCTTATATTTCGGATTTACAATTGTTTTATTTTGACTCACAAATTTTGATAATTTTTAAATTTCAAATATTTTCAGGTATATATCGAAGGATACATGGTGTAAGCTGTAAAGAATATACTTGGTGTAAGCTATAAAGTAAAGGGTCTTATGCTCAACATGTTGTTTCTATATTTTCTGCATGTATGTATTCTTTGTATTCCGTCTTTTGTAAAGTTAGCTAATTATACATGGTTATGATGATTTTGGATATGGAATGATGGTTTTTTTTGGTGGTTTGGATATGTAATGGATGATTGTAAGTTTTGTAAACAGGTTTAGATTTTTATGGATATCTATTTTTAAAGAAAACTCTGCCGAAATTTCTTGAAATTTGTAGCGATTAGCTTGTTGTTTTGGTGGTTAGATGTGTTGATGATTGAGTATGTATTAATTTCTTCATGTATGTATTTTTTTGTTCCGTATTTTGTAAAGTTAACTAATTATACATGGTTATGATGATTTTGGGTATGGAATGATGGTTTTTTTAGTGGTTTGGAAATGTATAGATGATTGTAAGTTTTATAGATAAGTTTATATTTGTCTAGATATCTATTTTTAAAGGAAACTCTGTCGAATTTTTTAAAATTAGTAGCGACTAGCTTGATGTTTTGGTAGTTAGATTTGTTCCGTATTTTGTAAAGTTAACTAATTATACATGGTTATGATGATTTTGGGTATGGAATGATGGTTTTTTTAGTGGTTTGGAAATGTATAGATGATTGTAAGTTTTATAGATAAGTTTATATTTGTCTGGATATCTATTTTTAAAGGAAACTCTGTCGAATTTTTTAAAATTAGTAGCGACTAGCTTGATGTTTTGGTAGTTAGATATGTGTTGATGATTGTGTGTTTCGTAATTTATAAAGTTAACTAATTATACATGGTTATGATGATTTTGAGTATGGAATGATTGTTTTTTTGGTGGGTTGGATATGTAATGATGATTGTAAGTTTTGTAGACATGTTTAGAATTTTTTCGATATCTATTTTTAAAGAAAATTTTGCCGAAATTTCTTGAAATTAGTACCGACTAACTCGATGTTTTATTTTAATTTTTTGTTACGCCGTGCCTTTAGGCACGGGTTATCGCTAGTAATTAATATAACCGGATATGGTAGGAAATGTAACGGATAGGTATATGTTTTACAACTATGTCGGTTTATGTACTTGGGCCAGGTCCTGATCTATTTAGAAGCTCTCGGTGCAGTTGTTTATGAGATCATGCTTGGTGGATTGTGGGCTGGCATTCTGGGTATAAGTAATATTGATTGTTAAATAAGATTTGATATTTACCATTTTGTTATTTTGTTTTGAACCTTTAATATTACTCTTTAAAATATGTCAATCATATAAGTTTATTTCTCAAGAATTTAAATTCTAAATCATTGCTAACATTTTTTTTAATATGATATGATATTTTTTATATTATATAGATCAAAAATACCTGTAATAAATACAAAATAAATTTCTCAAAAAATGTTACCTTATCATAAAAGACAGGCCAGCTATGGCTTTCATACAACACCAACTGGCCTTTTTAGCCTACAGTAACCTGTAGGTGTCAATCTGAAATGGAGTAGTATTTATTTTGATTACTTATAAATAAAGGTTGACATGCAATTGAAATCATATTGCCATCTTTCATAGTCTAAAGATGTAACTAGCATAGATAAGGATATGGTTCTAAACTACTTGGGCCTGGTTGGTCCACTTAAAACCATCACCTTCCTGTCTTCATTGGGCTTCATGGTCACTGGCTATTTTGTTTTAAATGAAATGATTTATATTCGAAACTCAATTTGAAGGCTTTTGAGTAACTTGTATTGTAAACCAATCGAGTACTTATGAGTCGAGTAGGTCCGAATAATGATCTGAGTCGAATTTGGTGCAAAAATAGAAATTCTTAATCGAATCCGAGTCGAATTCGAGCTCATTTTTTTTGAGTCAAGCCGAATATGAGCATTAAGGTGTTCGCTAAGATTTGACTCGTTTACACGTCTAGCCCTAGCCTGTCCTCAAAATCATATGAATATAAGATGTTACAAATTTCTCATTCGGCCTCTCCTAATTTAATTTAGTCCTATATTGAAGTCAAATTTTGAATTCCTAAAATTAATATTAATGTGAATTCAATAAAATCTTGAAAATAATAAATTCTGTAATTAGTTATTTTTAGTGTACAATATTAATTCACAATTATATTAACTAAAAATAAAATGAATTTATATCAACTGAATCTTAAAATGACATAAATTGATTTCAAAATTTTAAGGCTAGGTTTTCAGATTATTTTTCAAAAATTTAAGGCTATGCAGTCGGTCAGATAGTGGTGAAATTGAAGGCTAGGTACCAGGTAGGTTTAATTTGTGAGTGTTTTTCAAATCATTGTATATCTACTCCTTAAAGTTTTAGTATAATTCAGGAATTACTTTCTTTCCGGCCAATGGATCTAAGCCAAAAGTCGAACCGGCCATATTACGTACGTATAATCTTCTGCATCATTAATATCTTTTTTTTTTATAAAAAAAATCGTTAAATAAATAAAAAGGCTGGTCTCCACATAGTACTTGAGAGAGTTCCTTAAATCCTTTTACTCATTCTACTCTTTATAAAAGAAATATGATATTCTTTTAAAGAACAATTAATTTACTCATCATGATCATCCATGCATCAATCCATAGTCCTACCAAATTAATGGTAGCTTTGACTGGCCTAACAAGGATTCTCTATATATACCCAATCCAATCATCTTCAGCTGTGAGTAATGAATGATCAGGATCTGAATATATATATATATATATATATATATATATATATATATATATATATATATATATATATATTATGAGATTTCGTTTTCAATGTGAATTAAATAAATAACACTTAGATGAATTAATACTTCCAAAGAAGAAAACAACACATCTAGCTGAATGGAGTTGATCAGTTAATTATATCAAAAGCTAGACATGCATGAGAAAAAGGCATTGATACAAGTACTAGATCGTAGTGATAGGAACACTTCATTCATACATGGCAAGCTAAGGGTACTACTGTACACGATGCAAAGGGATCGAGGACTCAGCTAGGCTTCCTGTGGATCATAATTCTGGCATACCCTACTTCTCTCTCTCTCAATTATATATATATATATATATATAATTTGTTATCATAATGACTTCTGAAATAGCATGTGCATGTATGAATGAGCCTAGACTTTGTCTCGATTACCTTCACGATATAAATGTTATCCTTTTGCATAGCTGGGGAATTGCTTCTTGATGCTAAGAGAGTCTATAGATATATATGATCGATGCACGCACAAAGGACATGCACAATCATCTCTAGCTATTGTTAATGCGTGACAAAATATCAGTCAAGATTGGTTATATACTTGATGTATTTTGAATTTTATGGGGATTTTTAAGATATTCTGTGTTTATTTGTTATTTAAGATAATTTAGTAGGGTTACCTTCATTTGATTAATTTTTAAGATTTAGATAATATAAATATTCTCTTAATTAATTTTTTTAAATTACAAATATCAAAAATTATATATCAACCCGTAAGGTCATTAAATATATCTAGGCCTATCATAGGACCTCAAATTACGTTACATATATGTGGTGTAAAAATCTAATAAGAAACATGTTACAAAATAATAATGTAACGAAATTTGTGTAATTTACCAAAAGGTTAGGATAGTCCATGATCTGCGATAAATCGGTTAGTCTTTCTATCTTTAGAACATCGTACGTATATAATAATACATTACATGATCTTTCCTTTATATAATGCACTACGAGAAAAACATAATTCAAATCCAAAGTATAAAACTAGCTACTCATAGATAGATAGATGTACAAATGTGAATATAAACATGTAACTGTACATACGCATGCATTTCATTTTAATTATAATTAGACACGAATGAAACTAGTAGTAATACTAGTACTAGTTAGTTCCTCAATGGAATAGCTAGTTAGAGGCCATAGCTAGGTGATTAAGCTAGGGGTAGACAGGAAGGCATAGTAAGAACAAAAACCTGAAAGCAATGTCGCTCTCATTCCCTCCCTCCTCTCTAAACCCTAACAACATGGCATGATGACCATACCATCTCTGGTCCTCCTGCCCATTGCCCAACCCTAGCCAACCTCTCTCTCCCCCCACAGTTCCCTTCCTTTCTTTAAAGTCACGAGACACACCGCCTCTCTCTTTCTCTCTTAAAATATGTTGTTTCAATTTTTTCTTTGAGAGAGATGTCTGGAGAGGAGGTGGCAGAGAAAGTGATGGAGAACTTTCAAGCGGCAGCAGCTGAAGTCTCAAATTTCTTCACAATCACTCCACTACTCCAATACCTCTCCTTCCCAGTCTCAAACTGAAGTCGTATATATAAATTTCTCCAAGCTTTAGTTATAATAATAGATCCATCTCCCATCTGAAGATTAGCTCATATATTTTTCAGCTGTCTCTCTCTGTCGGTACCATGTAGGTCTCACCCCACAACCACACTTCACTTCGCACATACCTCTCTCTCTCACACTTTTTCTCTCTCTATTATCTCTTATTCTTCTTTCATTAAACCATCTGTTTTAACTCGACCATCTCTCTCTCTCTCCTCCTTTTTCTTGTGACGGGGTTTAATTTTTTTCAGGAAAGCAGGTGCAGAAAGAGACCCATTAGACCTAAACAACTTACCCGGGGATGATTATTCTTCAAGAGATCATGGTAGGCAGCATCTTGACGACACTTCTTCCTCTGCAGCCGGTATGTATAACTCTTTGCCTTCTAATAACTGTAAATTAAGCAGACTTTTTTTTTTAATAAATAAATTTCCTTTGTTAAAGTTAGTACAACGATATATGAAATAGAAAATGTAAGAAGAGAAAATTATACTCCTACTTCTTTAGTAAGGGGTGTATGATATGAAAAAATGTAAGCACTCTCCAATAGTTGGATGATTGAAGCTAAGATCAAGTGAAAATTAGTTTCTTTCCTCTTAGATTTCCTTTTCCTATATTTATTGGTTTTCTGTTATTGAGCTTCAATTGCAAAATCCTAAAAAAGTACTAGCTTAATTTATAAAGTAGGCGCAAACGAGAAAGAATATGTTTTGAATTAATTTTTTACTAAGGAAATAATTAGGGTTTGGGTCTTGGCATTTATAAGGTTATTTACTCTCATCAAGTTAAAGTTGCTTTAATTAATTGACATTTATTTTTAATTGGGTATGTATGCAGGAGGAGGAGGATATCGGAAAAAGAAAAATAGCGGAGGAGGAGGAAAGGATGAAAGTGGGAAGGTGTACGAGTGTAGGTTTTGCTCCCTCAAGTTTTGCAAGTCTCAAGCCCTTGGGGGACACATGAACCGCCACCGCCAAGGCAACCCAATCTCTCTCTCTCTCTCTCTCTCTACATTAATACACATAATATGTATATAGTATAATTTACTCACAATTTAGTAAAAGTAAAAATTAAATAAAAAAATAAAATGTATATAATGCATGATTGAGGAAAGTTAGTTAAAAGTCTACATATATATATATATATATATATATATATATATATATGTATGATGAATTGATGGACAATAGCTAGGCTAGCGTGGTCATGTCAATATTATAGGCTGAAACAAACCTTTGCTGAAATCCTTGCTAACTGGGCTTGAGTTGAAATTGGTTTTTATTTGATCTGGCCTGATTTGTGTTTGGTGGATTAATTGGACATGCAGAAAGGGAGACAGAAACACTGAACCGGGCTCGTCAGCTGGTTTTCACTAACGATAATCTAATACCTCCCGCACCCCCTTCTCATCACCATCTACTAGGGTACGTATGTATATATATATATATGTTTCCTTTTTCTCTTTCTTTTACTTCCTTTTCGGTTACTCTTGATTTGCTACAAAAGATACCCGCCCCGCCCCGCTGCGTTGGTCAACTCATCATCCTTGAAACTACATCTTCAACAACAAAATTAAACATGCATGTTTGCTTTTTGGTTCCCTGTCTAACTTTCCTAGCTACTTTTGTTCCTTTTAAATTGAAAAAGATTGAAGATGGACATTTCCTTAATACAGTTGTTCCCTTTTAAAAATAAAACATCTTTGTTGCTTTTTATTTTTATAGATGAGTGACGTTATTGAAGTAGTGTAATTAATAACTATATAATATTATACGGTACAAAATTTTGATGCATCATGAGCAGTGGACAACCAATCCCACATGGAGGCTATCACCATCAAACAGCTAGTGATCCATTCAGATCATCAGTTTATCCGGCAGCTCCCAGATTATTTTCTGGTTCTTCAACATCCACCATCATGCCGCCACCACCGCCACCGTCATATATGTACCCCTCACCGCCACGTCTGGTTAATGCCTACCCTCCATCACACTACAACATAAATAATCCACAGGCGCCCATTAATGAGTATTTCGTAGGCCATGTGCTATCCGGCGCCAACACACCATATCCAAACTACACGGAGTTTCCACCAGAGAGTAACTACACTTGCATTGGTGCGCCGGTGGGGGTAGAACATGGATTTGGACATGCTAATCGAGGAGGAGGACGAAGTGGTGGTGGTAGAGACATGATGGCATCATCATCAGTGCAGGATAATAATAATAATAATAATGATAAGGAGGAGGAATTTGGTGGAATGAATATGAACATGAATTTGAATAGGGGTCGGAGCTATGGTGCTGCATCAGGGACAGTGACACAGCAGCGCTTGGATTCTTCATCCTTGATCAATCGGTATCAAGATCATGGATTCTAATTATTAATTATTTTACTAGCTGGTATTATATATGTTGTACTAGCTAGTATATATATGTATGTATCTATCTATCTATCTATATATATATATATATATATATGTTTTTTGGAGAATATTTTCCAGTTTGATCATCTACCATGACACGCCACTAGATTTCTTTCTGAGACACAGAAAGAGGTACAGGAATCCCAACAAGCTGACAAATGGCCTGGGTCATACTCATATATAAAAATATATATGAGAAGTTTTGGTTTTTGTACGAACGTACAGTAGGGTTTGGTTTTGGGAGCAGCTTTTTGTGTTTATACACAAACTCGCACTCAGCTGGCAGCAGGGTTTGGCATGGAGTGGAGTGTAGTGGAGAGAGGGCATGCATTTTTTTGATCAGCAAAAGAGATTTATTAAATACCAAGATTATTACAATTGTGGCAATCCAAGAGAAGTAAAAACCCACTCAAGTAATTACATGATCAACTTGATTCTTGTATTGGTATTGCTACTCTCGATCTGTATGTTCTCTTCCAAATTATGAGCTAGAATGGAACTAGAAGACTTAGATTTCAACTCAAACTTCCCAACCCCCTATTAGTTTTAACATTTAGATTTAATTATTTGCCTTTTTACATGGCCTGGGGACCTATTACTCAATTTGGTTTTTTGCTTTTCAATAAATTTTTTCTTTGGATCTCTCTGTGTTTTTACATCTTGAAATATCCACCATAATTATACACACCCAAAAGAAGAAGAAGCATAATTAAGTAATTAATAATAGGAAGGAAGAAGCTGAACTTCACCGTCTCAGATGATTATTGCAAAATTTATCTAATCAATTACACTACTTACAAATTAATACGTACATCATTCACTGTCCTGCAAATGTGAATATCCAATTGGAAATCGTGCAATTTAAGTACTCCCTCCGTCCCTATTTAAATGACATTTTAGAGATGAGCACAAGAATTAAGATAATGATTGGAAAACATTAAATATAGTACTCAATTATCTATAATATTCTTAAATCATTAATTTATCATAGCACAAGAGTTTAAATTACCAAAAAATAGGTAGAGTAATGAAGGGTAATTTTAGAAAAATTATCATTAATTCTCCTAGATTTGAACAAACGTTAATTAATTAAGGACAAATAAAAAATTCTAAAACGTTATTTAAATAGGAACGGAGGGAGTAGTATGATCTACTTACAGTTCATCATGATCACTTCGTGAATAGATGCACCATTTTTCTTTATGTTCTCGAAAAATCCCTAAAACCCGCACTAATGGATTATTGGATCTCAACTAGACAACTTTGTGAAAATTTCAACTTCAATGCTGGGACTTGACCCGGTTTGTACTATAAATTTTATTTCACTAATATTCATTTTTTATTTGAGTTGATTTTTTACTTTTTTGTTACTTCAAGATTTTGGTATTTTCTAACGAAAAGCAAATCAGAACAAAGCTTTTATTGAGACAACGTTTCTAGGACTATAAATGCAAAGTTTCATCTACCAAAACTGGGACAGGTGCTTTAGCGAACTAGCTAGTAATTTGAACTCTAATTCATTGTTTTTTTTTGTAATCATTAAGAACCCCATACACTATTTTATTGTAGCTACACTCTACTAAGAGTAGTTATCTATATGTATAGAAGAGAAAGAAAAGTAAACCTCAACGTTAGGGGTGTTAGCCGAGCAGAGTAGCTCGATACTTGATTCAAGATCGATTTGAAAATATGATCCAAAACTCGAATTCGAAGTTGATTCGAGTCGAATATGATCCATATTCGTTTTCTGTTTAATGATACACGAGTCGAATTCGAGTATACCAGTATTCACTCAGATTAGGATTCGAGTATTTCATTTTTTCTCGAACCATACTCGATACCTGCTCGGTGGATCATATTCGAATACTAGTCTGATCCATACTAATAAACTAAATATGTGATATTTGTATCAATCTTTATAATTTATAAATTATAGTATTAAATTGTGTAAACTTGTACTTGAATAAATCAATGAATTGATTGTCAATTCGTATTACATTTTTTGTAATTTCTTTACATAAATAAAAGTAAAAGACTTTTATATATAAAACATTAGTTCAATAATCGATTTAGTATGTAGTGGTTCAGTATTAAGCGAAATGGTTCATATTCGAAACTCGATTTGAAAGCTCGTGAGTAACTCGTTTTGTAAACGAAGTTGAGTACTCTGGTGAAGAGAGGTCCGAGTAATGATCCGAAGTCGAATCAAGCAAAAATTAAAATTCCTTATCGAATTCGAGTCAAATTCGAACTCAATTTTTTCGAGTCGAGCCGAATCTAAGCATTAGAGTGTTCGCTGATATTCAACTCGTTTTTACCCCTACTCAACGTAGCCCCAACATGTATAGACAACAAAAGACACTAGGTTAACTTGGATTACAAACCCTACTAACTCTACCGTGTATATACACTTGATGAAATGAATTTTATCATTCAGATTCTTTGAGTGTATGTTTGTTGGGATGAATACTTTCTTAAATAATAGTGTTGAAATAATTAATTTTAGTAAGATGTACGTGGGAAGGAAAAAATTGTATGTATGTTATCATGTGTTTGGAATTATTAAAGAATACGAAAAATATAACAATGGAAAATAAAAGAGTAATTTACTGTGAAAATATGAAATAATTATTGCAATCTGAAAATGTAAGTAGTCCATTCATAAAAGGAAAATATATATATATAGAGAGAGAGAAAATATTGCATTTATGCTAGAAACATCGACCAAATTATATATAAGGATCCACTACTCATTCCATCCTAGTTAATTATTCTAAAAGAAAATAGTTTAAATTTATTCAGTGAATCCAAGAGTTTCGA
The DNA here is from genome assembly GCA_020205605.1 of Panax ginseng. NCBI lineage: Eukaryota > Viridiplantae > Streptophyta > Magnoliopsida > Apiales > Araliaceae > Panax > Panax ginseng. The sequence continues at coordinate 136,618,772 of CM035135.1, read as the reverse complement.
CCAAGTATTTTGTCTGCTAAAATCATGCATGAAGTGATAAATTTAACTTAAAAAATAAAGATGTGATCAGTTTACAAATGTGTGAATATTTTAGTTTGTTTAGTTGAGGACGAGAATAGTCAGTCATGTCAAAATCATAAAATATATATATATATATATATATATATATATATATATATATATATATATATATATATATATATAAAGAAGAGAATAATGAGTCGCCTCATGAAGTCAGGATATATAGTCGAAAGAAGATGAAATACTTTTGTCCTTAGGTTACTAGTATTTGACATGTAACTAATTTTGTGAAGCTAGGCCAGATTCAGTTGGGGACTTGTGTTTTAAACTTCTTTTTTATATAAATTTAAAGTTATCAAGGGTACGATGCAGAGGAGCACATTTTCCCTAATGTTTGTTATTTATTCTATTCAAGGGGAAAAAAGTTTTATTTTGACTTTGATTTTAATTAATTTACAAATTTTGAAAAGTTAAATTGAGATTTGAATTTATTTGAAATTTTCAAATATTTATTTGTATTTAATAATTTTTTAAAGTGATTAACAATATTTAATAGCCTACTAATGTGAGCAAATAAATTAGTATCAATTTTGGTCTTTAAAATATCATAAATTAAAATTATTTTAAAAAATAAAGGTAAAAAAATTAATGAAACTGTATTTGTTGAGTAGAGAAAGAAATTAACAATGTGAATACAGTCCTTATAGATGATATAGTTTATTAGAAAATTGATATTTTCATGTGTTTTTAAAATTTTCACATAATTCTCTTTTGCACAACACGAAAAATAAGTCTCACTTTTATGTGAGTTAGAATCATGTCAAAATATTAAATGAAAATAGTAATCCTTATATAGTTTACTGTTGGACTAGAAGAGAACAATAGAAGCACTGAGTGTTGGGTCTCTCTCCCTCTTCAGAGTTGATCCCGAGATGAATCGGAGAAAGCTGGCAAGACGCATACAGCAGGTTGACAAAGATTGCACTCTCCCTTTTCCCTTTCAACTGATCTCCCCTCTATCCTTTCCGCAGGGAGAGAAAGAGAGGAGAGAGAAAGCTAGTATATATAGATAGCTATATATATAGTGGAGCAGTGACATATATATATATATATATGTATATATATATGTATATGTATATAGGCATTAGGCAACAACAGCTACAACACTTCCCTGCCCTAAAAATGTATATTGCATTGAAATCTGAGGGAGAAAAGAGAGAGAAGCACTACTGATATATACAATACAATATTGGAGCGGCAGTACAAGTCGATGGCTAAAGATCGTATAGATCTCAGCTTATTCGTGCAATCACATTAACTTACTACTTGCATGTTAGTTTACTAGTAAATCCCTAGCCTCCTAGTTTATGAGGACAGGACTACTTTTGAATTTAATTACACGTTAAAAAATATGTGATCACCTATTAAAATCCAAATTTTCCTTTTTTATTAGAATAGTGTTATTAATTATTCTTATATCTTAAGAACGGAATTTTATGAACTTTTGTTTTCTTTAATTCTCACCTCTCGGTATTTGGGAACTATTAGTTATTGACTATTCCAAAATTCCCTTCCATCATATATTAATGTTTCTATTCTAAAACAAATCTACAGAAGAGGAGAGTTACTCATATGGTAAATAAAATATATACTCAAACTACGCCCACCAAATGTGATGGGGGCGGAAATCGAATTTGAGTCTAAAACTCTAAACTATAAGGTGTAGTTTATTTAGGATTTAGTCTTTTAAAATTACGTACGTGCCCATAAAATGAACCCAAAAGAAGAAAAAAAAGTATGTGCCCGTATAAATATAAAATAATAAGAGTTCCCTAATGATCAACAACTTGGCATTTCAACAAAAAAAATATTATTATTTGGTGAATCTAAACAGGGTTATAAGTTAACACATGACTTCTGTTTCCAAACACTGTAACAACCCCTTTGGAAGAGAGACGATCACGTGCAAAATATAATAAATCTTAAAATAATTAATAGAACATTAATAACTTAAAAATATTAATAATTGATAATCCATAAATGTTAAATTAAAAAGAATTCTCAAAAAATTGACAGAAAAATCAAATAAGTAGATGGTCAAATGAAGATCTCTTCACACAAAACTCTAAACCGCCTCTGCAAACTTATTAAAAGAAAAACACAGTATGAACTAATTGTCCAGTACAGATAAAAATATACAAAGGAAACATAATTGACAAATAGGTGCAACTAAGCTTGAGGAGGAAGTTCTGAGTTTACTGTCCAAGATAGTTAGTTGTTAATAGTTGATGTGACGCCCCCAAAATAGGTATACATCACCCATTCTGAGTTGTCAATACACGGTACAGAAACAACTACAACTTTATTATTACAACAGTAAAATTGTGAGTTTAAATACAGATATTGCCATCTAAACAATATCCACATACAAATAAATTCTCATCATAATTATTGATACATTATTTTACAAAATGGTGAGGACTACTAAACAACTCTCTAAAATCATCATTCCATACCCCGACTCGTACTCGCTACATTCTCGCCTCCTGAGAAGAAAAATGGAACAAAAAGAAAAAGGGTGAGCTCAACTAGCCCAGTAAAGAATATTATGACTAAGATAATACTAAACAAATTATCGTTAGTCTTCAACAGGGAAAAATTTAATAGAATACAATAGACAACAAGTTTTAAATCAATACTCGCAGCGGAAAATATTAATTCATAGAAGAGTTACGTAGAGGATGAAATCTACTAATATCTATGAATTTAACAGTCCATCATCAATATTTTTATCCCTGTAACATCAATCAATATATATCTGGAATCATATATTCATCCTTGCACTTCTGTGTGCCGAGGACATTCACCGATTGGTCATGTTCATCTAAACACCTGTTCATCTTTGCACTACGGGCCAAAGATATTCATCAGAAATCATTCATCTTTGCACTACAGGCCAAAGATATTCCATAATATCATCATTTAAGACTGAGGATGATGAATTTTTTTTTTTTTTTTTTAAAGAAACTAATCCAGTGAAACAAAATGACAAGGATTAAGGATTAAGGATTCATACTTTGTTTTATCCACGTCCAAAAATACCTCAAAAATAATCATAGTGGTGTAAAATTTAAGAATGATCAAAACATAGATACAATCAAAGCTAGTATCCACAATAGATATTTTGGACGAAAAGAAAAATTTTCATTTTTCGATGAATAAAGGCCGATTCGTGAATAGATCAGATATCGTGAATAAAGTCAGATACGTGAATAGTAACTCGACACCAAAAGTTTTAAATTGATAAAAACTTCAGATCAATATTTCAAAGATAATGATATTGAAGAATTAATATCATCATTAAAAAAAATAATATCCCTTACCTTGGAAAGACAATACTTAAGCGGAATCTTGGATATAAATTTATAACTTGAACTTTCACCGTATAGCAATACTCTAAGTATACTCAAAATACTCACAAGAATACGCTCGATAATATAGAGAGAGAAAACTTCAGTTTCTGGTGTGATTTTCAATTCTAACCTAAGCACCCTATTTATAGGAAAATGCTTAGAACACCAAAACAGAAAATTTATTAAAATATATATATATATAATCTTCACGCACAACTTGGACAATCTGATCTTAGTTCTTTTTCCATACTAGTGGGCACACCTACCTTGTTAAAAACGTTTTTATTATTTAAAATAATTTAAACTTCAAAAATCAATTATTTTGAGCTTTGAACTTCAATAATTCACAATAAATAGCCCTTTTGTCGAGAAAATTCAAATCTCATGAGTTTTTATAGGAAATTCAATTCTCTAGAACTTTTTGAAGAAAGTTTTTCCAAATTCCAAGCAGAAATTGACCGAAATCCACAAACAAGCGATTTAGAAATTTATAATCAAATTTCGATCAATAAATGGGGTCCAAGAGCATGTTTAACATGTTTTAAACATTTATTGCAACAAAAGTACTCTTCCTCCTCGTATACTCATATATTCCACATTCGTTGTAAAAATATCACCATTATTATATTATTAAAATATAATAATATATATATATATTTAAATGAATTATTTTATCGTAAAAAGATAAAATTTCAATTTTCAACAATTGTCACATTAAAAATTTTCTCCATCTATATCCACATAAAATCTATATTTTCCTCATCATATGAATCAATAATTAATTATTCACAAATAATATTACTGAGAATCACAATATTGACAACCAGCAGCTTCAGGAAGAGGGACTTTCCAATAAGAATTTCTCCTTCTTCTGCCAAGCCAGCAATTAGGTGACCAAACCTCTCCTTAGATGCGAACTTTCTAGACATTGCCAATAATGTTATCTAATAATATTATTCAGATAATATGAATTATTGCTTCGATAATGAAAATCTTGTGTAATGACAATTATTGAAACAACAAAGAATATAAAATATCAACGCAACAATTATTGAACCAATAAAATATCGAACAATAATTATCAGTAACCATTATTGAGTAGTGCCTTTCACGTAAAAGTCAATAATTGGTGCAATCTGGTGTCTTCTTGTGCAACAACGCCAGACATCGTGTTTTAACCACGGGTATTCCAACAAAGTGTAAATTCAGAATAACTACGCCAAGTTATTTTTTAAACAACTTATATTTGTGGTTTTTTCTTCCTCCAATCACTTTTTCGTTATGGGGCCCACACATGGTCGCTATTTGTCGCATTTAATATTCCCCGACAAAGATTTAATATTCCCACGACCAACGAATATTCCCAAACAACAATGAATATTTTATAACCACTTGCTTATTTTGAAATATTTGCGTATTTTACCCATAACTATCCACATTAATCACATCAACCCTTACTATTTCAAAATAATAATTAGAGAAAATTAAATTTCATTTATTAATTATTTGGGGTCTTACAACAAGAATATTCCACGACCAAATGAATATTCCCCGACAGAAATGAGTATTTTATAACCACTTGCGTATTTTGAAAATTTTTATATATATCACCCTTAACTTCAACTTTTTTTATCAATTTAACCATTTACTAAATAGCAAAATTGAATACTTTTATTTCATAAAATCTGGGGTCTTACATACTCCCTCCGTCCTTAATTATTTGATGTTTTAAGATTTTTTTATTTATTCTTAATCATTTGACATTTGTTCAAATCTAGGAGAATTAATGACATATTTTCCAAAATTACTCCTCATTACTCTGCCTATTTTTTTGATACTTTAATCTCTCTCTTCTTATCTCAACAAAAAATTTAAGGGTATTATAGATAATTGAGTACTATATTTAATGTTTTCCAATCATTATCTTAATTTTTGTGTCCACATCTAAAACGTCAAATAATTAGGGAAGGAGGGAGTATCACATACTCCCTCTAACACATTTTCCCATTATTTTCTCCTAAAAAACTGATTAGTCTCATTTACTCATTGTTCTCTCTCTCCATCCCCATAAACATTCTATGTGGACATAGAAATTGGACATAAAAATTAGACAATAGTGTATTTGAATTTCACTTAAGCGTATTTTGACCCCCAATGAAGGAAAAAAATATAAAAGGTGAAGTTCAAATACACTCATGTCCATCATGTAGAAGAGCTCTTAAAAAATTAGATAGAGTAATGAGGGGCAATTTTGTGAAAAAATTGTGACCAATTGTCCTGAATTTTAACAAACGTCAATAATTGGTGCAATGCAATCTTGTGTCTTTCACTGGCAACAACGCCAGACATCGTATTTTAACCAAGGGTATTCTAATTGTAAATCAGTAATAACTACGTCGTTATTTTTAAACAACTTATATTTGTCGTTTTCTTCCTCCAATCTTTTTCCGTTATGGGGCCCACATATGGCTGCGCCGTCGTACAAATATTCCCCGACAATACGAATATTCCACGACCAAATGAATATTCCCCGACAACAATGAATATTTTATAACCACTTGCTTATTTTAAAATATTTGCGTATTTTACCCATAACTATCCACATTAATCACATCAACCCTTATTATTTCAAAATAATAATTAGAGGAAATTAAATTTCATTTATTAATTATTTGGGGTCTTACAGTTGAGAGTTGATCTTTAAAGCTTTGTAAAAATTTCTCCGCTTGTTGATTGTTGAATGAGTATTTATTACTGGGAGTGTTAATGTAACACCCCCTTTCCAAAATTGATGAATTTAATAGCAAGGCTCAAAGCCACAAAAGAATAATCTTAATAACTGATAAATACCACAAGTCAACCATAATAAATCTCAAACTGTCTCAAACCACAATCTAAAATAATTATTACAATTCCAAGTAAACTGACACATCAAGTCTAAACAGAATATTTCTAAATCATTGGAATGAGTGGAGCTCTCATCGACTTGCCCTTGATCCCCCCGATTACTGCTAGGAAAAAAACACACGGATGAGCCAAATGCCCAAGACGGATATAGAATACAAATAATGAACCGAAATAACTAACTCAATTAAATGAAATGAAACGAAACGAACTGAAACGAAACGAACAAAACTAACACAACGAAATAATAGGCTGAATCAAATGGCTGGGTGTTATTTCATACCGAGCTCAGAACAAAACAGAAATATACTTTGCCACACAGGCAAGTCAAATAATGCCACACAGGCAAGTCACACACATTGGACCGCGAATCCAATGTATGTAAAATCGAAAGGTGTGTTTGGCACAAACATCACCAATCCGCAGAACAAAACAAAAAACTAGGGTCGACCCATACGCCTCCCACAACAAACCACCAAATGGCCAACTCCCCACCGGAGCACAAAGCGGAGACGCTGTGGGATCGATCACACCGCCACGGAAGGTGTCATGCCTCTATGCCAAGAGGATACGCATGTGGTACCCCACAGTGGTTATAGCTCGGGTATACCCTACGGTATTCTAACAAAGATACCATGTCACAAACACATGCGACATAATACCAACAAAAGGGGTTCTAACATGTACATGTTAAATCTGAAACGATATATCAACACAAAGTCTCCAAAATATTAACATGTACTTTCAACAAAGAGCCGAAATAAATATTAAACATGATAAACAAGTTCAAAAAGAGTACAAACATGAGTTCTAAATATCAATGCCCCAAAAACGAAACTATCACATGGAATTGAGAAGGAACAAAACATGCGAAACAATAACTAACTTCTAAATGAAAACAAAATGAACAAATCAAAATTAAAAGGATTATCATTTGAAGAGTACGGAATCCGCACTGGATTAAGCAATGTAATACCCAAAGTTTATACTCAGGATATACTTCTTAAATTTCTTCATCGATCTAATAAAATAATAATAATACACTCATAAGTTAAATATTAATTATAATTTATATTAATACGAAATTAATTCTTCCAATTACATTAATTTTATAAAGACAACCCAAATTAAATTATACTACATCCTCTAATTGTGTTTTTTTTATTATATATTAACAAATCGAAACTTAATAATATGCTAAGTATAAATATATATATATATATATATATATATATATATATATATATATATTTATCTGATTCATCGTATGACAATCCCATCGATCGTGTATGCAGTCCACCCACTACCTACGCCACTATTTTTTACTGCCGCGCTTAGCCGGATCCCATCCACATTAATGCATGACAGATACAGCAATCAACCATCATGCTCTTTCATCATTACAAGTCAAAGATAGAGATGTTTAATATCGGATGGGTCAGCCCACTAACCCGATCCAATACTATAGGGATTTAATCAAGGATAATGTAATGACTGGGCCCAATAATACTAAGATCCGCTAACAATGACCTAATGGGCTAACTAAATAAATAGGCCCAGTCCATTCGGCCCAACAAGAGAAATATCATGACCCAACATTGCCCCCTAGTTTTTTATTAAATAGGATATTTAATAGAAAACTATAAATAGCCCATGATATTATAGGATTTACTAAAGGCCCGTAATGAAAGAGAATTGAAATGTACCCGGTGTGTCCATAAGACGAAGTGGAATGTGACCGGAGGTCCAACACAAAAGGCCCAATTTTGAAAAAGGCTTGAGACTTAGTCCGAACGCTACCCATTCAAATTCTAAATCATTATCACAATTAATGTGCCATACTCGTACATCAGTGTAATCACAAGATAAAAAGTAATTTCCCCCAATTTTGACAGTTTTACCTGCCCATTTGAAATTTCTGACTCTTGAGATTTCTTCTTTTCTCTCGATCTTTTTCATTCTCTGCAACCTAGCAAAAATGGTTTCCCAAGGTTCTGAGCAAGGTTCGCCTCTACTGATAACACCGATTAATGTTGTTCCACCAAACCCAAGCCCCAATAAGGAGGCTTTGAGTTCGAACCCTAAGGCAACAACTCCTGGAAAGAAAGTCCTACCTCTAAAATCCCTTCCTAATCCTTTCGCGTTCTTCAGGAACAAAGAACAATACCCCCATGCTAATACTCCATCAACGATCACGAAAATAGAGCTACAAAGGATTCAGACTCGCTATCAGATCCCTGCTACCTATTTGGTGAGAGTTCCTAGGTCTGAGGAGAGAATGTACCAACGACCTTAAGGATGGACGGGCGTCCCGGTGACTATCCTGGAGAAGGGGGTCCGATTTCCTTTCCACATCTTTTTAGTTACTCTTCTGGGATTTATTGGCGTCGGGTTTGCTCAACTGGTACCGTACTCTTACATTTATATTCTCGCCTTTATTGCATTTTGTCACGAAGTCGAAGTAGAGCCCATGCTTGATTTTTTCTTTACTGTCTATAAGGTTGCCCAATCCCTAGAAAAGGGATTCAAGGTCTTGGGTAAATAGTTGCCGAAGGCAGGCGGAAAATTTGAAAGAAGATCACTGATTTCCACCCCTTCTAGTAACAAAGGATGGCATAAGGGGTGGTTTTTCGTCAAGGGCCGTAAATCTCTTCTTCACGGATTTGGACTACATGAAGATAAGGTTTTTGCTGATTTTGGTGATATTTTCGATGAGCGGATAAGTGAAATGATTGAGCTCTTCGAGAATTTCCCATCGAAGAAATGGGATTACGGTCTTCTCACCAAACAAGCGTGGTTATATGATCATAAATGTAAGTTCCGAATCATTCTGACACATACTTACTTGAAACTTTTAATGATATAAATGTTGATATGTGTTACGCTCGCCAGTAGTGTCTTTGATCAAGCCAACATCTTCGGATGTAAGGGATCTTGAAGATTTTTTGGACGGGAAGTCTGCGGAAAACACTGTTGAACCTCCACTACTAGAGACTGCACCCGAAGCCAATCCAACCCATGAAGCACATACCATCGAACCCCTGTAGAGAGCGAGGTCGATGAACCTCCCCTACCAGAAGAGGCTCTTCAACCCCGTAGGAAGAAACGAGCTATTCGAAAACCTCGATCCATTCCCACCCTGACAAATCCTGAGCCTACTCCAGAACCTGAATCGACTACCAATCCAGCCTCCCTTCGAGGAGGTTTGCTCGATCTGCTTGTCCATGATCGAAAAAACCTTTTTCGAGTGAAGAAATTAAGAACCAAAGTTACCCCTTTATCAGCAGAAGAACTTAGAATACCTCCCTTCTCAACTGAACTCCCTCCACCAATCCCGGTTGAGATTCAAGTTTTTGACGAAGAAGAACGAGTCGAAATCGTACAAAGACTTGTCCGGAAGAGGAAACATCCTTCCGCGATCATCCAAGTTAGGCCGCCCCATCTCTATCTCTACCACGTGAATCCATTCCGGTTCGATCCCCTTCACCTGAAAACATATACATGGATCCCTCTCCACCTCATGACCAAACCATGCCTTCTCCCCCAAGGCCCTCGTCACAAGAATTTCAGAATGATGCCATGGGATCACCGAAATTATGGCCTCGGTTCAATGCCAATTTCTCATTTTAGCTCTTTGATACCTTCGTTCGGGAAACCGACGATCACCGATTCGGTAACCATTTGGACGGGGATCTGCTTGATGAAGGAATGAGCTACTTGGCGAAGGTAAGTGATAGTATTCTTACTTATACATTTCTTTTCTAGCTTGAGTATCTGAAACTGATTGGATACTATTGAACATATGCAGGCAAATGCAGTCTTCAGGCTTTTACGTCCTAGACATGTAAATGCTGAGGCCGAAGAGGAGGCCATGAAAAAGGAAATTAATATGTTGAAGGCATCGTTGGCTCAGGAGAGAAGCGAACACGAAGACGTTCTTCACACTAATGAAGGTCTTTGGAAAGACTTAACTCAAGCCAAAGAGGGCCTGAAGGCGTCGGAGGATGAACAAAAGGCAATTGAAGAGGAATTAAAGGCGACCAAGGCCAGTTAGCAGTCATTGACTGATATGAATGTCGGTATACTGTAAGACCCCGGATTTTATGAAATAAAAGTATTCAATTTTTCTTATAATTATTATTCAGTAAATAGTTAAATTGATAAAAGTTAAAGTTAAGGGTGATATATGTAAAATTTTCAAAATACACAAGTGGTTATAAAATATTTATTTTTTTTGTCGGAGAATATTCGTTTGGTCGTGGAATATTTTTGTTGTCGGGGAATATTAAATTTAATGCCAGCAGAACCATTCGTAGGCCCTATGAGAATAAGCGTCGGATGAAAAAAAACGACAAGTTTGAGTTTTTCTAAATAAGCAGTAGTAGTTACAAGTTAAGATTGTTGGAATACCCGGTGGTTAAAATGATAATATGCGTGGTTGCACAAGAAGATTACCGGTATTGCGAAGATTTTGAATTATTGATTCTTACGTAAGAAGGCACTACTACTCAATAATTATTACGGTAATTCATCGCTCAATATTCTATTTTATTGATTCAATAATTGTTGCGTTGATATTTTATATTATTGTTGTTTCAATAATTATCACTGCACAATATTTTTCATTATCAGATCAATAATTCATATTATTTGAATAATATTATTCGATAGCATTATTGGCAATGTCTAGAAAGTTCTGTCAAGGAGAGGTTTGGTCACATAATTGCGCGCCAGTAAGGAGAAATCCTTATCGGAAAGCCCCCTCTTTCCTGGGAACTGCCTGGTTGTCATTATTGTGATTCTGTAATATTATTAATGAATAATTAATTATTGATTTATATGATAAGGAAATATTTATTTAATGCGGATATAAATGATGGATTTATTTATGTGGTTATAAATGAAGAAATTAATGTTGAGGTATTTTATCAGTATTTTTGTCAGAATGGAGGTATTAAAAATCAAATCAGTATTTTTTACGATATATTGCGTGAGTTATAATTTTTAATCCGACCGTTGGATCGTTGTGATTTTTGGATATGTTATACATATATAAGTTGAGTATATGTCCACAAATTTTGAACCGTTAAAAATGAACGTATAAATTGTTATGAATTTTAAGAGGTGACTGGTTCAGAAATTATTGAAGTTTCGAAATTTATCATTTTGGTGGAAAATTCTAGAATGCGTGGGCCCCACCTATAGTTGGTGAAGAAATGTGCTGAAATTATATTTCAAATGTGGTGGGTGACAATAGTAGCAGGTTAAGCCATCAGGTAGCAGGTCAAGTCTGCTTCGGCGTGCTAACATTTTCTAATAAATAGAGGGCTAAGTTAGAATTGAAAATCACACCAGAAACATAAGATTTCTCTCTTTCCCTCTCTATATTATCAAGCGTATTTTGTGAGTATTTAGATACTTTGAGAGTTATTATTCAGTGCAAGGTTCCTTCGGCTTTACATCCGATATTCCAGTCAGAAATATTGCTCTTTCGAGGTAAGGGATTTTAAGGGTTGTTATGTTTTTCATGTTTCGTAATTTTTCTGACCTTCAAAAATTTTGAAAAAATTTGAAATGATAATTTGATGAGTTTTATTGATTGTGTCCAAAAATGGTAATTTTTGGATGTATAGATTATGAGTTATGAATTTTATGGGAAAAGACTATTTAAAAGTAAACCCTTATAACTCTTTGTAGTTAACTCCAAAATTGATGAAATTTTTATTGGGAGTACATCTATATAATATCAGTATACCCTGTAAATTTTGGAATTTTTCGACAAAAGTACAATTTAGGATAAATGTCTAAATATTCGGCAGTTTTGGCAATGTGAAAAATGGTAAATGAATTTTAAAAATTCCGAGAAAAATATATGTTCAATATGGGACTATGTTCTGCTAAATCCCAGAAAAGAAATATGTTTGGAACTGATTTGGTATTTTTCATGAAAATGGACTAGTTATGAGTAAATGATTTAAATATGTCATGTGAAGTAACAAAATTGAAAAATAGGATTTTATGGCTTGGGAATCCTATATAAGGTATATGCAGACTTTTGATGAGGGTTTTGGTTATTGGTGATGAAATCTTATGAGTTTGGCATTTTAGGATGATTAAATGCATTAATTAGTAAAGTGTAAATAATTAAAATAAATTGTTTATAAGTTTAAGAAATGATTAAGATATTGTGGTAATATTAATAATATAAGATTATGAGATTATTAAGTGATTTATAACATTTGGATTAAGGTGTTATGAAATCCTTGATTTATAAATCTTACTTTTGAAATTAAATGCAGTTGTTGATCATATTGTTTTTATTATCATATATAACATTTTTATAATCCCGGTGATGAAATTTCTCTTTGATTTAAGTGTAAAGATGGGTAAATTATTGGTATGATCGTGACTATGAGTTCTATTTGGACAGTAGTGCAAAGTTGAATCGTTGACTGGTATGATCATGACCATTGAATTTACAATTGAATATTTTTAGCTTAAGTGCAAAGGTGAATTGATCAACATGATTATAATTATGGTTTATATAAATTCTGAAATGATTGTATGTTTCTTTGAGATATTAATATCTTTGGCTTTTGTAGCAAAAGATCAATTGTTGATTGAATATCTTTTTGCCGTAGTGCAAAGATGAACTGTTGTTGAATATCTTTGGCCCATAGTGCAAAGATAACTTGTTGATTGAATATCTTTGGCCAGTAGTACAAAGATGAATTATTGATGAATATCTTTGGCCTGTAGTGCAAAGATGACCTGTTGTTGAATATCTATGGCATGAAAGTGCAAATATGAGCTGTTGATGAATATCTTTGTACGTAGTGCAAAAGGTGAACTTATTAGTATGATTATGAGCAGAGGCGTGATTTGGTATAACCATGATCTTTGATGTTTCGGTAAAGACATGTGATGAAAAATATCTTCGTCTTGGATGAGAAGAAAATTAAAACTACAATTATGATTATGAGTTATTCACATGACCGTGAACAAGATCATTGATTAATGTTACTGAGGTTAAAGCATTGTTGGAGGACTTTTAACATGGAAAAGATAATAGACTTTATGGTCTATTTGACTCTTCTAATGGATTGCTTCGTTCATTGCGCAACTATGGTTGAAAAGTTTTATCATCTACCATATGTTCTAAATCTCGATTTATTCTTGATGAAGGCTATTGATAATTTAATTATCTTTAGTCATGATATTCTTTACTGAGCTAGTTGTGTTCACCCTTTTGCTTCACAATTCCTTTCAGGTAATAAGAGTGTAGCTGGGTCGAGCGGGGATAAAATAGTGTGGTGGTCCGAGATCACAAAGTTTCTCAAGACATTATAAAAGCGGCATGACATACAATATATAATTGTATTGAGGACCTAAGATGTGTGTAGTATATTATACGTCACTTAATAATTGATTTTGGTGAACAACAATAAAGGGTGAGGTGAACCCAACTTTGGAAAGGTGTTTTACCACTATTATACAAGATGTCTAATGACATACAATCTCGTGTTATCATAAGAAAGGTTTGTGAACATCCACTTGCTGAGTATATCTACGAGCACTACCTATATGATCTTGGAGTTGGGTTGAAACATAATGTTTAATCGCAGACGGTGGAGATAGTTATATGTCAGAGAAGACTCACCATTGGAAGGAACATGATAGTAATCTTCTCATTTTTTTTTGGGTCTATTGGATCAACCAAGGATAATTCTCTGGACATATGATATTTATCATAACTTAGATTCATGGCCTCCCATGTACTAAGGAAGGTTTCTTGAGCACTTCCCAAAGATTTTAATTTCTAAAGCAATGATTATCGATTTATACCTTTATGTAAGGTATCACCGTGAGGTGTTGTCCACGTTTGGGACATGAGTCACGGTTGTGACACACCCCAAAATAGGTCTACATCCCCATTCGAGTTGTCAATACAGTGCAAGATGTAAAACAACTACAACTTTATTATTACAATAGTAAAGCTGTGAGTTTAAATACGATATTGCCATCTGCACAATATCCACATACAAATAAATCCTCATCATAATTATTGATACATTATTTTACAACAATGGTGAGGACTACTAAACAACTCTCCTAGAACTTTCATTCCATACCCGACTCGCACTTGCTATATTCTCGCCTCACGAGAAGAAAAATGGAACAAAAAGGAAAAAGGTGAGCTCGACTAGCCCGGAAGAAGAATATTATGACTAAGATAATATACAACAAAATTATCGTTAGTCTTCAAGAGGAAAAATATAATAGAATACAATAGACAACAAGTTTTAAATCAATATTCGCAATGAAATAATAATTCATTAGAAGAGTTAAGTAGAGAATGCAAACTACTATCTTCTATGTATGAATTTTAAAGTTCATAAATCTATTTTTATCCCCGTAACATCAATCAATATGTATACGGGATCAAATATTCATCCTTGCACTGTGCCAAGGACATTCACCGATTGGTCATGTTCATCTAAACATCATTCATCTTTGCACTACGGGCCAAAGATATTCATCGAAATCATTCATCTGCAGACTACGGGCCAAAGATATTCATCGAAATCACTCATCTTTGCACTACACAGCCAAAGATATTCATCATAAATCATTCATCTTTTAAGACCGAGGATGATGAAAAATATTTATTTTTAAAAAAACGAATCCCGGTGAAACAAAATGACAAGGATTAAGGATTAAGGATTCAGTACTTTGTTTTATCCAAGTCCAAAAATACCTCAAAAATAATCATAGTGGTGTAAAATTCAAGAATGATCAAAACATGGATACAATCAAAGCTAGTATCCACAATAGATATTTTGGACGAAAAGAAAAATTTTCATTTTTTCGATGAATAGTCAGATATATCGTGAATAGGTTGAGTATCGTGAATAAGGTCAGATATCGTGAATAGTAATCAGACACCAAAAGTTCCAAATTTGATAAAAACTTCAGATCAATATTTCAAAGATAATGATATTGAAAAAATAATAATATCATTACGAAAAAAAAAATATCCCTTACCTCGAAAGATCAAGATTTAATTTGGAATATTGGATATAGACTATATCTTGAACTTTCACCGTATAGCAATACTCAAAGTATACTCAAAATACTCACAAGAATACGCTCGATAATATAGAGAGAAAACTTGATTTCGGTGTGATTTTCAATTCTAACCTAAACACCTATTTATAGGAAATTCTTTAGAACACCAAAAGCGAGAAAATTTAATAAAATATTAATATTTATAAAAATATTATACGTATTCTTTGAAATCTGAATCTCAGCAATTCACACATGCCAACCTTCTAGAAGAAAATAAAAAAACGTTTTTCTAATTTAAAATAATTTAAACTTCCAAAATCAATTATTTTGACTTGAACTTCAATAATTCATAATAAATAGCCCTTTTATCAGAAAATTGAATCTCATGATTTTTATAGGAAATTTAATTCTCTACAACTTTGCAGTAAGAAAGTTTTTCCAAATTCCCAACAGAAATTGACCGAAATCCACAAACGGGTGATTTTAGAGGTTATAATCAAATTTCAATCAATAAATGGGGTCCAATCGACATGTTTAATATGTTCTAAACATTTATTGCAACAAAATACTCTTCCTCCTCGTATACTCATATATCCCACATTCGTTGTAAAAATATCACCATTATTATATTATTAAAATATAATAATATATATTTAAATGAATTATTTTATCGTAAAAAGATAAAATTTCAATTTTCAACAATTGTCACATTAAAATTTTCTCCATCTATATCCACATAAAATCAATATTTTCTCATCATATGAATCAATAATTAATTATTCACAAATAATATTACAGAATCACAATATTGACAACCAGCGTAGTTCTCAGGAAGAGGGGCTTTCCAATAAGAATTTCTCTCACTCTTGGCAAGCAATTAGGTGACCAAACCTCTCCTTGAAGATGAACTTTCTAGACATTGCCAATAATGTTATCTAATAATATTATTCGATAATATGAATTATTGTTTCGACAATGAAAAAATCTTGTGTAATGACAATTATTAAAACAACAATGAATATAAAATATCAACGCAAGCAATTATTGGATCAATAAAATAAAACACCGAACAAGAATTATCGTAACCATTATTGAGTAAGTGCCTTCTTTACGTAAGAGTCAATAATTGGTACAATACTGTAGTGCTACCGATTCAACAACGCGTATGTTTTAAACCAAGGGTATTCCAATAGTGTAAAAGCAGTAATAAACTACCAAGTTATTTTTAAACAACTTATATTTGTCATTTTCTTCCTCCAATCGCTTTTGTTATGGGGCCCACACATGGCTGCTACTGGTCGCATACGAATATTCCCGACAAAGATTTAATATTCCACCGACCAAACGAATATTCCCGAAACAACAATGAATATTTTATAACCACTTGCTTATTTTGAAATATTTGCGTATTTTACCCGTGAATTATCCACATTAATCACATCAACCCTTACTATTTCAAAATAATAATTAGAGGAAATTAAATTTCATTTATTAATTATTTGGGATCTACTGACCTCCCTCCTTATGAAATTTCGTCCTCGAAATTGGACGACGATACTGGTGTTTCAAAAGATGAGGATACCTCGCTTTCATTTCCGTTTCCAACTCCCGTGTCATTTCCTCTATAAGATGGTTTCTCCACAAGACTTTAACTTGTGGTATGACCTTCGTCGTAGGACTTGCTCCTTCCTATCCAAGATCTTGACAGTACTTCCTCATACGTTAAGTCTTCTATTATCTCGTCTCGGTTCTAACTCAATAACGTGATTCGGGTCTTTCACATATTTACTGAAAGCATGATATGTGAAACACATTATGAACACGAGACATACTTGGAGGTAACGCGAGTCTATAGGCTACATTTCCTACTCGGTCAAGAATTTGAAATGGACCAATAAATCGTGAATTGAGCTTTCTCTCTTCCGAATCTTGTAACTCCTTCCACGTGGGGCAACACGCAATAATACATGATCCCCTATACTAAATTCCACATCCTTTCGATGAAGATCCGCATAACTCTTTTGTCGATCTTGTGCCGTTTGTATACGTTGTCGAATCATTTGGATCTTTTCGGTGAGTCATACGCATCTTAACTTCGGGTCCCAACAATGTTGCTTCACCCACCTCATCCCAACATATTGGAGAAGCGACACTTTCGTCCATATAATGCTTGAATGGGGCCACACCTATACTTGCTCGATAATCTGTTGTTGTAGGAGAATTCCACCAATGGTAAATACTTATCCCAATCGCCCTTGAAGTCTAGGACACGAGTCTTAATAAATCTTCAAGAGTTTGAATAGTCCTCTCGATTGTCCGTCTGTTTGAGGATGGTATGCTGAATCGAATCTTAAATCCGTACCCATAGCTTTTTGCAAGCTAACCCAAAATCTTGAAGTGAATCTTGGGTCACGATCCGAAACTATGGATCTTGGCATGCCATGCAATCTCACAATCTCATTTACGTACATTTGAGCAAGACGTTCAAGGGAATAAGTCTCCCGTATTGGCAAGAAATGAGCAGACTTGGTTAATCTATCAACAATAACCCAAATAGCATTTATGCCTTGAGAAACCGTGGGAAGTAGCGTAAAGAAATCCATGGTAATGTGTTCCCACTTCCATTTCGGAATCTCAAGTGGTTGCAATGGTCCCTTAGGCACTTGATGCTCTGCCTTTACACGTTGACAAGTTAAACATGTTGAGATAAACTTTGCAATCTCTCTCTTCATATTGTTCCACCAAAATGTATGTCGAAGATCACGATACATTTTAGTACTTCCGGATGGATTGCAAATGGTGTATTGTGTGCCTCCATCATAATCTTGTACTTCAAATCGAATCGTTAGGAACACAAAGTCCGGAGTGGACTCAAGTATTCCTTCTTCATCAATTCTCGCCTTAATAGCTCCTTCTTGTACTTTCTTCTTCATATGCATCATCCCGGCAAGATTGGGCTTGAGCAACCTTAACTTTTTTCTATTAAAGTTGGATCTACGCGTATATTTGACATCATCGCACTCGTTCCTGCATATGATCTTCTACTCAACGCGTCAGCTACCACGTTCGCTTTTCCAGGATGGTATTGAATAGTGTGGTCGTAGTCTTTCAATAGCTCGAGCCAACGTCGTTGCCGCATGTTAAGTTCTTTTGAGTGAAGAAATATTTAAGGCTTTTATGGTCGAATATATCTCCACTTTCTCTCCATATAGATAGTGCCTCCGGATCTTTTTAAGCAACAATCATTGCCGCTAACTCTAGATCATGAGTAGGATAATTCCTCTCATATTCTTTAAGTTGTCATGAGGCATAGGCTATGACTTTCCCACGTTGCATGAGAACACATCCTAACCCTTTTGCTCGAAGCATCATCGTAGATAACAAATCCATCCGAACCGGATGGTATTGTTAGAAACAGTGCCGAAATAAGTCTCCTTTTAAGCTCTTGAAACTCTTCTCGACTCTTCGCCCGAAACGAATTTTGTATCCTTCCGAGTTAGATGAGTTAACGAGTAGGGATTCGAGAAAACCCTTCCACGAATCTCCGATAATAACCAAATTTAAGCCCAAAAGCTACGTACTTGATCCACCGACTTGGTTGCTCCCAACTTTGTATTGCTTCAATCTTGGCACGGTCAACAGATACTCCATGTTTTGACACCACATGCCCAAGAAATGCTACTTCCTCAAGCCGAACTCGCATTTCTTTAACTTGGCATAAAGCTTGTTTTCAATGAAGCCTTTGGAGTACCAAACTTCAAATGGTGCTCATGATCTTCACGGCTTTTGGAATATATGAGGATGTCATCAATAAAGACAACAACGAACTGATCCAAATACTCTTTGAATACTCGGTTCATCATATCCATGAAAGCCGCAGGAGCATTAGTCAATCCGAAAGACATAACTAAGAATTCATAATGCCCGTCATCGAGTTCTAAAGCGTCTTTGGAATATCCTCGATTCTAATCTTGGTGATGATATCCGTAAGCGAAGATCGATTTTTGAAAAGAATTGTGCTCCTTGAAACTGGTCAAACAAGTCATCAATACGAGGTAGAGGATACCTATTCTTGATAGTGACATGGTTCAATTCCCGATAGTCAATACAAAGTCGCATACTCCCGCCTTCTTTCTTCTTTACAAATAAAAGCAGGAGCACCCCAAGGAGATGTACTAGATTTAATAAAACCAATGTCCAACAACTCCTGTAGTTGGACCTTTAACTCTGAAGTTCAATAGGAGCCATTCGATATGGGGTTTTAGAAATGGGCTTTGTACCAGGTTCAAGGTCAATAAAGAATTCAACTTCACGTTCTCGGGGTAGACCGGGAAGTTCTTCAGGAAATACGTCAGGAAAGTTAATAACAACAGGAATATTATTCAATTTTGACGTGTCTTTATTCAAATCCATAACATGGGCTAAGAAAGCTTGACATCCGTTTTTTAATAAACGAATAGCTTTATGATTAGATATGATGATGATTGATTTTAATGGTTTAGTTGCTTTGAATTGAACAACAGGTTGTTTAGGAATATGAAAGCTAACAACCTTACGAAAACAATCAATTTTGGCATGATGAGTAGTTAACCAATCAATCCCTAAAATCACATCAAAAGCAAGTATCTTTAAAGAGATAAGGTCAACAGGTAAGATAAGGGTGCCAACATGGATTAGACAAGATTTATAAACAGTGGATGTGATGAAAGTTTCTCCTAACGGAGTTTCCACAGATAGGTCAAAGTCTAATTTCTCCGGAGTCAAGTTTAAACGTTGAGCACAAGCAGGAGAGATAAATGAATGGGTAAAGACTCAGATCTCAGTAAAGTATAAACTTCACAAGAATTTATAAATAGCTTTACCCGTGATCGCTTTCGTTTGGGTTCCTCGCATTTTGACCGGTCACAACAAACGCCTTTCCAGAACCGTTAACTTTTACTTTTTCCGGGATGATCTTTTGAGTCACCGTCCCATTGAACTAGGTTTCGCTATCATGTAAATCTCGAGCGACATGTCCTTCCTTTCCACAATTATAGCATACCCGGAACTGTTGTGGGCGGTTTGGACGGATATGTCCCTCTTTCCCAAGATTTATAAAGATACGAATGATGGTCGTTCTCCTCCCTTGGAACCGATTTTTCTTGCGCTGTCGTCTTCACATGGTCGTTGTTGAATCTCCTCTTTTTAAAATCTCCCTCGACTCGCTTCTTCTATTTTCATGGCCATGATTACCACCAGAGTGGTTACCATTTTGTCCGCCTTTTTCTTTCTCCACCGATTATTGTTGTTTTGTTGATCGCTATCTCCAGTATGATCCTCGATTGTGGTACCTCGGTTGGCCGTACTCGTTATCTCTCGCTCTAACAATTGAGCCCCTTAACAACATCCGAATAGAGAGAAAATTTATGAGAGATGAGATATCGACGTATCGGGTTTCAAACCTCTCGTAAACATCCGCCATCATACGTTCCTCATTCTCCACCAAATGAGGTGCAAAACGGATAACTCGCAAATTTCGCCGCATCTTGAGACACAAATCATGTTGTTCGCGCTCGGTCTAATAAACTCCACTTCCTTCATATGACGAACACTTTCGGGAAAGTATTTGTCATTAAATAGTTTCTAAAACGTCTCCCAAGACATGCCGCCAGCTTGGTACGGATGGAGTACGCTTCACGACTCCCACCAATGATTCGCTTTCGCCACGGAACATAAAGGTGGCGAATGGAAGCTTCATTCTCTGTGCATCCCAAGACATCGAATATCTTGGTAATTTGCTTGACCCATGTTTTCGCCATGATCGGATCGGCTTTCCCTTAAATTCTGGTGGTCCCAACTCTTTGAACCGCGTTGTGACAACCCGTGAATTGCTATCATTTCCTTCTATGTTTTGAACACGAGTCTCCTCGTCTCGATTTTGCATGAATCGCAAAAAGCTTCTAAATATCCCTCGTTCATCATCCGCTTTCGGTGGTGTTGTTCACATGAGGAATATTGCCGACTGTTTACGCTTCTCCTCGTTGGTGAGTACTGAGGCGTCTCCACGGTCTCATTTCCATTGTTAATAGTCTCGGTCGACATTCTCAATCATCGTCATAAAACAAGGGTTAATTAAGGAAATCAATATATCACATAATATCCCTATATATCGACCAACTATCAAATAAGCTTAGGTAGGACACACTAGCGAAGGATTTACTCGTCTCTCCCTCCTAGTTCTATTCCCGATCTCCGCCTGGAGATCATATCCCTAAGCTCGATACCAACCGTGACACCCCCAAAATAGGTCTACATCCCCATTCCGAAAGTTGTCAATACACAGCATGTAAACAACTACAACTTTATTATTACAATAGTAAAGCGTGAGTTTAAATACGAGATATTGCCATCTGCACAATATCCACATACAAATAAATCCTCATCATAATTATTGATACATTATTTTACAACAATGGTGAGGACTACTAAACAACTCTCCCTAGAACTTTCATTCCATACCCCACTCGCACTTTGCTATATTCTCAGCCTCCGAGAAGAAAAATGGAACAAAAAGGAAAAGGGTGAGCTCGACTAGCCCAGTAAAGAATATTATGACTAAGATAATATACAACAAAATTATCGTTAGTCTTCAACAGGGAAAAATATAATAGAATACAATAGACAACAAGTTTTAAATCAATATTCGCAGCGGAAATAATAATTCATTAGAAGAGTTAAGTAGAGAATGCAAACTACTATCTTCTATGTATGAATTTTAAAGTTCATCGTCTATTTTTATCCCTGTAACATCAATCAATATGTATCTGGGATCAAATATTCATCCTTGCACTACAGGCCAAGGACATTCACCAGTTGGTCATGTTCATCTAAACATCTGTTCATCTTTGCACTACTACGGCAAAAGATATTCATCAGAAATCATTCATCTTTGCACTACGGGCCAAAGATATTCATCAGAAATCATTCATCTTTGCACTACAGGCCAAAGATATTCATCATAAATCATTCATCTTTTAAGACTGAGGATGATGAAAAATATTTATTTTTTTAAAGAAACGAATCCAGTGAAACAAAATGACAAGGATTAAGGATTAAGGATTCGTACTTTGTTTTATCCAAGTCCAAAAATACCTCAAAAATAATCATAGTGGTGTAAAATTCAAGAATGATCAAAACATGGATACAATCAAAGCTAGTATCCACAATAGATATTTTGGACGAAAAGAAAAATTTTCATTTTTCGATGAATAGTCTTGATGATTCGTGAATAAAGGTCAGATATCGTGAATAGTCTCAGTATCGTGAATAGTAACTCAGACACCAAAAGTTCCAAATTTGATAAAAACTTCAGATCAATATTTCAAAGATAATGATATTGAAAAAAAAATAATATCATTACTAAAAAAAAAAAATAATATCCCTTACCGAAAGATCGATCTTAACCTGGAATAATTGGATATAGACTATATCTTGAACTTTCATTAGTATAGCAATACTCAAAGTATACTCAAAATACTCACAAGAATACGCTCGATAATATAGAGAGAGAAAACTTGATTTCGGTGTGATTTTCAATTCTAACCCAAGACTTTTATTTATAGGAAATCGCTTAGACCAAAAAGTTAGAAAATTTAATAAAATATTAATATTTATAAAAATATTATACGTATTCTTTGAAATCTAAATCTCAGCAATTCACACATGCCAACCTTCTAGAAGAAAATAAAAAAAACGTTTTCTAATTTAAAAT
The DNA here is from genome assembly GCA_020205605.1 of Panax ginseng. Classification (NCBI taxonomy): domain Eukaryota; kingdom Viridiplantae; phylum Streptophyta; class Magnoliopsida; order Apiales; family Araliaceae; genus Panax; species Panax ginseng. The sequence continues at coordinate 136,595,615 of CM035135.1, read as the reverse complement.
AATTTAAACTTCCAAAAATTAATTATTTTGACTTTGAACTTCAATAATTCACAATAAATAGCCCTTTTATCAGAAAATTCGAATATCGCGAAGTTTTATAGGAAATCCAATTCTCTACAACTTTGCGGAAGAAAGTTTTTCTAAATTCCCAATGTAAATTGACCGAAATCCATAAAGCGGGTGATTTTAGAAGGCTATAATCAAATTTCAGGTCAATAAATGGGGTCCATGAGCATGTTTAACATGTTTTAAACATTTATTGCAACAAAAATACTCTTCCTCCTCGTATACTCATATATCCCACATTTCGTTGTAAAAATATCACCATTATTATATTATTAAAATATAATAATATATATTTAAATGAATTATTTTATCGAAAAAAATAAAATTTCAATTTTTAACAATTGTCACATTAAAATTTTCTCCATCTATATCCACATAAAATCAATATTTTCCTCATCATATGAATCAATAATTAATTATTCACAAATAATATTACGAGAATCACAATATTGACAACGTGAAGCGGGTTAAAGGAAAGAGGGCTTTCAATAAGAATTTCTCTTACTTGCTGCGCAATTAGGTGACCAAACCTCTCCTTAGATGTAACTTTCTAGACATTGCCAATAATGTTATCTAATAATATTATTCAGGATAATATGAATTATTGTTTCGACAATGAAAAATAATGTGTAATGACAATTATTAAAACAACAAAGAATATAAAATATCAACGCAAAGAATTATTGAATCAATAAAATAAAACACTTTGAGCGAATTTCTGTAACCATTATTGAAAAGTGCCTTTCACGTAAGAGTCAATAATTGGTGCAATATCAGTATGCTACCGATTCAACAACGCGTATGTTTTAACCAACGGGTATTCCAATAGTATGTAATGCTGTGAATAACTACGCCGTTATTTTTAAACAACTTATATTTGTCATTTTCTTCCTCCAATCGTTTTTTTGTTATGGGGCCCACATGGTCATTTGGGTCGTGCATTTAATATTCCCGACAGCGATTTAATATTCCACGACCAAACGAATATTCCCAAACAACAATGAATATTTTATAACCACTTGCTTATTTTGAAATATTTTGCGATTTTACCCGTAGAATTATCCACATTAATCACATCAACCCTTACTATTTCAAAATAATAATTAGAGGAAATTAAATTTCATTTATTAATTATTTGGGATCTTACAATAATTGTCAAGCCCACTTTTGCCAACTGATTTCAGATCATTAAAAACACATGTGAGCCACTCAATTTCAACAAAAAAATGTTTTTCTTATAAAAAATATTTCAAACTCCAAAAAATCAATTATTTCGGAACTCCAAAACTTCAATAATTCATAATAAATAGCCTTTTTATCAGAAAAATTCAAAATGCGCGACTTTCCATAGAAAATTCCATTATCTACAACTTTGCAGAAGGAAGTTTTTCCAAATTTCAAACAAAAATTGACCGAAATCCATAAACGGGCGATTTTACAGGCTATAATAAATTTTCAGTCAAGAAATAGTCTCACCGGACACACAAAACTGTTTTTAATATTTATTGCAACAAAAATACTATTTTTTTCTCAGATATCTATATATCCCACATTCATTATAAAAATATCACCATTATTATATTATTAAAATATAATAATATATTTAAATGAATTATTTTATCGAAAAAGATAAAATATCAATTTTCAACAATTGTCACTTTAAAATTTTTTCCATCTATATCCACATAAAATCAATATTTTCCTTATCATATAAATCAATAATTAATTATTCACAAATAATATTACAGAATCATAAGATCTTTGCAACCAGGTAGTTCTCAGGAAAGAGGGCTTTCAATAAGGATTTCTCCTTCTTGGTAGCCATGATTAGATGACCAAACCTCTCCTCGATGTAACTTTCTAGACATTGCCAATAATGCTATCTAATAATATTATCCAAATAATATGAATTATTGATCCGATAATGGAAAAATCTTTGTCGTGACAATTATTGAAACAATAATAATATAAAATATCAACGTAGCAATTATTGAATCAATAAAATAAAATATTGAACAGTAATTACTGTAACAATTATTGAGTAATGCCTTCTTACAATAATTTTTTATCATGCTTCATGAATAGTACTCGTGAATAGTAACTCATGAATAGTAACTCGTGAATAGTAACTCATGAATAGTAATTATAAAAAAAATTAAATACTTTTATTTCATAAAATTCGGGGTCTTAAAACAATTATAATACATTGATGGCAAGAATAATCATCACTAAGAGCCATCATATATACTATTATTTTGTGATTGCTTAAAAAGTCCATCACAAATTACTATATTTTGTGATTGTTTTTAAAAACTATGACAAAATTCCGTCACGTATTCTTATTTTTCTAGTAGTATTATTTATTTTCTGTGGTTATAAATGAAGGAAGTAATGCTGAGGTGTTTTATCAGTATTTTGTCGGAATGGAGGTATTAAAAATCATCCGTTTGTGGATTTCAGAAATTTTTTATTTGGAATTTGGAAAAACTCAAAGTTACAAAGTTGTAGAGAATTCAATTTCGTGTGGAATGGACATAAAATTCGTATTTTTCTAATAAACGGGCTATTTTCTATGAATTGTTGAAGTTTCAAAAAATAAAATAATTTTTATTAATTTATGGGTGAGACCCACTTTTGGGTTGGTGTTGAATACACATGGGCTGCTATTTTTTTCTTCCAAGATGGCATGCTTGATTTTTCCAAAGGTGTGCGTAGAGAAAAAAGAAAGAAATAATAATATTTTATTATTTTAGTCTCCTATGGCGTTCTAGCATTTTACTATAAATAGACGCTTAGGTTAGAATTGAAAATCACACCAGAAACAAGTTTTTTTTTCTCTCTATATTGTCGAGCGTATTTTTTTGAGTAGTTAGATACTTTGAGAGTTGCTGTTCGATACAAGTTTCCTTCGGCTTTCCATCCGATATTCCGATCAGAAGTACCGTTATTTTGAGGTAAGGGATGTTATTTTCTTTCGAAATGATATTATTTTCTTCAATATCATTATCTTTGAAATATTGGTTTGAACTTTTAATCAAATTTAGAAATTTTTGTGTCGGGGTTCTTATTCACGATATCTAAGACTTTATTCACGAATACGACACTATTCACCGAAAAATAAAAATTTTCTTTTTTGTCCAAGATGTCTATTATGGTTACTATCTTTGATTGTATTCATGTTTTGATCGTTATTTTTGAATTCTGCTTCACAATTGGTTATTATGAAGTATTATTGATCTTGAATAAATTGTTATACGAATCCCTAATATTTGTCCTTCTGTCTCACTGGATTCATTTTCTTTAAAATATTTTTCATCATCCTCAGTCTTAAATGATGATATTACTGAATATCTTTGGCCTGTAGTGCAAAGATGAATGATTAAGTGATGAACATCTTTGGCCCGTAGTGCAAAGATGAATAGGTGTTGAGATTAACATGACCGACTGGTGATATAAATGAATATCTTTGGCCTATAGTGCAAAGATGAATATTTGATTAAAGATGTATATTGATTGATGTTCTGGGGATAAAATATTGATGATGGACTTTTAAATCTTGAAGATAGTAGAATTCATTCTCATGTGACTCTTCAATGGATTGTTGTTTTAGATTGCATTTTTGATCTAAAACTTGTTATACATTATATTCTATCAAATTTTTCCCCTGTTGAAGACTAATGATAATTTGTTGTATATTATCTTAGTCATAATATTCTTTACTGGGCTAGTTGAGCTCACCCTTTTCCTTTTTGTTTCATTTTTCTTCTCAGGAGGTGAGAACATAGCAGGATCGAGTCGGGGTATGGAGTGATGGTTCTAGAAAGATATTTTAGCAGTCCTCACTATTTCTATAAAATAGTGTATGAATAATTGTAATGAGGACTTATTTGAGTGTTGATATTGTCTAGAAGACAATATTTGTATTTAAACTCACAGTATGTGTTGTCGTATTTTGCATGACAATTGTATTATTGAAGTTGTAGTTTGCTTTCTGTACCATGTATTTGGCGACTCAGAATGGGTGTTGTATACCTATTTTGGGTGCGTCACAAGATTAATTGGAGAGGAATTGATTTTTGATGTGCTAGTAGGGCTTTGATAACGACCAGTCAAGCTTTGCCTTTTCCTTCTCTCTAATTCTGCAACAAATGATAGCTATGGAGGAAAAAGTTTAGATTTGGAACTTAACTTGACTGGTCGTAACTCTTTCCTGCGGTAAGTCAAAATTAAATAGTATTGTCATTTTGACTGCACCAATTTTCTTTTTATACTGGTCGCATGTCCTTTCGATCTGCAACCTATCAAAACAACAACGCACGTTTTGATTTGCCGTAGGAATTAAGGACATGCGACCAGCATGGAAAGGAAAAAAAAACTAGGGGTTGTTTGGTAAATGGCCAGACCATAAGAAGGAATTGCATCGGACACAAGTAGGGGTGTTTAACAACTTCAGTTCTTTCGATTTTTCCAGTTTTTGGGGACCGAACCGAACGGTAGTTTTGAGACAAAAAATTTGTTTTCTTGATCTAGTTTTGGTTTCAAGATTTTTATGGTTCTATTTCTACCAAACCAGGGCTAAGATATATCTTGGTTTTCTAATTTTTTTTATTATTAATAATTTATTATTATTAATAATAAAATAATTATTATAATAATAAAAATAATAATATTAATAAAAACAATAATACTAATAATAATAATAATTAATAATAATAAAATAATAATTATATTAATTTTTGATAAAAATCGGTACCGCCATTTCGGTAAACCGGTCCAACCGGTACCAATATCGGTATCCGAATTTGGCCGATTTCGATATCGGTTCGGTTCGGAGTCCGATTCAGACCAATTTTTACCAATTGAACACCCCTAGCTACAAATCCAACTTACGGCCGGGCTTCTATCTCATTTAATCTAAAAGCTTAGATTATTCAATGAACAACCACAAATCTATTTAATTAAAATAGTGTCATCATCTTATATGTATTGTGGTATAGTCTATATATATATATATATATATATATATATATATATATATATATATACACACACACACACACACACACAAAATAAGGATCTTAGGCTCACCCCAAAAAATCTCACCCAAACTCACCTATAAAATATTTTTTTTCTCTCTGAGGAGACATAACGCGAACTTCAGCTATGTAATAACGCGAACTAAGAGCTCTCCTCTCTCGCTCTCTCAATCTCTCTTTCTCTCGCTTCTCACGATCTTAGGCGTTCATCGGCTTTTAACCCTATTTCATTTCCACTCACCCTAAATCTCAAAAACCACGGATTGCCACTAATTTTTGCCCTAAATCCGTGGAAAGGTAACAATTTTACAAAATTAATACTTTCATTGTTGTATAAACGCTCATTGGCATTGGCTGAGGTGTAAATCCCTATTAATTACATATTAGTTATATGACGTTATACTTGGACTGTTATTGGGTTGTCAATTGTATGAAACCCGCTTTTAAAACTGTTGCACATAAGGTGTTTGAAAAATTGGCTCTTAGAGGTTGTCAAGCCTCTTAGAGATTGTCCCACAATTATGGAGCAGATAGGAGTGCTGACAACTCTTGAGCCACTTCACAACTCTTGAGCCACTTCACACCAAACTGCAGAATTGTGTAGTGACTGTGATACTACTCAATTATCACAGTTGGAGAGACTAATGTTCTGCTGTTAATTAGGAGAGTGGTCTTTGCCGTAAATAAGCTGCAAAATAGTTAATTAGCTTAGATGTTAAGTTGAACTAAGTTTCTATATAAATGTACTTGAGCTTTTAGTTTGTGAGCAACAGAGAATAAATAAAATAATATTTTCAGCTTCTTACGTTTCATATATATGGTTCGCAACGTAAGTAGATAACTAAAGAAAGTTGTTGATTTTGTAAGAATTGCTCGCTAGTCCTTGGTTTAAATCTTTTACCTTGATCAAAACATGGAGAAGTGAGTCCAGCTTCCAAAGATGATGAAGGAAACCGTGGCTATGAGTGAAAATAAATAGAGAGTGAATTTATTTTCTTGTATATCAAATTTGAATAGATGGCTACAACTTTATATTAATAATAATACATCAAGATCCTAATCTATTGCCTATAATCAAGCCTAATTATTTACAAAGATATGAAAGAAAATAACTAATGATTATTGTACAATATTTGACAGCCTATTCTGATTATTGTTTACTATCTCTATATACGAGCTTTTGTATACACTTATGATTGCTAACTTTTTGAGTATTTCTATTGAGGGAAGAAAAATTCAAGTTCGAAACAAAAACTCTTATGGAAGGAATGGTATTTCCTTTTTTGCATGAGACTAACATGTTAAAACATGACGCATAAAAATGAGACAAAAGTTTCATGACCAAAATAATGGCAATCAAAGGACTTTAGTAAAAACTTTCCGCCAATTTACTACACAATGATTTTTTACACATGATGACATGAAGAAGTCCATCCCACAAAAGTAAGCTTATTAAAGAGGTTACCAGCTGCCAAAAAATCAGCACAATTCAACTGGAGAAACAAATTGCATAGTTTGTGCGATACGCATCGAAAATTCTAGTGTATCTCTCTAGCTGGATATCTCAATTAGCAATCTTATATTTCATGGTTAATTTAAATATATGTAAGCTACTTCATGTGCAGATGAATATGTCATTGCTATGAAATAAAATTATTCATATTTCACCATCTACTAAATGGCACCTTCAATGAAATTGAAACATGGATATTCTTCAGATTCTCAACCCTTATAAGCAAAAAGATTGCTAAAACTGGATTATCAAGATAGAGAAAAAAGCACAAAATCTAATTTATTTGACCAATTAACTATTACCTAATAGCAACAGTCCTGACAAACACTTAGAAACGAACCACACTTAAATTCAGAACACAAAAATATAGATAGATAGAAAGACAGGGAGAGAGAGTGACCATATTAAGGAACAAAAATAATTTTCTAAAACGACTTATATATTAAGAAACGGGAGGATTAGAAATTTAGGCAAGTGCCACTTTCCTTCTCGTCCATGGATTTTTTATGTAATATTAGTATTATTTGGTAACAAATACTACTACTACTAAAGTATAGAATTACAATTACTAGTAGTAGTTCTGGTGACTGGTTTGGTAGTATGAAAACTCCAAGAGGCTTGGAAAACGAGTTAGTGGAGTTCTTTTCCATTTCCCAAACATGCCCTTCACTTCAACTCCCTTTCTTTCTTGGACCGATGACATTTTCAACTCTACTACCACTACCGCTAGACTTGGCTACTGCCGCTGCTGTGTTATAAGTATTTCCATATTGATCATATTTGTATCAATATCTATCAATAAATAAATTCCATTCACAAATTAATTAAGCGTACATAAAATAATTACAAAACTATTGATAATTAATAATTTCAGTTCTTGGAAAAGAGGTTTTAGGCTTAGAGGTCTATTAATTGCTGGATATTAGAGGAAAGAATGATAGTGAATTAGAGACTCCCATTTTCGAAGCAATGTCAATTAAACTCAAAATTAAGAAAACAACATACATATAGCATATAACATGAATAAATCGATCGTAATACAGTTAGGATCGATAATATTTGAAAGAGATATAGAAGACAAACTTGCGTATGATGCATTTGAGAGGTAAAAATTAGGGCAATCCGTGGTTTTGAGAAGCCAGTGAGCGCCTAAGAATGTCTGAGAAGAGAAAAAATGACATTTTATAGGTGAGCTTGGGTAAGTTTTTTTGAGGTAAGCCTAAAATCCTTATTGTATATATATATAAATGTATGTATCTATCTATAATATGTATTATATACAGTAATCCTATGTACGCTCTGGTAGGACAATTAATACTACATTTAGAAATTTCATCTGAAACCTACAGTAATTAAGGGCGCATGTTAAGGGCATATTCACATCCAGAATGATCATCTTCATGTACAGTGTGTTATAAATTAAAAACAAGGTGGATAAAGCTAATGCTCTTCAGTTAAATACCACTACTTCATATGCTATTTTTTCAAGGGTCTGATCATACCGGCCTGAGGCTACAACCAATACTACTTGCCTTGTACACAGACACTACAACACTAAAAAGGATGTTACCCTCGAAACAAAAGTTCGGCCAAAAGTGGAAAAATAATATATATATATCTATATAATAAAACAGAGCGGCTTCAATAAACAACGGTTTCGATTAAAATTTTATCATCCAATGGCTGAGATTTAATCTATTGGCCCTACTTGATCTGATTTCATTTGAGCCAAACAAAAACCAAAAAAAACGCACGGAGCTCTCTCATACCCATCCAAATTCACTTCACCAACTCTCTCTCTCTTTCTCTGTATTCAAATTTCAAAACCACGAACATTGCTCTATCTCTCATACCCAGCCAACACACTCTCTCTCTCTCTCTCTCTCTCTTTGTTCTTATACACACAGAGATCTCTATGTTCTTACACACACAAAGCTCTCCCAGCCAACAATAGTCTACCAAATCTCCATTGCCGAGTTCACTCCATCTCCATCTCCATCTCCATCTCCATCTCCATTGCACTTGGAATAGTTCACTTCTACTCCATCTCCATTGCCGAGTGTGACTACAACTCCGACTGAGCTATGGGTCGCACACTTAACTCACTTTTGGGGCTAATCTCTCGATTTTGTCAACTATTGTTCTTGGGTCGCACAGATTGAATTCGCGATTGTTGGCTATAGGAATCGGTAGCGATGGGGGTAAGCAGTAACAATTTTTTAAGGTAATAATTTTTTTACATGCGATTCAAATTTGTGATTAAATACGATTCTTATACTAAGATTGATTTTGTGTCGATTATGAATTGATTCTCTCCTGTTTTGTGTCGAATCGTTCGATTTTGTCAACTATGGTTCTTGGGTTATTCTTTTGACCCAAAATGAATAAAAAAGCATGAGAAATTGAATTTGATAAGATTCAAAGGAGATAAATAGGTGGAATAAACAATTGAAACGTGGAAGAATCACCTTGGACTTCTTCAAATGTCCTCTTGAACAATTGAAACGTAGAGACTATGCTTTGGTATTTAGTATATTTAATTATGTATGTTTATTCCTCATTTTGGAACATTGTTTATACTTATATTGTACTTATATTCAAATTATGAGTAATTTGATTCGGGTAGAACTTATTGTGGTTAAATGAAAGGAGGAACATTGTTTATCTTATAGTATTACATTTTGTTTGGATTTTCTATGTAGAAAATCATCCAACATTTTAATACATTCTTAGATTAAAATCTACAAGAAGAGACAAATATATGATTTTAAGATATAATTTGGGCCATCTTTGCACACAATATTCACTTAGAACAACCGCGCTTTCATCTCATTTTCTTTATATCTATATCTATACGAGGTGGATATGCCTTTATGGCCATAGTTTGTATCATGTTAGTAGGGTTGCATCGAGGAAGGTAACGTTATGTAACTTAGGCGAAGAATAGAGAAGCTGCATTGTTTTCGTTATAGGTATTTTTAATAGTATACAAATCAATGGTAGTTCTTGTGTTTGTTGTGACTTTTGTTTTGTTGCGACTTTTGTTTTGTTGCCTTGGTCCATATAAGCTGAAAGCGCATCTATAGCTTTTGGACATGTACTGACTTCATATATAATTATAATTGTATTGGTTCAAAAAAAGCAAAATGTTATGTCTTTTCCTCTAAATGTTTGGTTGGCTGGGTGGTGTGTAAATTGTCCAAATTCCATAAGCTTTGTAGTTCTTTTATGCTTGTATATATTATTGGGCCCAAATGAATGATTTTCTTTAACTATTGGCGACTTGCATATGCCACATATGCCACAAACAAAAGGCACACATGTATACTTTTGCACACTTGCAATAACGCGTGGCCTTGCAGCAGCATTAACACATAAATATATATAACTTCTTGCTATTCTACTATCACCCGCATCGCATATCAAATTCAATTTTGAATTTCAGGATAACTGAGTTGTGCAGGATCTTTGCTTCTTTTTTTTGGATTTTTTAGATGAGGTAGTTTGTGCATGTTTTAACAGTTTGTGCATACAGAGGTTGGTATTCGTAGGGTATTGATGGGTGCATCTTTCGGGGCTCCATTTTTTGCTGGTTTAGCAGTTGTTTTGTAGGGGTCTGACTTTGAGTTCATCCCGCTTGGTGGCTGCTTTTAATGATTTTCTACTTGCATAAAAAGAAAAAGCTCAATTTTATGTGCAATTTTCTTTTTGTTAGTTATCTTCTGTGGAAGCGCCACTTTTTTTCCCTTGTTTTGTTTATATCCTCCAGTGCCATTATTATTTTAGTTGGTCTTTCGGATATCCAACAACATTTACATTTTAATAGGCATGCGCACTCTCCACTTCTATTTTTCTCATTTGCATCTCCTAAAACAAGTAAAATTTAAATTTAGCATCGTGAGAGATTGTCAAATGGTTATTTACTTAATCGCTACTAGTGGAGAATTTGAACCAACAAAAACAGAGTAAGTGATATAATTCTTGCTATTTGCTACATAGGCATTTAAATTTTGTCATATAATTTTGGCATCATCTTTTCTTCTTTCTCTACTTATATAAATGAAATAATATCTGATTGACTTCTTATCTCAACTGTCTAAGTTTGCAATTCATTTCTTGCAAATGATTATTGATCTTTGTAGTTGTTGCACCGGATTCGAATCTACTACGATTGTATACTGAGTTGGATCATAATTCATTCTCGAAGGAATGATAGGTGAATTGACATCTCATCAACCTACTTGAAAAAAAATATGTATGTTATTGTCCGATTACCAAATGCTCTAAAAGCTTAATACTTAAAAATGAGGAATCAATGTATAATATTATGTAACACTCCACCTCACATGCTGATCCATCTCTTGCATGCGTGGAGGAATCAAAGTGCACCTGACATTAGATTGAGAAACAATATCATGATACATTAGATTGTATAGTAAAATAAAATAAAAAAATAAAGAAATACAAAAAATAAAAGCTAGGCTCATAAGATTGAGAACAACATCTAGGTAGACAATTTGTCTCAGTACACTCATGATACATTTGTATAATGTATATAAGTGAACAAAAGTATAGTGAAATAGTTGCGACAAAAGTATGGAGCCTCGTTGGGTAACAAATATATGCTTGTGAACGAGAGATTTCTAAGGTTTTGGTTTCACTTCCGGTTTGTTAATGTTACCCTTCTCTCTGCAATTTGATTTCGATTAGTTATTTTACTTACGAGGTATTTACATTGAATAACATTTGAGAATTTAATTTTAAAGTCTTTTGATATGTAAAATAACATTTGAGAATTTACGGTATGTTCAAAACCTTGATTTTAATTTGGTGCTTTAATGGATTAGGAGATTGTTTAAAAAATTCCTTCCAATTGTGTAAGAAAGCTAAGGTTTGATTTTATCTCTCTTATCATTATCCTTTATGTGGGTTTGCCTTTGTTTTAATTTTGTGCTTAATGAATACATGGGTTGTTTTAATTTTGTGCTTAATGAATATATTTATGAATACATGTTATTTGCTTTATATGTTATCTTTTAGTTTAGAAAGTGATTATTTATATATTTTTTATACATTCAAAGATTTGATTTTGCTTTTTGTTTCAATGTTGAGCAGATTTTATTTATTCCCTTGCTTTATATTGATTGTTAGAAATTAGAAATTAAATTGATAATGTTGGATAGAATAGATTGCAACGAATTCGAGATGGGGCAGCAACCGACAAGTTTGAATTTGGGCAAAATCTTAAATTCCTTACTATAGTATAATCTAAAGTATAGATTATTCAACAATCAATTTTATATTAGCTTTTCACCCTCAAAGGCATCTATGAAGCTAATTCCTACTGTCCTCAATTTTATTTCTCACCACCATAAGAACTTTTTGAAGTAGTTGTTATATTAGCTTGAAGTTGTTAACTTTGAGGTATTCAACAATTTACAATCACTTCAAGATGGGTATCCGATTAATAAAATTGATTGTTGTTAACATTAGATGTCTTTAGAAAGTGATGTGTGGGTTAACTTGACATTAATTTTATTTTAATTGTTTACTATATGAAACAATTAACAAAAAAGTTGTGAAACTGTCACTTCAATAGCTTTGCTGACATTATTTGATGTTTTTAAGCATACATTCCTATACATCGACTTGCCTACTCAATTGGCCGATTGGGTATTACCCTTTCTCTATAAGCGCCACTTTTTATGTGGAAATATAAAATGATATTGAAATATCAATTTCTTAAATTTAATACTCCTTCCATCCTAAGAAAAAAATATAAATTGAGTATAAAAAAAACAATATAAATTGGGTATTAACAAGATGTACATTTTATTGAATTTATTATTTAAAAATTTATTTAATTTGTTTTGTTAAAAATGTATCATTTTAATATCTATATAATAAATGTAAAAGTGTTCTTATTTTTCTGATTCATTTTTTGTCTTTATGAATTGTTCTTATTTTTTTAAAAGTGTCTCACTTTGGGTTTTAGCGTGTGAAAGATTATCTATAGCAAATTCACTGGTAACTCATAACCCAACATCGCTAACAAATTGTAGGAGTTTGTGTACTTTTTTGTGGGTTCTTTCTTGTGAGTTCTATGAATTGAACATATGATCTGCAAATGGATTAGAATAAAAGCCAAAACGGCAAGAACTAAATCACAAATGCAACACTGAGTAACTTTGCTTAAATGTTTGGATGCCCTCAGTTCATACGTTGTTGTGCATACGTGAGTGACCCATTTTCTTTGATTTGTGAGCCTAAGTTAAAAGATCCCATCATTCCCATTGCTTGCATTCCCTGTAAAGATTGTGCGGGAGAATTCCCTGGATGGAATTGAGACCTCCTCAGCATCTTAACCAGTTTTACGCCTTGCATTGCGAAACTCCACATGAAATTAACACATTCCTAATATATCAAATAAGTAAAAGGAACTTTATCATATGACATATTTGGACCAGTTCCTCTCCAGCAAAGAAAAAAATGAATGAAAGCCCAAACAAAAATTTAAGCTTATCCAACATATCAAATATATCAAATATCTGCTTCTGCTTTTGCTCTTTTTATGAGAATCATAGTGGAATTTCTCTATTAAGCTTTACTCACCATGTGTGTTGTGTAGCTAGCTATTCTGGTCTATGGCGACGGTTAACCATCGTTATAGCCCAAAAAAACAGTCGTCATAAATGACTGTGTACTACACAGCTGTGTATATACATCTGACCAATCCTACGAAATAATACATTTGCATTTTTTAATTTGCTTTAATTTCTGAACTACACTTTAAGTTACTCAGTTCATAATGACTGTTTACATATTCTTATTGCCAAAGGATCCTTATACCCAGCAGTAGTAAATTAGTATTCAATGTCTTGATAGTTTATAAACTCAACTATCTTCAAAACAATAGTATTGAATGTATAGTAACACTAATAATATGATAATAACAACTATCTTCCAAGCAGTTTGAAACCTCAACTATCTTCAAAACAATAGTATTGAATGCATCATCTTTGCATCTTCATTTGTTCATGTTTAACTCATGTTTAATTTATTAAGTTATTTCTTACTGAGTTGATCTAAGTGATAGAATAACATACATACATGCGCTAATCAATTACATATGGATAAAATGTATTCTTGGTATTGTTAAAAATTCATTTTGAGATTAGTTTGCATTTTTTGACTAATGTCTTATTTTGTACTTCTAGGAGAATTCACATGTGAATCACTTGAACAACCCAAGTTTTATTCCATCTTCAACGAAAGGAAAGCAAAGCTTGGTTGTTCTATGGAAAAAAGAAAATTGGGAGCAATCAATCGGTATGTTGTACTAATCATTGTTTTTATCTGTTGATAAAAATCGGTTAGAAGCATTATACACTAAATTATCATTGATATTTTTAGTTCCTCACCCCTCGGTCTCTCTCACCTTACCCCTCTCTCGCACACATGAATTTGATTTTAAAAATTAATGCTTTTTGGACATGATAACTTAATGCCTTATTTTGGTTAGAAGCGATATACACTATATTGTCGGTGATATTTTTGAGTTCCTCACCCCTCACTCTCACTCTTACACATCTCTCTTACGCTTTTATGACTCTATTCTTACATGGATTTGATTTTGGACTTCTTAACATATTGTCCAAATTATGTAATGGTTTCTTTAGCCATTCTTAGATATTATAGAGTCTTATTTAATCTTCTTAATTTTTTTGTTCTTATCATAAATTTAATTTATTCCACACATCACTTCTATTTTAGACTCTCGCACCAAATTTCGCTTCTCTAAAATTAAGGCCCAACGCGCCAGCGTGAACGAAATCGCATTGATAGTAAATGCGTCTTTCATGACGTAAGCTATCGCAACACATGCGTCGGGGAAAGAGAGCATTCGGGAATTACACTCAATCTCTACCCAAAGACACCACCCAAGTACAACTTCTAACATGGTTTCTTGCAGTCCTCTCACATTCGCGCTACTCGGTTATGCAATGTCGAGGTACATTTACTATTGTCATTTACTAACTATCTACTGGCGCCCGGAATGAATGTGTACTTGTGCGGGAAACACAAATTATTAGCAATCATAATGCACCTTCAACGTCGAAAGTATGTCACATCGCGCATACCAATTGTCGGAAAAATGGAAAAAGAAAATATGTCTAACTCTTTGGCAAGTTTTTGATTAAGTTGTAATGTATTGTCTTTTTCCCTGTTGGATAGTTGCGTAGGAAAATACCTGGGTATGTCATGTTTTGCAAGACCTAACTCCATTACACCGAAACCCACTATAGCACACCTTCCACAAAAAAAGGTCGCGGACAAATAATTTGGAATGCTATCTAACACCTCTGATTGCGTCAGGCCAGCTTTTTAATCCAACCTGAATTTTCTCTATTTTCACATTGCAGTGCGACCTTTATCCTCGCCTCGAAATTTAGAGGCGAGAATTTGCTCGATATGAAGTTGTCCCAGATGTAGAACCGCATTCTCATCGAACTAACGACAATGTCCTCATGACATCGTCTCACATTACAGCGAGATCTAACGGTGTATGTATATTCTACCACGGTTTATTAGTTGCCCTCTTATTTTCTTACTTCTCATATTTATGTACATATTATTTTTATTTGTAGATTCCCACGAGAACCCTTTAGCGATGTTGTTGTATGTTTAGTGATGACAAAATGAATATTATTTTCCTATCGATAATGGCGTCATTTTCTCGAACTATGAATATTCGATTGTCCTTATTATTCGACCTTACATTTGGCGGGATGAGCGATTATCTCGCCTGAGATTATCAATCAAGATTGAACATGTTGTCTACAAGGCAAAATTAAGTTATCGAAACTCATTGCACCCCGCCTCTATTAGGTGCATTTATCACGATGGCCATGATGGTCAAGCAAAATCATTACAGCCGGCATATTAGGGAGTACAATCATTTAATGCTTTCACGAGCTTGGGTGCTAAGCTTGATGATGATTACTCAACTCGAGAGGCCGACATCATTCCTTTATCTATGGAAATTACGACCGTCTTAGGGTCATTGTTACCCCCGGATGGTGGCGCACCATCTCTCTTGTCGGTTATACGTATATGATTGACCTTTGCATTGAATATTCGATTGTCTTGAGAATAATAACTTATGTCGAGATGTCCTCCACACTTTATCTGAGAATTGTTTGTTGTGCGTGAATCATTTTGCTTCAAAGTACAAGCGTGCCCATGAAATACTAAGCGAGTCGAGAATCTTGGATCATGATTTCGTCTTCACCTTCATTACACCTCATCATTTGATAGGCATCAGTACAATCTTAGACCCAGCGATGAAATAAATTTGTGATTTTGCTGGTGATGGTAGTGAGTAGTGGTATCTGGGATATTAATACGCACCTAAAGGAGATAATAGAGCCTGAGGCGGATCGATGAGTGTCATCGGCATATTTACCATTACACTATGTTCTTTTATTCCCTCTTTGGTGAGCTTGGTTTGGGAACTTTGGTCTCTGACGATTGGAACTCGAACAAAATGATTTTTGCGATGAAGGATGACACAAATGCAATTTCTGACTATCGTATGTTTCCACGTCCCACAAAGTATTAAGCGATTCTTAGAGGAGAAAGTTATTTCAAGAGTTTATAGTAGATCTTGGGCATCAGCGAGCAAAACAAGTTGTCGAATACGGAAGTATTCCACGTGTGTCACGGAACATGACAGAGTTGTCGAATCTGAGTTGTCATGTCAGTGTGACACCGTGAATACTCATCGATTGTAAATATCTGATAATCGAACATTGTAAATTCTGCCAAAATGAAAAACGATGTCGTTAGATTTATTCATTTTGGGTGAAAAATAACCCAAGAACCATAGTTGACAAAATCGAGGCGATTCGACACAAAGCAGGAGAGAATCAATTCATAATCGACACAAAATCGATCTTAGTATAAGAATCGTCTGAATCACAATTTGAATCGCATGTAAAAAAATTATTACCTTAAAAAAATTGTTACTGTTTACCCCCCGTGGCGCTTTCGATTCTATTAATGACAATCTTGAATTCAATCATGCGACCCAAGAACAATAGTTGACAAAATCGAGAGATTAGCCCCAAAAGTGAGTTAAATTAATGCGACCCATAGCTCGATCGGAGTTGTAGTCACACTTTCGTGATGGAGATGGAGTAAGTGAACTATGCGAAGTCTGATGGAGATGGAGATGGAGATGGAGATGGAGATGGAGATGGAGTGAACTTCGTGATGGAGATTTGGTAGACTATTGTTGGTGAGAGAGAGCTTTGTGTGTGTAAGAACATAGAGATCTCGTGTGTATAAGAACAAAGAGAGAGAGAGAGAAAGAGAGAGTGTTGGGTGGGTATGAGAGATAGAAGCGATGTTAAGTGGTTTGAAATTTGAATCTGAGAGAAGAGAAGAGAGAGAGTTGGTGAAGTGAATTTGGATGGGTATGAGAGAGCTCAAATGCTTTTTTTTGGTTTTGTTTGGCTCAAATGAAATCGGATCAAGTAGGGCCGATAGATTAAATCTCGACCGTTGGATGATAAAATTTTAATCAAAACCGTTGTTTATTGAAGCCAGGCTCGTTTTTATATATATATATATATATATATATACGGGAAGCTTGAGCATAATTCTTAAATAGCATAATGCCTTAAATAGCATAATTTCATCAAAGCAGCGTAGTTTTGGAGGGACGCGATGGCATTTTGTAAATACCATGCCGCTGCGTATTTACAAAAAATATCACCGTGTCCTCCAAAACTACGTCGTTTTGATAAAATTATCTTTATTTAAGGCATTATCTTATTTAGTTAATTACGCTTCTTATCTTATATATATATATATATATATATTAAGAAAGTTGAAGAGCATTATTTTTAAGTACCATAATTTCTTAACTAACATAACTATTTAAAACCCAAACCTCAACCTTCCTTCCTTCCGCGTCTTTCTTAGAAAGCCCTAGTCGAGCTCTCTCCCAAATTCGCCCCAAATTCGCGATTCAAGCAATCTGAGAATCCCCTAGTCAAGCTCTTCTCCAAATCCTAGCTTCTCTCATCTCTCTCCTCTCTAACTAAACTAAGATAAATAACGAGCCTTCCTTGTCCGTGTTTGCGATTCCCAAAACCCAGCCCTAGCCCAAACGCGCTTGTCTTTTCGCTGTGAACGAACAAAAGTCGTCTCGCTTCTCTCCAAATCAGGTATGTGTAACTCATTTTCATATAACTCGAATTCTTGCTAAAATCTCCCTGTTATAGCCCTTGATTGTCAGACTTCTTCAATTTTAGTTTAATAATTATAGCTAACCCCAAAAGAATTTTGATATCCGTTTGGAAGTATAACAGTTCGGTATTTGAAAGTATATTCTGATGATATGCCCTGTTTTTCTAATTTTCGGATTCAAACTAGTTTGGTACTGTTGAACAACTAGTTATGCTAAATATAGGTACTTTTTGAGATTTTATATTGTTTTGTCTGTATTTGTTTGACTTGTCAGAAGATGATCCTAGATCATTTTTCGGAAGAAAAAAAAACTGAGGTTAATTTGTTAAACACTTTTTCTTTATCATGCCAAACATCCAAAAATGTGGAAAACATTTGAAGCTTTAGTTTTACTCTGCAGCTAAGAATGTTGTAATGTAGTGACTGTATTGTATTATTAAAGGGTAAAAAAAGGATGGTTAACAGGTTTGCATATTATGATATTACTACTATTCTTATTAGCAAATAATGTGGCCCTTCTTTTTCAAAGAGTTTGATGTGCATACAAAATGACTCAGAAACACCTCAGGAATCTGATGATAATAGGGAATGCTTCCAGATAACATTGTCAAACTGCTTGCATCTCAAGAGAAGTATGTTTATTGACTCTATCTTCCTCAGTCTTGATAATGCATGTGAATGTGCGTGTGCACGTGGCTATAGTTTGCTAGCTTTCAATGTAAGATCATAACTAATTGGTCGTTTTTCTGCAGGAAAGTTTTCTTATCAGATTCTGAGGAAGAGAAGACTGAGAAAGGGCGTCCTTCAAGAAAGAAAAAGCTCAGAAATTCGGGGTAAAGGTTCTTTTCTTGTAAATGAATAATTTAATTATATGTGCAGCCACTGAACTATTATTGTGGTTTGACAGGCTAGAACCTGTAATTTTGAAGGAAATACCACCTCCTCAATGCTTACAGAACTCGTTGGAGTTTTTGAAGAAAAGGAAAATGCAGGTTGCTAGATCATCTGTAGTTTTGAACAACTCTAACCAAGCACTACGCCTCATTTCAACTTCTGGGTTACTTAGTAAGAAATGATGAACAGCGATTATTCTAAATTATATGCTGAGCTGCCTGTTGATGATGCTATTGTTGCACCGTGGTCACACCAGAAGGATGACAATGAACATCACTAAATTAGAGGGTCATTATATGGTGACATAGTGGGGCATATGATATTGATATGCACAGGTTCTTTCGTTTTAACATGTGTTTATTATGTTAATGACTACTAAAAAGTGGTGTACTCGATTTTTCTTTTTTCTTTCATGTTGTGGTTTTTGTTGTTTGTAATGTAGTTCTTACTAGTTGTAGTTGCTTTGTAATGAAACTATTGAAATGAAAGCTTTCCAACTTTGTAATCTAATGAATTGTCATCTTGTTATTTCAATTTAAAGCAATGTTGTTTTGAATGGACATGAACTTTTATAACTTGTATTAACTTTAAAAGATTACTGTTAGCAATTAATTTAGTAACAGACTTGTAGTTGAAAGAGATCACCCAAATGCTGGTATTATCATGGCTGCCATCCTCTGTGCTACTAGCATGAGCTCTATAATGTTTTGAAAGTCGGTTTCCCCTATTAGTGTTCTAATTGAACCCTCTTTTTTGCTTATTGGTCCCATTTTCGCACATCTTTTGGACAACATAATCAGAAACGGAAGAAATAGAAATTACAGACTACTGACTGCTATAAGTATATGTTGCTGATGATCATCAATGTCACTGTGTACTAATGAACTAAAAGACTAACTTTAAGCTTCCTGATGCTATTACAACACTTGGCCAAAAAACTATAATATTTGAAACATTATAACACTTGGCCAAAAAACTATAATATTTGAAATCCTGAACAAAAATTATTAAACTATTACTATTACATTCTGACTAAACCAAAAACATTACTGATGCTTCACCTTTGACCAAAAAGCCAAAACATTACTGAGAGGCACAAGTTAAAACCAAAAAAAAAATAACTGACTAAACTATTACATTCTTTTGGAGTTCCTGAAATCGACTGACTAAACTATTACATGTAGAAATGGATTCTTCCATTAATCTTTGAAATGGACGATAGCTTTGTCAAATTTCAAAAGCTTCACCTCTGACCAAAAGAATCATTTCCTTTCTTTCTATTTTCATATTCTTGTTGATGAAATCTGTCCTCCTTCCATGGGATGGTGGACCCAATTGACAATAACCTCCTGTTGCTCAACAGTTTTGAAATCAGTTCTGTTGTTATTGGCTAGCTGGCTTGTAGGCTCCTGCTCCCTCTACTCGCAATGACAAAGAGTGCAAGGGTGTGACCAGTGAGTAACAAATAGTAAGAAATTATGGCACCTCTAATGCTTCAAAACTGATACTAAATATTGATCAGTATATATAAATAAAGCATGGAATTGATTAAACAAATAACATAGGAAAATTTAAACATTAACAGTAATCAGTGGTGGGGTGAAATACTGCATCCAACAGAACTACAATAATATTCAAGTTCCAAATTCATTATAAAGTCAAAGTTCCTCATCACAGAGGTGGCGAATTACATACACAAAATTCGCCCAAACTGATATCAAAATACCGAACTGTTATACTAAAATTGAAGAAGTCGGACAATCAAAATGTGTATCGGGAGATTTTAGCAAGAATTCGAAAGTTATATGGCGGAGAGTTACATACACGATTTGGAGAGAAGCGAGGCGACTTTTGTTCGTTCACGTTGAAGAGACAAAGCAGCGTTTGGGCTAGGGCAGGGTTTTGGGAATCGCGGACACGGACAAGGAAGGCTCGTTATTTATCTTAGTTAGAGAGGAGAGGGGATAAATAACGTTTTTGGTCATTATCTTTGGTCCGGTTTTCATTCTGATTCTCAAACTTTTTAATTACAATCGAATAAGCTGTCTTTCATATATTACAAAATGGTCACTCCGTCTGATTTTCCGTCCGGAAACGAATTAAGAATCTTGTCATGCAAGTTGACTTGACTTTTTTGCTTACGTGGAGTACAAAAAAAACAAACATGCGGATTATTATAGCACAAATGACCAAAACTATTAACTACTTCACCTAAACAATTCCAAAACTAATAATAATAATAATAATAATAATAATAATAATAATAATAATAATAATAATTTCAAAATAATAATAATAATAATAATAAATACTATTAATAGTAATAATTTTAAAATCTATTTTTAAAAAAAATCTGTTAATTTTTAAAAGCTGTTTTAAAAAAAATTCTGTTTTTAAAATTCAATTTTTTTAAAAAGTCTGTTTTTTAAAAACGTAAATTTTTATAAAAACAGATTTTTTAATTTTTAAAAAACGTTAATTTTTTTGAACTGAACTAATATTTTTATAAAAAGTCTGTTTTTTTTTAAAAAAGTTAATTTTTAAAATTTTTTTTTATAAAATCTGTTACTTTTAAAAAGTCTTTTTTTTTAAAAACTGTTTTTTAAAAATTCTGTTTTTAAAATTCTATTTTTTTTTAAAAGTCAGTTTTTTAAAATTCTTAAATTTAAAAGCGTTAATTTTTTATAAAAACAGAATTTTTAATTTTTGAAAAACGTTAATTTTTTAAACCAAACTAATATTTTTTTAAAAAGTTTGTTTTTAAAAAAATCTTAAATTTAAAAAGTGTTAATTTTTTAAAAAACAGAATTTTTTAATTTTTTAAAAAGCGTTAATTTTTTTAAACTGAAATAATCTTTTTAAAAATTCTTAAATTTAAAAAGCGTTAATTTTTAAAATTACTTTTCTATAAATTTTAAAAACGTTAATTTTAAAAATTAAAGTTCTTTTACTTTTACTTGTTTATAATTTCAATTTACATTATTACCTAAAAGTTTAAAGTTTTCTAAATTGAATTTTTTTAAAAAATAAAAATAAAAATATACATATATTCTATCTCAATTTTATTAACACCCCAATCCAAAGCAAAAATATAGAAATTCAAAATTCATAATACTACTTATTTGTTATTATCAAAATGTATACCAATTGTAAAATTTTATAAACTGACCTGATCAAAATTCAAAGAGTATTTTAAAATTCTGTTTTTAATTTATTTTTTTAAAAAATCTGTTTTTTAAAATTCTGTTTTTTTAAAAGTTATTTTTAAAAAATTCTGTTTTTTAAAAAGTGTGTTTTTTTTAAAAAGCTGTTTAATTAAAAGCGTTAATTTTTAAAATTCTGTTTATATAAAAAATAATGTATTTAAAAGCTGTTTAATTAAAAAGCTGTTTTAAAAGCGTTAATTTTTTTAAATTTCTATTTTAAAAAATAGAATTTTTTAAAAACAGATTTTTTAAAAAACAAAAAAATTAAAAACCGAATTTTTAATTAAACAACTTTTTTAAAAACACACTTTTTAAAAACAGAATTTTTTTAAAACATTAACGTTTTTAACGTTTTTTGAAAAAAAATTAACAGCTTTTTGAAAAAAAAATTCAAAATTAACAGATTTTTGAAAAAAAATTCAAAATCTGTTTTTAACGTTTTTAAAAAAATTAACATTTTAAAACAGCTGTTTTTAAAAAAAATTCTGTATTTTAAAAAAATTAACAGATTTAAAATATTAGTTCAATTTTAAAAAACAGATTTTTTAAAGTGTTAATTTTTAAAAAAACGTTAATTTTTTTAAAATTTCTATTTTAAAAAATAATTTTTTTTTAAAAACAGATTTTTTTAAAAAAACAAAAAATTTTAAAAAACCGAATTTTTTAATTAAACAGCTTTTTTAAAAAAATACACTTTTTTAAAAAACAGAATTTTTTTAAAAACATTAACGTTTTTAACGTTTTTTGAAAAAAAATTAACAGATTTGAGCATACCCATGAAGCAGAAGCGGAAGTAGTAGTACTTGTGAAGGAAATATTTGATAGACAAATTGAAATGAAAGGAGATTCAGTCAATTTGTTATATATATTAAAACGTGGTCAGTCAAATTTTGTTATCAATTTAATATATTTTTATTATTTTATTAATTTAAATTATTTTAGTAAGGGTAAATTTGACAAATTATTTTTTATTCTCCATTAAAATAAAAAAACAAATTAATATTATTATTTAAAAATTATTATTATTATTATTTTGAAATTATTATTAATACTATTATTATTATTATTATTATTATTATTATTATTATTATTATTATTATTATTATTATTATTATTAGTATTTATTATTATTTTGAAATTATTATTATTATTATTATTATTATTATTATTATTATTATTAGTTTTGGAATTATTAAGGTGAAGTAGTTAATAGTTTTGGTGGAATTTTGGAATCTGTCTCTTTTCATTTCCTTTGCTCCACGTAAGCAAGCTTGCATACATACAGTCATCATGTCACTCACGATTTCAAATCTCGCTTTTTGGACGGAAAATAAAAGTAATGACCAATTTTGTAATATGTGAAATCTGAATTGATTGTAAGAAAAAAGTTTGATTACCAAAATAAAATCTGACCTCAAAGACAAATGACCAAAACGTTATTTATCCCGAGAGGAGAGAGATGAGAGAAGCTAGGATTTGGAGAAGAGCTTGATTAGGGGATTCTCAGTTTTCTTGAATCGCGAATTTGGGGAGAGAGCTCGACTGGGGCTTTTTAAAAAAGACGCGGAAGGAAGGAAGGAAGGGTGAGGTTTGGATTTTAAATAATTATGTTATTTAAAGAATTATGCTACTTAAAAATTATGCTCTTGAACCCCCTCCTATATATATATATCCAATTGATATGATATCTTGAACACTCCTAATATGGAAAAAAAACCTTCTTTTTTACTCTTTTCCTGTTTCAGCCATACATTCACTGAATGCCGGAAAGGACCACCCTCCACCCAATATCTCTACCATTTTAATGTTGTGGAGTACGTACTGATATGATACTATAACTGTGATAAATTTGAGTATATATTATGCAATTTTATATTACTCAAAAGATATGTCACACTTGGTATATATATGGAATAGAGGATTAATTTCATTTTTGGATTAGATTATGTTTGGCAAGTACTAATTTTTAAAATTAGAGTTGAAAACACATGTTGTAACTTGAAACAAAACTTAAAATTAAGTTGTTAAACATAACTCTGGTAGAATTAGTTAGTACGGGTGGGTGGGTACGGGTGGGTGGGTGGGTGGGTGGGTGCCCTTCCGTATATAATTATAGTTATAATTTACGTACGTATTGGCATGTTGAATTTCATTATGCATTTTGAACCTGTTGCAGCTCCAGTACTCCTTTGTACCTGTCGCAGTTCCTTGCCTCTCTTAGCTCAATTTTTTTCTGAAAGTACTAGCTAGTATCGTGTCAATTAAAAGAAAACCCTACTTGAAAACAAGAAAACATCTTTTTTTAATTGATACTACTATATATATGTTTGCTTTACGCATGTCATATTTTGATCACCGCCAAGATACAGACTTGAACCACGGAAATTAGTTGACTAATTAACCAGATAGATATATAAAGGTAATTAATCTAAAAGCTACAGAAAGCATGCATGTAGCTGGTTCGCAGTTATTAACCTACCTATAAAGCTAGCTAGCTACTAGTATTATTAATTAATACCCCAATTAATAAATACTTCAAACGTATCTAATTATTTGACGTTTTAGAGGTGAATACAAGAATTAAGATAATGATTGGAAAGCATTAAATATAATACTCAATTGTCTATAATACCCTTAAATCTTTTGTTGGGATAAGGAGAGAAGAAGAGTTTAAAGTATCCAAAAAAAAAGTAGAGTAATGAGGGGTAATTTTGAAAAAATTGTCATTAATTCTCCTAGATTTGAACAAACGTCAAATAATTAGGGACAAATAAAAAACTCTAAAACGTCAAATAATTAGGGACGAATGGAGTAATTAAGAAAACAGCTAGCACACACACACACACACACACATATATATATATATATATATATATATTATATATATATATATATGTGTGTGTGTGTGTGTGTATGTATACGGTCCGGATCTTAAGTTATTAACACATGTATTACTAGAGTCCTATGTGTATATTACTTGTTATTCAAATGTATGTGATGACCTTATCAAATTACTCGTATATATCCTGGTGGTGTAATCCTCATGTATCTGGATCGGTGTAACTGCTCACTTCTAGGATAAGGCTCATTTATATCTTCATGTAACAGATTATGTAAATCATCTATAAATAGCATACATGGTCACCAATGTTTGATGTGTGACTTAACAGCATTAAGACCTCTTGTACATTTATGGTATCAGAGCAATAAACTTATCAATCTTCCATCACAATGTCTTCTTCCTCTGCTTCATCTCATGCAACAAACGTCAACCCAAATTCGCACGCAGCCTTCCCTGTTATTCCATCCATGACCAATTCTTTCATTTCCTATAAGCTTGGTCCTACAAACTACCTTATGTGGCGAGCCCAAATATTACCTTTCCTCAAAAGTAATTCCTTGTACAAGTTTGTCTCCGGTGATCATCCTGCCCACTGAAACCATTCTCAATTCACGATAACCCCACACCACGCCCTAACCCTTTATTTGTTATTTGAGTACCCAAGATCAAGTCATCGTGATGAGCTTATTGATCGCTTTCTTCTTCGAGGAGATTGTCTTGATTGATCATTGATGCCACTACTTCATCGATTTGAAGTATCACCAGATCGGAATTTTGCCTCTTCTTCCAATACCCGCGATACTACACCTCAATTTAAAACTCCATCAATCGAAACAAGGAGATGACGATTATTATTGTCTTTCTTCATAAGGCAAAATCTATTTAAACACTCTTCTACAAATAATTTGGTAAGACGATTTCCGAAATCTTGATTTGAATATTCATATTTTTCGTGGCTTAAGAGGCTGAATTTTCTAATATTATTTCCACCTCATTACTCGTGATGAGCCCATTCCTTTTGGTCGACCTTCTTAGTCCGCTTTTAAGTCATGAATTTATTAATGGTACTTCTATGGAAAACCTTTCCATCAACGTAGGTGAATTCAAATTACCCCCGGTCTTTCACGTGGTTAATCACCCATTGATACTCGTGATGATAGGACCTCTAATCATGGTTTCGACATACTCGTCCCTTCAATGGCTCAATGGTCCAACCGCACTCATTGCTAGCCATGGTAACCCACAAAATCATGGTCGTTACAATCACCACACACAATTTCGTTCGAGGAATTATCGTGGGCAAGGGAGTTATCATGGTAATAACAGAACAATCGCGGCTCTTGTCGGTTGTGGGGGCCACAATCACATTGCAACCACCGCTTTCAATGGTTTTTCAATCACCGCTCAACCGCTAATATGGCTAGCCACTCTATGGCTCCTCGCCGCTAATATGGCTAACCACTCACTTAAAGCACCTCCGCTACTCTTCTCCATCTTTGGCTCCACACAATTGGATTCTAGATACGGTGCCATACATCATGCCACTTTGAACTCAAGCTCTCCATACTATCTGCTTTGAATACTCGGAAGTGATCAATTACTAGTGGTCAATGGTAAGGGTTTGATTATTAAACATGTTGGTTCCTCTACTTTGAATACTATATCTCGTTCATGTAAACCGACTAACATTCTTCATGTCCTCGCTTCTTCATAAATCTCTTATCTATTCAAAAGTTTCTCTCGATAATGATGCTTTATTTTGAATTCCATCCTAACCACTTAGTTGTTAAGGATCGCGCACCACGGGGACCCTCTACTTTCGGTAGGAGTAATCAAGGATTGTACAGGTTTTCAAATTCTTCCCTAATTTTCCTCGGGTTTTCATGCAGCGAGCTAACGTCCATGTAGACACACTTGGTACTCTCGTTTGGGTCACCCACATAAACGTGTACTCAAGACTATTATTAATAAATTTTCCTTGCCTTGTTCTAATAGGACTTTTACTAATGTTTGTCCTGCTTGTCAATTAGGCAAGTCTTCTAAGTTGTCATTTCCTTTATCAAATAAAAACATTTATTCTAAACTTCAATTACTTTTTAGTGATGTTTGAGGACCTTACCCATGTTTGTCTAGTGAGGGTCATCGTTATTTTGTTTTATTCGTTGATGCTTGTACAAGATTCACATGGTATTTTCCGATCTCTCAAAAATCTGAAGTTTATTCCGTCTTCGAAAAATTCAAGGTGCTTGTTGAAAATCAATTTGATATAAAAATAAAAGAAGTCCAAGCTGATTGGGGAGGAGAATACAGAACACTTCATACATTCTTTGAAAAACATGGTATTTTGCATCGACTATCTTGTCCGCATACACATGAACAAAATGGTTTAGTTGAGCGAAGAAATAGACATATTGTGGAAACTGGCTTATCTCTTATGGCGCATGCATCCATACCATCAAAATTTTGGCATTTTTCTTTTGATATAACGGTTTATTTGAAAAATTGAATGCCCTCTTCGGTTCTTCCTAATATTTCCCATTTCCAATGTCTCTTCAATAGAGTTCCACATTATCTAAATTTAAAAACTTTTGGTTGTTTATGTTTTCCATATCTTTGTCCCTATAATCATCATAAGGTCCAATATCGTTCATCTCCCTGCCTTTTCTTAGGGTACATCAATCTTCATGTTGGTTATCGATGCTTAGATTTACAAACACAAAGGTTTTATATTTCAAGGCATGTAAAATTTAATGAAAATAATTTTCCTTGTGCTACTCGTGTACATAACTCTTTGGATGTTTCACGTATGCAGACAACTTTTTCTCTTTGGTTACACTTTCCATGGTCGACCGAAACCTCACGTTCTGTACTTTTCATTCCATCCCCACCATCACCTGCAATACTGTCTCTCCAAAATGCTCTCACTCCTCCTATCATATACCCTCCGGTTGATCCTTCCCTTTCTACACCTTCTACACCACCCTCACTGTCACCACTGAGTTCCTCTTCAACACTTCATTCGACCAGCACCCTCAATGAACCGTACACATCGCCTTCTCATGCTAGTGGCATTGACCACATTCCTCCTCCTACTCGTAGCATGGGTCCTCCCTCATCCTTTACTAGTGCAAATCAGTACCCACAGTGGCGTAAAGCCATGTCCCAAGAAATTGATGCCCTCATGAAAAATGGCACTTGGACACTTGTTCCATTTCATCACGGCATGAATGTTGTTGGCTGTAAATGGGTGTTCAAATTGAAACGGAAAGCTAATAGCGATATTGAATGCTACAAGGCCCATTTGGTCGCCAAAGGATTTCATCAAGAACATGGTATTGATTATGACGAGACATTCTGTGACGCCCACAAAATAGGTATACATCACCTATCCTGAATCGCCAAATACATGGTACATAATACAAATACAATCATTAATATACAACAAAAGAGCTGTGAGTTTTAATACAAATATTGTCTTCTAAACAATATCCACTCTCAGAATAAGTCCTCATTACATTTATTGTCACACTATTTAACAGAATAGTGAGGACTACTAATGTTATCCTCTGGACCGTCACTCCTTTCCCCGACTAATCCCCACTACGTTCTCATTTCCTGAAGAGAACAATGAAAGCAAAAGGGTGAGCTCAACTAGCCCAGTAAGAAATATTATGACTAAGATAATGCAGAATAAATTATCGTTAGTCTTCAACAATTTTAAACTGATAAAATACAATAGACATCAAGTTTAACTGCAGCGGAACAAACAATCCATTAAAAGAGTCAAGTAGAGAATAAAATCTACTATCTTTTATGATTTAAAAGGTTTTTCATCACTTTTATCGTTGGGACTCAGCTTAATAAATAATCTACATCATCGAATCACCCCTACACAACGGCCAAAGATATTCTTTAGTATCACGACCACAATTATCCATGCACTACGGGCCAAGGACATTCATGTATTCATCAATGGTCATGATCATGCCAACAACTATCCATCAATGCACTACGGGCCAATGAAGTCTTTTATCACATCATTTATAACATTACGGTCATGATTATACCGAATAATCCCTGGTCATAATCATACCAAGTCCATCTATGCACTTACTGAGCCACGAGATGACTTTCAAAAAAAAATATAAACATGAGGATGATGACAATGATATAAGAATTCAATAAAACAAGTTCATGAATTAATTTATCCAGGAACTAATAACGTCCAAATTGTCAACATGATACTTCTTTGTAGAGTAGAATTCAAGAATGCTCAGAAGAATATTTTCATAAAAAGATCTTTGGATGAAGCTTAAATATCAAGGATATTCTACTAATTTCATGGAGTATAGAAGTCAAAACTTTAACCAATTTGAGTATAATAAGGAATGGAATAACAAAAGAAATCACCAAGCATGCGGTAGACCACACAAGGCGAGTTATTCCAGCGAGAATAATAAAGGCGGATCGAGTCCGGCGTAAAATGCATGTGATGAGGATATTCCAACGAGAATAATAATAAAGCGGAACCAGTCGGTGTAAAAGCATGACAGGATGTTCCAATAGAATAATAAAAGCGGAACCGTGTGCGGGCGAAAAATGCGAACAAGATGTTTCAACGAGAATAATAAAAATATAATAATGAAGAATTTCACCATGTATGCGGTAGATTAAGATAACCGAGTTATTCAACATAATAATAAAGAATGGAATAATGAAGTTCTCTTCGTGAAGACGAAAGAAAGAAATAATACCCCTTATCTTTCAAAAAGCTGGATATAGGAGTAGTGGTGAGGATGTTTTCTTCTTCTACTGATTTTTCTCTCTACAATTTCTCTCTATAATAATTGCTCTATAGCTTTAGTGAATTGGTGAGAAATGAACCAAGAATGAGCTTATTTATAGAAAATATAGTTTCAATAATTACACGTTTTGAAATTTGGAAAAATTACGAAGACAATACCTCCAACTTTTCTTTATTTTTAATTTAGTCATGCAAGTATTATCAAACTTGCACCACCTCCACTAATAGTAAATAATGTGATTCAATAGTAAATCATGTGAATCAATAGTTACGAACATGTGAAAATATGAATTACGTTATAAGACTCCATCTATACCTCCATTTTTAACTTAGCATGCAAGTATTATCAATCTTGTACCAACTCCCTAATAGTAACAAGAATGTGAAACAATAGTATACACATGTGAACAAATAGTTATAATCATGTGAAATAATAACAATCAATTGCTCATTTATCCAGGTTAAATAATTCGATTGGTCAATATAACCTCCAAACATCAATTATTATCGACATAAATGTCGATTTTCACTAACACAAATAATTCCAACACAATCAAAAATATAAATTTTAAAATTTTGAAGTTTGACTTTTCCCGAAAAAGTCAACTGTTGACTTTTTGACCAAATAGTAAAATTCAGAAAATTTTGTGTTTATAGTCTATTTTTACTAATTTCATCGTTCCGGACTCAAATATCATGTCCGCGTCTCCAAATTCAACTCCGAGCACAACTTCAATTTTAATAACATTCATCATTAATATTATAACTCACAATATTTATCAACCGTGTCGTTCCCAGAAAGAGGGGCTTTCGATAAGGATTTCTCCCTATTGCAGCAGCGTAATTAGGTGACCAAACCTCTCGATGTGAACTTTTAGACATTATAAATATTGCAATTTAATAATATAAATAACTTTCATTGCCTCTATTATTGATTTAATAAAATAACATATTACGCGAGATAATAATCGTGACAATACTCGAATCAATAGTATGAGAGATATGATCAAAGAATTAATTGTAGCAATAATTGAGTATAAATGAGTGACTTCTCACGTAAGTATCAATAATCAATAATCAGTATGCTACTACGCAACCACGCCAGTATTCTTGTACTTTTACTACAAAGTAGTTCAACAAAGATAACAGTAAAACTTCCATAGTTATTTTCATAAATATATTTTTGTCGTTTTTCTCGATCAATCCGATAATAATTACATTAGGTCCACCAATGATTGCGTCGTTGTACGAATATTCCCTGCTAAAACGAATATTCTCCGACCAATCGAATATAATATAACAACTTGCATACTTTGTAGAATTTATAAATACTAACCACAACTATAACATTATAACAAATTCATTCCATAATATTCAAAAATGATAATTATAGAAAAATCATCTTTATTCATAAAAGTTGGGGTCTTACAACCTCCCCTTCTTATGAAATTTTGCCCTCGAAATTAGGGTACGTACCTGGTATGTCGAATAGGTGAGGATATCTTGACTTCATCTCAGATTCTAACTCCCAAGTCATTTCTTCCATGTCGTGGTTTCTCCACAAAACTTTGACTTGAGGTATAACCTTGGAGCGTAGAATATGATCCATCTTATCCAAGATTTTAACAGGTAACTCTTTATACGTTAAATCTTCCTCTATCACGTCCGGTTCTAATTCAATAATGTGGTTCGGGTCTTCAACATATTTACGTAACATGGATATATGAAAAACGTTATGAACACGAGACATATTTGGTGGTAAAGCGAGTCTATACGCCACAGTTCCTACTCGATCGAGGATTAAAAATGGGCCAATGAATCGAGGATTAAGCTTTCATCTCTTTCTAAATCTCGTAACTCCTTTCCATGGAGCAACAAGTAACAACACATGATCTCCAATATCAAATTCCACGTCCTTTCGATGAAGATCAGCATAACTCTTTTGTCGATCTTGTGAGGTTTTTATACGTTGTCGGATTATTTGAATCTTTTCCGTAGTCATACGTACCAAATCCGGTCCCAACAATGTTGCTTCACCCACCTCATCCCAACATACTAGAGAACGACACTTTCTTCCATACAACGCCTCAAATGGAGCCATGCCAATACTTGCTTGATAACTGTTGTTGTAGGAAAATTCTAACAATGGTAAGAACTTATCCCTACTTTCCTTGAAGTCAAGGACACAGAGTCTTAATAAATCTTCAAGAGTTTGAATAGTCCTCTTTGATTGTCCGTCCGTTTGAGGATGATATGCCGAACTAAATCGTAAATCAATGCCCATAGCTTTTTGCAAACTAACCCAAAATCTTGAAGTGAATCTTGGGTCTCGATCAGAAACTATAGATACTAGTATACCATGCAATCTTACAACCTCCTTTATATACATACTAGCAAGACGTTCAAGTGTATAAGTTTTTCGTATCGGTAAGAAATGAGCAGACTTGGTCAATCTATCAACAATGAACCAAATTGCATCTATGCCTTGAGAAACCTTGGGAAGACCAGTAATGAAATCCATGGTAATGTGCTTCCACTTCCATTCTGAAATTTCAAGTGGTTGCAATGGACCTTTTGGCACTTGATGCTTCGCCTTGACTCGTTGACAAGTTAGACACCTTGAGATAAACCCTACTATCTATCTCTTCATATTGCTCCACCAAATTGTATGTCGAAGATCATGATACATTTTGGTACTCCCAGGATGGATTGCAAACGGTGTGTTGTGCGCCTCCATCATAATTTTATACTTTAACTCAGGGTCGTTAGGAACACAAAGTCTGGAGTTGACTCGAAGTATTCCTTCATCATCGATTCTTGCTTCCCAGATAGCACCTTCTTGCACTTTCTTTCTCATGCATTAATAGCTCCATTTCTAGCTACGTAGAGCCAAGCAGCCTTTAACCTTATCGATTAAATTCGGTTCTACTCATATATTCGTCATCATCACGTAGGTCCCTGGAGTCTTTATCTCTATCTCCATCCTTTGTAAGTCATACAAAATGGGCCTTTGCGTTGACAATATCGCACTTATACCCGCATATGATCTTCTACTTAATGCGTCAGCTACCACGTTCGCTTTTCAGGATGGTATTGGATGGTATGATCATAATCTTTCAACCAGTTCAAGCCAACGTCGTTGTCGCATGTTGAGTTCCTTTTGAGTGAAGAAATATTTGAGGATTTTATGATCCGTAAAGATATCCACTTTATCCCCATACAAATAATGCCTCCAAATATTTAGTACAAAAACGATTGCTGCCAACTCTAGATCATGAGTAGGATAATTCCTCTCATATTTTTTGAGTTGTCGTGAGGCATAGGCTATGACTTTCCCATGTTGCATGAGAACACAACCTAACCCTTTGCCCGAAGCATCACTGTAGATGACAAATCCCTCTGATCCAGATGGTATTGTCGAGCAGTCTTTGAAATGAGTCTCTCTTGAGTTCTTGAAAACTCTTCTCACATTCCTCACTCCAACCGAATTTTGTATCTTTCCGAGTTAACTGAGTTAAGGGAGTAGCGATTCGAGAAAACCCTTCTACGAATCTCGATAATAATAACCAATTAAGCGAGAAAGCTACGTCTTCGATCATCGATTTAGGTTGCTCACTTTGAATAGCTTCAATCTTTCTTTGGGTCAACAGATATTCCATGACTTGACACCACGTGCCCAAGGAATGCTACTTCCTCAAGCCAGAACTCGCATTTCTTCAACTTAGCATAAAGCTTATATTCATGAAGCTTTTGGAGTATCAGCCTCAAGTGTTGCTCATGATCTTCACGGCTTTTGGAATAAATAAGGATGTCATAAATGAAGACGACCACAAAGTGATCCAAATATTCCTTGAATACTCGATTCATCATATCCATGAAGGCAGCAGGAGCATTAGTCAATCCAAAAGACATGACTAGGAATTCATAATGCCCGTATCGAGTTCTGAAAGCTGTCTTTGGAATGTCATCGGTTCTAATCTTAATTGGTGATAACTGGAGCGAAGATCAATCTTTGAAAAGAATTTGGCTCTTTATGGCGGTCAAACGGGTCATCAATACGTGGCAATAGGTACTTATTTTTGATGGTGACATGGTTCAACTCCTGATAATCAATACAAAGTCGCATACTCCCATCTTTCTTTTTCACGAATAGAACAGGAGCACCCCAAGGAGACGTACTAGGACGAATGAAACCGATGTCTAACAATTCCTGCAGTTGGGTCTTTAACTCCTGAAGTTCAATAGTAGTCATTCGATATGGGGCTTTGGAAATAGGTTTTGTATCGGGTTCAAGGTCGATACAAAATTCAATTTCACGCTCTGGGGGTAGGCCAGGAAGTTCTTCAGGGAATACGTCAGGAAATTCATTAACAATAGAAATATCATTCAAAACTGACGTATTTTTATTTAGATCCATAACATGAGCTAAGAAAGCTTGACATCCGTTTTTCAATAAACGAATAGCTTTATGGCTTGAGATGATAGTGATTGATTTTAATGGTTTGGTTATTTGAATTCGCATAATAGGTTGGTTAGGAATATGAAAGCTAACAACCTTACAAAAATAATCAATTTTTGCATGATGAGTAGTTAACCAATCAATCCCTAGAATCACGTCAAATGCAAGTATTTTTAATGAAATAAGATCAACAGGTGATGTGAGGGTACCAATTTGAACTAAACAAGACTTATAAACGATGGATGTAATGAAGGTTTCTCCCAATGGAGTTTCAACGAGATAAGTTAAAGTCCAATTTCTCCGAGTCAAATTTAAGCGTTGTATGTAGTAGGAGAAATAAAAGATTGGGTAGAACCAGGTATCAAATAAGGTATAGACTTATTTAGAGTTTATGATAAGCTTACCCGTGATAACCTCGTTCGGGTTCCTTGCTTTCAGGAGGTCACAACAAACGCCTCCCTTGCAGACTCTGGCTTTGACTTTTTTCGGGACGACGCTTTGGTGCCTCTATCTATTGAACTTGTCTTGGTGATCGACAAAATCGGGCCAGGTGACCTTCTCTTCCATAATTATAACATGCTTTGGACTCAAGATCGCATGCGGTTTGGACTAATGTGTCCTTCCCCTCCACATTTGAAGTATATAATAGGTGGTCGTTCTCCTTACTTCACAACGGCAGGTCTTTGGTCTTTGACGTCTTTCCATCATTGTTGAATCTCCTCTTCTTGAAATGTCCATTCTTATTGTTTTGGTACGATTACCACCAAGTAGTTACCATTTACGGCATCTTTGATTCCTCCACGCTTGTTGTCACCGCTTCGATGACTACTCTCACTGGTATTTTTATTTTGTCGGCTGCTCTCTTTTGGTTGGGTTGACCTGTTATCGCATTCCAATAACTGAGCCCTATTAACAACATCTGAATACAAACACAGTTTATGAGAGATAAGATATTGACGTATCTCGGGTTTTAAACCTCTTAGAAACATTCGCGTCATTCTCTCCTCATTATCAACCAAATGGGACGCAAACTGGGATAGCTCGGAAAACTTGGCTTCGTATTGCGACACGGTCATGTTATTTTGCTCCATTTTAATGAACTCTACCTCTTTCATATGACGAATACTTTCGGGAAAGTACTTGTCGTTGAACAGTTCTTGAAACTTCTCCCAAGACATCTTGGTCTGGAAGTTGGGTACGCTTTCTGATTCCCACCAAGATGTCCGCCTCTGCGCTTGCAACATGAAGGTGGCGAAGGGAACCTTTTGCTCCTCGGGGCAACCCAAGACATCAAATATCTTGTTGATCTGTTTTATCCACGTCTTCGCCTTAAGAGGTTTTGGCTCTCAAAAAAACTCGGTGGTCCCACTCCTTGAAGCTGTTTGGCGGTGGACCGTTCGAGAGTTGCCAGTGTTTCTACCTATATTTTGGACAGGAGCCGCCCTCGCCTGATGTTGCATGAAGCCTCGGAACATTCCATCGTTCATCATTTGGTCAGTGTTGTTGTTTTCATGAGGATTGTCACCTTCCTGATGCACATTGTCCTGGTTATTGATCTGTGGAGACTCAACGGTATCTTGTGCTCCAATGATGTTCTCAACATTCTAGGATGCCATTTTCAAATACTGCCACAAAACAAGGGTTAATTAACATATCACATATTATCCCTATACTCTGACCGACCTATTAAATATCAAATAAACTTAGGTAGGTCATACTAGCGAAGGAATTCCCCGTCTCTCCCCTCCTAGTTCTTGTCTCACATCTTAGCCAGGGATCATATCCCTAAGCTTTGATACCAACTGTGACGCTCCCAAAATAGGTATCCATCACCTATCCTGAGTCGCCAAATACATAGTACAGAATACAAATACAATCTTTAATATACAACAATAGAGCTGTGAGTTTTAATACAAATATTGTCTTCTAGACAATATCCACTCTCAGAATAAGTCCTTATTACATTTATTGTCACACTATTTAATAGAATAGTGAGGACTACTAATGCTATCATCTGGACCATCCCTCCGTTCCCCGACTAGTCCCCGCTACGTTCTCATTTCCTGAAGAGAATAATGAAAGCAAAAGGGTGAGATCAACTAGCCCAGTAAGAAATATTATGACTAAGATAATGCAGAATAAATTATCATTAGTCTTCAACAATGTTAAACTGATAAAATACAATAGACATCAAGTTTAACTGCAGCGGAACAAGCAATCCATTAAAAGAGTTAAGTAGAGAATAAAATCTACTATCCTTTATGGTTTAAAAGGTTTTTCATCACTTTTATCTCTGGGACTCGACTTAATAAATAATCCACATCATCGAATCAACCCCTGCACTACGGCCAAGGATATTCTTTAGTATCACGACCACAATTATCCATGCACTACGGGCCAAGGACATTCGTGTATTCATCAATGGTCATGATCATGCCAACAATTGTCCATCAAAGCACTACGGGCCAATAAGGACTTTTATCACATCATTTATAACATTACGGTCATGATTATACCGAATGATCCCTGGTCATAATCATACCAAGTCCATCTATGCACTACAGGCCACAGATGACTTTCAAAAAAATATAAACATGAGGATGATGACAATTATATAAGAATTCAATAAAACAAGTTCACGAATTAATTTATCCAGGAACTAATAACGCCCAAATTGTCAACATGATACTTCTTTTTTAGAGTAGAATTCAAGAATGCTCGGAAGAATATTTCCATGAAAAGATCTTTGGATGAAGCCTTGAAATATCAAGGATATTCTACTAATTTCATGGAGTATAGAAAGTCAAAACGTTAACCAACCGAGTATAATAAGGAATGGAATAACAAAAGAAATTACCAAGCATGCGGTAGAGCCGCGTAAGCGAGTTATTCCAATGAGAATAATAATAAAGAGCGGAACCGGTCCGGCAGAAAACGCATGTAAAGGATATTCCATTCCGAGAATAATAAAGATGGAACCGGTCCGGCGTAAAAACGCATGATGAGGATATTCAATATAATAATAAAGATAGAACCGGTCCGGCGTAAAAAGCAGGCGGGATGTTCCAATGAGAATAATAAAAAGCGGAACCCGGTCCGGCAGTAAAAGCACAAGCAGGATGTTCAGCGGAATTATAAAGAGGCGGAACCGGTCCGGCAGAAAGCCTGAACGAGGATGTTCCAACGGTATAATAAAGAATGGAATAACAAAAGAATTTCACCGTGTATGCGGTGCTTAGATAACTAGGTTATTCCAACATAATAATAAAGAATGGAATAATGAAGTTCTCTTCATGAAGACGAAAGAAAGAAATAATACCCCTTACCTTTGAAAGAAAGCTGGATATAGGAGTAGTGAGGTGGCGAGAGCTTCTTTTTTCTCTATGATTTTTTTTCTACAATTTCTCTCTATAATAATTGCTCTATAGCTTTAGTGAATTGGTGAGAAATGAAGCAAGAATGAGCTTCTTATTTATAGAAAAATATAGTTTCAATAATTGCACGTTTTGGGGCTCAAAAAATTACAAAGACAATACCTCCAACTTTTTTTTTATTTTTAATTTAGTCATGCAAGTATTATCAAATTTGCACCACCTCCCCTAATAGTAAATAATGTGATTCAATAGTAAATCATGTGAATCAATAGTTCTAGACATGTGAAATACTGAATTACGATATAGTACTCTCCATCTATACCTCCATTTTTAACTTAGTCATGCAAATATTATCAATCTTGCACCAACTCCCCTAATAGTAACAAGAATGTGAAACAATAGTATACACATGTGAACAAATAGTTATAATCATATGAAATTATAACAATCAATTGCTCATTTATCCGGTTAAATACCCGATTGGTCAATATAATCTCCAGACATCAATTATTATCGACATAAATATCAATTTTCACTAACACAAATAATTCCAACACAATGAAACTATTTTTATCAAAAATATAAATTTTAAAATTTTGAAGTTTGACTTTTCCCGAAAAAGTCAACTGTTGACTTTTTGACCAAATAGTAAAATCCAAAACATTTTATGTTTATAGTCTATTTTTACTAATTTCATCGTTCCGGACTCAAATATCATGTTCGCGTCTCCAAATTCAACTCCGAGCACAACTTCAATTTTAATAACATTCATCATTAATATTATAACTCACAATATTTATCAACCAGGTCGTTCCCAGGAAAGAGGGGGCTTTCCAATAAGGATTTCTCCATATTGGCGCGTAATTAGGTGACCAATCTTCTCCTTGACAGAACTTTTAGACATTGTAAATATTGCAATTTAATAATATAAATAACTTTGCCGTCTCCATTATTGATTTAATAAAATAACATATTATGCAGATAATCCTGTGACAATAATCGAATCAATAATATGAGAGATATGATGCAGCAATTACTATAGCAATAATTGAGTATAACTGAGTAATTTCTCACGTAAGCATCAATAATCAATATCATGTGCTACTATGCAACCACGCGTATTATTGTACTTTTACTACCGAGTAGTTCAACAGTATTAACGGTAAAACTTCCGCCGTTAATTTCATAAATATATTTTTGTCGTTTTCTCAATCCGACAATAATTCTGTTGTAGGGTCCACCAATGATTGCGTCGTTGTACGAATATTCCCTGCTAAAACGAATATTCTCCGACCAATCGAATATAATATAACAACTTGCATACTTTGCAGAATTTATAAATACTACCCACAACTATAACATTATAACAAATTCATTCCATAATATTCAAAAATGATAATTATAGAAAAATCATCTGTATTCATAAAAGTTGGGGTCTTACACATTCAGCCCAGTAGTGAAGCTGTCTACCATTCGACTTATTCTCTCACTTGATATATCTTCCTCTTGGCCTATACGTCAACTAGACGTCAACAATGCATTTCTTAATGGGACCTTACTTGAAACTGTTCACATAGTTCAACCTCCAAGTTTTCGGGATCCAACCAAACCAGATCATGTTTGCCTACTCAAAAAGTCGCTTTATGGCCTCAAGCAAACGCCTCGTGCGTGGTATTCGTGTTTATCAACTTTTCTTACCAAACAAGGCTTCCATTCTTCCAAATGTGATACCTCCCTCTTCATTTTCAGTCAGCATGATATTCACTTATATATTTTAGTGTATGTTGATGATATAATTATTACTGGTTCGAGTGTGTTCGCTATTAACAACTTGATTTCATCCATAAGTCAGGAATTTGCTCTCAAAGACTTGGGTCCTTTGAATTTTTTTCTTGGCTTGGAAGTTTAGCGCTCCTCTACTGGTGTATTTATTTCGCAAAAGCGCTACATTGATGATCTTGTGGCTAAGGCTGGTATGCACAATACTAATCCTATTGCAACGCCCATCGTGTCCCTTCAACACCCTCGACAAAGTCGATGGCCCATTGTTTCTTGATACAACCAAGCACTGGTCACTTGTTGGGGCACTGCAATACATACTCCTTACACGACCTAAACTTTTCTTTGTGGTTAATAAATTATGCCAATTCATGCATGAACCACACGTGAGGCTCATTGGGTTGCTGCGAAAAGGGTGTTGCGTTATCTTAAATCCACCTCCATGCATGGTCTATTTCTACAACCACATACTTCTCCATTCCACTTACATGCCTACACTGACTCAGATTGGGCATGTGACCATGACGATAGACGCTCCACCGATGGTTATGCCATTTACTTGGGTAGAAACCTCATTTCTTGGTCTACTAAGAAACAACGAACTGTTGCTCGTTCTTCAACGGAAGCTGAATACAAGGCCCTTGCGGATGCCTCTGCTGAAATTACATGGCTGACCCCTTATCTAGCTCACCTTGCTCACCCCTCTTTAGCGATGAACCAGGCAACGATTCAGTCCGTCGCTATATATAGAATCGTCGTCTTAGCTTTTGTCCGTCGTTATATGTTGCTCGTCGTTAAAAGCTAAAGACGATTTGATTTGATGATAAATGACGGGCCAGAGATAAATCGCTTCGCCTCTGTCGCTAAAGGAGGATGAGCAAAGTATGTTAGATAAGGAGTGAGCTTAAGATCTGAACCGTATGTGTGTGTGTATATATATATATATATATATATATATAAATATATATATATATATAAATATATATTTAAAGGCGGAAGGAGCTAGGGGGATCGCTGGGGGATCATATGACCTCAGAATCTCCGGCGCTTCCTGCTCCAATTAATAAATAATTAAGAAAATAGCTGGCCCACACACACACACACACACACACACACACACACACACACACACACACACACACACACACACATATATATATATATATATATATATATATTAGGAGAGACGGAAGGAGGGAGATTGTTGGGGGTCATACATGTACTCCAGAATTTTTGGCGCCTCCTGCTCCACCACTTAAGCCTCCACTCTCACCTTCATATGCTTACTCATTTATAACATGGACAACTATAATACGTACTGACCATTTTAAATATTGTATTTTCAAGGATATTTTAACTTTGTGTGGCCAATATTTATGGTATATTATTTAAAATGATAAGTATTATAGTTGTCAATGTTATAAATGAGTATGCATATAATAACATTTAAAATGGTTAATATTTATGGTATATTGTTTGTGAAATAATTGAATTAGGTTAGTCGATGAAATTATGATGAAATGTTTGAATTGATAAAACTATTATGAAATGTTTAAATTGATGAAATTATAGTGAAATGCTATAATTGGGCAAAATAAATTTAAAAGAAACACTTCAAACGTCAATAAATAATTTATTTTATTAATGTATTTTGACTCTTCTCTAAAGATGTTTTGGTTTTGCCACTGATTAGAAGATCTATCATATTCTATAATATACATCTATTGACCAATGGAAATTAATTTGTTGGTGTTAATAAGAAATTCAAGAAGAAAATGACCCTTCACTTTAACAAAATCTATATAATTGGAGATCACTCTTTTTATCGGTCACTCCTCTTTCATAGAGATCGAGTGCTCCGGATCCATATGTTATTATTATCATCCTCATCATCATCGCATATTAAACCCATACAAGTTTTTATTCTTAATCCTTTTTTACTGTTTACTTGTGCCCTTACTTCTCCCATGCATCTAGCGATACATCTTTGTCACACTCCCACCATTTTAATTTTAAATTCTTTTGAATATATTGATTTTGATTGGAGTACATTTATACATTGATAGCTCTCTCTATATATATATATATATATATATATATATATATGGGGTGTGTGTGTGTCCTTTTGGAAAGAAACGTGGGTTTGAGTTGCATGGGAAGTTGGGAACTAGTGGTGTTGAAATGAATTTAAGATCTGTTGTTCGGTTTTCGATATCAATGTACTATGTCAAGATTAAATATATTTTTATTACACCACTATCCTCACATTTGACTCCTAAACTAATTGAACTTATACATCTTACATCAATTATTTAATTATAAATAATATCTCCCCTAAATATAATTTTCTATTGAAATTAATCGGAATATCCGACCCAAATAGTAACTCGATAGAGCCTAATGGGTTTATACAATTTGATCGTATTCAAATATAGTTTGATTTTATTAGAAAATTTAAATACTTCTAAATACAATCAACACCAAATTAAAATATTCTAAATATTATTAGCCTCAAATTAAAATACTTCTTAATACACTTAATCCCTAATTAATAAAAATAGTGCATTTGAATTAATTTGTTTATTTTTAATTTTGTGTATTTAATTTTTTGTAATGTAATATTAATAATACTTAATTGTTTAATGAAGACAAATTATATTTTAATAAGGTCAAACCGTATAAAAATACTTGCCTTGCTGAAAAATTAGGTATTTCGACCAATTTTAATAGGAAATTGAATTGGGAGAGGGACATTGTGTGAAATTAGGTAGTTGATATAACGGATATGTAAGCTCAATTAATTTAGGGACCAAATTGTAAATAGTTGTATTTGGATTGAAGGAATGGAATGGAGATTGGAATGATTCATTCCATTCTAGTTGGAATGAGTTATTCTATATTCTCCCTCCCCCAATACCCTCATGACTCAATGATAAAAAAAACTATTCATAAGGTTTTGAACATGAAATTTTGGGCAAGAATGTTAAATTTTTTTTAAAAAAATAATTGTTCAATCCATTCCAATCGTAATCAAACATAATTTTTTTTCATTCTATAGGAATGAATCATTTTATCTTCACCTAAATTATTTCTATCCAAACGTAACATTAGTGTTAAAAAAAAAGTATATTTAGCCCACTATCTCAATTCATATATTACTTTTCACGACAAATGTAATGTTTATTTGTTGACAAAGTTTATTGTACACAGATAGATTGGAGACAACATAATTGGGCTCGAGTTGAGATGGGTAATGCATGCCTAAGTAAATTAAGGGGTACATATACTATATATCTATGATTTATGTATAACAATATTCTCTCTCTCTCTCAAAAAATATATATATATATATATATATATATATATATATATATATATATGTATGTATGTATGTATATACACATAATAAGAAAGTAAGAAGAAAATTTCTGTTTGTTATCGAATACTTAAGATTAAATAAAAATATCCGATCAAAATAATTAATATAAAATTAATTTTAATTAATTGATCAATATAATATGAACATTCAGACTAATCTCTTTTTACGTGTGAATCACTGTGTATTGTTAACGGAATTCATATCTGATGGTCATCGGGAGATAAGTTTTGAATTGTTGCTAGCTTGTCACATCACCATTATAGAAATGTAATATGCCACTTCAGCCCCCATTTAGGTCACAATTACATTATTTATCCTAATAAGTGACATAAGTATTTAGTGATTCAATAAAATATATCAAAAAATTAATTTTTTTTTGTTATATTCACTAAAATAAATATTTGTGTTTAAATATGTATTAACAGAAATTAAAGTGTACCCGTAAGTTTTAGCATTCCAGCATTCTTTCCATAGTTTTCTAATTTATCATCTTTTTAATGATCTGTCCTTTTAGTGACAGTTGTAGCAACACAATTATTTGCGATAATTTATTATATCATTTAAATATAATATTTATGTTACTAAATGTATATTGAAAAAGATTAAATGAAAAGTGTAATGGATAAGATCGTAATAGATTTCAAGGCTAGGACAACAGAATCTTAAAAATTGCAACAAATATCAGTTACAAAAAGTATTTACCGTAAACATACTGCACACGGAGACAAGCTGAAGAGTCCTGACCTCAAGTAAAATACTGGAATAGAGAAACTCGCAAGTTTTATATATAAAAAAAAGATTTTCAATTTACTGTTTTCTGGGAAAAGAAAGACTGTTCCCTGCCGTGAAAGTATAGACTCCCCTAAGGAGTAAGAAATGGGAAGGGGGAAGGGGGAAGGGGGAAGGGGGAAGGGGAGGGGGAGGGCGTAGGGCGTAGGGGGCTACCAGTTTTAAGTTTAGCAAGTCACCTATGTAATACACTTTCTTCTTTCTTATTTTCCAGCTCTTTCTTGATACTCAAACATTGCGGATACAAGATTACATTAGCTCAATGAACAAATAAACACGATCATTAACTCTTCTCTCCTAGTTTCCCTAAGGTGAAGTTAACATTAACCAACTCAGCAGCAGTACGAGCAGCAGCTGATGCACGCTCTGCAGCAGCAATAGCAGCTCGAGCTCTCTGCAAGACATCAGATGGTCCTGTCTCCTCCTGAATGTCAGTGGTTGGTTCTGTATCATGGTTCTTAATTGATGGTTCAATTCCATCGTGACCAAAAAGGGATGTATTTCTGGAAGGGTTGGGAGATTCAAAATCCAGGGCCCCTTGTTTATTATTCGTGGACATGGTGGAATATGCCACAACAGGAGGTGGAGGTAGATGAGTCTTGGGTTTTGATTGAGCTCGAGAGATTGCATTTCCAACTGTTATTTGCTTTGGTCCATCCTACAGGGTACACTAGCCACATGAATATTGAAGGTAGAGAAAGACAATAATAAGGTTGATTAGTAGAAACTTCTTGGTTATGACAACTGAGTAAAAAAAAAAATTCCCAATAAGAATGCAGCAAGCAATGTGTTATATCTTGGCTACTACACAATAGAAAACAATGAAGACTGAAAAGAAATCTATTCACTTCCTGCATTCTTGCACAAAACATGAACGTGTATGTACAACATCCACAACACCCTTCTTCCCCCCCCCCCCCCCCCCCCCACCACCACCATCGAGTGCAGAATTGGGTAAAACTCCCACTGTTTGAAAATCTAGGATCAATACTAACTTTTTGAAGTCTATTTTGAGATATTTTTAAATTAAAGTTCATATGAATTATTTAGTTGACAATACAAATGCAAGATTTGTAAAACTATCTAAATTTGTACTACTAGTCAAAAGATTATTGTTTTCAAATGTTAAATGAAACACATCAACTTTGAATTTGAAAATATCTTAAATAACTTTCGAAGGTCAAGCTTGATCCTTTATTTTGGAACGGATGTAACAATTTATAAGTCAAAGTGATTATTGATTAATGAGGACTAATCCACCTTTTTCTGCATATCATTAATCTGTCTTGTACCTGTTTCCCTGATAATCTAGTCTTTCTTAGGCTTGGCATCAGTAAATCGATTATAATTACCAAAAGGATGAAAGATTACAAAAGAAAAAAGCAAAAAACAAAATAAAGATACCACAAATAGATACGGACATACCTTGTACAAATTGCACCTAATTAAGCATAGGAGTAACTCATAATTCAGATCATATTTATTTCTATCTTTTTATTAGTTTGGAAAATGGTGGCATCAATCTTATCCGATCCTGCCAAAAATCTTATAAATGTAG
Organism: Panax ginseng; assembly: GCA_020205605.1. Lineage (NCBI taxonomy): Eukaryota > Viridiplantae > Streptophyta > Magnoliopsida > Apiales > Araliaceae > Panax > Panax ginseng. The sequence continues at coordinate 136,550,660 of CM035135.1, read as the reverse complement.
GTGCCATTGTCAGTATCTTAAACAAGAATTATGTTGCAATAGGTCCCCCAAAACTATCATGTTTACTCTTTCGGCACACAGAACAAATGACTGGAAATGCATGGATCGATCAAATGATAGTATAACAGTATAAAGAAAGGAAACAAGAAATAATAAAACACATACCAGAAGATCCTCAGGCTTTTTACTAAATTCTACTTCAGTTTTGGAAGAATCCCATCCAATATTGTACTCCTGTGCAATTTCCTTCAATACCTTGAGCCTTACTACACCTGATGGAGCACTAACTGAAAGCTTCTCAATTATCTGAAACAGGAAACCAAAAAGCATTCAATCAGTAAATCCCACTGACAAGATTGATCCAGTATATGTACTCATCCGATAGAAAAAATGCAGAACAAATTAACTGTACGGTTGACACTAGTATCAGGCCGAAGCTCAGATGCAGCCAATATGAACTCCTTCCCATATTTTGCAGTAAACAGATTTCTGACTTGCAACAAATCTGGTAAATCTGAACATCTTGGAGCCGCAAAGATTATGCTTGCAACAGCTTCCCGTAACTCTGATGGACACTCCCTGTTGATTGTTGTGAGCAAAAGGTCTAATAGTTATTCGTGCTCTACATAATTCTGCTATAAATATTAAAAACACTGGGTCCTTCACGTTTATATTATAGTTTCCAAATTGCCTCATAACAAAGACAAGAGACTTTCCTTTTTTTTTTTTCTTTTTTTTTAAACAAGTAGAAAGCTCCTTATATTTTCATTATAAACCTTACATTATATAGTGTTCACTGAAAATATTTCAGCAATCATGACAAGGAAAAAGACAAAAGGGAAATGATTACGCCTTTAGGGTACAAGGCACTGGATAAAGTAAGATGTAGTAGTTATCTCCTAGGGTCTACACAATAGCTTACTAGATATCAAGTTCTTATTATTTCCAAATATTTCATATTATGTATCATAAAAACTTAGACTTTTCGGTAGAGGTTAATCCAAGAGGGGGGGGACTGCTCTGTCACTTTCTTAGTGATCCCAATATAATCGGAGTGTTTAGTGAATGATACATACAAATATACAATGCGGATTTATCCAATATACATATTATTGACAAGTATCTCTACGCATATAATAGAAGTGTTTAGTGAATGATACATACAAATATACAATGCGGATTTATCCAATATACATATTATTGACAAGTATCTCTACACATATAATAGAGCTTAACATATCATGTATGGTTAAAAGGTTGAAGCAGCTTAACAAATGCAGAAGTATCCTATAAGTAGAACCAAAGAAGATATTCTAGACTTAAAGAACTAGAAGAACTAAAACAAGTCAAATGTGAGGTAAATTCATTCATCTTAGCTGTGCAGAACTCCGGCTAAGCAAATCCCTGGATATCTCTACCAACCTAAGGGACCTTTGACAAAATGATGGCATGCAATGCATGAACTATATAACCAAAAAAGTGGCAACTTTTAAAAGATAATTTGTGTACTGTGTAGTAAGCTATATTTCCAGAGAATTCCCAAGAATATCAAAAATAGTTGTATATATATAAGAGAAAACGTCTGCCATCTAGATTTCACCTTTGGCTTTCAAGAATAGGAACACGTGCAAGAACAAATTCACAGAACATCTCCAAGATCTCATATGCTGCCCATACATTTTGTTCTCGTATAACATGCTCCACCTGACAGAAGATGCGCTCAAAATGTAAACAAAAAAAGACCATTCAAGTAAACCCAGACCCAATCAACCAACCATCATAGTGGCAACTGGATAAAACAATGAGGGTACCCGTATTCGAGCAATGGCTTCTTGTCCAGCTTGCAGAAATTGAGCAATCTCCTTGCGCATAAGTTTGAGCTGCACATCCCTCTTATTTTGAAGTAATTTCATGCGTGATATTGCCAGAGTAAGGCAAGTTTTGCTACAAATTGACCCATAACCATCAAATTCAAAACCAATACATTACTGATATATCCATTCACTTTCAGACCACATAAGAACAGGTATGCAAGAATCCCCAAAATCGCAAGAATCCCCAAAAGACTTGCATACTAGAAACAAGAAAACATCACAGAATCAATTTATTCTAATTTCTAACCTATGGAAACCCGTTAAGGCGTTAACAAATTATGGGAGTTATGATAAAAAGAGAATCTTGATAGAGCCCAGATCAGATATTGATTTCAGCTTAATTAATTTAGTAGGTCTTGAAAAATAACAAGTTAACAACTACTCGAGCTGAGTATGACAAATCTAAATTACATGATCAGATACGAAAGTTACACAGATTCAAATAACTTAAGTGTTCTTCAAACAATTGAAAAAATGGAAATTGGAAGCGAATTGAAGAGGTAGGGTGAGGTGAGCAAGAATAGGAGTCAACTAACCATTTTGCGCCAAGAAGTTCCCTGCTGAAGAGTTGGTTTAACAGTGACATGGTCGCCGATCAGTAGAGATGTTAGTAAAAAAAATGTAAACAATTGAAATTATGTTTGATGGTTCAGAGGAATTTGGAACATTCCCGTCGTTGTTCGTTGGTCGAACGAAATCAGTTAGGTTAAGTAGATTAATTAACCTCTTTAGCAATCAGTTGTATCAAAGTGGCGCAGCGGAAGCGTGGTGGGCCCATAACCCACAGGTCCCAGGATCGAAACCTGGCTTTGATATTGGCGTTTTTATAAACTTTAAAGGATGTTGGATAGATAATTAGTACTTTCGTGTGGTATACCAAACCAGAGTCACCGTTGCAAGTATATTTTTTTTTCTAAAACTTATATGGTAAATATGAAAATACACAGTTGTGTAACTTTTAAGTTTAAATTTTAAAGAATGTATTCTCGTGTGGTGTACCAAACTAGAGTCACCGTTGCAAGTAAAATTTTTCAAAAAAAAAAAAAGTATATTTTTTTTTCTAAAACTTATATGGTAAAAATGAAAATACACAATCGTGTAATTTTTAAGTTTATACGGTCTACGATTGTAGAGTAATCCACAGATAGTAGAGTGATTTCACTCTACGATTGTAGAGTAATCACTCCACGATTATATATATATATATATATATATATATATATATATATATATATATATTAAAGAAGATAAATAATATTTACATGTTACTTGAAAACACTGATGATCAAAGGCAACATATTCTTTAACTTAGCAAGGAAAAATCTTAATCAATTCTCAATAGCGGGAACAATTATTTCAAGTCTACATTCTGATCTACGATCATAGTGTGATTTCTACGATAGTAAAGTAGTCCACAAATAGTAGAGTGATTTCACTCTACAATTGTAGAGTAGTCATTCCACGATTACGGTTGTGCACCTCCATATTCCCCAACTTATATGTGATGCCCTCAAAATAGGTATACATCACCTATTCTGAGTCGTCAAATACATGGTACAGAATACAAATACAATCTTTAATATACAACAAGAGAGCTGTGAGTTTTAATACAAATATTGTCTTCTGGCATAATATCCACTCTCGTAATAAGTCCTTATTACATTTATTGTCACACTATTTAATAGAATAGTGAGGACTACTAATCTTATCCTCTGGACCATCCTCTCCGTTCCCCCATTAGTCCCCATTACGTTCTCATTTCACGAAGAGAATAATGAAAGCAAAAGGGTGAGATCAACTAGCCCAAGAAGAAATATTATGACTAAGATAATGCGGAATAAATTATCATTAGTCTTCAACAATGTTAAACCGATAAAATACAATAGACATCAAGTTTAAGCTGCGGTGAACAAACAATCCATTAAAAGAGTTGAGAGAGAATAAAATCTACTATCTTTTATGATTTAAAAGTTTTTTTATCACTTTTATCATTGGGACTCAAATTTTAATAAATAATCCACATCATCGAATCACCCCGCACTACTACGCCGAGGATATTCTTTAGTATCACGACCATAATTATCCATGCGACTACGGGCCAAGGACATTCGTGTATTCATCGATCAATGGTCATGATCATGCCAACAATCATCCATCAATGCACTACGGGCCAACGAGGACTTTTATCACATCATTTATAACATTACGGCCATGATGATTATACCGAATAATCCTCAGTCATAATCATATTAAGTCCATCTATGCACTACTGCCACACGGATGACTTCCAAAAAATATAAACATGAGGATGATGACAATGATATAAGAATTCAATAAAATAAGTTCACGAATTAATTTATCCATGAACTAATAACGCCCAAATTGTCAACACGATACTTCTTTTCAGAAAGTAGAATTCAAGAATGCTCGGAAGAATATTTTTCATGAAAAGATATTGGATGAAGCACAAATATCAAGGATATTCTACTAATTTCATGGGTATATAAGTCAAAACTTTAACCAACCGAGTATAATAAGGAATGGAATAACAAAAGAAATCACCATACATGCGGTGCTTGTAGACAAAAGTTATTTCAATGTAATAATAAATAATGGAACTGTGTCAAAGCGATCATGCACCAAGACGGGATATTACAACAAAATAATAAAGAATGGAATAACAACGAAATCACCACGCATGCAGACTTGGATGTAGGCGAGTTATTCCAACAGAATAATAAATAACGGAACCGAGTCAAAGCGAAATTGCACAAGCGGGATGTTCCAAATGAATAATAAAGAATGGAATAACAATGAAATCACCGTGCATGCGGTACTTGATAGGCATGTGCTATTCCAATGAATAATAAATAACGAAGAATCGGTCGCCGTAAAACGCATGCATGGGATATTCTAATAGAATAATAAAGACGGAACCAGGTCCCGCATAAACGCACAGACAGGATATTCCAACAGAATAATAAAGAATGGAATAACAGAAGAATTTCATCAAGTATAGGGTAGACTAAGTATACAGGTTATTCCAACAGAATAATAGTTCTATTCATGAATACGAAAGAAATAATACCCTTTACCTTATAAAGAAGAAACTGGATATAGAAGTAGTGAAATAGCAGAATACTTTTCTTCTTTCTCTTTATAGTTTCTCTCTCTAGAGTTTCAGTGAATTCGTAAGAAATAATGAAGGAATGAGCTTCTATTTATAAAAGAATGGACTGCATAGTAACTAATTCATGAACGGTCCATATTAATTTACTTTTAATCGGACGGTCCAGATTTAAAGCAAAATATTTTTAATAAAATATAATATATTCTATTTATAATCTAATAAAACGAATAACTTTATAAAAGTATTCTGTTTTATATAAAAAGATTTTACTATGCAAAATACTATGCAGGCACTATGCAATACTACGCATAATAAAATATAATATATTATATTTATAGAATAACTTTATAAAAGTATTCTGTTTTATATAAAAAGATTTTACTATGCAAAATTCTATGCATAATAAAAAATAATATATTCTATTTATAGAATAACTTATAAAAGTATTATGTTTTATATAAAAGCTTTTACTGTTTTATTATATTAATAATACTAATAAAACAAAAATTATATAATATATATATATATATAACAATCAACAATAATTGAATCAAATAACGTGAGATACTTGCAAAGAATTCATCAGAAGTAATAATTAAACAAAAAGCTGAGTGACCTCTCACGTAAAGATCAATAATCAATATCGCGCGCTACTTATGCAACCACGCCAGACATCGCACTTTTACTACCGAGAGTAGTTCAACAAAGATTAATCAGTAAAACTTCCGCCGTTATTTTCATAAAAATATTTTTGTTGTTTTCTCAATTCGATAATAATTCCGTTGTGGGGTCCACCAATGATTGTGTCGTCGTACGAATATTCCCTGACACAAAGAATATTCCCCGACCAATCGAATATAATATAACAACTTGCATACTTTGCAAAATTTATAAATATTACCTACAACTATAACATTATATTAAATCCACACCATAATATTAAAAAAAAATTAGAAATTTAAATCTTTATTCGTAAAATTTGAGATTTTACATATATATATATATATATATATATATATATATATATATATATATGGGTTCCATCCACAACAATTTGGTTCTTTGTGAAGAAGCCCTTTTTTTCGCTTGTGATTTTTTTTTTTTCTCCAAAATTTTTATAAGCGAAAAAGGGGGTTGCTCCACATCTTTGTGGAGCAACCCCTTTTTGGCTTCAGAAAAATTCAACCGAGCCAAAAAAAAAAAAAAAATCAACAGGCCAAAAAAGGGTTGCTCTAGATAGAACCCCTATATATATATATATATATATATATATATTAGCAACAGTTCCGTGCCTCCGGCACTATGGACGATGGAATTTATCCTAAACTTTGGACGGCCCAAATGATTTATTAGGAGGATAAATTACATATGCTAGTACATTTTTAAAAATAATTACAATAATGGTGCATAGATAAAATAATTATAAAAATAATACACTTTTTCATATTTATTTACAATATTAGTGCAACTAGGATTCCTTAATTTAGGGGATCATTATCTGGTGGTTTTTTATTTAAAACGCGTGAATCTCTGTTAACCCTTCTTTTTCTCTCAACTCCCATAATTTTTGTACTGATATTTCTCTCTCTAAAATCTTCTTCTTCTTCTCCATAACCTTTGTTCTCGTATTTCTCTCTCTTCTTCTTCTTCTTCATCACAGTTGTTAGACTAATTGGTGGCGTAAATTAATTGTTTTTTAATTTACTTTTGTTGCACATGTTAATCAACAAATCATACAGTCGAATACGCGACTTTCTCTCTCCAATTCTCTCACAACTGAAAAGATTTTGGTTTCTCTCTCTAAGGTCTGCTTCTAATTTCTGTTAATTCTCATCCTACTAATTAATTGTCAATATGATCATATATATACTTTATGTTTCTAATAGAATGGAGTATTGATTGTTTGAATTTGTGTTGTTTTTATGTTTTGTATAGAATGATTAATACAAGGAAGAATGATGGAAAGAGGAAAAGAATCACAGAGGGTGGTTTTATTAAGGACTTGAAGAAATTTATTTGGGTTTGTGCAGTTGGATTCTGATTTTGATGTTCCTGTAGTTAAGACAGAAGCTCAAGTTCATAGCCAGAAGATATTTCTAACCCAAAAAATTTTAAAGGTGTGCTAATTTAAATTTTGTTATTGTTACTATCATATAACTGTTTGGTTACTTCTGCATTATATTTTGGTTACTGTTATTTTTTATTCGAATACCATTTTTGTTACCTTAATTTAGTATTTTGGTTACTTTTTTATGTTGTTATGGTTACCATGTATTTGCTTAGTATACATAGTTGACTAAACTAATTTTGGTATACATGTTATTTATGTATTGGTTACCATTAAAACATGTTTTGGTTACTATCATATAAATATTTGGTTACTTCTATAGTATGTTTTTGGTTATTGTTAGTTTCTGATTTGGATTCTATTTTTGTTTCCTTGAGTTGGGATTTTGGTTACTGTTTTTTGTTGTTCTGGTTATCATGTTTTTGCTTAGTATATATGGGTTGACTAAACTGTGTTTGGTATATATGTTATTTATGTATTGGTTACCATTAATATATGTTTTGGTTACTAACATATAACTGTTTAGTTACTTCATTGGTATATTTTTTGTTGTTGTTGGCTTATGATTTGGATACCATTTTTTTCCCCTCAATTGGAATTTTGGTTAATTTTATATGTTATTTTGGTTCCAATGTATTTGCTTAGTATACATTGGTTGACTAAACTGGGTTTGATATACATGTTTATGTGTTAGTTACCATTAAAACATGGTTTGGTTACTATCATGTAACTGTTTGATTACTTCTTTAGTATATTTTTTTGTATACATGTTTTTGTTTTGGTGACCTTTAAATTATGTTTTGGTTAATATTATATATAACTGTTTGTTTACTACATAAAATAGTCTGTACTACATGTTATTTATATTTTGGTCACCGTTATTAGATTATATAATATAACTTTTTGGTTACTGCTTTATTATGGTATGGTTAATGTTATATTATGATATGATAACTATTATTGTGCAGTCAATGTGGGATGTTGGTTATTTGTTATAGTCATTTTTGCCACTTGTGTAATTATTATATTATGTTTTGGTTAGTATCTTTGTTATTTTTTTTGGTCACTACGAATCGTTTATGTTATAAATATTATTTATATCAAGTTCTTAATGACCGTGTAAATCTGATTTTGTTTATTTGCAGTTATGGGATCTTTACTATGAGAAATGCAACAGAAAATTCACTGAAAAGGTTATATATTGGTGTGACATGGAAGTCCCCAGCATTATTATCAAGAAATTGAACCCAAGTCAGTTGGAGAAGTTTAAGACATCATTTGTTTGTGGATGTATTATTTTTATAAATAATAAACCCAAGTCATAATAAACCATGTATTTGCTTAGTATACATTGATGTATTATTTTTGTAAATTTCTTCAAATATATTCTACAAGGGTTATGCTCTTCTAGAAAATTCATTGGAAAAGTTATGGTTAAATGTACATGTGAGAGTATACATGTGTTGCCTAAACTTGGTTAGATATACAGGTTATCTCTGTTTTGGTTACCATTAAAACATATTCTGGTTACTTCCATATAACTATTTGGTTACTTCTTTATTATGTTTTGGTTATTGTTACCTTATAGTTTGGCTACTATTATTGTGTCCTCAATGTGGGATTTCAGATACTTTTATTTTTTATTCTGGTTAATATGTAATTGTTTAGTATACATGGATTGTCTAAATTGGATTTCATTACATGATGTTTCTAATTTGGTTACCATTAAAATCTGTTATGGTTACTATCATATAATTATGTGGTTACTGTTTTATTATGTTACATTATGGTTACTGTTATTAGTAACCATATAGTTACAAGCTTAAATCAGGACAAACATCAATTGTTAAATGTACATGTGTGAGTGTCCTATTTATCTACAAGCTTGTTAGTAACCAGATAATTATCATAGATAGTTACAAGTTTGTTAATAACCAGATAATTATAAACTTGTATCAAGACTGTTATAAAGTGTTAAAGGTATATGTTTTATTTATACCCTGTCATCATGATAGAATAAGAAACTCCAATTAAGAGTTCTCATTTATATATATGATGGTCACTTATAGATCTCATATTAAAATAAAAATAGATTAAGAGGTGCAGTTGGTAACCAAACCTGCATATAAGGGTAACCATTTTAGTTTTTGTTAGTAACTAAATAATTAAAATTTTATATCAGAACAATTATCAAGTGCTTAATGTTCATGTGAGGGTTTTCATTTATCTAGCTGATGGATACTTTTAAATTATGTAGTTATAAAAGTTATTTGGAAATGGTCCATGCCAGTTGGTAACTAAATATGAATATAGAGGTAACCATTTTATTTTAGATGGGTAACCAAATTTACATAAAATATTTGAAGCGATTACCAATTGTTCAATGTATATGTTTACTTTATATTGATAACTCATGATGGAATAAAAAATTAAAAAATTAATCAACATCAATTTTGGTTACTGTACACCATCCAAAATGTTACCAACCATGTGGTTAATAGTTACTAACAGTAAACAATTATATATTCCTGTAAACAATTAAATTTGTTGTATTGGTTACTGTCAGTCTCCATAGTCTAACAACTGAATAAACATTGTAAAGTAACCAAATCAATATTAGACAGTAACCAAATTACATAATCTTAGTAACCAGAACATAAATTAAATTTTTACATGCAAAATTGAAGGTCTAAATAATGGAATTTGACCAAAAACCCATGCAGTTCACCAGTGATGCTAGTATTTTTGATCGTTGACCCATTTCCAATGAAATTAGGCTCCAAAAACGCCAAAATCTGACACTTCAAACTTGACAGAAATTGCCAAATTATCACTGCAACCAAATAAACATTATACTGTAACCAATTAAATAATATACAACAACCAATATATATAATCAGATTAACAGTTGTATGAAGGTAACCAATGTAGTCAATAAGTAACCACCAATATAAAAGAAATAATTATAAAACTCAATAACATTATAGAGTAACCAAATAAACACCTTACAGTATCTAAATACATATTATACAGTAACCAATGTATATGTAATTAGTAGCCAAGATTATAAAAAATATTTTTACATTCATTTTACAACTAAAATAATCAGTAATGACTTTGTTATTGATTAAAGACTAACATGTGTATGAAGGTAACCAATGTAGTTAATTAGTAACCATCAATATAAATAAAATCAGTATAAAACACAGTAATATTATGTAGTAACCATGGTAATATTACACAGTAAATAAGTCAGCATTATATAATAACCAAATCCATATTGACAAAGAACCAACATATATTTACTTAGTATCCATAACATAAAACATATTTGACATGCATTTTACGGCGAAAAAATAAATAATATAAAAACATCAATATGTACTTAAAGATTCAACAAATAAGTAGGGAAGGTAACCAATGTATTTAATAAGTAACCATCAATATAAAAACACATCATAGAATATACATTTAAAGTATACAACAACCAAATAAATATTATCTGAAAGAACCAAATCAATAATAAGCGAAGAACCAATTTCTATGTACTTAGTATAACCGTAATATAAAACATATTTTTACATGCATTTTCTAATCAAAATAGTCAAGATATCTTGACTTTGTGACCAATTAAAAAGCGAAAAACTTAAGAAAGGTAACCAATATACTGTAGTATATAGTAACTACAGGGTAACAAATAAATATTTTAAGTATTCAGCAACCAAATAAACATTATACAATAACCAAATCAATAATAAACAGTAACCAATTTCTATGTACTTAGTAACCAGAATATAAAACATATTTTTACATGCATTTTAAAATCAAAGCAACAAGATATCTTGACTTTTGTGACCAATTAAAAAAGCGAAAAACTTAAGAAAGGTAACCAATATACGTAGTATATAGTAACCACAGGGGTAACCAAATAAACATTTTAAGTATTCAGCAACCAAATAAACATTATACAGTAACCAAATCAATAATAAACAATAACCAATTTCTATGTACTTAGTAACCAAAATATAAAACATATTTTTACATACATTTTAAAATAAAAACAGTCAGTATACTGACTTTGTTACCAATTAAAGAGCAAAAAATTTAAGAAAGGTAACCAAGATATCTGAGTATATAAGTAACCACAGGGTAACGAATAAACATTATACGAGAATCAAATCAATAATAAGCAGTAACCAATTTATATGTATTTAGTAACCAGAATATAAAACATATTTTTACATGCATTTTGAAATCAAAACCGTTAGTATACTGACTTTGTTACCAATTAAAGAGCGAAAAACTTAAGAAATATAATCAATATACGAGTATATAGTACCCACGAGGTAACAATATGCATATAAACTTTAAACTCAAAGTTGTTACAGAGGTTGATTTCTGATCTTGAAGTTGTTGTTGATCTTATTGAAGTTGTTGTTGATCTTGAAGTTGTTATTGATCTACTCCTCTATTATCCTATCTCAGAGTTCCATGTCGTCTTCTCCGATCGATCTGTCGTTGTTCTATTTTTTCTGATCTCCAAATTGCCTTTTTCTTCATTAGCGTGAATTTAGGATCGGTCAGTTGAAAATATGAAAGTCGGTAACTGGCGTGTAGGGAGTTAATGACGCATAATTTTAGCAAGGTAATATTGTGTTGTTTTATTTTTTGTAATTATGTTGTGTGTGTTTTATTTTTGTAATTATTTTCTAATTGTTGTATATTAGTGTTAAGGACCCTTATTGGAATGAGTGAGAAATTCAAAATTATTTGTATTCTATTATATAGATATACATATGAAAGAAGATAAATCAAATTTACATGTCACTTGAAAACACTGATGATCAAAGGCAACATATTCTTTAACTTAGCAAGGAAAAATCTTAATCAATTCTCAATAGTGGGAACAATTATTTCAAGTCTACATTCTGATCTGAAACATTTGCAAAACTAAGATGCTGAACATCTGAAACAACAAAACCTTGAAGAAGAAAAAAAAAGAATAGATCCTAGTCAGTGACGAAGCCAGAAATTTTTATCAGTGGGGTCAAAATTATTATTAAGTTATTAAAAAATTTGGCGGGGTTTGAAAGGCGCGCCAGATAATTTTTTTTAATACTTTATACTTTTAGGTATATATATATTTATTACAATAAAAATATAATGAATAATAATATATGGTATATATATATACTATATTGACTCATAATAGATTTTTTTAATTATAACTGTTCATAAGTAAGTAATTTATTATTTATTTTTAAGAATAATATAAATTAGATTATTATTTAGTTTGAAATATTATAGAGAGATACATATATTGAAAGAATATGAGTTGTATATGATTAAAATTTGATTGACAAAGTTATAAATTTTTAATTTGACTCCGTATAATAGAAAATTTATAAAATTTTAGTGGGATCAATTTATATATAATATTTAAAATTTTTAAAATTTACCTTACATTATAAAGTAAATTTTTTTCTCAGTGGGGTCGATTGACCTCACAAAATTGATGTGGCTTCGCCACTGATCCTAATGAACCAAAAACAAAAACGAACCAAAAATTCTATCAAGCCATGAGATAATACAGTAAAAATTATGTCATCGGCCTCTCCTTCAAGAATACGAACCAGTTATAGCAACTGTTAACGCCAGGATCTTCTGCCACGTCCCAATCACGTAAGACGTCCTGATCCTGCACAATAAACACGGTAAACACCACAAGCTTGACGGCGGTTCCGTCGGGGGATAGCTCAGGCGTGAGAATTAGTATGTGTTCACAAGGTTAACAATGGAGGAATGTATTGTCTAATGTCCAGAGAGAGATAATAATTCTCAGTAATATATATGTAAGGGAATCTGAAAAATGATATGTATGAGAACGTACCTCTAGACGATGGCTTCCTTGCTAGGTTATACTATCTTTGCTTGGATTCTTTGTACACCCACTATTATTACCGACACCCCTACGACGATGGGCTCACGATCATATAAGGTTTATCCATCGCTTTTGGCTGCTTTTTACCACACCGTAATTTATGATCCCATCCTCATTAATGCATGGCGGAGAGCCTTGGTCAACCGTCATGCTTTTTCATCATCACAAGTCAAAGTAATGATATTAAAATATCTAATGGGTTGATTAATCGGACCTAATTCTTACTTTAAAGGTTTAAAACGGATATAATATGGTATTGACTGGTAGGTGACTTTCATTTAATTAATAATAAAGGTCCCATAGATTGTTTATGTGAATAGGCCCAATGTAACCGGCCTAAAAATAGGAAATATTACGACCCAACAGCAACAGTTTTTTTCGTTCCTAAAAATGGTAATTGCCCTTTTATCTTATAATACAAATGACATTCACAAAAATCCACAAATACAATTGCACTTCATTCCTTCTCAACTTGAGATTCAATATTTTAGCAGTTCTACAGCGGTCTTTAATCGCGTGTGGTCGTTATAACAGATCATGAAACCTGAAATTGAAGTACCCAAGTGTCATCTTTCAGGAATAGGTCCTCAATATACAGAAATAATAATAATAAAAAGATATAAATAGCAAAGTGCACCGAAGTTTAAAAGCAAATTATAGAGGCCATAATTGATATTATATTTCTTACGTCTAATTAAATAAATTATTTATGATATTTAATTTCTATATTTCTTCAAGTTCTATCTCGAGCATTTACAACAGTTTTCTAATATTTATCTCTACTCTACAGTATTATTAGGTCATTCTGTAAAATAGGAATTCAAAATTTTCATTATGTACCCAACAGATTCCTTATATTGTTTCCTTAAATAATAAAAGTTAAAAATTAAAATTTAAAAATTCCAACAGTCAAAACATCAAATTAATAATAATTTTATAATTTATAAAAGAGATAGTATAATTTATCAATTACATTCCACTTTAAAATAATTTTTATTTTATTTTAAATTTTAAGAAATTTATAGAGTGAATATTGAATGGATTGTAGTTGCAAATGTATCAATATTAACTTTTAAAAAGTTAATTTGTGATATTTTTAAATTTAAATTTAATATGATTCATTTAAATTTCAAAAATAATAAATTTTATAATTAATAGTAGTTTTATAATTATATTGACATAAATTAAATAAATTTATATCAATTTTAAATTTGAATACGTTTGAAATTAATTTTTAAAAAATAAGTCAATATTAAGTTTATAATTTAAAAATAAAGTAGTAAAAAAATGTCAAGATGTATATAATTGATGAGTTATCTACTTATATGAGGGTGTGAAATGTCATTTTGTATATATAGAGAACGGTCTTTTGACTCCCTCACACTGGGGAATAAAATGTATAGAAATTAAAATAGAGAGTCAAATAAAGATAAGAAAGCTGTCGGATAATAATTTGTTGATATATTCTTTAAAATTGGGGATAGAGAGTTGATTAAGAAAACTGTTAATAATGCTCTAATATTTTATCCATTCATCCTCTCTCTCTCTAAAATTTTTTATACACTCAAAAAATTTTAACATCGTTTTAACCGGACTCCTTGTGTATCTTTATCTCTATCTTCAATCCAAGTATGACACTGTCTTCTCCATATATAAACCCAAGCCCATTTCACATTACCATTTTCTTCCTGCAAAAATCAACTAATAACCGATTATATTTTAACGATGTTAATGATTTGGATTTGGAATGAAAAATTTGGGTCAAAAATAGTTTAACCTGTTTGGGCCATATATGGGTCTAAATTTTAGCCAACTTAAATAAATAAAAACAGTTAACCAACACAATTAGTTTCAATTAATATGTATTGATTCAACAGCTAACTAACTAGACCTATGTCATGGTCACAAATAATTTGAATCAAAAAGAAACCTGCTAGTACATATGATAGCATTTAAGGATTAGAAACCTGTTTAATTAGGAAGAAAAAAGGTTTCTTGGAACATGGAAAGATGACTCAAAATTTTCAGATTAGATAATCAAGGAATCCGGTAGAGGATGATTAATCAAGAGGGTCTCCTGTGACCTACAGAGAGAGATTCCGTTCAGTTTGACAGACTTATTCCATTCACTAATAGCCTACACATTCTCACCAAACAATAGGCTTATCGGTTGGTTGGTTTGTAGGCTGATTTCTTTCTAATTTTTCAAAACGACCAAAACAACATCAATGAAACCTGAACTCACATTTGGTATTGAGGCCAACAGATCACCCTTTTTCTATTCACCCAACTTTCTTATCAATTGGTCATCTTAAATGATTAGCATGCTTCAATAATCTGAATTTAAAATTTTAAACCATACTGGATGACACACAATCATAATAACTAAAATTGTACTCAAATGGAGAGTAAATACAAACAGACCAGTTTCCTTTTCTTCAAGTCTCTGAATGCCAGCTCGGCCAAATCTTTCAGGGGTACAAGCTTAGCTTTCGGAGTAACGCTGGACAGCATAGTTAAGACCTTGGCAATTGGTTCTGGAGGTATCACATCCTCTGCAATCTTGGCAGCAACTTAAGGCCAGCAAATTCTTTTTAGGTAAAAAAAACACATTACATGGTTCTGAAAAAAATGGTTAAACCATGCTATTTCAACACATACTAGACTAGGATATAATTAGCCAACAATATCAAAAGTTCAAGCATAGTATCAGTTAATGTAGGGGAAGCAGACTATCAAAGAGGACAATCATATATTCACAACGAAAGACCTCTTTATTTATCCTTTTTTTTTTTTGTATTATTATTACTAATGGACAAATCCTTGTAAAATTCCAAAAAGTGAGCAATTAGAAGCTGAGGAAATGTAAACATCAGTAAGAGTGAAGATAGATTTACACCTTACACATTGGGGCTACGCGGTTCCTTCAGATGAACCTTGATAGCAACTGCTCCACCCATGGATGGTTGGGAATTATGTGAACGTAAATCAACAAATAAAATAAAGACAAGACATATTAAAAACAAAAGATTAAATGTGAAAAACTCTTAAAAGGAAAAATCACAGCCAAACTCCGAATCTCCACTATATCAAAATAATGTGCTTACAATAATCTTCCCAAGTTTTATGCCAAAATCTTGAGGTTCCATAATACCGCAACACAACTTTTTGTGCGGACTAAAAGCAGCAAAACCCTCCTACCCACAATACAACTTTTTTGCACGGAATAAAAAGCAGCAAAAATTCTCCCTCACACAAATACAAAACTCACTTACACCCTCTCTAAACTCTTAGGATGCTACATTATTTTTGATTGTGCTATACTTCAACAACTAAACATAAAATTCTATTTATAGAGTATTAACAATTTTCCTCTTCCTAATCAAAATATGACGCTTCCAAAATAAAACTCCTATTACAAATAGACTGTTCTCCAAAATAATACTCTTATTAAAAATTAAACTTCTTTTTCTGAATATGATTCGAGAAGTATCCCAACAATTCCTTCCTCGACTCGAATTCTCGAATACTTCAACTTCATCTTTGTCAGTCACCGTTATTGTAGTCGTCACCATCATCCGCATTGTCTACATTATACTCATTATCCACAATATACACGCATCATCTGCATCATCCGCAACATTCGCATCTTCCATATCATCCTCGTTATTTGCATCATCATCAGTCATCTTCATCAGCATCTCCATCATCTAGCCATCAACTGCAACGGTGATTCTCCATAATTGCAAAATCTCTTATTCATTCTCATCATGATGAAACTCAAATTCAAGTCCTTCATTCTTCACACTCTTTACTTGTCACACCAATGCAACTAATTCCCCTCTACATTGGATCCAATCAACTTGACTTTGATGCCACTTGTTGGGAATTATGTCCACGTAAATCAACAAATAAAATAAAGAAAGATAAAATAACACAAGATTTAATGTGAAAAACCTTTAAAGGAAAAAATCATTTACCAAACTCCGAATCTCCACTATATCAAAATATTGGGTTTACAATAATCCTCTCAAACTTTACGCCCTAAAAACCAGGTTCTATAATACTACGACAACTTTTTGCACGGACTAGAATCAGCAAAACCCTCATACCCATGATACAACTTTTTTGCACAGAATATAAAAGGTGCAAAAATCCTCTCTCTCACACAAACACAAAATCTACTCACACCCTCTTTCAATTCTTAGAATGTTACATGACTTTTGATTGTGCTACACTTCAACAACTAAATATAAGACTATTTATAGAGTACCCACAATTCTTCTATTCTTATTCAAAATAGGGCACTTCCAAAATAAAATTCCTACTACAAATAGATTGTTCTAAAAAATAATACTCCTATTACAAATAGGACCTTTTCTTTTCCATAATAACAATTCTTTTTTGAATAAGATTCGAGAGAAGTATCCCAACATTGACCCAATAAAAAACGGCGGGCCCCTCTTACTTCAGGCCTTCCTACCAAACATAATAGAGCAGAAATTCCAAGACTATTGTTCAAGTACCTTACTGAGCAATCGAAAGAGGGGGAACTCATGTCATCTACGAATACCCACTTTATAAATGTTCATCTTGAATGACTAAGAAGGACTAAATTATGTTTAAAACTCAGAAATCTTGAGAATTGAAATGACAAAGGCAGGTGATAGCCAAACCCATTCAAGATGAGAATTTTTATTTATAACATAAAGGGTTTTGATATCGATGATAATTGAGCATATGCTAATTAGGGAGTCGCGTAACTTAATTCACAAGGCACACCTTTGATTATTGTATACTGTTCGATTACATTGTCAACTATATCATCAAAGTTGGAGACATAGCCATGTAATCCTTTGGAGAGACCAAAACCAGATGGTCTATAGCATAAACACCATATCCACTAGCCGCAATTTGCTTGGCGATACCTGATACCTGAAAACTTATAATTTTGTAGAGCTATAAATATTTTTCTCCATCAATTAGTTGAGTATTAAAGTGGAACTTGAAGCCCAAAACATCAGCATTACTCATATAATTAGATCTACAATGAAAAACAGGATCACAAACCTTAAAAGAAAAAAGTGCAAGTATCACCATATCCATGACAGAAACACAAAGCACCTTTGATCCCAACACCAGGCTTAGGCTTTGGCAACCAACTTTTACAAAAAAATAAATAAATCTAGGCCATTGAAATTTATCTCATACGACTACAAAAACACAATTTAACTCATGTTTCAAACAGGAATTTAGGCATATTCATAAGTAGGCAGAACCATATACATCCAAATTCTTAACAACTCTCAAAATCAATTCATCACATTCATATATACCCCATTTGCCCATTTCATACACCAAATTGGATATTTTGATTCTTTGTTAATAAAGAAAAATGATTTTGTGATTGTTTGCTTAAAAAATATATATAATCTTTGAAATCAGCATACTGACCTCCAAATATAAAAATTAAACACCCAATAGGGAAGTATCTTAAACAAACAGTGGTCAAGCTGCTGTTGAACCTTAGCGAAAGCAAAACGAACCCGTCGACGAGAAGGTGCAAAGCCCAAGTTTTGAGAAGCGATTTTATTCATCTCATCGCTCACGCCTTGGATCACCGACTTTTTCCTGGCCATGATCATTATTGGGGTCGAAATTGTTGGTCTCGTGTTTAATTTTAGCAGGAAATTGACGGGTGTTATGAATTTTCGGTGAAACAGAGGAAATTCCGATGGGCGGAATGTGGAAGTCAAATGAAGGTCCATTGGTTATAGTTTAAGAAAGAAAAGCCAACCCCCTTTCTGAGCCTTGTGAGTTGAAGTTGAAAGAGAGAATAATACTCCTAGTATAAAGGAAAGGGTGGCGGAGAGAACGTAGGGGTCCTTAATACTAAATACCATAATTAAAAAGTAATTACATTATTAATACATTCATAAAATAATTATAAAAATAACGCAATTCACGTTAATAAGGAAATCTAAAATCAAAGAAAAATAACTACCATAATTAATAATTAAAATTCAAATATCTGGGATCTAACAACAAAAACAAATTCAAATTTAAAATAATAATTTAAATTCAAATCTGCATCTCCCTCACAGTATCCTTCTCCTCCGCTATTCCGCCGCGAATCTCCTTCACAAGTTGTCCTCTCCTCCGCTACTTCGCCGCGAATAAAAAATAAATAAATAGATGTAACTCTTACTGTTCTGAATTTTTTTTATGACTATTTAGTTACCCACAAAAATTAAAATGGTTACCTTTGTATGAATGGTAATTGGCTACCAACTGCATCACATTCAAACTAAATTGGTAGTTTAATAAAACTGAATTGATTAATTTGGTCTAAAGGTTTGACAATGTCATCTTCCTCCCCCCTTCACCGGTGAGACAAAGCGAGAGTCAACCACAAAATGTTCAATGGGATTGAGAAAGGAGGTAGATATTTGATTTTTCACGATTTCTTCATGTCCGGAAATTTCAATTCCAATTTCATGTCCAAAGGAAAATAAGGACACGACATAGGAAAGAGTGAGATAAGAGAATGATGTGTAATGTAATGTTAATAACCAAATTTTCGTACCAAGGTAACCAAACTTTTATACTAAGGTAACCAAATATTTTATACCAAGGTAACCAATCTACCTCCACACCTGCAGTATGAATTGGTTACCTTGGTCTGAAAGTTTGACAACCAACTGCATGAAAGTTTGGCTACCAACTGCATCATATTCAAAATAAATTGGTAACTTAATAAAACTGATTTGGTTAACTTGGTATGAAGGTTTGGCTACCCACTGTATTAAAGTTTTGCTACCAACTGCATCACATTCAAAATAAATTAATAACCTAATAACACTAAAACTGCTTAATTAAAGAATATCATCTTCAAATTGTTAGTAATCCACTAATTGGTTAACAATTTTGAACAATTCTAAAAGCCCAAGTTATGTTACCGGGAGGGCTCCAATCCATCCCTAAAGGTAGAGGCGAAGTGCCATCATGGCGATGCTTTGGAGGGCTGCTGCTATTCGTCTTCTTCTTTGGCATTGATAAGAAGATAGTAGGATCAGAATTGATAGCCATGGATTCAAAGATGATGGGATTGGAGAGTCCGAAACTATAAACAGCACCGGTCCTGGGTTAAAGCCCAAGGTGCATGAGCTTTAGGCCTACTTAAATTGATAAATTTTTAGGGTCCCCAAGAGATATTTGAGTTATGTATATATATATCCAAATAAAAGAGACCAGCCCACGTCAGTTTAAATTTAAAGGATCACAAAAAATTTACCCAATGAAATAGGCCCAAATTTTTTTATTTTTCGCTTTTAGGCCATTAAAAACTCAGGGCCGGCCCTGACTATAAAGAGAGAGATCGGTTGTTCCGTACATATAACTCATCTTCTTTCCTACTGTTGAAATTCTCTCTTCTGTCTCACTTATCCGGCAGGGCGGTGCGCGGATTCTAAAGAGTACTGTAGAGGAGATAATCGTGGGCCACAATTAAAAGATACTCAAATGTATTAATTTTGTAAATAATATGGAAAAATATATTACTTATGTAATTATTTTATCTATGCATCATTGTTGTAATTATTTTTAAAAATATACTAAAATATGTAATTAATCCAGAAGGGACGGAATCATTTAGCCCACAATAGAATGTAGACGGTGGGCCGGTGGCATCGGACAATTTACATACATAAATGCATACTGAAAACGTGCTTTTTTTACCTTTCATCATTTTTCACTACCGAATTGATTAATTGAAATGCTTTTTATACTATTCATGAACTTGGAACCAAGATGTAGGCATGGACTTGTCAAGGATGAGATGTATCCATGACTCTTCCTTCTAAAAATCCCAATTTTTCCACTTCTTATAGTTCTTTAACTCGAATTTTAGAGTAGGCCCAAAACAATTCTACTGGCCCAGTTATTGCATCAAGCATTTCCACCCTAAGAGCCAACCAGAAAGTGATGTCAATCTATTTATTGGATTTGGAAGTTGGAACAATCGTTGGGTGGGCTGCTTTCTATATCTATCCCCTACGAGTGTAAATAAATCGCCATTACCGGCATACCCAAGGCCTAACCATTTTGTTTAGTACAACTAGACATAATGCAGTTAAAACATATTACATTTGATTTGGGCTAAACAATTGACATGAACACTTCCTCTATTTGTTCTTTATATTTTCTTCACATATTATCTAATTTATCATATTTTAAATTTAGGTGTTTTATATATATTATTTGCATATTATACCTTTTCCCAAATAATTTTTCACTTAACATTATCTCCTTGTTATCACAACATCGATAAACATCATTAATCTTCTGGTGAGTGTAAATAATTTTAAAAATATTTCAAAGTATATATTTTTTATTTCTTGGAAGTAACTTACAAATCTATTTTGTAACTTTTGATTTAATCTGAATTTCATGTTATTTAGATTTGGTTCATAAAATTTATCAAGTATAAAATAAAAGTACATTGACTCTTTAATCTACCGATTCGAGAACGCACGTTCTCGAATCGTGCCCGAACAATTTGAACTTTTCGAATGAATATAATTCGAGTATAGATAAAAAATTACAATTTAAGAAGGTTTGAGTAATTTATTGAACTTTAAAATTTGTTTATATTTGAATTATTTATATTTCGAGTCGAGTTCGGATCAAACTTTTAATTGAGTACGTATGAATTGAGCCTCAATTATTTGCTCATTTACTCTTCTAATTTCTCTTTTTTTATTACTCCATTTGGCATGAAATCCTTCTGCTCAAATCTTGATGATAAGGGAATGATATTAGTATCAAATGACAGATTCAGTTATCATGAAATTAATTTTATGGTAACATAAAAAAAGATCATCTCCTAACATATATGTTAACACTGTATTGATCAATTGACCAAAGTTAATAATCACTTTCCGAAATGACCCATGTGCAAGCGGATGAATATGTCCTTGACCATCTTTATGATTAGTTGTGCATGTTGGGTCGGTTTGGGGAGAAGAAAAATACTGGGCATTTTCATATTCTGAAAATAGAGGTGTTCAACTGGTAAAAACCGGTCCGAATTGAATCGGTACCGAAATCGACCAAATATTGATACCAATACCCGTACCGGTTGAACCGGTATACCGAATCGGCGGTACTGGTTTTTATCGAAAATTAATAATAATAATAATATTATTATTATATTATTTTTATTTTTATTTTTATTTTTATTATTATAATAATTATTATTATTATTAATAAAAAAACCGATATATACCGATCCATAAAAATGCCGAACTGAAACGGTACCGAATTTTTTTTTGTACCGAACCGACCGATTTGATCCGGTTCAAAAAACTAAAAAAAATGATCCGTTTGAACAGTCCTATTTGAAAATAGGGCTCCATCCAATCGGAATTCGGAGGAGCCCACTACAATTACGTGAATCAATTTTAGTACATTATTTCATGATACATATATTTGGGATTTGGCTTTACATAATACAAACAATCATTTTATGTATGTATGCCTTTTTCAGTTGCAACTTTTGGCAATTCCATCAAAGGAAAAAACCTTCAGGCCCATATCCTTGACTAATAACATGATCAGCTTAATGATTGAAAAGTGAAGCACGACGAAGAATTAATATCAAGGGTCCACAAACTATATATATATGTCCTGTCCTGTCCTGTTAAAATTTTGTATGTTTTTATAATAATGACACTTGAATATGAAGATGATATGCTTGATTACGTAATATAAGTCAACTCTAATTACCTCATATCGCTATTTAAAAAGATTAAATCCCCTGCCATTAGATATTCTTCCGGCAGACAGGAAAGTCCAAGCCGGCTAAAAGGGTATTTTGGTAAATTAGACTGTCACTAGAACCGATTTTATTGACGCTAGAGGCAGGGGAAAATTAAGATTTTTGTTAGTGTTAGCTTTTTATTATTTTGAAATTATGATTAATAATTCATATCACGGTTTTTGGAATAATGTCCGTGATAACTGATCGACACCAATGAGACTTAATATATACTCTTCTCTTATGAGTTATCAACTTAGGATTGTGTTTGGTTTATTAGGAAGAAGTAATTCAAATTGTTATCTCTTTAAACAATAAGTGGGTTAAAAAATTAATATTATATATTTAATTACTCATTACTGAAATTTACTTTTTTTTTCTTTAGTCTAAGACATCCTACACAAATGCACGTGGCAAGTAATCTGAGACCGAAAATTGTAAAATATAATGATTGCACTTGGAGGAATGTCAGGACTAATTATTAAGAATACATAAGGGGTGTTTGATAAAAATTGAATGAATCTGAATCTGAATGAGTTGAATCTGAATGAACTGAATCTGTTTGATAACTGACATATCTTAAAGATCTGAATGACATATTTTTAATATTTTACCCCTCTGAAAAAATTCAAAGTTGTTGTAAATTTATTTAATATTACATAATATAATAGTTAATATTTTTTTATTATTTTTAATTTTTTTTACTTCATTCAGCCAACTATTCAAACCATTCGGATCTAAAAAAATTCGGACTTAATCATTCAACCAACGATCATCGACCGATTCAATATTCGCATTTATTTTTTTCCAAAACAAACGCATTTAATGATTCAACCACTTACCAATTTAACCATTCAAATCCATTAAATTCTAAACAAACAGCCCCATAATTGGTCTGATATGCCATTTTATTCATGGGTTATATCAAAGTTGTGTACAGTCTGATTGATAGCAACTGGCAAGGGTTGAAAATATATTGACTTTTTAAATCAATTGGCGAGATCTTAACAGTGAGTCGATGTGAAATTATTTGATTTTACTACAGCAATATTGCTACTACCGTAAACCTCTCTATCTCATGTATGAATTTTTCTTTTTAAAATTAACTTGAGATATTTTTAAATTTAAAATTAATATAATTTTTTTTTAATTTTCATCAATAAATATTCTAAACTATTTAAAAAATGTTATTTATTGAAAAATTTATTATTTTATAATATTTCATTAAAAGATATTTCAATTTTAAATTTAAAAATATCTCGAGTTAACTTTGAAAAGTTAATAATAATCTTATAACTAGATATAAGCCCGCGCATTGCGGCAGGATTATTTAATTTTTTAATAATAAATGTGTACGTATAATTAATAAATTAAAATATAATAAAAAGATGGTAGATTATTGTGCGATGATCAAATTTTATACAGAAAAACAAACAAATATACATTGTTGGGGGTAGTGGTGAGAGTTTATCGGTCTATCCATTACACTCTAAGTATGTGACTATTGCTTTTAAGTTAGTGGCAACGTAAGTAACCTCAACTTGTGGACAAATCATTTTTTCTACTATTTTCTTTTTTTTTTATTTTTTTTAAAATTTTTCTTGACCAAAGTGTAGCCAACTGATTTATTTTCCCCGTCCTTTACTACTTTTATATTTTGTTTACCGTAAAGAAAGGGTTGCCTCAACTTAACTTTTTACAATCCATAACAAAAAGGAAAGGTATGCGAAGATTTAAAAAATCATTGTTTCCCAACTTTGTCATTTACATAAATTTAGTCTGCTAAAACCTTTGTTAACATTATTTTATTATAATAGTGTTGTGCGCTGTAGTAGAAATAAAATCATAATAAACATGATACATGAAAATGAACAAATAATGAAAGTATATATAGAATCCTGTCATTTAGAGACGATAATGGAAGTATGTGTAGGATTTATTAGACAAGCATTCTATGATACTTTACATTGTATTAAACTAAAATAAAATTATATACCTGCATCAAGGCACCTCAAATAAAAAAATGTGACGCCCCCAAAATAGGTATACAACACCCATTCTGAGTCGCCAAAATACATGGTATATAAAGCAAACTACAACTTTGACAATACAGATGTCGTGTAGAATACGACAATACAACTGTGAGTTTGAATACAAATATTGTCTTCTAGACAATATACACACCCAAATAAGTCCTCATTAATTATTCATACACTATTTTACGTAAGTAGTGAGGATAAACTAAAACATCTTCCTAGAACCATCACTCCATACCCCGACTCGATCCTCGCTTATATTCTCACCTCCCGAGAAGAAAAATGGAACAAAAAGGAAAAAGAGTGAGCTCAACTAGCCCAAGAAAGAATATTATGACTAAGATAATATACAACAAATTATCGTTAGTCTTCAACAAGGAAAAATCTAATAGAATACAATAGACAACAAGTTTTAGATCAACAAATGCAATGAAACAAAGAATCCATTAGAAGAGTCACGTAGAGAAAGAATTCTACTTGTCTTCTAAGGTTTAAAAGTCCATCATCAATAGTTTATCCTCGTAATAACAATCAATATACATCTTTAATTATCTTTGCACTATAGGCCAAAGATATTCATTTCATATCACCAGGTTGGTCATGTTCATCTCAACACTGCTCATCTTTTGACTACTGTGCCAAAGATATTCATCGATTAATCGTTCATCTTTGCACTTCTGTGCCAAAGATATTTATTTATATCACCATTTAGGATCGAGGATGATGAAAAACATTTTAAAAAACGAATCCAAAGTGAAACAAAATGACAAGGATTAAGGATTAAGGATTAGTACTTTGTTTTTTACCCATGTCCAAAAATACTTGAAAATAATCATATTGGTGTAAAATTCAAGAATGATCAAAACATGGATACAATCAAATCTAGTATCCGAATAGATATTTTGGACAAAAGAAAAATTTTTATTTTCTTGAATGAAAGGTCGTATTCGTGAATAATGTCGATACGTGAATATAGGCGTGTACACGTGAATAAGAAACCCCGCACAACAAGTTCCAAATTTGATAAAAAGTTCACTAATACTTGGCATAATGATATTGAAGAAAAATATCATTTAAGAAGAAAATAATACCCCTTACCTCAAAATAATAAATGATTCGATTTGAATTTTAGATATAGTCTTGTGAAACCCAAGACCGTATAGCAACACTCAAAGTATACTCACAAGAATACGCTCGATAATTTAGAGAGAGAAAGAGAAAACTTAGTTTCGGTGTGATTTTCAATTCTAACTTAGCCTCTATTTATAGGAAAATGTTGTAACGCCTAAAGCGAGACTAAATTAATAAATTATTATTATTAAAATCAAATTTCACGCATGCTAGCCATCAAAGACCAAGATGCCACTCTTGAAAATAATTTTCCAAAGAGCCCACATGTTGTCAAACAAGAGTGGGTCCCACCCATTATTTAATAAAATTATTTTATCTTTCGAAACTTCAATAATTCGTAGAAAATAGCTCGTTTATCGAAAAATTCGAAACTCGCGACTTTCCATGGGAAATTCCATTCTCTACAACTTTGCAAAAGAAATTTTTCCAAATTCCAAACAGAAATTGACCGAAATCCATAAACGGACGATTTTACAGTCTATAATCAATTTTCGGTCAAGAATTGTGTCCACCGACACACAAAACATATGTTAAACATTTAATGCCACAAAATACTCTACCTCCTCATATACTCATATATCCCACAATCATTATAAAAATATCACCGTTAATATATTATTAAAATAATATATTTAAATGTATTATTTTATCAGAAAAAGATAAAATATTAATTTTCAACAATTGTCACATTAAAAATTTTCTCCATCTATATCCACATAAAATAAATATTTTCTTTATCATAATAATCAATAATTAATTATTCAAAAATAATATTACGTAATCACAAGATCGACAACCGGTAGTGCTAAAGGGAAAGAGGGCTTTCCAATAAAGGATTCTCTTACCTGCGGCGCAATTAGGTGACCAAACCTCTCCTGTATGTAACTTTCTAGACATTGCCAATAATATTATCCGATAATATTATTCAAATAATATGAATTATTGATTTGATAATGGAAAATACCGTGTAATGACAATTATTGAAACAATAATAATATAAATATCAATGCGTAATTATTGAATCAATAAGATAAAATAATGAAGCAAGAATTATCGTAACAATTATTGAGTAGTGCCTTCTTACGTAAGGATCAATAATTCAACAATATCGCAAATACGATCTGCCATCTTCTTTATGCAACCACGCCAGACATCGTTTTAACCACCGTGTAACCCAACAAAGGTTGTTAGCGGTAATAATTTACGTCGTTATTTATAAAACTCAATCTTTGTCGTTTTCCTTCATCCAATCGTTTTTCAAGTTATGGGCCCCATGATGATCGCTACCGCAGACGGAGATTCCCCAAAAAAAGAATATTCCACCACCAAACGAATATTCCCTAACAATAATGAATATTTTATAACCACTTGCTTATTTTGTAAACTTTGCACATTTCACCCATAACCAAAAAATTATATCAAATTAACCCTTATTAATTTAGAATAATGAATAAAGAAAAATTCAATTTTATTTATAATAAGTTGGGGTCAACTGACCTCTCCTTATGAAATTTCGTCCTCGAAATTGACATACGCACTGTATATCGAAAAGGTGAGGTACCTTGCTTTCATCTCCGATTCCAACTCCCATGTCATTTCCTCAATTGCATGGTTTCTCCACAAAACCTTAACTTGTGGTATAACCTTCGTATGTAAGACATGCTTCTTTCCTATCCAAAATCTCAACAGTATCTCCTCGTAGGTTAAATCTTTCGCTATCTAAATGCTGGTTCTAATGCAATAATGTGGTTCGGGTCTTTCACATATTTACGAAGCATAGATATGTGGAATACATTGTGAACACGAGACATACTGGAGGTAACGCGAGTCTATAGGCTACGTTCCCCTATTCGGTCAAGAATCTCAAATGGACCAACAAATCTTGGATTGAGCTTTCCTCTTTTCCCAAATCTTGTAACTCCCTTCCATGGAGCAATACGTAACAATACATGATCTCCAATATTAAACTCCACGCCCTTTCTATAAAGATCAAAGATAACTCTTTTGTCGATCTTGTGAAGTTTGAATACGTTGTCGAATCATTTGGATCTTTTTCGTAGTCATGCGTCTTTCAATTCGTCCCAACAATATTGCTTCTCCCACCTCGCCCCAAAGATATCGAGAACGACATTTTCGCCCATACAACGCCTCAAATGGAGCCATGCCTATACTTGTTTGATAATTGTTGTTGTAGGAGAATTCCACCGGTGGTAGGTACTTATCCCAACTTCCTTTGAAATCTAGGACACGTGAGTCTTAATAGATCTTCAAGGGTTTGAATAGTCCTCTCGATTGTTCGTCTGTTTGAGGATGGTATCTTTGAAATCAATCAGAAATCCGTGCCCATAGCTTTCTCGTAAGCTAACCCAAAATCTTGAAGTGAATCTCGGGTCACGATCCAAACTATGGATACTAAGATGCCATGCAATCGCATAATCTCATTCACGCATATACGAGCAAGACGTTCAAGGAATAAGTCTAAGCGTGATTCGGTAAGAAATGGGGAGACTTGGTTAATCTATCAACAATAACCCAAATTGCATCTCACGCCGAGAAACTTTGGGAAGACACGTAACAAAATCCATAGTAATGTGTTCCCATTTCCATTCAGGAATCTCAAGTGGTTCTGAATGGACCTTTTGGCACTTGATGTCTCCGCCTTTACACGTTGACAAAGTTAAACATCTTGAGATAAACTCCGCAATCTCTCTCTTCATATTGTTCCACCAAAATGTATGTCGAATATCATGATACATTTTGGTACTTCCGAGATGGATTGCAAACGGGGTGTTGTGTGGCTCCATCATGATTTTATGCTTCGGTCGTAATCGTTAGGAACGCAAAGTCTAGAATTGACTCGAAGTATTCCTTCCTCATCAATTCTTGCTTCCTAATAGCTCCTTCTTGCACTTTCTTCTTCATACGACGTTTTTGTGTCCGTAGCTTGAAGCAGACTTTAACTTTATCGATTAAAGTCGGTTTCTACTCAGATATATTCGCCATCATCATGTGGGACCCTGGAGTCTTTAATTCTATCTTCATCCTTTGTAAGTCGATAAAATGGGCCTTTGCGTTGACAATATCAAGACTTCGTGCTTGATATGATCTTCTACTTTCGATCACCACTACATTCGCTTCTGGGATGATATTGAATAGTGTGATCATAATCTTTTAATGACTCCACCAACGTCATTTGCCGCATGTTGAGTTCTTTTTGGGTGAAGAAATATTTTGAGGCTTTTATGGTCCGTGATAAATCTCCACTTTCTCTCCATACAAGTAGTGTCTCCATATCTTCAACGCGAATACGATCACGCTAATTCTAGATCATGAAGTAGGATAATTCCTCTCATATTCTTTTGAGTTGTCGTGAGGCATAGGCTATGACTTTCCCATGTTGCATGAGAACACATCCTAACCCCTTTCCGTAAGCATCGTTGTAGATAACAAATCCATCCGAACCGGATGGTATTGTCGTAACAGTGCCGAAATGAGTCTCTCTTGAGCTCTCTGGAAGCTCTTCTTGCATTCCTCGCTCCATAAGAATTTTGCATCCTTCCGAGTCATTTGAGTTAAGCGAGTAGCGATTCGAGAAAATCCTTCCACAAATCTCCGATATAATAACCAAATTAAGCGAGTAAAGTCGCAGATTTCTTGGCCACCGAGACTTGGTTGCTCCCAACTTTGTATTGCTTCAATCTTCGCCGTCAACAGATACTCCTTGTTTTCACACCACGTGCCCAAGGAATGCTACTTCCTCAAGCCGTAACTCAGATTTCTTTGGTTTAGCATAAAGCTTGTGTTCACGAAGTCTTTGTAGTACCACTTCAAATGGTGCTCATGATCTTCGGCTTTTGGAATAGATGAGGATGTCATCAATAAAGACAACAACGGCCGATCCAAATATTCCTTAAATACACGGTTCATCATATCCATGAAAGCGGTAGGAGCATTAGTCAATCCAAAAGACATGACCAAGAATTCATAATGCCCGTATCGAGTCCCGAATGCCGTCTTTGGAATATCCTCGCTTTTAATCTTCAAATTGATGATATCCGTAAGCGTAAGATCGATCTTTGAAAAGAATTCAAGCTCCTTGTAATCGGTCGAACAGTCATCAACGCGAGGTGGCGGATACCTATTCTTGATGGTGACATGGTTCAATTCTCGATAGTCAATCTAAAGTCGCATACTCCCGTCTTTCTTCTTTTTACGAATAAAACAGAGCACCCCAAGGAGCGTCTTTAGACGAATGAAACCGATGTCTAATAACTCTCGTAGTTGGACTTTTAACTCCACGAAGTTCAATAGAGCCATTCGATATGGGGTTTTAGAAATGGGCTTTGTATGCGGTTCAAGGTCAAGAAAGAATTCAACATCACGTTCGGGGTAGGCAGGGAAGCTCTTTGAAATACATCGAGGAATTCTTTAACCACGTAAATATTATTCAAATCGACTTGTCTTTATTCAAATCCATAACATGGGCTAAGAAAGCTTGACATCCGCTTTTTCAATAAACGAATAGCTTTGTGGCTTGATATGACGATGATCGATTTTAGTGGTTTAGTGGTTTGAATTTGTATGACAAAGTTGGTTAGGAATATGAAAACTAACAACCTTACGAAAACAATCAATTTTGGCATGATGAGTGGTTAACCAATCAATTCCTAAAATCACATCAAAAACAAGTATCTTTAAAGAGATAAGATCAACAGTAATGTGATAGTGCCAACTTGGATCATGCAAGATTTATAAACGTAGATGTAACGACGGTTTCACCCAACTGAGTTTCAACAGATAAATCAAAATCTAATTTCTCCGAGTCAAGTTTAAACGTTGAGCACAAGCAGGAGAGATAAAAGAATGGGTAGAATCCCAGATTCTAGTAAGGTATAAACTTCGCAAGAATTCAAGATTAGCTTACCCGTGATCACCTCGTTTGGGTTCCTCACGCTTTGTCCAATCCACGACAAACGCTTCTTCCAGAGGCTGGCCGATTTCGACTTATCCGGATGCCCTTGGAATCACCACTCCTCTTTGAACTTGGTTTCGCGATAAGACAATCTCGAGCGATGTGGCCTTCCTTTCCACAGCTTGTAACATACCTTGGATTGTTGTGGACGTTTACCAATGATATGTCCCTCCTTCCCGCATTTGTAACATCTAACTGGCGGCCGTTCTCCTCCCCTAGCATTTGTTGTTGGTCTTTGGTCGCTTAGTTGATATCTTCCGTCATTATTGAATGAATCTTCTTTTGAAATTTCCACTTGAGTCACCTCTCCTATTATCATGTCCACGATTACCACCGAAAGTGGTTACCGCTTTGTCCGTGATTCTTTCCTCCTCATTTGGTTATCATCGTTCGATGACTACCCTAATTGTGGTCCCCGGTTGAGTATACTCACTATCTCGTTCTAATAATCGAGCCCGCATTGACAACATCTCGAATACGAGAGAAAATTTATGAGAGATAAGGTATTGACGAATCTCTAGTTTTAGACCTCTCGAAACATACGCGTCATTCGTTCCTCATTCTCCACCAAATGAGGTGCAAACTGGATAACTCTGCGAACTTTGCCTCGCATTGAGACACCGTATGTTGTTACGCTCGAAGTCTAATAAACTCTACCTCCTTCATATGATTTAATACTTTTTCGGAAAGTACTTGTCATTGAACAGATTTCAAATCTTTCCCAAAGACATGTTAAGCAGCAGACGGTCTGGTACGCTTCACGATTCCCACCGATGAATTGGCTTCACCACGAAACATAAAGGTGGCGAATGGAACCTTACGTTCTCTCCGTGCACCCCAAGACATCGAATATCTTGGTAATTTGCTTGACCCACGTTTACGCGCTTGATCGGATCCGCTTTCCATGGAAATCTGGTGGTCCCAACTCCTTAAAGCGCTGGTTTGTGATGCAGTGCATTGCCATCATTTCCACCCGTATTTTTGTACACGAGTCTCCTCATTCGATTTTGCATGAACCGCAAAAAGCTTCTAAACATCCCGTCGTTCATCATTTGCTCGATTGGCGTTGTTCGGGAGGAACATTGCCACTGTTGCTTACGTTCGCCTCGTTGGTGAGTACCGGCGTCTCCACGATCTCATAAACTCCATTGTTAACGTTCTCGTGAGCCCATTCTTAACATCGCCATAAAACAAGGGTTAATTAAACAAATTAACATATCACATAATATCCTATATTATGACCGACCAACAAATAAGCTTAGGTAGGACACACTCAAGCGAAGGATTTACTCTGCTCTCCCTCCTAGTTCTATTCCCGATCTCCGCCGGAGATCATATCCCTAAGCTCGATATTAGTTGTGACGCCCCAAAAAAATAGGTATACAACACCCATTCGAAAGTCGCCAAAATACATGGTATATAAAGCAAACTACAACTTTGACAATACTGGATGTCGTGTAGAATACGACAATACAACTGTGAGTTTGAATACAAATATTGTCTTACTGTACAATATACACACCCAAATAAGTCCTCATTAATTATTCATACACTATTTTCTGTAAGAAGTAGTGAGATAATTTAAAACATCTTCCTAGAACCATCACTCCATACCCGACTCGATCCTCTTTATGTTCTCACCTCCCGAGAAGAAAAATGGAACAAAAAGGAAAAGGTGTGAGCTCAACTAGCCCAGAAGAAGAATATTATGACTAAGATAATATACAACAAATTATCGTTAGTCTTCAACAGGAAAAATCTAATAGAATACAATAGACAACAAGTTTTAGATCAACAAATGCAATGAAACAAGAATCCATTAGAAGAGTCACGTAGAGAAGAATTCTACATGTCTTCTAAGGTTTAAAAGTCTATCATCAATAGTTTATCCTTGTAATAACAATCAATATACATCTTTAATCACCTTTTGCACTACAGCCAAAGATATTCATTTTGTATCACCAGGTGGGTCATGTTCATCTCAACACTGCTCATCTCTCAGACTACTGGGCCAAAGATATTCATCGATTAATCGTTCATCTTTTGCACTCTGTGCCAAAGATATTCATTTATATCACCATTTAGGGTGAGGATGATGAAAAACATTTTTAAAGAAACGAATCCGGTGAAACAAAATGACAAGGATTAAGGATTAAGGATTCGTACTTTGTTTTACCCGTGTCCAAAAATACTTGAAAATAATCATATTGGTGTAAAATTCAAGAATGATCAAAACATGGATACAATCAAATCTAGTATCCGAATAGATATTTTGGACAAAAAGAAAAATTTTATTTTAAATTGAATAATCTTAAAGTGATTCGTGAATAAAGTGTCGTGATATCGTGAATAGTCAGTATCGTGAATAAGTAACCCGCACAACAAGTTCCAAATTTGATAAAAAAGTTCACCAATACTTAAAGATAATGATATTGAAGAAAAATATCATTTAAGAAGAAAATAATACCCTTTACCTCAAAATAATCGTATTACGATTGAATTTAAGATATAGTCTTTGTGAAACCCAAGACCAGATAAAGCAACACTCAAAGTATACTCACAAGAATACGCTCGATAATTTAGAGAGAGAAAGAGAGAAAACTTAGTTTACGGTGTGATTTTCAATTCTAACTTAGCCTCTATTTATAGGAAAATGTTAGAGCAAAGGAGACTAAATTAATAAATTATTATTATTAAAATCAAATTTCTACGCATGCTAGCCATCAAAGACCAGCATGCCACTCTTGAAAATAATTTTTCCAAAGAGCCCACATGTTGTCAAACAAGAGTGGGTCCCACCCATTATTTAATAAAAATTATTTTATCTTGAAACTTCAATAATTAAGTAGAAAATAGCTCGTTTATCGAGAAAAATTCGAAACTCGCGACTTTCCATGGGAAATTCCATTCTCTACAACTTTGCAAAAGAAATTTTTCCAAATTCCAAGCAGAAATTGACCAAATCCATAAGCAGACGATTTTACGCCTATAATCAATTTTCGGTCAAGAATCAGGTCCACCATGACACACAAAACATATGTTAAACATTTAATGCCACAAAATACTCTACCTCCTCATATACTCATATATCCCACAATCATTATAAAAATATCACCGTTAATATATTATTAAAATAATATATTTAAATGTATTATTTTATCGAAAAAGATAAAATATTAATTTTCAACAATTGTCACATTAAAAATTTTCTCCATCTATATCCACATAAAATAAATATTTTCTTTATCATAATAATCAATAATTAATTATTCAAAATAATATTACGTAATCACAAGATCGACAACCGTGTAGTCCTCAGAGGAAGAGGGCTTTCCAATAAGGATTTCTCCCTACTTGGGCCTTGCAATTAGGTGACCAAACCTCTCCTTAGATGTAACTTTCTAGACATTGCCAATAATATTATCTCGATAATATTATTCAAATAATATGAATTATTGATTTGATAATGGAAAATACGTGTAATGACAATTATTCAAACAATAATAATATAAATATCAATGCAAAGAATTATTGAATCAATAAGATAAAATAATGAGCAAGAATTCTGTAACAATTATTGAGTAGTGGCTTTCTTACGTAAGGATCAATAATTCAACAATATTTATCGTAATACTAGTGTATCTTCTTTATGCAACCATGCCAGATATCTTTGTATTTTAACCACCGTGTAACCCAACGGTGTTAATTGGTAATAATTTACATCGTTATTTATAAAACTCAATCTTTGTCGCTTTTCCTTCATCCAATAGTTTTTCGTTATGGGGCCCATTAATGATCAAGGTAAATGCACGGAGATTCCTAAAAAAAAGAATATTCCACGACCAAACGAATATTCCCGAACAATAATGAATATTTTATAACCACTTGCTTTATTTTGTAAACTTTGCACATTTCACCCATAACCAAAAAATTATATCAAATTAACCCTTATTAATTTAGAATAATGAATAAAGAAAAATTCAATTTTATTTATAATAAGTTGGGGTCTTACAAAAAACTTCCTCTTTTAACATGGCATCAATAAGTCAACATGGACCTGGAAGGGTATGTATAAATTAAACATAGTACTTGTAAACAAACATAGCGTCTAAACCTTATAATTTAAACAAAAAACATAGCTTTTTTTTGCCTCAGCACAAAACTCGAAACCTTGAATTGACATTGAAGATAAGATGAATTAACTGCTTCTGCATGCTGCATTCCTATTATAAATCCCACAATGACTTCTCGAGAGTTATATTTGATCTCACTTGAGACACGTGTAGTAAGCCGGACACTTGGCACATTATCAAGGTTCCTCCTTTTCATGATCCCGAGTTGTATTGCATGTGCCAAACTTCATATTATTGCTCACTAAACCTCGAGTGTCAAACCCCGTTTGTTTCCTTTGATCTGTAAATGATGGTCGTCTCAGCCGAATAGGAGGTGTTTTTAATATTGGTTTCATGGAAGTCCATCTTCGGTGTTATATCTTGTAGAACGAGAGGCGATATTCCTCCATGTCTAGGTTTAATATTTGGAAAGGAGTCAACAACAGCCAGCACGTAACTACATATAATAAGCCATATTAATATCAATAATGGCTTCAACACAAATATAAAACAAAACATAAGGCATTAAAACAATCAGTACACGATGCTTCAAAGGATTTAGTCCTTCGATCCGATTTAGCTAAATCAATGATTTTTGATGTCTGCAAATGGTGGTGTATCTCTAATAATTGTGACGCCCCAAAATAGGTATACACCACACCCATTCTCGAAAGTCGCCAAATACATGGTACGAGGAAAACAAACTACAACTTCAATAATACAATTGTCGTGCAAAAATACTTGACAACACATACCTGTGAGTTTAAATACAAATATTGTCTTCAGGCAATATCCACACTCAAATAAGTCCTCATTATAATTATTCATACACTATTTTACGAGAAATAGTGAGGATCACTGCTAAAACATCTTTCTAGAACCATCACTCCATACCCCGACTAGATCCTGTTATGTTCTCACCTCCTGAGAAGAAAAATGGAACAAAAAGGAAAAGGGTGAGCTCAACTAGCCTAGTAAAGAATATTATGACTAGATAATATACAACAAATCATCCTTAGTCTTCAACAGGGAAAAATCTGATAGAATATAATCGACAACAAGTTTTAGATCAACAACTGCAACGGAAACAACAATTTATTAGAAGAGTTAAGTAGAGAATGAAATCTACTATCATCTATGAATTTAAAAATCCATCATCAATATTTTATCCCTGTAACATCAATCAATATACATCTTTGCACTACGGGCCAAAGATATTCATTTGTATCACCAGTTGGTCATGTTCATCTCAACACCTGTTCATCTTTGCACTACGGGCCAAAGATATTCATCAGGTAATCATTCATCTTGCACTACATGCTAAAGATATTCATCAAGTATCATCATTAAGAACTGAGGATGATGAAAAATATTTTAGAAAATGAATCTAGTAAGACAGAAGGACAAATATTAGGGATTCGTATTTCGGTTTATCCACATTCAATAATACTTCATAATAACCAAGTGTGAAGTAGAATTCAAAAATAAAGATCAAAACATGGATACAATCAAAGATAGTAACCATAAAAGACATCTGGGACGAAAAAGAGAAAATTTCATTTTTAATTGAATAGTGTAAATATTCGTGAATAGTCTTTGATATCGTGAATAAGAACTCGACACAAAAGTTCTAAATTTGATTAAAAGTTCAAACCAATATTTTGGCATAATGATATTGAAGAAAATAATATCATTTAAGAAGAAAATAACATCCCTTACCTCAAAGAATCAAGATTTTGAATGAAAGGCTCAAGTGATCTTTGAATGAAACTTATCTTGAGCAAAGAATGTCAAAGTATCTAAATACTCACAAAATACGCTCGATAATATAGAGAGAAGAGAGAAAACTTATGTTTACGGTGTGATTTTCAATTCTAACTTAGCCCTATTTATAGGAAAATGTTAAGACGCGAACGCTGACTTCGACTGCTACGATGACTTTTTACTCGCTACTATTGCCATACCCACCATATTTGAAATAAAATTCAAGACATTTCTTCACTAACCACAAGTGGGGCCCACTCAATTCTAGAATTTTCCACCAAAATCAATTATAACCTTAATTTCTGAATCAGTCACCTTTTAAAATTCATAACAAATCATTCGTTCATTTTTAATGGTTCAAAATTTGTAGACATATACTCAACTTATATATGTATAACATATCCAAAAATCACAACGATCCAACTACGATTAAAAATTATAATTCACTTAATATATCTCAAAAAACGTTGATTTAATTTTTAATACCCTATTAAACAAAAAAACACCTCAACATTAATTCCTTTAATTATATCCACATAAAATAAATATATCCATCAATTATAAAATAAATATTTCATTATCATATGAATCAATAATTAATTATTCACAAATAATATTACGTAATCACAATTATGACAACGGTAGTTTTCAGTGAAGTTAGGGGTTTTCCGATAAGATTTCTCTTCTTGGCCTTGCGCAATTAGGTGACCAAACCTCTCCTTAGATGTAACTTTCTAGACATTGCCAATAATGCTATCTAATAATATTATTCAATAATATGAATTATTGATCCGATAATGAAAAATATTTATCTTGATGACAATTATTGAAACAACAATAATATTAAATATCAACGCATCAATTATTGAATCAATAAAATAAAATATCAATAAAGTAATTCATCGTAACAATTATCGAGTAAGTGCCTTTTTACGCACGAATCAATAATTCAACAATATCTTTGCAATATCTGGTAATGCCATCTTGTGCAACCACGCCAGACATCGTATTTTAACAACTAGGTATTCAACAATGTTATCTGCAGAATAACTACGCCAGATTATTTATAAAAACTCAAACTTGTCGTTTTCTTCATCGAGCGATTATTACATTATGAGGCCCACGAATGGTTGCAGACCGCCGCATTTAATATTCCCAAACAACAAGAATATTCCACGACCAAACGAATATTTCCCAACAAAAATGAATATTTAATAACCACTTGCTTATTTTGTAAAATTTACACATTTCACCCATAACCAAAGTATTATATCAAATTAACACCTTATTAATTCAAGATAATAAATAGAGAAAATTTAATTTTATTCATAATAAGATGGGGTCTTACAATAGTCTTCGAACCAGGAGTATCTACACACTGGAGAACTTTAGATGATACTTCTAAGATAGTTCTCTAGTTACATACAGCCCCCGCCTTCATGCGGTTACCTCTCATAGGTGAACTATTTTCTCTTACTTTTCCTTCTTTCATAGCCACCATGATTTTTGGTTGCTTTATTTCTATATTTTTAAAGGGTATTGTCACCTTTTGTACCTCCATTTGGTCATTGGACACGTCCTGTTCATCACTTTTCATTAACTGCTGACAGCCATCCTCCTCATCAATAGAAGCCAAATCAACATCAGTGGCGGCTTTATTGTCACAATCACATACTACTGCTCGTGATACTTTTCTCACGACACGAAAATCTCTCATCCACTGCATGAAATATTACTACTTTGGCTTTTAGCCATATTTTTACGAATATC
This sequence comes from Panax ginseng, assembly GCA_020205605.1. Classification (NCBI taxonomy): domain Eukaryota; kingdom Viridiplantae; phylum Streptophyta; class Magnoliopsida; order Apiales; family Araliaceae; genus Panax; species Panax ginseng. The sequence continues at coordinate 136,512,045 of CM035135.1, read as the reverse complement.
ACGAGCAGTAGTGAGAGGTTTCAAAGGGGAATTAAAATATGGGCGGTATTGTTCAACATAAGGTTGCAAGTATTGGTGCTCTGACAGTAGATGCCTAATCCAAGTTGATTTGAGAAAATTAAGATGATGTGATATGAAAATACATGCAAATTGTTAAATGAATCTGGGAGGGCTTACATTGGGTCGATGTTTAGGGTTCTTTCTTAGCATACTTTTGATAATTGTTTTCCTGCAGATGGAACAATATAGATAGTTATTATCATCTTAAAATATACAAGAAAGAAAAATAATCAGGAACAATGGAAGTCAAAGATTAATGTGTTGCAACAAATGACTTTATATTACAACTGAATAAGAGCACTCAAATATAACTTATGCCAATAAATATTCATCCTAATTGTTTATTATAATTTTTAGGAGAAATAAAATTATTAAGCTAATGTAAGCATGAGTTAATAAGAAATAATACTAAGCATGAGTTAATATTCTTATGCGTGTAAACCACATGCTTATGTTTATCACTGTTTTTATCAGGATGCAGCTCACCAACAAAACCTATATAAGTGGAAGGATGCGCTTTAAAGGATCAAATTCCAAGACAATGCTCTTAAGAACTAAATAACAAAGAGTTACGAGGAAGGCATACCCTTATAATGGCGGATCATCCGAGCTTGTATTCACCATGTCGGAGATCAAACAAATTGATATTAGAAAAAGGTTAAGTATAATGGGAATAACTCTTGAGGAAGCATGTAAGCAAATTTAAACCTTTAAAACAACCAAAAGCATACAGATAATAAAAGGTTATCACGTTACTAATTATGTATATTATTGAACCATTATAGTCCAAAAACGAAACTGACCACCACATAACAACATAAAACAACTCCAAAAGAAAAGCTACGAGAAAAGTGGTAGAAAGTTGGAAATCAAGGCAAGAGGCTCTACAATATTTTCAAAGAACTCGATATGATAAAGTGAATGAGTAAAATAATGACTCATACAATTGCATGCTTGTTAGACACCTTTGAAACTATTGGGAGCTAACAATATAGAATCAAATCCTCAACTTTAAACACTTAAAATCTCACCTATATTTACAACAGCAGTATGGAAATGGAAGAAGGTTTCTTCATCTAGACATATTCAATCTCTATTCACCTTTACAAATGTAACTGAAATTTCAAAGACTATAAATGTGTGCATAATGTCATGTTTATCAATTCATATACAAAATATGATAGAACATAACCAACCCTTGAAAAAGTTATTCTCAATAGAATTCTTAAACAGTTTGACCTTACTTTGTTCTCAAACTACAATTATACTGCAATACTTTATAGTAGGATTCTCATTAAATAAATGTAACCTGATGTTTGAGCGTAAATTTAAATGAGTGCATGGTATTGTCAAGTAGGACTCTCAATATAATAAGCTCAATCAAATATTTTTCCTTTCTAAATGTAGCCTGAAATCTTAGCACAATTTAAATGAATGCATAATATTGACATGGCGACAATCATAAAATATAGAGAACATAACATACCCATGAAAAATTCAAACCAATAGCTATTTTCAATAGCATCCTTGAACTGTTTGACCTTTGATTCATCAAGTTCAAGTTCGCAGATGGTACTCTTTTCCACATGTTCTTCAATAAACAATATAAACGGCATCTTTATGTAACCTTACACATGGTAAATATCTTGATTCAATTGAGCTACATTAATATTATTTTGTATTTTTAATGTTTGAACAGAAAAGCAGATAACATTAAAATTCTATGAATTGAACTCACAATAACATAGATGATTGAGAAGATGGCAATAGTCCAATATCTTCCAAGATAGGCATCAGCAGCAAATGCTCCAATCAGAGGTGTGATGTAGCATGTTCCAGACCAATTCGAGAGATTTCTTGAAGCCGTTGTGCTGTGCTGGTTGAGGTGATACTTGAAATATAGCAACAGATTAGAGCCCATCCCATAGTATGCCAATCTCTCGGAACATTCATTTCCTGGAAATAGTTATTATAAGAGTCAGTATCTTATACCTTAAACAAATTGCGCTCTCAGTAAGAGTAGCAGCAAAAGAACCAAGGATATAAGGGCAGGCCTTCCAGGTTCCTGTTTTCTTTTTATTAGCAGGATTGTTTTTGTAATCCACAGTCCCATCTTTAGTATAAATATCCTCTTCTGCCATAGCTTCTGCCATACTTGACAGTTGACAATAAATTGTCTTCTCCTAGGAAATTATTCGATACAAGATCTCAAAAATGTTTAAATACTGCAACAAAAATACATTCATATGGTATAAGACACGGTAAAATTCACAAACTAATCAAGGAGGAGAAAAATATGCTGATCATATGCTGCATATATATTTGAGTGTACAATTGGCTCGTCTATCCTCTATCTTCTGGTAATAAAGACAGAGACATCTTAAAGGTATACAAACTACAAACAGAATCACATAAATATTCTCTTAGTCTATTATCTTAGCATACTCTGTTTGAGCTTCCATGGCCAATAATTGTTCCCATTCCTTTGTTATACCAACCATCGTATTTTTTGACCATAGAAACAATGGAATCCCTCTTACAACAATCCACACATACCGTTGATACGTCTCCATTTCTGTTTCCAGCTTCTCTACCTTTACAAAGTATTTACCAATTTCATCTTTAGATTGTTCCATTTTGATATTAGCTGCCTCGCCGGCATTTACGACAACTAAACCATTCTCCCCCCACCGTTTTATGTTTGTGATATTGATTTGAAACTTATCCATAATTCTTCGCAGATTCATCATATTATTCTCTTCACGGGAAACAAAAATACAACAGCGGTGAACACAACTACTTACCTCTTCATTTGGACTGGCTGTAATTACCCTCTTTCTGCATTCCTTTAGCTTCTCAGATTTTTCCAACGTTGGAATCCATCTTCGTTCCCTGAATTCTTTAACAGGCTGCATCTCCCTTCATAGTTCTCGGGCAAAAATTGGGGGTTTATCGAACAAAGATGGTCGCCGTCGTCAAGGTTTTCTGAGAGAGTAACAGTTTGAGAAAGTTGATTGGTGAAACGGATGGATTTTTGTGTTTGAGGAAGCCAGATAAAGTGTTGAATCTCATGAAGGGGAGGAAGCGATGGGAACGGCAACGCGGCCATCGCCGCCGCCAGTACTAAAAATTTAACATATTCGAGTATTGAATTTAGGGGAATTTACAGTCTCATATGTTAGGTTAGATGGGCATTTGTGTAAAAGATAATTAGAAGCATTAATTAGGATGGACAAATATTAATTTTGTAGAATGATAGGTGTTAATTTATTGTGTCATGTACTGTGATTTAGAGAAAAGCCACTTATCCTGTACTTTCGCAAGAAAAAGAAAGAGATTATAATCCTATATCATTAAGCAAGTTCCCAAATTATCACAATTCACTCCCAAGGAAGAAAGGCAACTGCTAACAATATAAAGATACTGTGAGTCTGTGACTAATTGATGCCTAAAGCCACAAGCTTGTCCTATGGTGATTGTGCACGTACAGGACTTGGCACTTGAGATATCCACATAGCTAATCAAACAAAAATGAATAAGTTGTTTATAAGGAAACAACAACAAAAGTATTTCACAAAGCAAGATACTACATATTTTCAAACATAAATGAGACGCCTTGTTAAAATAGCTCAGTTCATATTACACTTCAATGGAAGATTGGAAGATGTCAAAACACTCATAGTGAGATAACATATTACAGTATAAATAGAAAACTACAGTATTTCCATACATAACATATTACAGTAATATATTCCTTAATGACCAAATATGCATAAATGTCAAAGTAGTACTTAACAAACCAGATAAACCTGTTTATCATTTGATGATCATCAATTAGTAGTACTGAAATTAACTACTACCTTCAGATCTGATGTCTATAGCAAGAATTCAATCTGTGAATCACACAGATCACTTAAAATTGATCTCAAGTACAACACAATTGAAAATAAACAGAGAAAATTATGAGAAAATTGTCGAACCATTGCTTTTGGAATGACCTTAACAGCAACTTCTTGTCCCTTAAGCTCACCCTTCTTGAACTTCGCCCTACACCTATACCCAAGCTCATACTTGTTCCCAAAGTGCTTTGAGAACCCAAAACTCTTATCCAAACCCGCACTGCCGTCCAACTCTTTCCCCTCCGGTATCGCTGCCTCATTAGTCTTCACAGAGCCTTTCAGTATTCGATAGGAAAAGAAGCTTCCGGAGCCGGGTCGCAGCATCAGGGATTTGGGCATGAAGGGCTTCATTTTCTTGATCAATTTGGAGGAGTGCTTTCCGGGTAAGTCTACAATAAAGAATCATCTGAACCGGGTGCTCAAAAATTTCAAAAACGTGTGAAAATTTGAGGATAAATTTAGTTGTCATATTTGAATATATGATCCCACATTTAGTGGAGGGGATGAATTTAGGTTTTTAAGGTCTCATATGTTATGTTAGATGGACATTTGTGTAAAAGGTAATTAAGAGCATTAATTAGGATGAATATGTGTTGATTTTTGTAAATAACAGATGTCAATTTAATATGTTATATACTGTGATTTAATATATATAATAGATAATAGATAATAGATTTTGAACGGAAGGAAGTTAAGGAGTATTATAGTTTGGGAAATATTTGAAATTTGGGTTTGAAGTGGATATACTAGTTAATGGTGTTGTGTAATTATAGAGATAAGCAATACGGAATTGTTAGTAGTTGGGGGCATGTGAGAAGGAAGAGAGAGAGAGCTCCACGCTCACTGTCACTGCCACCAATGAGCAGCCCGCCCGGATTAAAGAATACAGGGCAGGCAGGCTCGGCAGCAATTGGGTCAAGCCCACATTCCTCGGTGCATCACTACTAATTGCCTTTTCTTCTCCAATATATATAGACCCCACAAATTCTCCAAACCCCAATTCTCTGTTTATATATATTATATATAGTCGTGGTACACGCGGTTGGTGTCTCAATTCTGAGAGCGGTTAATATAAAGTGAACTTTATAATAAGTTCACTTTATGTTTAATGCAGTGTTGATACACAAACGAAAAAATGATCTCTCCGTCTACATATCAACACTGTATTAATCATAAAATAAACTTATCATGAAGTTCACTTCATTCTGACCACAAAAATAATTACGTACGCACTCATTTTCTCTTTCCAAATTCGAAGAAGGATGTTTTCATTGTTTAGGATACTTTAGAAGGAGAAAAAAGGTTTTTACATACGTACGTCACATCCCGAACCTAATTAATGTTGGTAATAGTACTGTGACTTGACCTGACCTGATCGGCCAGACATCAAGATTATATTCAAGATTATTGATAACAATTAAACAATGAAAAAAACGGGAATCAAACTCGATTACTGTTACTATTAATTGAACACTCAATTTTGAGTTTAATTATATTGTTTAAAGTAAAAAAAATTGGACCTGATCACTAAATCAGTCAGTATAAGAATGTTCCCATAGATTTATTGTAAATCTTAAATCATTTGATATTTTTTTAAACGGTGAAAGATAAGTTAAATAATATATTTTTGAAACCCAAAAACAATTGTTGAGTAAAGTGTATCTTCTTTGTGTTAATTGACCTAAGTCGCACCCTTAGTGTTAGGGTGGGGCTCGGCCTCTGAACCATGTATGGATAGACAGTTGTATGGTAGAGTAACCCAAGTTAGTCCATTCCAATGAATATGGGTAACTCTATAGTAGTATTATATAGGTGGGTTTGTTTGTTTGTTATGAGTGAGAAATTGAAAGACAGTACTATATATAGTAGGAATAGTTAAAAAAATATACAAAAAAAATATCATCTCTGACCAAATATTACTAACTTGACTAACCCAACGTCCCAACTTACTATATAGTAGTACCATGAGTAACCTAAGAGTTGAAGGAGATAAATGTGGGTGTTCGATAATGAATTATAAGTTAATTAAATTAATTTATAAATTATTTATTATTGTTGAGATGTTTAGTAATGATTTATTTTTTGATGTATAAATTGACTTATAAGTTAAAATAAATAAGTAATAATTTGATACTTATTTAAAAATGACTTATAAGTTATTACTAATAAGTTATTTTGATCAAATATAATATATATTTTGTCTTCTTCTATTTTGCTATTGAATCAATGTATTTTTTTGTTAATGTATATTTTATTTTAACTTAAAAGTCATTATCAGTCGAACACCTTTATAACTTATTTTAACTTATAAATCAAATTAGTGTCGAACGCTTGTACTTATAAGTCACAATTTAAAAATACTTATAAATTAATTTTAATTTTAATTTTAAGTCATTTTAAAATAAGTGGTTGCAAAACGTGCTCTTAGACATTCGTTATAGTATTGCATTGGTTACTCAAGTTAGGGGGTGAGCATTGTTTGGTTTGAAACTCAAACCACACCCGAAACCACTTAGGTACGGTTTGATAAATCCAAAATCTCATATGAAATCGCATGTGATTGGTGCGATGCGATTTTAAATTGTGTAGTGTGGTTTCATTTGGTGCGGTTTCGGTTTCAAAATCAATTGAAACAATAATTGATATAAAATAAGCTCTTTATTTTTGAAATTAATTTAAATTCATTAACGTAGGAGCTTCACCAAATAGAACCCCTTTTGCATATGACAACTGAATAGGATAATTAGAAATTAATTATTAGCTACAATAATTGGGTGAGGGGCAAGAAATAAGCTTTAGCAAGTAAATGTTGTTGAATGAATTTAGTTTAGACTACCACATATGACATTGTGCATGAGAATGCCAACAACAACATAAACATTGAAGGAGTCCACATTGCCTTTTGTTGAGTCATAATATTTCTCCTATCTTGGGCCAGATAGATTGGGCCCATTTATCAGTATAATTTATTGGGCTTTTATTATTAAGCCATGGGACTCTTTGAGCCCATTTATTGTGTCAACTTTATTTAATTCTATTGATAGGAGTGAGGACGATTGGATCGACCCATTAGATATTTTAATATCTGTTACTTTGACTTGTGATGATGAAAAAGCATGACAGTTGACCAATCCTCCTGCCATGCATTAATGTGGATGGGATCATAACCGGCCGGCGGGAGAAAATAGTGGCCAAAAGCAGTAGATAAACCTGATATAGTTGGCAGGGTCCATCAGATCAGGGGGGGTGTCAGGTAGTAGTGGGTGGCACAATAATCCCAACAAAAGTAGTATAACTTATGAGGAAGCCATCGTATATGAAGTACGTTCTCTCATATATTGATTATTCATATCCTCCCATACACACGACTGAGATTTTAATTCTCTCAATACACTAGACCACATATTCCTCCATTGTTAACCTTGTGAACACGTCATTTAATTCTCACTTTGAAGCTATCCCAAGAGCCGGAACCGTAAAATCGAAGCTTTCGGTGTTATTTGTGTTTCATTGTCAGGAGGATCGGGGACGTCGGCGTGATTGGGACGTGGAGAAAGATCTTGGCGTTAACATTGGTATGTAGAAGGAGGGCTTTTGAGTTCTAGTGTCATAAAAATTTTCAATCACAATCGTTTAACCTACTTGGAAGATGAGGAGGAGTAGTGATGGTGGTACACGAAAAGGCGGCGATGGTACATTAGCTCGTCATTGCCTTCGTGTTTGATGAAGGATCATACGGGTCCTTCCAAAGTGCTCACGAGAAAGACGGCTTCTAAGCATAATTCGAGGATCTCCGTCAAGAAGATTAAAGGCGGGGCAGAACGAAGATTGGTTTTCGATGCGAATGAGGGCGAGATCATGGTCGCGGTGGAAGGCTCGCATGACCAAGATTCATCATAAGTATGTGAGGAGATAGAGGCGCCAAGTTGGCGAAGATGGCGGACGAAGCAGCAGAGCGAGCCATGGCGGTCTATTAAAAGCAAAAAGAGAAGATATAGCCCGAGCGAGATGCTTGGTGGCGGAATTACAAGACGAAGCATCCGGCCATGATCAATCTGAAACGGCCTTGATGGGCATAAGGAGGAGACTTCGGCGAAAGGGTAAGAGCCAAGAAGAGGTCCCCATGGTTTTAGGGATCATTCTCAAGTAGGAGAAGATCGAGCGTGAGAACTCCATGGCCTCGAAGAAGGCGATAATGGCAATTACTTCTCGACATCGAGATGATCATCAACAAAGGAGTAGGTCGAAGGAGGTCATACCAAGTCGGGTAATGGACTATCAACGTGATCATTCTCACCACAAGGAAAGAGTTGTGTACAAAGGCGGATCAAGAAGTCCTCTCAGGCGATAGGATCGGCGGGAGGGTCGATCCTCTCCGAGACATAATATTGTTCGTGAGAAAGAGGCTTCTCCATGACTGAAGGCGTTGATTTTCTAGTAAAGGAGCTTAAAGAGCTTAGAAAACAAGCTGGCCGAGGTCCAAAGAAAGTGAAGGACGCCCAAGGAAAGAAAGCATCCCCTTTTTCCTCGCCTATTCTCGAGGAAAAGGCGGATATCACTAAAAAATGCCTCGCATGGAAAGATTACGATGGAACAGGAGATCCTTATGACCATAGCGAGCGTTCAATCGACTAATGGACTATTACGACTTCACCGATCTTTGCCAAGTGCCACACCTTTATTCTAACTTTCGAGAAAAGATGCGAGGCGGTGGTTGGGAACTTTGCCTTGATTCCATATCCTCATGGACCGAACTTTGTGATAAGTTCCATGCCGCGTTCGAGAACAACCAAGAAGAAGGAAAGCCCACGGGTTCTTTAGCGCAGATTCGGCGGTTTTGCGGTGAATCTTTGGGCTAGTATGTAAAGAGGTTCAGAGAAGCAGTCGGTCAGGTGTCCGATCTTAATGACCTCCAGGCTGTAGGTTTGTTCCAGAATGGATTGGATCTGGTCAAGTCTGAAAAGTTGGTGAAGAAGTTGATGTTCAATCATCCGAAGAGCTTGGCCGAAGCCTTTGACAAAGCAGAAGGCTACATCGTTGTGGAAGAAGCTATGAACAGCCTGAAAAAGTCTCTTTCGAGTCAGGGGAAAGAGTCGGTGGCTCCTAAGCCCGAAGTTGAACAGAGGAGAACGGGGGGGTATAATGATCGGACAGAGGGTAGTTCAAAAAAGTACAACAATTCCTGGCGACAGGGGAAGCGATCATCCTCCGTTCCTACCTAGAAGGTGAATAAGATCTACACCAAGCTAAACAACGATAGATCGATAATTTTGGATCGGATCGAAACCAACCTTTCTTTGAGCCACCCGTGATAATTACCGGAATCAGGCGGGGGTAACCCTCGTAAGTATTGTATCATCATCAATCGGCCGCCACGACACTAACGAGTGTTGCAATTTGAAAGACTTTGTGAAGAGGAAGATTAAAGGCGGCTTGTTGTTAGTACAGATATGTGGTAGTAAATAATCAAGAACGTTAACCGTCTTTATTGAGAATGTTCTGAGGGCTCAAAATCTGCCGCCAAGGAATGTTATCGATGTGATAACCGGTGGGTCCATGAGGGGAAATTGATAGGGAAGAAGAAGGGCTTACGAATTCGGTCATGTGACTTATGATGAGATCTCCCAAAGCAGATAGACCATTCCGGGATCATGTCATATCATTCACCGACGCCGACTCTCTTCCGAGCCCATCGAGCCGCATGTGGGGGCCTTGGTGATCACGGCGCAAGTGGGCGCGGTGGATATAAGCGCATGATGATGAACAATGGATCTTGAAGATATACCTCATGCCCATGCCTATCGGAGGATGCACCTCGACAGGCGAGAAAATGGAGGTGGGGCAGAAGCTCCTTTACTCTGACAATGATGATCCGTAAAAAAGTAGCGAGCACTATTGAACTCCGGTTGTCGTCGGCACAGCGGCAAAATGAGTCGAAATAGTGTGTAAATTCTATGTTGTGCACGTTGATTGACTTCTAACGCTTATCTTGGGAAGACTACTTTAAGCGCTCTCCAATTTGTGACCTCCATCCTCATTTCAAAATCAAGTTCCCACGGCTCATGGAGTAGGAGAGGTGGCGAGGACTTGGATGCGCCCGACGATCTTATCGGAATCTTGTTATTTCCTCCGAATTGGGAATTGACAAGCAAAAAAGCAAAGCGATGGCAATTGAGATTGAGCCCTTTACTGAAAGTAGTTCCGAGCAGATGGTGATTCTGCCGAGAGGCGGAGGAGGTCGAGTTGATCATTGGAAAGCCCGACAAGACCCGTGAAGATCGATTCGGATTTACGAACCTCTTGGACAAACCTTATAGAGCATTCTTGTTCTTATGCGGATATTTTTGCATGGGGGAACCGAGGGACATGCACAGAGTTAAGAAAGAAGATGAAAGCACGACTGAATGTAGATCCCTCGAAGAAGCGATTCGGCGAAAAGGCGGATCTTTCTTGCGGCGACAGAAAATCATTGATGAGGAAATAAAAAGTTGTTGGTGCCGACTTCATCTATGAAATTGATTATCCCAGTGGATGGCGAATGTGGTGTTGGTGCGAAGCGAGAATGGAAAATGGCGGGTTTGCATCGACTACACCAACCTCGATAAAGCTTATCGAAGGACTTTTATCCTCTGCCCCATATTGATCAAACTTATCGATGCCACTTGGGGTATGCATTACTAAGCTTTATGGATGCTTTTGGTTATCACCAAATATCCATGCGTAAAGAGGACATCCCAAAGCCGCGTTTATTACACACCGATCGATTGTCACGCTTTCTGAAGATGACTTTTGGCCTTATAAATCTTTGGAGCCACTTACCGGAGAATGATGAACTTCATCTTGATGCAAATTTGGGAAGAACATGGAGGTATCGTTGATGACATGATTGTGAAAAGCATACGCGTCAGAGTCATTTGGACGATCTAGAGGAATGCTTTCGGTATCGTCGTCATCATCGTCAACTAAGGCTTAATCCGGCCAAATGCACTTTCGGCCTCGGTGCGGGGAAGTTTCGGGTTATCTTGTTAGTCGAAAGGGTATCGAGGCCAACCCGAGAGAAGATTGAGGCCATTCTTGATATGAAGACTCTCGGTCATTCAAAGGCGTCCAACGTCGATTGGCGAGATGCGACATTAAGGAGGTTCGTCGCCAAATCTGCAGAGAGAGGTGCCTTCCTTTCTTTGATACTTTAAAGGGTAGAAGAATGTGAAGGCGTTCGAGTGGACTTGAGTGTGAAGAGCGCATTCCCGAGCATAAAGGCGTATCTTTCCTCGGCTCCTTTATTGGTGAAGCCCATTCCATCGAGACCTTATATATCTATATCTGGCGGCAAGTTCGTTAGCGGTTGGAAGCGATCTTTGGTTCGGGAGATCGGTGGAAGACGGCATCGATCTATTATGTTAGTCACGTCCTGCGAGATCTTTGAAACCAGTATCCAAATATTGAAAAATTTGCCTTCGCTTTGATAATTGCATAGTAGGAAGCTTGACGATATTTTCAAGGTCGGGCTCGTCAGTTTCTATCTGCTTGATCAACCATTGAAGAAGGTGATAAATGCCCGAAGTTTCGAGGAAGGTTAGCGGCGTGGACAATGGAGTTATCACGATTTTTCATCGAATATCATCCACGAACCGCTATCAAAGGCCAAGCTTTGGCGATTTCATATAATAGTAGAATGTCACGTTCGCGAAGAGAATCTTAGGAAATTCTCCGAAGGCTGAATCCTCCGTCGGCGATTCGCAGATTCTTCAATGAGATCGAGAATGTTTGGACCCTATATGCAGATGGTTCTTCTACCCTAATTGTTAGTAGGGGCGGAATTATCTTTGACGAGTCGGGGACGGGTTCAAAGTTCAACAGCCATCGATTTGGATTTAAAGCGACAAACAACGGCCGAATATGAAGCGGTCTTTATGGTGTTCGATTGGCAAAGAGTCTAGAAGGTCGGAACCTTATCATCTCTGATGACTCTCGGTTGGTTGTCAAGCACTATCGAGGGGACTATGAAGCTCGTGGGAATCGAATGATCAAGTATTTGGCGGAGTTAAAGGACCGACTTGAGATATTTTGCTTGATCACAATTTGAGGGCATAAGCGTAATGACAATTCTATCGCCGATGCATTGTCGAAATTGGCTACTACGGATGCGAGATGTTTTAACGGATCGATTTACTTGGAAGTTACGCAGCGGCGTAAGTGTTGACATGAAGGCGTGATGTGTATCGAGAAGCTAACTAATCTTTGGATGACCCCTACGTGAATATTTGGCGAGATGGCGTCCTTCCGGATCGGATGTTAAGAAGAAGATCAAATACAAGAGCGTAACTTTACTCTTATTGATGGCGATCTTTACCGATTGGCCTTTTCTTCACCATTCTTTGAAGTGCACGGTCCCATCGAGGCGGAATATGCTCTTCGGGAAGTTCACGAGGGCATTTGCGGAGATCATATGGCTGCTAAATCTTTGGCTTACAAAGTACTTCCGACAAGGATACTATTGGCCTCTGAGTTTTCAAGGAAGCTACAGTATGTCAAGAAATGTGAAAAGTGCCAACTCAGCGATCAGATCCCACCGACCACCGGAAGAGCTATACTCGATTTTATCTCCTATACCCCCATTTATGCAGGGGGTAGATATATTGGGTCCATTGCCTAAAGCTAAAGGTCAAGTTAGTTTTGTCATGAATTCTTTATTGATTACATGACTAAGTGGGTAGAGGCGAAGCCGCTTCGGTTAATTACGGAGCAAGAATGCTTGAAGTTCATAAAAGAATCCGTAGTGTTTCGCTTCGGGATCCCTAGAGTATTAATATCGGACAACGGACGTCAGTTTGTGGGATCAAAATTTGAAGCATTTTTAAAGGAGTTGGGGATTCAACGAAGAAGACTTGGTGGCTCATCCACGGTCGAATGGCCAAGTTGAGGTGACCAACAGACGTCTTTGAAGCGGGATCAGCCTTGAGACTAGATGAAGCTAAAGGAAGATGGCGGAGGAGGCTGCTCGGCGTGTTGTGGAAACTAGGACTACACCAAGGACTACTACTGAGGATTCACCCTTTCGGTGGCCTATGGTGCGATGCCTTAGTCCTGTCGAAATCGGATCTCAAGTCTTGGTCGGTCAATACAAAGAAATATACAATGACGAAAGATGAAGGCCAATTTAGATCTCTAGAAGAAGTTAGAGAGGTTGCTCTACTTAAATTGGTCATGCTTTATCAGCGAAGAGTAGCGAAGCATTACAACAAAGGAGTCAAACTTGTGATTTGAAGTAGGAGACTTTCGTCCTCGAGAAGCCAAGCTTCTACACCTCAAAATACGGGAAAGTTAATGCCAAACTGGGAAGGACCATATGAGGTGATCGAAGTATCCAAACAAGGCACTTACCGGTTAAGGGCATTAGATGGTTCCGAAATCAAAAACACTTGGCACGCTGGCAGGCTTCGGAAATACTTTCAATAAAGATCAAGTTAATTCATCGGAAGTCTGTATATTATTGTTCATTATCAATAAAAAGACACTTTTTCACTATTGATCCTGCTCCTATTTTGTCCTATGGTCACTATGGTGTAAGGAGGTATGGTAGGACTCATTTGGCCATTCGATGGCGACCCATTTGTCGTTCTACCCCGGAGTGGTAGGCGAAGGATCCTATATTGATTTTACCGAGGCGGTAAATCAATGGTCACTATTAGTCCCTGGTCCTATTTTGTCCTATGGTCACTATGGTGTAAGGAGGTATGGTAGGACTCATTTGGCCATTCGATGGCGACCCATTTGTCGTTCTACCCCGAGTGGTAGAGCGAAGGATCCTATATTGATTTTACGGGCGGTAAATCAATGGTCACTATTGGTCTGGTCCTATTTTGTCCTATGGTCATTTATGGTGTAAGGAGGTATGGTAGGACTCATTTGGCCATTCGATGGCGACCCATTTGTCGATTCTACCCGAGTGGTGAGCGAAGGATCTATATTGATTTTACCGGTGGTAAGTCAATGGTCACAATTGGTCCTTATCTCTCGGTCCTTATATCTCGATCCTTATATCTTGGTCCTTAAGTCTCGATCCTTATATCTTGGTCCTTATGTCTTGATCCTTATATCTTGGTTTTCAGTATAATTGTTTCATCCCGAGTGGTAAACAAATGACCGATCTCACACTTGAGTCGATGAGTATTTGGTACTTTATTTTATTTAAGTGTTGAGTTAGGAAGGCCTCGTCCCTTAACATCACTTTATACATTATATGACATGCTTATACATTATATGACATGCTTAATCATTGAAGTTAAATCCTCGAAAGGTTTTTTGTATACTTGTCCATATAAATTCATATCAAGTATTGACATAAAATAAAAAGTACACTGAAGTCATAAGGAAGAAAATCATTTCTCATTAATATTTAAGTTCATTTACAAGTAAGGAAATAACATAAAATTTCTACAAATATTCATAATAAGACCTAAGACAATCCATAAGATGGTGCTTCAGGTAGCTCCATCATCATCCGAAGAGTCCAGCAGGTAAGGATCTAAGTTAGCCTTGATCAACCTTTCCTTGCCAAGACTTCGGCAGAGCTCGTAGCTTTCTTTGTGAATTCTCATGATTTCTTCATTTATTTTAAATCCAGAGTTCTATACTCTTCACGAATTTCTTTTGCGAAGAGCATCGGTTAGAGGAGGCCCAAGGTCTCAAGAGCCTTGAGTTCTCGGATCTCTTGCTCGAGCTGCTGCCGTATATTCAGTTGAAGCTTTTCATCCTGCTCCAACTTATGGATCGTCCTGGTCAAGATTTTAGCGTCGGACTTCAACTCCTTTATCTTATTCATCCTCAGTTCACTCCTCCGAACTAAGTCGGCGTTCATGTTGACAATTTCAAACATCTTGAGCCTTAGTCGACTTTTAGTTCTTCCTTGAGGCCTTCACTTCTCCCTTAGCTTGGGCCAACTCTTTTACGAAGACCTTCATTAGTATGAAGAAGGCCTTCACGATGAGTCCTTCCCGAGCTGTAAGGCGATTCAGGAGGAATTTTCCTTCTTCAACGCTTCCTCCTCGGATTGACTTGGAGAGATCTGGGGCCTGCAGACGTCCAAGAAAATGACATTACTGTTCATATTCGGTGTTATTCAATCGACGGATGTATGAATATGAAAGTAAGTAAGCAAAAAGAAGAGTCATTTACCTTAGCCAAGTAGCTCATGCCTTCACGAGCAAATCCCCGTTGAATTGTTTCGAAGCGAGTGGTCACCTTGGTCTCACGAACAAAGGCCTCAAACAGTTGAAAGGGAAATTGTCATTGAGAACCGAGGCCACATAGTCGGTGAACCCATGGCATCATCTTTGAAATTCGGATGTCATTGGGTCTTGAGGAGGAGGCATAGTCGACGCGAACCGGTGAAGGATCCGCGTGCATTGCCTCTGGAGAAGGTGGTCGGTGGCATTGCTCAGAGTCGAAGGAGTTGAAGAAGGTTGAAGTCGAGCAAAATTTGGCCGTCAGAAGAAAATACATTTTCTTTTCGGAGACGGAGAAGAATTCGGCCCGACTGCTTCGGCCCTTAGAGTGTTGGGGTTTCATTTAATGATTTGGATGTTGAAGGAGGGGAACGCGGAGTTAAATCTACAGAAGAGGAATTATTTTGCTTCTCAATTTTTTTAAGACGAAGGACTTTCGCCCGATCGTGTGGAGGAATGTCAAGGAGACTCCTCTTTCTTAGATTTGGCTCGAGAGGTTGGTGGAGTTGGTTTGAGGAGGTTGTTGTGGGTTGATTGAAGGAATTGTTTGTGGGTTTACCTCGGGAAGTACCTCCTCGTTGCTTTTCGGATTTATCTCGCGAGAGTCTGGCCCTTTTGGCGGCCTTCTTCCTTGCCGGTCGGAGGACCGCCGGGGATGATAGGATTGTCGACTTCAGAGGTCATCATCCGAAGGGAGTTAGTGTTAGCTCGAGGCGGGGGTTACATTCGGGAAGGCTCTCATTAGGGAGTTCTTCATTTGCATCAGCCAATCCTCCCCGCCAAGAAATCTTCCAAGTCTTTTACCTCTGAGGAAGTTGGTTTGATCAAAGACACTGCAAATAATCACAAGTTAAAATCCGTACCACATAAACATTTCAAAAAATTATATCACAGAATGGTCCAAGACTTACGTTTATAGTCATACAACCATGCTTGCTTGGTCAGTAGAGTGAAGCTCCACTCTTGAGAAGGGATTTTATTCATGAAGTCGCCCATCTCCTCACGCGCCCTCGGGGATGTCACCAAGTCGGCAGAGATCACGCTCGAAGTGGTCCAATCGGGAAGGAAGAGATTCGAGGACCCGATGACGAAGAACCATTTCTCGTGCCATCCTTTGTTGCTCGAGGGGTGCCCATCGGGCCTCTTCTCGAATTTCGAGTTTGGGCGTGGGGAATATTTGCTCGGCATTTTGAACCCTCGTTCTCGGGATCGCCCGGTAGAGAAGAGGTAAAGAAAAAGATCAGCAGAGGGGTAACCCCTAGTTCATGATGTAAGCGATGAACGCCGATTATATGGATATAGGAGTTGGGCACTTGGGTTCATGGCGAAGCCTACTCCAATAAACCCTAGGAGGGTAACTATGAAGGCGTGGAGGGTGGCGAACCCCCTTTTCGGTGAGTAGTCGGCATGGCGACCCATCCAAATCTGAGTCATTTGGTACATTCGCTCCTCGTGGATGGAGCCCTCATAAGAAAGTTATCCGGAACATGATCCGAATCAGGAGAGTTCGCGATTGATCGTGAAGCGGTGGAGGTGATGTTGGCATGAGGAAATTGTTCCCCATCCTTGAAGAAATCGGTGGGAGATGGTGGATTGGCACTTGAACCCCCTTGGTTGGGGTTTGAACGAGAGAAGAACTTGAAGGGTTTTGGCTTGGATTCACCATTGTTAAGTTTGTGAAAGCTAAAAGAGGTTTTTCCGAGAGAAGGAAGAAAGCTCAAAGGTTCGAATTTCAAATCGATAGAGTAAAACCGTCAATTTTGGTGAGGTTTACCTTTTATATCGTGATTACATACACATGAATGAGGCCAGGCGTGATTTAATGTCGATAATAATAGGAATTAAAGTGGAATACGTTTGGATGACCTTTGAATATCTTATCGATTGGGCTTTGATTGTTGGATCTCTATCTTATTGGCCCATGCCGATTCAAATTCGAGATCCTTTATCAAATTGGGCTTATTGCTTCGGGTATCCACTATCAGGTCCACCCTTATTCCACTTCGTATGATAAAAGGGGTATGATCCACTTATTTCCTATTTTGAGCCTTTATTAAATTCTAAATATCATGAATCTTATATAGTTTTTCATTAAACATTTTGTTTAACTAAAAAACTAGGGGTAATGTTGAGTCATAATATTTCTCCTATCTTGGGCGGATAGATTGGGCCCATTTATCAAATATAATTTATTGGGCTTTTTTTATTATTAAGCCATGGGACTCTTTGAGCCCATTTATTGTGTCAACTTTATTTAATTTATTGGACCCGGAATTCGGACCAGGTGGATCGACCCATTAGATATTTTAATATCTTCCTTTGACTTGTGATGATGAAAAAGCATGACAGTTGACCAATCCTCCCGCCATGCATTAATGTGGATGGGATCATAACCTTACGTACGGGAGAAAATAGTGGCAAAAAGCGATAGATAAACACGATATAGTTGGCGTGGTCCATCGGATCGGGGGTGTCGAAGTAGTAGTGGGTGGCACAATAATCCCAAAGAAAAGTAGTATAACTTAGCAAGGAAGCCATCGTATAGAGGTACGTTCTCTCATATATTGATTATTCATATCCTCCCATACACACGACTGAGATTTTAATTCTCTCAATACACTAGACCACATATTCCTCCATTGTTAACCTTGTGAACACGTACTAATTCTCACGCCTGAGCTATCCCCCGACGGAACCGCCGTCAAGCTTTCGGTGTTGACTGTGTTTACTGTGCAGGATCAGGACGTCTTACGTGATTGGGACGTGGAGAAAGATCTTGGCGTTAACACCTTTGATAGGAATAATGCAATGCAAATTTGACACGTTCAGAGCCTCATCGCTTATCCCCCTGCAATCAAATATTCACAAACTTCAAATTGTAAATCATTCCGGGAGAACCTTAGTTCCAAGAAGAAAGTCAGTTACTCCAACTATAACTAGACAAGAAAATCGTTTAACTAGGTTCACATCAAAGAAGAATAACTAGAGAACCAACCAGCATATCATCTTTGGAAAATTATCTAGTAAAAGAATAAACATCCACTTCTATTAGCGTTCTAGATTAACTGTTAGCATGATCAGTATAAATGGCCAAGTATTATTTCAACAGAAACAACTACACATCTAGTCTTGATCGAAGTATAGACGGTCACCAGGCAACAACCTAAATAAACAAAAGAAAAAGTGGCACGATTTCAGTTTTATGTTTGCGGTTTTGACTAGTAAACAAATCGAGACCGTAAATTTAGTTTTTCAACCCACTTAAAATCGTCACATACGTCAGAACCGTTGGTATTATTTTAATTGATGCAGTTTGTGTGATTTTGATTTTAATTTAATTTCTTGGTCACTCCAGCTAACTCAAGTTAGTAATATTTGGTAAGAGATAATATTTTTTATATATATATTCTCGAATTACTCTTACTATATATATATCATTCATTTTCTCACTCATAACAAACAAACGAACCCATTATTCCTCAACACAAACTTAATAGCCATATAGCTCCAAGGACGTTCTAGGCTTCTAGCTACTATATATATATCCAACCCAACCAAACCCATCACTCTCTCTTTCTCTGTTCTCATGAATTTCATTCCTCAAGTGTATTTCCTCGGAAATCTCTTTCTCATGAATTCCATTCCTTACGTGTATTTCGTACGTTTTTTCTTGTAGCCATATATATACGTACTCCATTTATGTAAATACATACTCGACAACATGTACACCCACCTAGCTACCTGAGCTTAATAACGCTCTTCTTTTTACTCATTTCTAATCCTTATGAGATTACTATTCTCATTACTCCCAACGTCGTCTACTTACCATCATCTCTTGTTCTCTCTTTCACCCAGCCTCATCCTCAAACTCAAGTGGGCCCACATCATGGACTCCACCACCACCGCACGCCGTCATCACCTCCGCAAGATTCTGGTCATCATGGGTCCCACTGGGACCGGTAAATCTAAGCTTTCCATTGACCTCGCCACCCGTTTCTTTCCAGCTTCCGAAATTATCAACTCCGACAAGATACAAGTCTACCGCGGCCTCGACATCACCACCAACAAAATCACATTGCCCGACCGACTCGGCGTCACCCACAATCTACTCGGTGAAATTGACTCGCAACGCTCGCTATCACCCTCCGAGTTCCGGTCACTCGCTTCGTCCTACATCTGCGATATATCCTCCCGTCGCCGCTTACCCGTTATCGTCGGTGGTTCCAACTCCTTAATCTACGCCCTCCTCGCCAAACGTTTCGATCCCAAGGCCGACGTATTTACTGGGTCGTACCCCGACCCCGTCTGTCCGGAGCTCCGTTACGACTGTTGTTTTCTGTGGGTGGACGTGTCTTTGCCAGTGTTGAATCAGTATCTAGCGAAGCGAGTCGACGAAATGCTTGACTCGGGGATGTTTGAGGAATTAGCGGAGTTTTACGATTCTGATGAGTTTGACTCGGTAAATCAGTCCGGGTTGAGGAAGGCAATCGGTGTACCCGAGTTCGAGAGGTATTTTGAACGGTTTGGGTGCGGCTGTAGTAGCAGTACGAGGGACGCCAACTCCGAGGAGGAAGTGATGAGGAGAGTAGTGTTTGAGGAGGCGGTGAAAGCCATCAAGGACAACACGTGTCAGCTTGCCAAGAGGCAGCTGGGGAAGATCCGACGGCTGAAGGAAGCCGGGTGGGACCTTCGGAGGATAGATGCCACGGGGACATTCAGGGCGGCAATGGGGTTAGATACCGGCGGCGGGCGGGTGGCGGATATTTGGGAGAGGCAAGTGGTGGAACCAAGCGTGAAGATTGTGAAACGTTTCTTGGAGGAGTAGGTTTTCCAGCCATTTCCAGCTCCGCATTTCTCTCTCTTGTTTGTTATTTTTGGCTCTCTTTCTCACTCTCTTCTACATTTCTGTTTTGTACTCGTTTTTTTTCTTTTTCTTTTTTAATTTTGGATTTTAAATGTGATGGTGTAAAAGTGCTACATAATTGGTTGGGATGTTAGCACTTGGCTAACCCGGGTGTAACCATTGGGTAAAGTGGCTCAAGGATGAGGGCAATGTGGGGGTGTCATGAGCCCTTATAAGATTATCTGACGAGAGGCTTGATCTTAGTTGGCGTATAAATTAGCTAGAACATATACTTTTCCTTCAAACAAATTAAAAAGAAAAAGAAAATGATATTGAAATTCAGTAGATGAGTTACGCATTTTTATAAAAGTGATATTATGAAAATATCAACTTTTACTTAGGGAAATAACAATCCTCCTCCAAAAAATAAAAAAAAGGACCATCTTTGGCTTTACACAGTGAAACTATTAACATGTAAATTATTAACTCTTTGTTGGCCTTTTGGCATGGCACCCAAAACCAAAAAAGGGCATCCATGGACGGTATATGTTGTTATGTTTCAAAAGGTTAGTATAATAAAGGAATTAATAATATAAAGATTTCTTAACCGGTTCCTTTCTGGTTGTACTAGGATATGGCTTATGGTTTAGTATTTCTTAATTTGGAAAAGGATGTTGAAATTATAGTAAAGATTATGATAATTATTTGTCTTTTCAAGTGGTCAAGGGGTTTTTCCGTCTTATTCATCCCAAAAAAAATTAAAATGATTTTCTTGGATATTTAAATTTTACTTTGCAATCTCATTAATTTTAATTTGTATAATTTTTAAAATATTGCTCTGCACAAAATGGAATGGTACAATTTTATTAGCTAGACAAAATGTGTTGCTATCTATCTAGCTACTCAGTGAGAGACAAGCTGAAAACTTTCACCCAAATCTCAATACATATATACATTCCAGGTTTCATTGTGAATTTAGACCCTCCCTATCACGTGGGTCGTGGGAGGAGAACTTCCATTCTATTAAAAAAATTACTACTCTTTTATTCTTTGGTTCTCTCTTTTTGCCATGCTTGCTTCCAACTCCACAAACATCGGACACTTCAAACCATCAACTTATAGACCAAGGGGTTATTTGTTTACAACTAAAAAGCTGATTGTTTTAGACCAAGGGGTTATTTTTTTTTTTTACAATATTAACTATTATATTAAATAATATTATAACAATTTTGAATTTTTTAGAGGGGTAAAATAATAAAAATCTGTTATTTAGATTTTTCAGACATGTCAATTATCAAATAACTTTTTTCATTCGGATTCAAATTCAACTTATTCTAATTCAGATTCATTCAATTTTTATCAAACACCTTCTAACTTTTTCCTTCTTTATGCAAAAGAGGGGAAAAAAGTATTACAGATTTCTGAAGGTTAAATTACTCTTTTTTTTTTCTTTTTTTAAGCCACGATTAAACATCCCCAATTTAACATCTAGCCCTTCGCCTTTCAAGGGAAATAATATATATGTCAACCACTATCTATCTGATAAAGTTGAATTACGACTATTAATATCAAATTTTATACGCTTGACGAAATCACTAAAATAGCAGGTCAGAATTACGCCAACTATTATTGTAAAATATTAATCAAACTCACAAAATACACTCACATAAACATAAATAAATGAATATAAAGTATGAACACAAGATTTACGTGAAAATCCAATTGGAAAAAACTACGGAGAGAGAGAAACTCACTATAATAATATTGGGAGTGCAGTCTTGATTGAGTGGTTGAAGAGGGGAGAAGGAGTAAATAAGCGATTACTCGAGTAACACGTGACAGAACTTTTAAGATTCAAGAGTCTTTTTCAAAGTCTTCACTTCAGAGAGAATCAAAAAGTCCCCTTCTATTGAAATGAAAGGAGTATTTATAGAATTTCCTGGAAAATGATCACGATCTTGGCACATGTCTGGGTCTTGTGCATGACATATGATTTCAGCAGAAATTTCAGAAATACCCTTGGTTACTTAAGTAATGCCTAAATCATCCTGTCCTTCTAGTCATCAATCTAATCCCTCAATCAATTTTCAAAATGAGTCGTCTCCACGAGCCTTCTGTCTCGAGACACGTGAAGACTTCTCCCGATTCTTTTAATTCTTTAAATTACACGTAAGCCTTAATTTTGTATTTGAGCCCACACTGAGACAACCCAAAGAAATGATTAAGATATATATTGCCTACAAGTGACACATCAAATAAATTAATTAATCCATTATATTGTTGATCGATCAATCTAGACAAGTAGAGATAAACATTTAAATAGATTAATGTTGGGATTGGCAGGACGGTCATAATATATATAAAAGGTTTTCTAAAGGCGGTCACATATCCAAATATTGCTATTATATTATTATTATTACTATTATTATTATAAGAAGTTCAATACAGGTAATTAAGACATGGGTTGCACGTACAAGAATAAAAATCCATTGAGCGACTTGAATAATTATTAGCTCTCTTTTATCAAAGAGCTTACCATTGATTGAACTAGTTTTGAAAAATAGAGTTTTGTAGTATATATATATGGAGGTGATCCATAGTCACCACTCACTATGATATCATCTCCCAGTTAACTCTGTGATTATTTATTATAATCATCAACGATTATAATTAAAAAAGTCTTATTATTATCCGCAATAAATTCTTGTCGATATTAATTAATATCTGCACGAACTTTTTACGAATACTTTTAACGTTAAAAAATGAGAATCTCATAATTAACACTCTTTTTTAATCTTATTTTTTCTTTCTTCAATTAGTTTTTAAAATTCAATAATTTTTTTTGTTAGAAAACCAATATTAATTGTTAATTTATATATTATTAAAAAGTTCTCATTATTAACATTTTTAGAATAAGATACATTGTTGATATCTTTTTATTTAGTTAAAATAAATGACTAAATTGGAATTATAATTTTATATTTTGAAATACACCATTATAAGCTTTGGTTGCAACTTTTGACCTTTTAAATATATCAAAACATATCAACAATGTCTCTTGTTTTGAAGATCTTTTCAAGACCTTTTTCCAACCATATATATAAATTAATAATTTTGAATTTGTAACGAAAAATTTTATTAAATTTTAAGATTTGATTAAAAATAGCTAGAGAGAAGTATATATCCATAAGAAATTCCTACGAGTACTATAGTAATAAGACCCTTCTAATCTTGGTCTTTAAAGATGGTAATGAATGACCCTATATCATGAGTTGATTGGGAGATCAACTCCCATATATATATATATATATATATATATATATCAAACAGTACATAAGTTATTAGCTAGCTAGAGTGGTACATTACATTTGTTATGTTTGGATTAAAAGAATAAATTAAATTGATGAAAAATGAAATAAAGAAGGAAATGAAATGGAGAGTGGAATTTATTCTAATTCGAATGACTCATTTCATACCTCCCTCAAGAAATAATATTTATAAATTTGACAGGAATGAAAATAGTTCATTTTATTTTAATAGAACAACCAAACATAATTTTTTTCATTATATGAGAATAAATCATTCTATTCCCACTTTCATTTATGCAATCCAAACGTATCATTATAGTCATAAAGAAATGCATGCATAATAATAGTGTTGGGATTGACTCATACTTTTACGAGTTTGACTAATGATCACTACAAGGTTAGTTGGGGGTCTTTGAAGAGCATGTGGTGTATCTTATGAATACATCACACAAGTAATACTAGTCAAATTGGTAAACTTGATTATATCATGTATTCTTATTTTTTCATTCTTCATATAATATCTGTATGGGTGTACTATTATTAGTTCTTAAATTCTAACAAATAGTATATATAGTGCAGGCTTTTTATGTTTCTCTAATTTACACTATTGATGTTTGTTTTAAGGATATATCTACATAAACACTCAAATTGTACATCCAAAAAAAGAAAGTGTAAAATAGTAGTAAATGAAGAGTGAGAAAGTGATGTTGAAAGAGATGAAAGAAATATTTTATAATTATTTTACACTTGGTGTCTCTCTCTCTCTCTCTCTCTCTATATATATATATATATATCCTTGTTTTAATTGGTTACATGCATGCATTTGACATTAATACTAATGGCCTTCTGGCAAAGTTCGAAAGATATATTGTTAAATTGCCAATTAATAATGGTTGCAAAAGGACCAATAATTTTCGTGCAAATTAAAGGTTCTTAATCTTGTGATACAAATAGAAACTAATTAAACAGTACGTTTATACAAACAATATGAATGTCTGATATATGTGCCATTCATTTAAGTGGGCCTAAGCTAAGTCCAAAGCTATTAGTGGTATTGTTATTAGGGATCGAGGAATTGAAGGAGGTCTCTGTCATCGTATAATAACATTCATATTTACTGAAACAATATGAGTATGAATGAGGGATTTGGATCCTCTCCATTTCAATAGTGCATCGACTTTATGTCTTTTTTTATTCCTCTATGAGCCTGTTATATATATATATAGTATAGAAAGTATAGAAGTTGGTGATGGATGGATCTATATATAGCGTCCCAATCATAGGTGGGATCGACCTCACGTTCATCTACCTTTAGCTCCAGCTCATATGGTTTAGGTTTTGATAGAGACATTCAATTCCAAGATATGGGCGTTCTGAAGTGCATGTATATATAGATGATAGATCTGAACCACCTTGGCTGTATAGAATAGATTGACAGACAGATAGATAGATAGATAGATAGATATATGAACTTATCAGTTATCACTTCAATATGTTTTTTATTACGTACAGAGAGAAAGTAATCAGCAAGTGCTAGAGATATACTATAATGGTGAAATATATTCTAATGATGATTGATTCTTATGTCTTTTGGCGCCAAAAGCTGCGTTTAAGTATGTACTTATATATGTACATGTACTCTAGCCTTGTAGTACAATTGTAAAATGCATGCGTGTCCTTTTTAATCTCCTTTTTCTCATTCAACACCAATCTAATTAATACTTAATTTCCTTTTCCTTTTTATGTTAACATACTTAATACTACCTAGTTAGCTAGGACCCTGGAGCTCCATCGCATTTGTGACGCATCAATTAAATGGTCAAGACATGCATGTCATGTCATGTTAATTAAGTGAAAATATGTACAAATATAATGTGATGTGGGCCACAACTGGCGCATGCCAAACCAAATATACTTGAGCCACGTACGTACTAAATATCAGCAGTGGTTAAGCACTACGCTGGTTCTGATGAAGCTGCATGTCCTCAGAATATATGTATGTATGTTCAGACAAACATACGCTTGTACTTATATATATATATATACACACACACTACTAGTATTAACTGAGTAATATATTAGAAGTATAATGACGAGGGAAGAATGGGAAATCCAAGGAGTGAAAGACAAAATTACCAAGAGCTAGTTAGAGTGCTTTTGGAAACATTTGTTTTAATTTCTACATATATATATATATATATATATATATATATATATATATATATATATATATATAGGAAATGAAGAAGAAAAATAAATTACAGTAGTTAATCATGAAGGCATGGAGTCAATAAGCAGAGAGTGAGTCAGTAGGCGTGCGGCTTCTACCTTTTGCGCATGATCCTATATATATGAAATTAAACAAATCCCATGCCACCATGCATTAAACCTTGTGTGTTATGTATAGAACATTAAATAAATAATGAAATACATATATATATAGTGTCACAATTTGTGTATTATATTTAGAGATCGTGCAATTCTTGTTTCCAACACTTATGTTGTATAAATACCGTAGCTAGGCTAGTTCATGTCTCACATAGACTAATAATGTGACCAATTTATAAAGCATAATAATGAAAGCTAGCAATGTGGGTGTGGGGTTTCTTGCATGCTCCATCATTACTTTTCCTCAATAAATTAACCTCTCAACCCACAATGAGCACATCAATGTTGTTGACTCCACTTGAGCGAGCATATTACTAATAAAACAAAGTTTCAGTACTAGCTCCTATAAGAAATTAGAATAATCCTTTAATTTTGTTTTAGAGATAATTAAACTCCAAGGGAATATTTTTCTCATCAAAAACAGTTTAAAAGTGTAAAATATATATATTTCTTTGGGGACAAGATGTGTGTATTATTAATTTATTATAAGAGTGATTTTTTTTAAGAGAATGTGGATACGTTTTTCTTACCCTTTTCTTTTTCTCAACAATTAAAAATAAAAAAAAATCGAAAAAAAAACAACTCAGAATTTTGTTGCGGGGTTTCCATCTATTTATTCCTCAAAAAGAAAAAAGAAGATACAGTGGGAAAAAAATGAAAAGTAAAATTCAGCTCCAATTAGAATAGGAACGATCGAGTGATGAGGTACGCCAACTTTTATGTAATTTCCACTGAAACAACTTTGACCATGCCATGCATGCATACTGGTATGAATTGTATACCTTGTATATATTGGAAGAAGTTGTCCCCCGATGCTCATACGTGAGATACGGGGACCTCTGAACGAGTTCTTAGTGGGCTTCACATTAGGATATAAACTGCTTTTTTTCAGCCCAAATATGGTTGTGCTTTTGAAAGTTTGATGACCATCGAAGCCCTTGTTAATAAAACTGAATGGACGTGTATATATATATATATATATATATATAGGGGTTCCATCCACGTGATGTCGGTTGTCGGAAAGAACTCATTTTTGGCCAAATTACATTACTTTGTACATTAGAACTTATAAAAAAAAAAAAAAAAATCAAGGCCTTGCAAGTTCTACCAAGTTTCTAGGGTGACTAAAATAGGTTCTTCCCCAACAACCTAGGTTCTTTATGATGGATGGAATATATATATATATATATATATATATATATATATATATATATATATATATATATATATATATATATATATATATATATGTTGGGCCATGATATTTTAGACATATTGGGCTATCTTTATTTTGGGCCGTGTCATTGGGCCGAACTGTTGGGACGGACCATTGGAAGAATATGGTTTTACTTTGGGTTTTTGACCGGTGATGATGACAAAGATAAACTTTGACTGTTATCTCTGCATTTCATTAATGGGGGATGGGACATACTCCATCGAGGGGGGCAAACGACGATGGGATGAGCAGGTGAACTGCCTGCAGTCGGCTGGTGTTAGGGGAGGTCGGTGGCATGCAGGATGAATATTGGAGTATATGAGGACAGAAAAAGAGGAAGAAAGGTAACTGATATTTTCTCATGTAAAAACACCAGAGTTTATCATCTCCATTGTTATCCTCAGATTCTGTCAGACGACTTTCACGTGAGCTATCCCCGACTGGTTCAAGCGATCGAAGCTTATGGTATTTACGTGTTTACTATACAGGATTGGACGCATTTTTACCGTTTTACATGATTGAGGCGCGTGGAAAGATCTTGGCGTTAACAACAAATAAATAAAACTACAGAAGAAGATTTGTCAAAATTAATACTTGATATTATGTCCTTAATGTGACGCCCCCAAAATAGGTCCACACAACCCATTCTGAGTCGTCAAATACATGGTACAAAAAATAACTACAATTTCATTATTACAATTGTCATACAAAATACGACAATACATATACTGTGAGTTTTAATACAAATATTATCTTTTAAACAATATCCAAACTCAAATACACTATTTTACAAATTGTGAGGACTGCTAAAACAATTGTCTTGAACCATCACTCCACACCTCAACTAGTTCCCGCTATATTCTCCCCTCCTGAAAAAAAAATGGAACAAAAAAGAAAAGGATGAGCTCAACTAGCCCATTATAGAATATTATAACTAAGATTATAAAAAACAAATTATCATTAGCCTTCAATAAATTGAATAAAATATAATGGACAACACGTTTAGATCAGTATTTACAGCGGAAATAATAATTCATTAGAAGGGTTAAGTAGAGAATGAAGTCTACTATCTTCTATGATTTAAAAGTTAATCATCAATATTTTATCCCTGTGACATCAATCAATATACATCTTGAACCAAATATTCATCTTTGCACTACGGACCAAAGATATTCATTTGTATCACCAGTTGGTCATGTTTATCTCAACACCTGTCCATCTTTGCACTACGGGCCAAGGATATTCATCAAGTAATCATTCATCTTTACACTACAGGCCAAAGATATTCATCAAGTAATCATTTATCTTTGCACTATAGGCCAAAGATATTCACTTATATCACAATCTAGGACTGATGATGATAAAAAAAATATTTTAAAGAAAACGAATCCAGTGAGATAAAAGAAAAAAGATTTGGGATTCGTACTTTAATTTATTCAAGTTCAAAAATACTCTATAATAATCAATTATGGAGTAAAATTCAAGAATGAAGATCAAAACATGGATACAATCAAAGATAGTAACCATAATAGACAACTTGGATAAAGAAAAAAAAAATTATTTTTTTTGTGAATTGTGTCGTATTCGTGAATATTGCCGTATATGTGAATAGTGTCGTATACGTGAATAGTAAGCCCGAACGAAAAGGTAAAACTTTCACAATAAAATTCATATCAATATTTTGGTATAATGATATTAAAAGAAATAATACTCCATCCCATTATATCTGACGTTCTAAATATTTTTACATAGATTAAGAATATATACAGTTTTACTATTTTACCCCTAATTAATACTTTGATCTCATTTAATTCTCCATTAACACCAGACTCAGATCCCTCCCTCTCGTCACCTTAACTTCGCAATTCTCGCTATATTCATCGTCTTCATCTTCGATCTTTAGATATAGCGATAGAGCTAAAAACTGGGGCCTCTGCAAGTGAGACAAAAGCTTCATTGCTCGGATCGCCCGGATCTGTAGTAGTGAATCGGCTGGATCTGTAGTAGGTAAAATGGGACGGAGAAAAGTTATGATTAAAGCCTGCTAAAAACTGAGGCCTCTGCATGTGAAACGAAAGCTTCATCTGCCGGATCTGTAGGAGGTAAAATGGGACGGAGAAAAGTTATGATTAAAACTTGCTAAAAACTGAGAAGGGATGAAGTTGTTTTCAATCGTCGATGAAAGCAGTTAGTCGCTTTGTCGGCGTCGATAGATGATAAATCGAGATTTGGGTGACTGGTGCAGGCGCTCCGTCATCTGGATCTGAGAGAGTTCGAGATCTGAGGACTGAGAGAGTAAAGTAGATCTGAGACCGGAGAGAGTTCAAGTGTGCTTTGTTTGTTCAAAGAGAGGGCTATCGGGTAGTAACTAGTAATTAATTTAGTAAAGTAGAGTCTATGTTCGGTTATGTAAATACTTCACCTTTACACAGTTTTGTTCGGTTATTCGGGTTAACTGATTAACCCAAAAGTAATACCCGTACAAACTAACCGAAAATTGTAATAAAATTCGGATATAACCGAAATGTTAAAAAATATCCGAATTGTCAGAAAATTACGGTTAAATTATTTCGGTTTGGTTCGATTTTTCAGTTATACCCGTTTTTTGCTCAGTCCTAATGAAGAGTATGACACATTCCATGACTCGAGTTTAATCCAGGATATTAAGGTTAAAAGGATTAAATTACATTGAAACATTGGTCACGTGAAAAGGTTCCATCGAATCATCGATCTTATTATTACTTGGGTAGCAGTGATGCATTCTAGAATCACATCGCTTATAATTTTATAATATGATTATAAAATTATTGCCAACGTAATAATAATAACCTATAAGGTCACACACATGTAACGTAATTTAAAAGGAAATAAATTTAAATTTTAAGGATTTAAATATATTAATATGATTAATAGTATTTAAATCACTTAATTTTAATTAAAAGGATAATTTGTATATATGTATATTAATTAAGTAAGACTTAATTAAGATATATATATATATATATATATATATATATATATATATATATATATATATATATATATATATATATATATAAAACTCAATTTTATGAAATTAGGTTTTGATTTGATTAATTCTTTTTAACTACTATATATATATGATATAAAGAAGTTAACTTAAGCTTACATCATAATTGAAAAACCCTAACCGCTTCTTGCTTAGAGAGACTAGAGAAAAGCAGTTTCATAATCGTTCCTTTGGTGGCTAGCATCATGAAGTCCTCTTATTGCGAGAATCGTTAAACCGGTTCGCATGCGGCGTTTAATGTGGATACCATGTAGGCGCTGTTCTAATTGGATTGCGTAAAGGATTCGAGCGCATTAATTTCAGTATCACAATCGGTATAATTTCTAACCACTGAGTTAATTGATTTTCGCATGGATCCTATTTAGGGTTTCTGAATTGCCTTAAATTGTTTATTTCCTCTCTGCATGCGTTTCGTCTTGAAACCCTTGATTGGTATCGAGCTACTTATAAAAACGATTAATTCGAGATAACGTGTTTAATTGTTTTTGATATATATGATATGTGATGATACAATTTTACCGATCTGAAATTGATTATATTGTTTTCGATATATATGATATATGATGATACAATTTTACCGAACTGAAATTGAGTATATGATATTCTGTAATAGACATATTCTGGTATTATGAATATCAGTAATAGATATACATGTATATGATGTTCTGTTAATTGTATCTTATATGGCGTAATAACAGTATACAACTTATGTTCTAATAAGATTAGAAGTATACAGATTCAGTTTAATATGATTAATTGAAACTGGACATATATGATATGTATCGGGTGTATTGTTATTATGACTGTATTTGGTGGATTAAATATATGATTCTGAAACTGTTTTAGAGATTCGTATGGAAAAATTCTGCAATACAAATGGGACCACCGCTGTGGGGGAGACCCTCGACCTCCGTTATATAAGCACGATGGTCGTGTCCCCTATATGTTATATATAGTTTTCTTTAATTATATATAAATTGTTATGTGTTAATTGTGATATGCATGGTGCACAGTTATGGCCTTTTGACCCATAGGTTAGTGGTTTTTGGTTTTGAAATACGAATTGCATGTCGTGCCTTTCTATAAATTCTAATGTAATATTTCTCTTCTCATCTAAATCCCTCGAATATAACTTGAGGTTTCTTTATGTCATGTAATAATCAGAATCGATGAAGATGTCAAGATGGAGAACATGATGGAAAGATGATGATGGAGAGGAGGCACATACTGAGGAAGATCCAAAGAAACTATTTATTTTAAGATCTTTTACCACCTTAGATTGACCTTCAATCTTTCATTAACTTGAAAAGATTCGACAAATGGATTGGGCCATAATCGTGACACATTTAATTTCACACTTTATTTATGCTTGTATGTGATATGATATGATAAATAATGTGCATGCTTAATAAAATTAAAATTGGTGAGATCTAATTTTTTTTAATAAAATCCCTCATTAAATTATTAAGTCTAAATCAAATGCCTTCCAATGAATAACACTCATCAAGACCTTGATCAATAGATGTAGGTTTGCCAAAGCAAAGTACCCTATTTATGTAGGTAAGATGCGATAAGATAATTGTGATATCCAAACTGTTAAAATCATTGGGCCTGACTTAACTAAGTTATCTCAATAGGATTGTGGACTTAGAGGCATAGAGTTTGGTTGGTACCATTAGATGGACTAGAAACAAATGTTGTTTACCAAACTATCCAAGAGTTATATATGATATAATTGATAAAAGGGTTGTCTACCTAAATAATTGTGTTTTAAGAGATTAGCCAAAGGTAACTTAAGTCATAATGAAATATGGATTTTGGCTCACTAGAAAGATTTGATTGAAAATGTTTTCCGAATTAATGGTGAGGGCTATTAATTTGAATAAAATAGTGGGAGGTATATTTTGAATGTACTATTATCAATTACATAATATCAACTCTGCAATTTGACTTACTATTTTGGCACTTATAAATTGTAGATAAAAATTGCAAACAACAACAACACAAGTAGTCTTTCACTACGATCAGTCCTTGAGAAGGACAAACTGAGTGGGATTAATTTCCTTGACTGACACAGGAACTTGAGGATTGTCCTCAAACAAGAGCATAAGCTATATGTCCTCGATGGGCCCATTCTCGCAAAGACTTATCATCATCGCACCACGCTATGGAGCATAATGCTTACAAGAAGCATCAAGATGATGCTCGGACGTGAGTTGTCTTATGCTAGCAACCATGAACGCTGAGCTTCAAAAGCAACATGAGTTGATGGATGCTTATGAGATGATCGAGCATCTCAAGAAATTGTTCGAAGGGCATGCTCAACAGGAGAGGTATGATACAAACAAGGCGTTGTATCATTGTAAGATGGGTGAACGTGATCCAGTTGGTCCACGTGTGCTAAAAATGATTGGGTATATTGAGTACCTTGATAGGTTGGGTTTTTCAATCACTCCAGAAGCCCAAACTGATCTTGTTTTACAATCTTTGAACAACAGCTACTCTAAATTTGTTATGAATTATCTTATGAATGAAATTGAGAAACTCCTTACTGAGTTGTTGAGCATGTTAAAAACTGCCGAGAACAACATGAAAAAGGCAGGACCCGCTCCCATAATGATGGTGCAAAAGGGGAATGCTAAGGGAAATTGGAAAGGCAAGAAGAAGATAAGATCTAAATCTGGTGCCAAACCCAATTTCAAAACCAAACAAGCTTTTAAAGCCTAAAGGCGGGTGGCTAAAGAAGGTGATCATCACTTTTGTGGAAAACCCGGACACCGGAAGAGGAATTTTTTTGCTTATTTGGAAGAAGTGAAGAAAAGAAATGAAGTGTGACTTCGATTCGTATATATGTTATAGAAGTCAATTTGTCTACTTCTACATCATGAGTATTGGATCTTTGGATGTGGTTCTCACATTTGTGTTAATGTGCGGGAACTTGAAGGAGTAGGACTTTGCAAAAAAGGAGAGGTTGACCTACGAGTTGGGAATGGAGCAAAAGTTATCAGATTGGCCGTAGGAACTTATCATTTATCTTTGCCCAATCGGGCTAGTATTAGAATTAGAGGATTGTTATTATGTTCGCTATAAGCAAAAACATTATTTCGCATTTTTTGTTTGGACAAGAAAGGATTTTCATTTATAATTAAGAACAATCATTGTTCGTTTTACTTAAATGATATTTGCATGGTGTTGCACAATTGTTTAACTGTCTTTATATTCTTGATTTGGAAATGCCTATCTATAACATAAATACAAAACGATTTAAATCAAATGATTCAAACCGACATATCTCTGCAAGCATTGTCGTTTGGGCCATATAAATGAGAACGATATCAAAACTCCATAAAGATGGATTTTTGGATTCATTTGATTTTGAATCATATGAAAATGTGAATCTTATTTATTAGGCAAGATGACTAAAGCCCCTTTCATTTGGACACGTTGAATGGGCTATGATATATTGGGACTTATACATAGCGATGTATGTGGACCCATGAGTTCGTTAGCAAGAGGTAGGTTTTATTACTTCATTACATTTACTGACAACTTCAGTAAATATGGATATGTGTATCTTATGAGACACAAATCCGAATCCTTTGAAAAGTTCAAGGAATTCAAGAATAAGTTCAAAACCAATTTGGCAAAAGCATAAAAGCCCTTCGATCCGATCGAGGAGGTGAATACTTAAGCCAAGACTTTGATGACCTTATAAAGGAGTGTGGTATTATATTACAGCTCACTCCACCTGGAATACCACAATGGAATGGTGTATCTGAGAGGAGAAATCACACCTTGTTGGACATGGTACGATCAATGATGAGTCATGCAGATCTTCCAATAAGCTTACGGGTCATGCCCACAGAGGCAATTTGCATTCACACTTAACCGTGTTCCTACAAAGGCGGTTCAGAAGACACCATATGAGATGTGGACTGGGAAACGTCCTAGTATGTCGTTCATGAAGATTTGGGGTTGCGATGCATTTGTAAAACGTCTGGATTCTGACAAGCTCGGACCAAATCTGATAAATATAATTTTGTGGGATATCCAAAGGAAACAAAAGGGTATTATTTCTACAAACCTTCTAAGAACAAAGTGTTTGTTGCTCGAACTGGTATTTTTCTAGAAAGAGAATTTGTCTCTAAAGGAAACAGTGGGAGGAAAGTATAACTCGAAGAAATTTGAGAACCACAAAATATCATTGGACCTGAGTTGGAACGTGAGCAGGAACCACAAGAAATTGTGGAAAGTGAACTTGCTTAAATTACACAAGGAATTCATAGATCTGGTAGGACACGCCAGGAGCCCGAGAGATATTATGGATATCTTATGACTCAAAATGGCGATGTGATGCTCATAGATCAGGATGAGCCTGCTTCCTACCAAGAAGCTATGAATGGACCAGATTCTGAGAGATGACTTGAAGCCATAAGATCTGAAATGGACTCCATGTATACTAACCAAGTATGGACTTTGGTTGATCCTCCCGAAGGGATAAAACCAATTGAGTACAAGTGGGTTTTCAAGAAGAAAACCCACATGGATGGTAATGTACAAACCTACAAAGGCCAACTGGTAGCAAAAGTTTACAGGCAAGTTCAAGGTGTTGACTATGATGAAACCTTCTCTCCAGTGGCAATGGTTAAATCCATCAGGATCTTACTTGCTATTGCAGCTTTTTATGATTACGAAATCTGGCAGATGGATGTTAAAACTGCTTTCCTTAATGGAAATCTCCTTGAGGATGTGTACATGACACAACTTGAGGGTTTTGTCAATCCAAAAGATGTTGGAAAGGTATGTAAGTTCTGCAATGATCCATTTATGGATTGAAAGCAACATCTCAAGTTGGAATCTTCAATTTGATGAAGTCAATCAAAGAGTTTGGTTTTATTAAAATGAAGATGAACCTTGCGTATATAAGAAGGTTAGTGGGAGTCACATTGTATTCCTAGTATTATATGTTGACGACATATTAATTATTGGGAATGACATTCCTTCATTACAGGCTGTAAAAACATGGTTAGGAAAATGTTTCTCCATGAAAGATTTAGGCGATGGAGCCTACATTTTAGGTATCAAGATCTATCGAGATTGATCGAGAAAAATGCTCGGCCTAAGTTAGAGTACATATATTGATAAAGTGCTGAAACGGTTCAGCATGCAAAAGGTAAAAAGAGGACACTTACCCATAACTCATGGTATAAAGATCTCTAAGGCACAATGTCCTAAATCACAAAATGATGAGGAGCGTATGAGAAAGATCCCTTATGCTTCGGCAATTAGATCTATCATGTATGCAATGATATGTACTCATCCGGATGTCTCGTATGCTTTGAGCATGACAAACAGATACCAGTCGAATCCAGGTGAAGGTCACTGGACAGCAGTCAAGAATATCCTCAAGTACCTAAAGAGGACTAAGGATTCATTCTTGGTATATGGAGGTGAAGACAGGCTGGCGGTAAAAAAGGGTAACACAGATGCTAGTTTCCAGATTGACAATGATGACTATAAGTCTCGGTCAAAGTTTTGTGTTTTCCTTAATGGTGGTCTTTGTTAGTTGGAAGAGTTCAAAGCAAGAGGCGATGTTGATTCTACAAATGAGGTCGAGTATATTGTTGCTTCTAAGTGCAAATGCGAGGAGGTCAGATGGATTAAAAAGTTCATCATTTGAACTTGGTCTTGTTCCAACCATTGTTGATCTGGGTTGCTTTATCATGT
Source organism: Panax ginseng (assembly GCA_020205605.1). NCBI lineage: Eukaryota > Viridiplantae > Streptophyta > Magnoliopsida > Apiales > Araliaceae > Panax > Panax ginseng. The sequence goes on along the minus strand of CM035135.1, from coordinate 136,476,327 downwards.
GATAATAATGGAGCCATTAGACAAAGCTAAGGAACCCAAATCTCACCAACAATCCAAGCATATACTTAAAGTACCATCTCATCTCATCCGTGAAATTATTGATATAGGAGATATACATATAGGAAGAGTGCCAACAGATGATAATGTTGTAGATCCACTGACCAAGGCTTTGTCGCAGCAGAAGCACGAAGGCCATACTAGTTCCATGGGTATTAGGTACATGAGTGATTGGCTCTAGTGCAAGTGGGAGACTGTTAGAGTTTATGCCCTAGAGGCCAATTATTTGATATAATTGCTTAATATTTTGAAATTATATTTGATTGAATAAATGAATGATTTTATTGTGGTTTTATTTATTGCGTTATATAAATGTTAACATAATAAAATTCTTTAGAATAGTGATACAAATTATATAGTTTTAAGTGTGTGACTTGAACATGAGATTATATAATTATAATTAGTATCATTATTCTTAAAAGTCCTTAGTCGAGTATCATTGTTGATGGGACAACAATGATGCATTGAGACTAGTATGTGGATTGACTGATGACCAAATCTCATTGGTCATAAATATAAGAGATATTAAGTCAATGCATAGGTACATGCTAGAGAACGATGTATCGACAAACCCCCATGAGAATGCTACGTGGAACATTATGCAAAAGTGTCATTAGCGATTCTCATAAATGACAATGATGTAATGGTCCTCCGAATTCGAAATCACTATATTTCTACATGGGAATTTATGTACTTTGATATCATCCAATGTCACTTTTAATAGGGTGGACTATAAAGATGATTATTGGGTACACATCATGAATCAATGTGAGGAATATGAGTGATCAGATGGAATTTAACCCTCCTATATATTGGGGTGATATCCATATGCCTCTTGATTGAAAGTAGACTATGAAATGCATGGCCATGCTCAAATAGTGATTTGTTTCATATAGTCTACTCATTGATCAAGAAAACTCAGATTAAATTATGAAGAGTATGACAGTGATGCATCGAAAAGGTTGCATCGAATCATCGATCTTATTATTACTTGGGTAGCAGTGATGCATTACTAGATGCCACTCACTGTTTATAATTTTATAATATGATTATAAAATTATTGCCAACGTAATAATAACCTATAGGGTCACACACATAGAACGTAATTTAAAAGGAAATAAATTTAAATTTTAAGGATTTAAATATATTAATATGATTAATAGTATTTAAATCATGAATTTAAATTAAAAGGATAATTTGTATATATGTATATTAATTAAATAAGACTTAATTAAGATATATATATATAAATTCGGATTTTATGAAATTAGGTTTTGATTTGATTAATTCCTTTTAACTACTATATATATGATATATAGCAAACAACTTAGGTTACATCATAATTGAAAAACCCTAGCCGCTTCTTAGAGAGACTAGAGAAAAACAGTTTCATAATCGTTCCTTTTTGGTGGCTAGTCACTGCAAGTCCCTCTTATTGCAGTAATCATTCGACGGTTAAATGCGGCGTTCAAGTGTGGATACCATAGAGGCGCGGTTCTAATTGGATTCAAGAAAGGATTGAACGCATCAATTTCAAAGATCACAATCCAGTATAATTTCTAACCAATCGAGTTAATTGATTTTCGCATGGATCCTGTTTAGGGTTTTGAATTGCCTTAAATTGTTTTATTTTATTTTCATGTTTCGCGTCGTAGAAATCCTTGAAGAAGACCTCAACTTTTTATAAAATTAAATTTCATCTATTTATTACTTTAAAATAGTAAGGGGTTGATTTGATTAATGTGATTAGTTATGAGTAAAATGCGCAAATATATATTTTAAATAAGTAAGTGGTTGTAAAATACTCATTGTTGTCAGAGAATATTCGTTTGGTCATGGAATATTCTTGTTGTCGGGGAATATTGGTATGATGGTGGTATGACCATTAAGGGCTCCATAATGTAAAAACCGCTGGATGAAGAAAACGACAAGTATGAGTTTTTTTATAAATAATGGCGTAGTTGTTACCGTTAAAACTGTTGGAATACCCGGTGGTTAAAATACAGTAATACGCGGTGTTGCACAGTAGCACACAATATTTCACAAATTATTGATTCTTACGTAAGAAGTCACTACTCAATAATTGCTACAGTAATTACTGTTCAAAATTTTATTTTATTGATTCAATAATTGCTACGTTGATATTTATATTATTTATTCAATAATTATCACTGCACAGTATTTCCCATTATCAGATCAATAATTCATATTATTTGAATAATATTAGTAGATAACATTATTGGCAATGTCTAAGGAAATTCTGTCTAGAAAAGGGGTTTGGTCACCTAATTGTGCGCCAGTAAAGGAAAATCCTTATCGGAAAGCCCCCTCTTTCCTGGGAACGACCTGGTTGTCATTATTGTGGTTATGTAATATTATTTGTGAATAATTAATTATTGATAAAAATAATAAGGAAATATTTATTCAATTGGGATATAAATGGAGGAATTTTTAGAAAAGTGACAATTATTGAAAATTGATATTTTATCCTTTTTGATAAAATAATTCATTCAAATATATTATTGTAGTATTACATTATAAGTTTATGATGTAATAATATAATAATATAATAACGGTAATATTTTTACAATGAATGCACGATATATGAATAAATGAGGAGGAAGAGAGCAAATTGGGTCCGAATTGATTCTGTTACAATAAAGGCTAAAAACATGTTTTGTGAGTTGGTGGGCCCCACTTGTTGTTGTAAAATGCTAATTGGTGATTTTTCAAAGTTGCTATATGGAGGTCTTTATCAGTATAATTTTTGTCAGTGTGGAGGTATTGAAAATCATTCGTATGTGAATTTCGGTAATTAATTTTTCGTTTAGAATTTGAAAAAACTTTCTTTTACAAAGTTGTAGAGAATTAAATTTTCTACGGAATAGACATAAAATTCATATTTTTATGATAAAAGGGCTATTTATTATGAATTATTGAAGTTTCTAAATTTATAATGATTTTAAATATTTTTAGTGGAGATTTCTAGAAGGTGGACCCCACACTTATCCTTTTGAATGTTTTAAATGCTGGAATCTGATTTCAAAGTAGGTGTAGGAAATTTTTTATATATAATAATAATTTATTAAATTTTCTACTTTGGTGTTCTAAATATTTTCCTATAAATAGGGTGCTTAGGTTAGAATTGAAAATCACACCAGAATCAGAAGTTTTCTCTCTCTATAATATCGAACATATTTTTGTGAGTATTTAGATATCTTGAGTATTGCTATACAGTGCAAGTTTCCTTCAACATTATATCCGATATTTCAGCCAAAAGTACTATTCTTTTGAGATAAGAGATGTTAATTTTTTTCATAAATGATACTCCCTCCATCCCTTTATATTTGACGTTTTAGAGTTTTTTTTCTTCTCAAAATATTTGACATTCTACAATACCAAGAATATTTTGGTTATTTATTTTTCTTCTCTACCTTTCCTTCTCCACTGGTTATTTTCTCTGTTTTTAAAAGATAGCAAGCTACTACAGATCCAAATAGATTATAAAAAAGTAGTTTACTACTGATCCATACGATTATAGGCAATAGAAGTTACTACAGATCCGCCATTATAGGGAGGCTATTTTCTCTGTTTTCAAAAGCCAACAAGCTTTAATCACAACTTTTCTCGGTCCCATTTTACCTATTACAGATTCGGCCGATGAAGCTTTCGTATCACAAGCTACTACATCTTCTTTCTTTGGTGGTTGGGTCGACAATTGGCTATGGGTTTCTTGGTCGCCAACTAAAACTGACGAAGATTGACTTGGGTTTCTTGGTCGACAACTGAAATTAGCGAAGACGACCTGAGTTTCTTCCTTCTAGCGACTGAAATATTGAGATAATTTCTTTATTTCCCACTCGTGATTTCATCCTTGGTTTAAACATAGCACATAAATATTGGGTATCTTCCTTATAAATGATCTCCTACTCCTAGTCGGTGTTGGTCCCTTTTAAGGCTTAAGCACTAACCAGTAGCCACTTAATATAATTATTTATATTTAATTAATTTACACTACATTTTTTTTAACAATAGCAAATGTAAGTATACTGCAGGTTGTTACTTATTAGTAACCGAGTATGTTTAAATTCGTTTATTAACCGAATAACCGAATAACCGAATAGGTTATTCGGTTAGTGGACATTTCGGTTATTCATTCGGATAGCTAAAATAGGACATTTTCGGGTATCGGTTATTGTGACGCCCCCAAAATAGGTCCATTCTATCCAACCCATTCTGAGTCGCCAAATACATGGTACAGAAATAACTATAACTTTATTATTACAACATATAAACTGTGAGTTTAAATACAGATATTGCCATTTAGACAATATCCACACGCAAATAAATCTCCATCATAATTATTGATACATTATTTTACAAAAATGGTGAGGACTACTAAACAACTCTCTCTAGAACCTTCATTCCATACCCCGACTAGTACTCGCTACATTCTCGCCTCCTGAGAAGAAAAATAGAGCAACAAGGAAAAGGGTGAGCTCAACTAGCCCAGTAAAGAACATTATGACTAAGATAACATAGAGCAAATTATCGTTAGTCTTCAACAGGGAAAAAATCTAATAGAATACAATAGACAACCAGTTTTAAATCAACAACTGCAGCGAAAACAATAATTCATTAGAAGAGTTAAGTAGAGAATGCAAACTACTATCTTCTATTTATGAATTTAAAAGTTCATCGTCGATATTTTATTCCTGTAACATCAATCAATATATATCTGGAATCAAATATTCACCTTTGCACTACAGGCCAAAGATATTCATCAGTTGGTCATGTTCATCTAAACACCTGTTCATCTTTGCACTACGGGCCAAAGATATTAATCAGTCGGTCATATTCATCTCAACACCTGTTCATCTTTGGACTACGGGCCAAAGATATTCATCAGAAATCATTCATCTTTGCCCTACAGGCCAAAGATATTCCATAATATCATCATTTAAGAGGAGGATGATGAAAAATATTTTAAAGAAAGCGAATCCAATTGAAAATGACAAGGATTAAGGATTAAGGATTCGTACTTTATTTTATCCATGTCCAAAAATACCTCAAAAATAATCATAGTGGTATAAAATTCAAGAATGATCAAAACATGGATACAATCAAAGCTAGTATCCAGAATAGATATTTTGGACGAAAAGAAAAATTTTTATTTTTCGATGAATAGTGTCGTATTCGTGAATAGTACTGTATACGTAAATAGTGCCGTATACGTGAATAGTAACCCCGACACTAAAAGTTCCAAATTTGATTAAAAACTTCAGATCAATATTTTAGCATAATGATATTGAAGAAATAATATCATTACAGAAAAAAAAATATCCCTTACCTCGAAAGACAATACTTCTAGTTGAAAACACTAGGATATAAGCTATGACTTGAACTTGCACAGTATAGCAATACTCAAAGTATACTCAAAATACTCACAAGAATAATACTCGATAATATATAGAGAGAGAGAACTTGATTTCGGTGTGATTTTTAATTCTAACCTAAGCACCCTATTTATAGGAAAATGCTTAGAACACCAAAGTAGAAAATTTAATATAATATTAATATATATTTTCTAAAACCTCATACACACACTTGCCAAATGAATTCAGCTCCTACACATGTTAAATGACGCCACCTAAACATTCCAAAAATGTTTTTCCTATTTTAAATATTTTAAACTTCCAAAAATCAATTATTTCGGAGCTTTAGAACTTCAATAATTCATAATAAATAGCCCTTTTATCAAAAAATTCGAATCTCGCGTATTTTTATAGGAAATTCAATTCTCTACAACTTTGCAGAAGAAAGTTTTTCCAAATTCCAAACATAAATTGACCGAAATCCATAAACGGGCGATTTTACAAGCTATAATCAAATTTTAGTCAAGAAATGGGGTCCACCGACACACAAAACATGTGTTAAACATTTATTGCAACAAAAATACTCTTCCTCCTCATATACTCATATATCCCACATTCATTGTAAAAATATCTCCATTATTATATTATAATAATATAATAAAATATTATTTTATCAGAAAAGATAAAATATCAATTTTTAACAATTGTCACTTTAAAAATTTTCTCCATCTATATCCACATAAAATCAATATTTTTCTCATCATATAAATCAATAATTAATTATTCACAAATAATATTATGAATCACAAGATTGGCAACCGTGCCGCTCCCAAAGAAAGAGAGGGCTTTCCAATAAAGATCTCTCCTTCTTCTGGCCAAGCAATTAGGTGACCAAACCTCTCCTTGATGTAACTTTCTAGACATTGCCAATAATGTTTTCCAATAATATTATTCATATAATATGAATTATTGTCAGATAATGGAAAAAGCGTAGTAATGACAATTTATTGAAACAACAAAGAATATAAAATATCAATGCAAAGAATTATTGAATCAATAAAATAAAATATCGAACAAGAATTATCGTAACAATTATTGAAAAGGCCTTCACGTAAGAATCAATAATTGGTGCAATACTGATGTATCTTCTTGTTCAACAACGGCAGATTAGTGTGTTTTAACCACGGGTATTCCAACAAGATAATCTGTGAATAACTACTACTGTTATTTATAAACAACTTATATTTGTCATTTTCTTCATCCAATCGCTTTCAAGTTATGGGGCCCATAAAGATCAAGGCCGTCGCATTTAATATTCCCGACAAGCACGAATATTCCACGACCAAACAAATATTCCCCACAATAATGAATATTTTATAACCACTGCTTATTCAAATATTTGCGTATTTTACCCATAACTATCCACATTAATCAAATCAACCCTTACTATTTCAAAATAATAAATAGAGGAAAATAAATTTTATTTATTAATAATTTGGGGTCTTACAACCTCCCTCCTTATGAAATTTCGTCCTCGAAATTGACGTACGACTGGTGTTTTGAAAAGATGAGAATACCTCGCTTTCATTTTCGTTTTCAACTCCGTGTCATTGCCTCAATAAAGATGGTTTCTCCACAAAACCTTAACTTGTGGTATAACCTCAGACATATGGACATGTTATTTTCCTATCCAAGATCTTGACAGTACCTCCTCGTGACGTTAAGTCTTCTGGCTATCTCGTCCGGGATTTCTAACTCAATGACGTGGTTCGGTCGTCCACATATTTTACGTAACATCGATCGTGAAAAACGTTATAAACACGCGCGTCATACTTGGCGGTAAAACGAGTCTATAGGCCACGGTTCCTATTCGATCGAGAATTTCAAATGGATTAATAAATCGAAGGTTTGAGCTTTCCTCATCTCACCGATTCTCGCTTTTGAAATAACAACTTCAGATCTCCTTCTTCAAATTCATCACTCAAATTGTGTAGCTTGAATAAGATTAACTTTATCGATTAAAGTCGATTATACTCGTATATCATCACGTGGGTACCTAGAGTTTTCATCTCCATCTCTATTATTTGTAAATTATACGAAATTAGTCTTTGACAATATCGTATTCGTCTTTAGATAACGATCTTCTACTCAACACGCCGCCTACCACGTTCGCTTTTTCAAAGATGGCATGGTCGTAACATGTCTTTGAAATGAGTCTCTCTTGAGTTCTTCGAAGCTCTTCCCACATTCCTTGCTCCATTCGAATTTTGTATCTCTACGAGTCAGCTGAGTTAATGGAGTAGCGATTTGAGAAAATTTTTCCACGAATCTTCGATAATAACTAACTAAGCCTAGAAAGCTATGTATTTCGATTACTGACTTAGGTTGCTCTCAACTATGACTCATATCTCAATCTTGGATAGCACGTTACAATGACACCTATCAGTTTACTATCGCATGAATATGGTGTCCCCTACGGAGAGTCCGGCAGTACATTCCACAAAAGGAAGTCACCGGGATAAAGGCTCGGTACCAAATTCTATAGTTGAATTTTTAACTCCTAAAGTTCAATAGGAGCCATTCGATATGAGATTTTAGAAATGAGTTTTGTACCAGGTTAAAAGTCGATACAAAATTTAATATCAGGCTTTGGGAGTAAACCAAGAAATTCTTCAGGAAATACGTCAGGAAAAATCAATAACAACAGGAATATTATTCAAATCTGACGTGTCTTTATTCAAATTCATAACATGGACTAAGAAAACTTGACATCCGTAATAAACGAATGACTTCATGGCTTGATATGAAAATGTTTGACTACAATGGTTTGATTGCTTGAATTCTAATAACAGGTTGCTTAGGAATATGAAAACTAACAACCTTACGAAAGTAATCAATTTCGGCATGATGAGTAGTTAACCTTAAAATCACATCAAAAGCAAATATCTCTATAGAAATAAGGTTAACAGGTAATGTGATAGTGCCAACCTGAATCAAGCAAGATTTCTAAACAACGGATGTAATGAAAGTTTCTCCTAACGGAGTCTCCATAAATAGGTCAAAATCTAATTTCTCCGTAGTCATGTTCAAACGTTGAGCGCAAGGAAGAGAGTTAAAAGAATGGGTAGAACCGGTATCTAGTAAGGTATAAACTTCGCAAGAATTATAATTAACTAACCGTGCTAAACTCGTTCGGGTTCCTCGTGATTTTGACTGCCACGACAAACGCCTTCCAGAACCGATTGACTTTGACTTTTCGGGACATCTTTTTGAGTCACCATTCATTGGACTAGGTTTCACATAAAGTCTGCAATCATGAAGCGATATGTTCTTCTTTTCCACAATTATAGCATACCTTAAACCTTTGTTGGGCGGTTTCAATGATATGTCCCTCTTTCCCACATTTGTAACATACTGTTGGTGGTCTTTCTCCTTCCTTCGAACCGATTCTTACATCGGGCGCCGACGCCTTCACATGGTCGTTGTTGAATCTCCTCTTTTAAAATCTCCTCCCGACTCGCTTTTTTCTATTTTCATGGCCACGATTACCACCAGAGTGGTTACCGCCTTTGTCCGTATTATTCTTTCTCCTCTGGTTATCGTTATTATGATGATCGCTATCTTTGAGATGATCCTCGGTTATGGTCCCTCGGTTGAACGATTTCGTTATCTCGCCTAACAACCGAGCCTTTTTGACAACATCCGAATAGAGAGAAAATTTATGAGAAATGAGATATCGACGTACGCCGGGTTTCAAACCTCTCGAAACATCCGCGTCATCATTCCTCATTCTCCACCAAATGAGGTACAAACTGGATAACTCCGTGAACTTCGCCTCGTCTTTGGGACACCGCCATATTATTCTCGCTTCCGGTCTAATAAACTCCACTTCCTTCATATGACGAATACTTTCGGGAAGTACTTGTCATTGAATCATTTTCAAACGCGTCTCCCATGACATCTTTGAGTGCAATTTGGATGGGTACGTTTCACGTGATTCTACTAGTATTCTCGCCTGAATTACGGAACATAAAAGTAGCGAATGGAACTTCTGCTCTCTCCGCATCCCAAGACATCGAATATATTAGAAATTTGTTTAACCCACGTCTCGCCTTTAATCGGATCCCGCTTTCCCTGCACTACGGTGGTCCTAACTCTTTGAATCGCTTCATTGTGACCACTCGTGAATTGCTATCATTTCTCCTCGTATTTTGAACACGAGTCTCCCTCGCTCGATTTTGTATGAATCGCAAAAAGCTTCTAAACATCCCTCGTTCATCATCTCGCTTCAAAGTGGTGTTGTTCATGGAGGTACATTGTCACTGTCAGACGCTCTCCTCGTTGGTAAAGACAGCATCTCCACGGTCTCATTTACTCCATTGTTAATATTCTCACGACATTCTCAAATCATGTCATAAAACAAGGGTTAATTAAGGAAATCAATATATCACATAATATCCCTATATACTTAACTAACTAACAAATAAGCTTAGGTAGGACACACTCAAGCGAAGGATTTACTCGTCTCTCCCTCCTTGTTCAATTCCCCGATCTCCTTGGATATCATATCCCTAAGCTCGATACCAACCATTTGTGACGCCCCAAAATAGGTCCATTCCATCCAACCCATTCTCGAAGTCGCCAAATACATGGTACATAAATAACTATAACTTTATTATTAGAACATATAAACTGTGAGTTTAAATACAAATATTGCCATTTAGACAATATCCACACGCAAATAAATCTCCATCATAATTATTGATACATTATTTTACAAAAATGGTGAGGACTACTAAACAACTCTCTCTAGAACCTTTATTCCATACCCCGACTAGTACTCGCTACATTCTCGCCTCCTGAGAAGAAAAATAGAGTAACAAGGAAAAGGGTGAGCTCAACTAGCCCAGTAAAGAACATTATGACTAAGATAACATAGAGCAAATTATCGTTAGTCTTCAACAGGGAAAAAATCTAATAGAATACAATAGACAACCAGTTTTAAATCAACAACTGCAGCGAAAACAATAATTCATTAGAAGAGTTAAGTAGAGAATGCAAACTACTATCTTCTATATATGAATTTAAAAGTTCATCGTCGATATTTTATTCTGTAACATCAATCAATATATATCCTGGAATCAAATATTCACCTTTGCACTCACATGTGCCAAAGATATTCATCGGTTGGTCATGTTCATCTAAACACTGCTCATCTTTGCACTACGGGCCAAAGATATTAATCAGTCGGTCATATTCATCTCAACACCTGTTCATCTTTGCACTACGGGCCAAAGATATTCATCAGAAATCATTCATCTTTGCCCTACAGGCCAAAGATATTCCATAATATCATCATTTAAGACTGAGGATGATGAAAAATATTTTTAAAGAAACGAATCCAGTGAAAAATGACAAGGATTAAGGATTAAGGATTCGTACTTTATTTTATCCATGTCCAAAAATACCTCAAAAATAATCATAGTGGTGTAAAATTCAAGAATGATCAAAACATGGATACAATCAAAGCTAGTATCCGAATAGATATTTTGGACTTAAAAGAAAAATTTTATTTTTCGATGAATAGTGTCGATTCGTGAATAAGATCAGATACGTAAATAAAGTCAGTATACGTGAATAGTAACCCGATACACTAAAAGTTCCAAATTTGATTAAAAACTTCAGATCAATATTTTAGCATAATGATATTGAAGAAATAATATCATTACGAAAAAAAAATATCCCTTACCTCGAAAGACAAGATCTTCTAGTTGAAACAAGGATATAAAGCTATGACTTGAACTTGCACCGTATAGCAATACTCAAAGTATACTCAAAATACTCACAAGAATACGCTCGATAATATATAGAGAGAGAGAACTTCAGTTTCTGGTGTGATTTTCAATTCTAACCTAAGCACCCTATTTATAGGAAAATGCTTAGAACACCAAAGTAGAAAATTTAATATAATATTAATATATATTTTCTAAAACCTCATACACACACTTGCCAAATGAATTCAGCTCCTACACATGTTAAATGACGCCACCTAAACATTCCAAAAATGTTTTTCCTATTTTAAATATTTTAAACTTCCAAAAATCAATTATTTCGGAGCTTTAGAACTTCAATAATTCATAATAAATAGCCCTTTTATCAAAAAATTCGAATCTCGCGCATTTTTATAGGAAATTCAATTCTCTACAACTTTGCAGAAGAAAGATTTTCCAAATTCCAAACATAAATTGACTGAAATCCATAAACGGGCGATTTTACAGGTTATAATCAAATTTTAGTCAAGAAATGGGGTCCACCGACACACAAAACATGTGTTAAACATTTATTGCAACAAAAATACTCTTCCTCCTCATATACTCATATATCCCACATTCATTGTAAAAATATCTCCATTATTATATTATAATAATATAATAAAATATTATTTTATCAGAAAAGATAAAATATCAATTTTTAACAATTGTCACTTTAAAAATTTTCTCCATCTATATCCACATAAAATCAATATTTTTCTCATCATATAAATCAATAATTAATTATTCACAAATAATATTACAGAATCACAAGATCGCAACCTGTAGTAGCTCCAAGAAAGAGGGCTTTCAATAAAGATCTCTCCTTTCTACAAGCAATTAGGTGACCAAACCTCTCCTTAGACAGTAACTTTCTAGACATTGCCAATAATGTTTTCCAATAATATTATTCATATAATATGAATTATTGTCTCGATAATGGAAAAAAAAGCGTAATGACAATTTATCAAACAACGAAGAATATAAAATATCAATGCAAAGAATTATTGAATCAATAAAATAAAATAATTTGAACGGTAATTACCGTAACAATTATTGAGTAAAGGCCTTCACGTAAGAATCAATAATTGGTGCAATACCATGTGCTTACTGCTCAACAACGCAGATTAGTGTGTTTTAACCACGGGTATTCCAACAAGATAATCAGAATAACTACTCGTTATTTTATAAACAACTTATATTTATCGTTTTCTTCATCCAATCGCTTCTTCGTTATGGGGCCCATAAAAGATCAAGGCCGTTGCATTTAATATTCCACGACCAAACAAATATTCTCCGACAATAATGAATATTTTATAACCACTTGCTTATTCGAAATATTTGCGTATTTTACCCATAACTATCCACATTAATCAAATCAACCCATACTATTTCAAAATAATAAATAGAGGAAAGTAAATTTCATTTATTAATAATTTGGGGTCTTACAGTTATAACCGAATTACTTGTTCGGTTCGGTTAATAACCTAATGCTCGCCCCTACTCTTCATAATTTAATCTGAGTTTTCTTAATCAATGAGTAGACTATATGAAACAAATCACTATTTGAGTATGGACATGCATTTCATAGTCCTACTCAATCAGGAGGCCTATGTATATCACCCCTAATATATAGGAGGGTTAAATTCCATCTAGATCACTCATATTCCTCACACGATTCATGATGTACCCAATAATCATCTTTATAGTCCACCCTATTAAAGGTGACATTTTATTATATCAAAGTACATAAATTCCCGTGTAGTAATATAGTGATTTCAGGTCGGAGGACCATTACATCATTGTCAGTATGAGAATCGCTAATGACACTTTGCATAATGTTCCACGTAGAATTCTCATGGTGGGTATGTCCAGTACATTGTTCTCTAACATGTACCTATACATTGACTTATTATCTCTTATATTTATGACCAATGAGATTTGGTCATCAGTCAATCCACATACTAGTCTCAATGCATCATTGTTGTCCCATCAACAATGATACTCGACTAGGGACTTTTAAGAATAATAATATTAATTATAATTATATAATCTCATGTTCAAGTCACACACTTGAAACTATATAATGTGTATCATTATTCTAAGGAATTTTATTATGTTAACATTTATATAATGCAGTAAATAAAACCATAATAAAATTATTCATTTATTCAATCAAATATAATATCAAAATGTTAAGCAATTATATCAAATAATTGACCTCTAGGGCATAAACTCTTACACTTAAGACAATTATGCATTCCTTACGGTGCTCAAAGTCGGGGACAAATCCAGCCTCACAATTCAGTGGGGCATATTTGAAAAAAAAAATATTAAAGAAAAAAATATATCATTTCACAAAATATAATCATGTGTTTCTTAGTTGACATTTTAAATCAAAATATAATTATTTATTTATATTTTTTAATACTTAAATCAACTAAAAATATTTTAAAACAATAAAAAGCACAAATTTTTTTATAAATGGAAACAAATATATTTGAATAATAATTTTTAGTATATCTTCAATTCAACCTATGTTTATCATTTGTGATAAAAGAAAAAACGAAAAAGAAAAAAAATGGATCAAATGAAAAAGTCAAAAAAAAATTATTTGAGGAAGGTGCTAAGACCAATCTCATTATCCTCCGAATATTTATAGTCAATATCCCTTGTTTTTAAACTTTAACTATAAGTATTCTAACATTATTTTATACTCCCTCTCTGTCCCTTAATATAAGTCGTTTTAGATAAGTATTTTTGTCCCTTAATATAAGTTGTTTGAGGATTTCAAGTAATCATTAATTGCTTAATTTCCAATATTACCCCAAGTATTAAATATAACTTTGGTTCACTATTTTTTGCCCAATAAATAACACTCTTTTTTTTCAATACAAGGGCAATATAGACAATATATATTGTTTTTAATACTATACAATTATTTCTTTAATACTTGTGTACAATAGTAAAACGATTTATATTAAGGGACGAATGGAGTATCAAAATAACAATTTTATTTAACACCCTTTCAAATAATTGTTTTTATATTGACCCCCTAACCTCCTAAAAATTTCAGTGGGGGCAGGTGCCCCTGCCCCGTCTTGGGTCCGTCATTGCTCACTGCTTAGAGTTGATAGTACTTGTCTTTCAGGCCAAATATAATGCTTAAAACTTTTTCTCTCTAAATGAACTATGAAATGAATACTAGAAAACTTGAAATGCAATGACGACATAGTTTTTAAATTCTTTGGTCATAACGATGTAATTTTGATAATAAAATATACAATGACCCAGACTCGCAAACCGCAAACCCGACCCGTTCAGTCGGCGACGCGCGAATTTGAACCAAGAATTGACTAAGTATTAAAGAATAAATTAGGTACCCAAACAATTGGTGTGAATGATATCTCACTTTATCACAATTACTCTTGGCTTTATAAGCCTTATGCTACGTTTAGATCGATGGAATAGGAGGGAGAATGGAATGAATCATTCCATTGGAATGATAAAAATGTTGTTTGGTTTGTTTATTCCAACGGAATAATGTATTCCTAGTGGAATAGGTGTTAACTTAAAATTATAATTTTTTATTCTGGAAGGGATTAGGGAATAACTTATTCCATCTATTATTTTTAAGTAATTGATAAATATGCCCTTAAAAGAAATACTTATCTTTATTAAAAAGAAATACTTATCTTTATTAAAAAAAAATACCCCTTCCACCCACCCACCTACCCCACCCCTACCCCTACCAACCTACCCCCACCCCAACCCATCCACCCCACTCACCCCCATCCCACCCACCCCACCCCACCCCCCCACCCACCCACCCACTACCAACCTACCTCCACTCCACCCATGTGACGCCCCCAAAATAGGTATACATCACCCATATTGAGTCGCCAAATACATGGTACTAAATTCAAATACAACTTGATTATACAACAGTCGTGTAAAATACGACAAAATACATGCTGTGAGTTTTAATACAAATATTGTCATCTAGACAATATCCACACTCAATTTAATCCTCATTACATTTATTATCACACTATTTAACATAATAGTGAGGACTACTAAGACACCATCTCGGACCATCACTCTGTTCCCCGACTAGTCCCGGCTACGTTCTCATTTCCTGAAGAGAACATTGAAAGAAAGGGTGAGCTCAACTAGCCTAGTAAGAAATATTATGACTAAGATAATGCAGAATAAATTATCATTAGTCCTCAACAGTGTTAAACTGATAAAATACAATAGACATCAAGTTTAACTGCAGCGGAACATGCAATCCATTAAAAGAGTCAAGTAGAGAATAAAATCTACTATCTTTTATGATTTAAAAAGGTTTTTCATCACTTTTATCGTTGAGACTCAAACAATAAATAATCCACATCATCCTCACTACTACGGCCAAGGATATTTATTAGGGTCACGACCACAAATTATCCATGCACTACGGGCCAAAGATATTTGTGTATTCATCAATTGTCATGATCATGCCAACAACTGTCCATCAATGCACTTCGGGCCAATGAGGACTTTTACCACATCATTTGTAACATTACGGTCATGATTACATCAAATAATCCCTGGTCATAATCATAACAAGTCCATCTATGCACTACAGGCCACAGATGACTTTCTAAAATAATATAAACATGAGGATGATGACAATGATATAAGAATTCAATAAAACAAGTTCAAGAATTAATTTATTCAGGAACTAATAACGTCCAAATTGTCAACAAGATACTTCTTTATAAAGTAAAATTCAAGAATGTTCAGAAGAATATTTCTATTAAAAGATACTGGATGAAGCGCAAATATCAAGAATATTCCACTAATTTCATGGAGTGTAGAAGTTAAAACTTTAACCAACTGAGTATAATAAAGAATAGAATAACAAAAGAAATCACCATGCATGCGGTGCTTTCAGATAGATAGGTTATTCCATCGAATATTAAATAATCTGAACTGTGTCAAAGCGTAATACGACCAACAGGATATTCCAATGTAATAATAAAGAATGGAATACAATGTAAATCACCATGCATGTGGTACTTGCATGGACAAAGTTATTCCAATGTAATACTAAATGACGAAACCAGTCCAATAGAAAGCACGGATAGGATTCTAACGAGAATAATAAAGAGCGGAACTGTGTCCCACAGAAAAGATGAATAGGATATTCCAATGTAATAATAAAGAATGGAATATGTAAGAATTTCACCAAGTATAGGGTAGCTTAGCGATATCAAAGTTATTCCAATAGAATAATAAAGATGGAATAATAGAAGTTCTCTTCATGAATACAAAAGAAATAATACCCCTTACCGTAAAAAAGAAACTTGATATCGGAGAAGTGAAGTAGCGTAATACTTTTCTTCTTTCTCTCTATAGTTTCTCTCAGAGTTTCAAAGTGAATTGTAAGAAATAATGAAGGAATGAGCTTCTATTTATAGAAGAATTGAATGAATAAGTAACCAATCCATGAACGGGTCAGATTGATTTACTTTAATCGGGCGGTCCATATTTAAAGCAAAATCTTTTAAATAAAATATAATATATTCTATTTATAATCTAATAAAATGAATAACTTTTAAAAGATTTTACTATGAAACACTTATGCAAAGACTATACAAATACTATGCATAATAAAATATAATATATTCTAATTATTGTCTAATAAAAATGATAACTTTATAAAAGTATTACATTTATATAAAAAGATTTTACTATTAGCCTTTAATAAAGCTTAATAACTTTATAAAAGTATACTTTTTATAAAAAAATTTCATTTTATTACGTTAATAATACGAATAAAACAAAACGTCATCATCATTATTATTATTCACACTTTATTAATCGACTCAGTCGTTTGGGAAAGAGGGGCTTTCAATAAGGATTTCTCCCTATCTACAAGCAATTAGGTGACCAAACCTCTCCTGGCAGAACTTCTAGACATTGTTAATAATGCAAATAATAATATTAACAACTTCGTCTATCTCAATTATTGATTTAATAACATATAAAATATCGACAATAATTGAATCAAACCGAGTGACTTCTCACATAAGCATTAATAATCAATATCGTGCTCTTTATGCAACCACGCCAGACATTGTATTTTTTACTACCTAGTAGTTCAACGGTAAAACTTCCGCCGTTATTTTCATAAAAATATTTTTGTCGTTTTCTCAATCAAATAATAATTTCGCTAGGGTCCACCAATGATTGTGTCGTCGCATTTAATATTCCCGACCAATCGAATATTATATAACAACTTGCGACTTTTGCAAAATTTATAAATATTACCCACAACTATAACATTATATCAAATTTATTTCATAATATTCAAAATGATATTTATAGAAAATTCATTTTATTCATAAAAGTTAAGGTCTTACAAATTCCATAGTCCTTTTATGATTTGTTTTTCATGAGTGGTAAACAAATGCACCAAGTAAGGGAGGTTCGGTCGGACTCGTGATTATTCGATAGAAAGCCTTATCGGCAGTGAGTGTCCTTATGGGTTTGTTATACCCACGTGGGTAAACAAATTTCATGGTCCTTATATACTTGTTTTACCCCGAGTGGTAAACAAGATCCAGATATGGTGCAAGGAGGATCGGTACTTAATTCACCTTATACATGATCATCTCATACTTGAGAACGATAAGTATGCATTACTTTATTTTCTTCAAGTGTTGAGTTCGGTTTTTATTATGTCCTATTACATGATATTCTTTAACTTAATTGATTATATGATCCGTTTGCTTACATGGTTCACAATTTAAGTTAAGTTCAAAAGCATCTTATACAGTTTCAAAGTTGATTGATGCTGAATTATTGACAAGAAACAAACTATACAGAAGTCATGAGAAACGAAGTTGATATTTCATTAATATTAACTATTCACAAGAAGTTAGAATTTTTACAAAAATTTCTACAACTAAAGGTAAAGGGGAGGTCATCTTCAGGCTTCTTCCTTGTCATCATCGCCGTCTAAAGAGTCTAAAAGAGATGGATCTACCTTGGCCGCGACAAGCTTTTTCTTACCTTTATTTCGGCAAATTTCATATCCTTTGGCATACATATGGACGATCTCATCGTTCAGCTCGGCGGATTTTCTATATACTGCCTGGATTTCCTTACGAAGGTCTTTGGTCAGTGGCGGACCCAAATTCCTAAGGGCCCGAAGCTCTTTGAGCTCTTCTTCAAGCTTCTGACGATGTGCCAGATGCTTTGATTCTTAAGCTTGGATCGACATTTATATCAATGATGACCCGACTTCAGAATGATGTTCTCCCTTCGGGCGGCATTCTCTTCGGCATCCTCTTCGACTTCTTTGTATTTGGGACGGAGGCACCCGAAGATAGTGTTTGCCTGCAAATGACCATTATTAGTCAATCAATTCGAATTGATGGACAATAATATAAATGGATAAGTCAAATTATCCAATTCCTTTAATTTGATATTTCATTTCTTCGTCTATCAGGTTCATGATGGAGCTATTGCCGCCCACACAACACATTCTCCGCTTAGTAATTTTGATAACATGAATAATTCAAATAGCTAAAACGATTCTAACCACCTTAAAGAATAGGTTTTTATTCCAACACACTAAACTCAAGAACCTTCTTCCAACACAAACGCGTCAATCTCCTCATTTGACAAGATGAAGAGATTTGAATGGTTGACTTGTAGTTTTTCAAGGATATATAGTGTTACGTAGTAATTCATGAAATATTCAATATATATATAATTAGATACATTAATTAATCAAGTTCGATCTAAGACCGTAGATCTGTCGAAATGAACCAACAAAAATTACCTTTTTATTTTCAGGAATTAAGGATATTATCCATCTATGGACGTAATTAATACCATATCCTATCGAAAATACAACATAAAACAACGTTTCCTAGATACATACATAGTCTCTAATTATTATAAAAAGAAAAACTCAAAAAATATGTCAACGGTCAGAATCGTTGGGTACCCCAAAATGCTTTTCATAATTACCACCCAAACAAGTAACCTTTCTTCTATATATCTCCATTCTCCTTCTCTGTTTTTTTGTCCATCAACTGTGTCTGTCTCTCTATATACAGCAATATTTAAGTACCTGTCTACTTGTTTTATATATAGCTGGCTCATATATATATATATATATATATATATATATATAGGGATTCCATCCACAAAGAACCCATTGTTGTGGAAAGAACCCATTTTAATTCGGTCGGTAGAAACATACAGGCTTTTAGACAATTTTTTTTTTTTTTATTTATAAGTGCAATGTTTGGTAATTTACTACTAAAAATCTATTGCTTCCCCAACAACCGATCATTGGATGGAATGAATATATATATATATATATATATATATATATATATATATATATATATATATATATATATATATATATATATATATATATCAGTCAGTCAGTCAGGCAGGCAGGCACCATGAGCCCTGCAAAGCTTTATTACGAGGAGCGAGACAGAAGGACGTCAGTGATAAATGGTCCGCGTCCATCTCCTTTGCGGATTAGCCACCTCTCGAACGTAATTCAAAAAACCCAATCCACTAATTCTGGTCTACTCCCTACAGCCTTAAAGCAAAAGCAGCGAAACCCCGTAGCAATAGCATATCATGATAAGCGCCCAAACCCTCCGGTGATTATTTACACGCATTCTCCCAAGATCATCCACGCCCAGGCTCCTGAATTCATGGCTTTGGTCCAGAAACTTACGGGCCCTACTCATGATCCTCAACAAAACAAATACTCCTGTCCAGATGACTTGCAGGATCATGATACGGGAAAAAATAGTAGTCCGGATGAAAAAAATGATAATTGTGGTGGTACTGGTACTGATGTGGGACAGCCTTCTTCTGCAGTTTCTTCTTTGTTTGGATCGCGTTATTCATATTTGGCTGATATTCCTCTTTTCACACCCAATTCCACTGATTTCTTATGCTCACCTCGCCCTCTTTTCAGATACTCGGATATGGTATCCCCCTCGCCAAACATGGCCAATATTTCAATGCCATCACCTTCTTTCTTGGACCTCATCAAAGGTGGTCTCCCTGAATATTGATGCTAGATATACAGAGACTTGTAGCAATATTGATTAGTTGTTTGGAATTGCAAAACTTTCCAACTAATTACCTGTTTGATTTCTTTATTTTTTTTATTTTTTCTAAGGGAATCTTTAGGAGATTGATCTAGACATATATGAATTGTTCATTTTACACAAGTAATTTAATTGATTATTGAGTTATTCAAGTATGATTGATATTTATAAGCTCAGCTCAGCTCAGTTCGTAAATGCAATTTAATTTATTCTTAATTATAATATGTCATTTTTTTATTGATCAATAATTTAGGTGATGTTAAGTATTTTAATACTTATTTATGCGTAGCCAACCTTGTAACATAAGGCCGTACGTCGATTGTTTGGACTTTGGAGTATGACTTGTGCCACACTCAAACTCGATTATAATTTATAAATAACATATTTCCTACCTTTTCCCAGGTTAGTATAAATATTTTTTTCCTTTAATAAAAATTATAAGGAAAAATAAATAAATTAACTTATGTTTTTCCCTTTTCTTGTTGACTTTTTCTCTCTCTTTGTTTTGGGTTGGTTTGATAAAAGGGCCTTCTATAACCTTGAAACTCAAATTTGGCTGTTTGAGACCAAGTTGGACAGGCAAATCTTATGACTTGTGCAGTAAGAAGAAAAGCCCAAAATAAATAAATAAACAAATTGAGCTAATTACGAGGTTGGTGCTGTGATGATCTTGTCTTGGAGGCCAATAATTGTAAAAAGGTTGTGGCTAACATTATCCAACAGAACTTAATTAATCACCCTCCACCAGATTTGGTGCAACAACTAAAGCTTATAATTAATAGCTCTTGCCAAACTAACTCCATATAAGTAATTTATCATAAAAACTAGCTAAAGTACTGTGACAATCACCATTCTTAAGTATTCTTCTAATGCCTCCATTTTAAGGGGGAAATTGCTTTCAAGTATTTTTTCACAAAAATAAAATAAAATTTTCGATTTAGAGGAGAGAGTACGTACGTATAATAGAATATTTTCATATGTATAATGTTAGAGACACAAATTATTCTACAAATATTTTACAAACTGTTGATGTGATATACTCCACCTCATCATATTGTGTGGGGCCGAAAACTATATTAAAATAATTTGTTAATTAATATGCCGAGGTGGAGTATGCTACAGCAGCAGTTTATAAAATATTTATAAAATAGTTTGTGTTTGTAGCATTACTCATTTTCATATACTATTATCGTTTTCACATGTTAGTTTTGAATTATACACATGTTTCATTGTTTAGTGTACAAATTTGACCCAAGAAATGGAAGATTTGAAAGCCAAACTCAACCTCATGGTTCACTTATTCTCATGTAATTGAAAATCAACTAAACCAATAAATAAAATGAAGAGAATATTATTTAGCAAAAAAAAATGAAAAGAATATCTTCAAACTTAAAAAAATACAATTATAAAAGAAAAAAAATGATATATACAGACAATACTGTCCTTCCATTTAATGGCAAATTCTTGACTTAGAACTCGTCGTGATTAATAACGGTGTCAGCATCCCACCAAATGTCCGCGCCAGATTCCGTTAAACTCCCTAACGGAGTCCTAACATTTCTCAAGTCACCGACCGTTAACGCGCCTGTGCCAGCACCGCCGCCCTTGACGTAGACCTTCTCGACACCGCCGGAGCTGACACCAAATACCTTACCCAAGGGTAGGCGCCACTCGGCGTAAACCGCGGGATTCTTACTCCCCATCCTCCTGTCATAGGCACCCAGTAAAACACGGTCACTGTTACTCATTTCGGCTAAATATACAACCGCCGGAGACGACATTTCCATCGCCGGAATCCGATGTTTCCCGTCCAAAAAGGAGCTGATTTTATGATCTTTATCTAAATCCCATATGGAAATTTCACTTGCAAATGAATCTTGGAAATCTAAACCAAGTCCTAAGCTATCCCACAGCTTGACCACGCTCTTGCCGGCGGCAAAGTCCGACCACGAGAAAAGATCACAGCCACTGCGCCGCCGCCGGAGCATGGAATTGTTAGTATTTTTCGATTGGTTGTCACCATAAGAACTATTGGAGCCTGCAACACGAAAGTCTTCATCAAATTGGTTTTGGTTTTGACCATCAAAGGAAGAGGTTGAGTCGAATAAATCTTCGTCATCGGATTCCGACACCGAGGATGGCGTGTCGTCGTCGTCATCGGTGAAGTCAAAGTCGTCGTCTAGGTGTTGAAGAAGATGTTTTGAGGAAGAGGAACGTTTAATTGAACGAACCCTGATAATTAGGAGCTTAATTCTGGTGAAAGTAGCAATTACGGCCAGAATTATAGCACACCATTTCCAGAAACTATTATACACTTGAGGCACTTTTGGAAGTGGTGAAACAAAATCAGTTATGATACTCAGTTTCGTAATTTCCATTTACGTGTGTGTGTGTGTGTTTATCTAGCACCAACTAATGAAAACTTTGAGAAAAAATGAAGCTTGGTGAAATTAAACGAATAAATGGGAAGAGAAGGGAGAAACACAGTCTAGAGGGAGATCGAGATGAAAATGGGAGGGGTTTGGTTTTATAATGGTGATGTGATTAAGAAGGGGATAATAAAAGAATAATTTTTATGGATCGAATATTCAGAGGGCGGAAATTGATTGAGCAAGACTTAAGAGATAGAGATTATTGGGACACGTCAGATAAAGTGCAGAAACTTTCTGGACCAGAAGGATTGGGACGGCTGAGTCAGGGGAATCAAGATTTTATTATCATTATTTTTTTTATTTTCTCATAATTAAACCTTATACTATTTATTTTTCCCTCAAGTTTAGCTGAAACCTTAACCTTTCAGTCTTGAACATGAATGAATTTCAAGATACTCAAAAGTTTTACACCCTCCATTTCTTTTTAATTAATATTTTAAGCGAAAATACAAAAATATAATTAATATTTTATTTGATTGATCAAAATAATTAAAAAATAAAATATTATTTTTCTAAAATTTATTAAAAATACAAAAGAGGAATAAATTAGTATTTAATGTAAAGTTAGTATGAGAAAATAAGTTGTTAATATTATTTTTTAAAATAAATTTCACTTGTTAAAAAGAGAGTACAAATGTACAATTCAAGAATTGTAAGGATATATCTCAATTCAGAACATTGGAGAAACTTATAGTGAGGAAAACCTGAGAAAAAATTGTCTTGATGGATAGCCTTGAGCTAAATTAGGAGAAAGATTAACATACAATAATACAATAATTTAGGTATAATTTAAATATATATATATATATATAATAAAATTATAATTAATATTATACATTTTTTAAAAAATAATAAAAAAAATTAACCCGTTGCTGGAGAAGGAGTCGTTAACATATGATCTTATATTAATAATATTAAATTATTACCACCTTGGATTCAAAATGGAGTTGCTTTATCATGGGTTGTAGTGTCGTATCATATGTGAGTCAGCAACTGATAATATGCGGTGAGTTGAAACATGTTAGGAGCACATTAACACGTGGTCCAATTGGTTGGGTTGTGGTGGGGACAATGAGTTTTCTTATTGGAGTAGAAGCACTTTTTAATACTCCTTCTATTTTTGGTGTTTTTATTTAACGATTAAAGTAAGATATTGTGCGTAACGGCGTAGGGGAGGGTAAAACTGGAAGAATCGATCAAAATAAATTTGGACGGTTGGGTTGGGTTGGTTGGTATTACTTTACCACGTAACGTTGTCGCAAACACACACTAAGCTTCTTTCACACTTCCTTTTCGTAATCATATTATGTGTAGCCAGTCATCTCCTGGTCCATACAATACACCACCGGTTCTGGATACATAATATTAGAGTCATGCTATTATGATAAAATATCAATACGGTGCGTTAAATTATGTAGTAATTAATTCATTAATACATTATTATGTATATGGGTGTATTTAATCTGTCACAATTCCACACTATTTTGTATCTTCTTCTTTTTTTAAAACTATTTTTTAGTCATTAAAACATTATTGGATAAAATGTCCTTGAAGAAATTCAACTAAATTCTTTCAAAATTCATATACATTAACTTGATTTTAATTAATAAAATAATGGAGTAAATATTATAAATTATTTTGAAAAAATATTACTAGTTATTAGTTGTGGAAGTCTCAGATAAATTATTTGTAAACTTAAATAATTTTAGATTAACTTTAAATATTTCACAAATTAATTAAGTTTATCGAAATTAAACCGAGTCTTTATCTTAATAAGAAAAATGTGTAGTGGATTGGATAGTGAATCTAGTAGGTGATAACTCGATAAGCGATCATTATTATTTATAATTTTAATCCAAGAAAAAGTATTGAGAAGAATTAAGCCGTGATCACTAGAAGATGCCCATATAATATTAAGATGGTTATTTTATTTGTACGTGTTTTTTTATTTATCTTATGTTGTTTGGATAGAAAAGGAACCCAAAAACGGTTCCATCTTTTTACCCAGCGGTAATTTTATTAATTAATTAGGAGTAGTTGTACATTCCGAAATGATCACAACAAAATGTAACCTACGACTGACCATGACCGTGACCGTGACCAAGACTAAATCGCATGGCACTACTTGTAGATTTAATCAATTAAGCTCGTGTCAACATTCGTAACCCTTCTCCCCTACCATACAAATTTCAAAGTCGACTTGGTGAAGTCTTTGATTTAAAATTGTTCAATGTTCAATTTAAATAGCTTTCCCTATAAGTGAACGGAGGAATATATAGAGAGAGAGAGAGAGAAAGTGATTTAAAATCATCGTTGTAAGAATTTAGTCTTATAATAAATTTTAATCGTCCATCGAACGGTAAAATTGATCTCTCGTCCGCAGTTTATTATGGAAGAGTGTAATTTAATTCTACCGATTGAAAAATTATCTAAAATACACTTGTCGTCCACAGAATTAAACTGCAAATGCTAGATATAATTCTCCTCTCACGTGAAGGTGCGACTCACCTTCTTCTCCCGTAAAAGAAGACTGTGAAAATATCAATTTTTTTTAGTTAAGCTTGATAAATAAAATTGATTCTTGCTCTCTTCACCTCTCCATATATCTCGTAGTTGACTAGCCTCGTTCTAACGGTACTCATGTCCATAGAATGCACAAGATTTGGAAAAATGAACTGAATCAAATTTCAATGGCCAGTGCATGCTACGCACGCGACAACAATTTTTCATTGACCTAAAATTGAAATTAAAACAAGCTGGACTGTAGCTCATGAAACAACAAACCGATACCTGGCTACTGGCTAGCTTCATGAATATTGAAATATAATAAGTAGTAGACTGTATCCTAGCTAGCTTGACTAAGCTGGTGTTCATGTTATTATTCAATCACGACATATATACTTTCATCAAGTTGGTTCGGGGGGGAAATAAAATGCAAGAAATTAAGTAAAAGGGCTTTGCTCTTATCCTTAATTCATCAGCAGCAGGCAAAAGCAATGAACACATGCCATCAGATCCTCCCTCAAAATGCTTTATAATGATTAGTTGGAGCCCTTATCACCAATGAACTGAAAGAACTTGGATCTCGCCTCCGGTGGAATACGCACTGGTCGGTAGTTTCTGTCCAGCCAAGCCGCTGTCACCTTTGCCTCCACAATGGGCTGGAAATGCACAAACACATAAATCACAACACAGTTTCAAATAAGCCATCATACACGAGTATTCTTTTTTCTTCCCTTTTGTGGAAATAATAAGATGAAAATAAGAAAGTACCTCTTCATTTGGTAACTTGAAAATGAAGTGTTCAAAGTATACTCTTGCAGCCGAATAGTCGGATACACTCACTTTCACAACAAATCTGTCTCCACTCTGGTTTCCCATGAAATAATACCATGAGAACAAGCACAAACTATGTGCAGAACTCATCATCCAAATGGTAATGATAGTGCAAGTAACAGTTTGTCTAACACTACCATTTATGCATTTTTCCACAACTAACATTGAATCCACAGATTGAAGGAAAAAGTAACAACATATTTTTAGACTTAGTAGTGTGAATATGGAGATAGATGATTAAAAGGCATACTCTTAAGGGTGCAAGGAATTTGAGTGACACTTCTGAGAGTGCACAAGCATCACCACTTCGTGCAACATCATCAGCATTTACGCCAATCTTCGCCAAAAGTTCATGACGAGCTGTACAAATAATTTGAAAGCGCAATTACTAGATCTATTACATATAAAAGTTCTAAGGATGACAGTTAAACATAATCTCTTGATAAAGTTCAGAAAAAAAATAAGCACATATGCTTAGAACAGTTACAGTACAATATACATTGATTCAATTGCTAATTCTTTTCCTCAAGTTTTTATTTGAGCCACTCAACTCAACATACTTTCAATCATTCATCGAAATTTACTTAAGTAAGAGATCTAATGAAGAGCAAGTAGGCAAAAATTATATAGATTTGGATGACAACATAGGACATAGTTGTGAATCAACCAGTGCTTCCTTCAAGGACTTCTTAATTCTATCTCAACTGCATAAATAAAGACTCATTCTTTAATCATTTTAATTGCAATTCAGCTAAAAGGAAAGGTGTATTTCCCTGCTTCTCTTATTTCCGCATGTATGGCTAACTTTCTGTCTAGGTGAATTTGCTAAGTTTTATGTTTCTTTCAACTTTTCTGCCATATTTTTTTTACTCGTTGTTTTGTGGCTATATTTGATGTCAAAAAAGATCATTTATTCATTGATAGCTCAGAAAATCATGTCACTAAATATTTAGCCTCTATTAAGTTCAATGGAAATGCACAAATTTCCCTGATAATGTAGAAAACATGGTGGCAACATCCAAAGGAGGTATATTCAGCAGGTCACAGAGGTCAAGACAATATAGCATCTTATTATATCTACACTGCAGATTTTTCAATCGAACATTTGAGGATCAAGGATAGCATAAAGAAAATATAATGAACGAAGACCAATATGACCAAATCCAGATAAGCCCCTGATATCAATTAAGGTTTGGTCATAACGAAAATGTATTGAACACAATGAGGACATGTCATAAACATGAAGTCAAAAGGCTACATAAAAATTGCAAACAATATAGAATATTTAACAATTTAGTCAGATCATGAATCTTACCATGTTGGCAATAGCCTGCATAAACAGAATGGTGTACAACTCCATATTGATCCAACTCATAGTCACGGACCTTCAGTTCAATCTCATAAAACGAACTCATTCTGCCAAGCAATAAAATTAGAACACTGCTACAACTAGTACCCGGACTGACCAGGTATTCTCTACAGGGCTGTTCCGTAGAACAAGTTAATATTTTACTTGTTTGATCTTGTTATGTTCAAAAAAAAAAAAAAAAACCGTCTTAGTCTTTATACAAGTTTACATTCAGGCAGAATTTTGTTCCAAAGATAGCTAAACTAATAATCAAAATGATTCAATAATTGTTGGTGCAGTGACTAATTAATAATTGAACAAGATCATAAGCTCAGAACCTCAACTCGTTGAAACTCTACTATAAAAACATCAAATGAGTCCTTATAAAAAATAAGAGTAATACTAGGTTCCCAAATGGTTTCCGAAATAAAGAAATTTAATGTTATCATCTCAATAAATGTTCACATGTGCTGCATCAATTAATATATATAATAATGACATTAATTATTTTGGACACGTGTAGGATCCTCAAATTTTGACATCTGAAAGATTATAGTAACATTCAACTAATGTAATGTACCCTTCAAAAATGAAGAAAATGAGTGGAAAATAATAAAATAAAAAAATTGGTAGCAGAAATGAATAGAGAAAAGTAAAGTAGTGAGTACCTTTTGTCCTGTTTAACTTGATGAAATGCTTGTAAGGCATTAATACCACAGCTGTTGGCTTGAGCTTGACAAGGGAGTAGCCCCATACGTGGTGGTGGTGGTGATGCTATGATAGATCGCCGAGCGGGGACTAGCAGTGATGGGGCGGTGTTGTTGGTAGGTGGTGAGGCGGCAGAAAGAGTCTTGGTGAGGTGCGCAGGCCATGGAGATGGGGAGATCAGAAATTGGAGTTGGGACGACAACATCTCTCTCTCTATATATATATAATATATAGCTACTACTAATTCTCTTTTATTTATTTTTTTAGGTAGTGGAGAATTGAATTGACTTGAAGTGAAGTGGTAGTGGTGGTGGTGTATATAACGTATTTGGGCGTTACGGTCTAGGAGTAATTCATGTATGCCATGTAAACGTTACGTACGTAAGCCCTCTACTTGTCCATATATGTATGCCTCCTCGCTCACAGCTGGACGCCTGGACCTGCCCTGCTACTGCTAGTGCTAACTGCTATGCTGCTTTACTAATTACTACTCTTCTCTTCACACGTTAATTCCATGTACACTTACTTAATTGGAGTGCACTATTTAATATTTATGGTATGGATTCTCAACAATAACTCCTCTCTCCCATAGTGTGTCTGTGAGCCTGTTAGGCCCACACCCGCACAAGGTTCAAACCTCCCCCCAAGGCCCAACGTAATGAAGATTAATGATACCAACTTATAAATAAAATAAAATTTTCCCATTGTCGTTATATACACACACATGAGTAATTGATTGATACAGGCTTATAAGGGGAGAAAAAGAATCTCCCAATCAACTAGATCTGTCTTGCTGGCCCAGGTAAATGCCTACTAACTAATGTTAAGAAAAAAATTTCCCTTTGGACCATAAAATTTAATTCAACTACAACAATACTAAATCCATATCCATGCAGGCCCGGCCCGGACCCTACATCATCACAGCTCAAATTATCAGCCAAGGAAGCATGCATGCATGCATGCAGTAGCCCTCGGAACCGGCTAAAGATGCCTGCCAACTTCTTTCATAAATCTTGTCATGGATATAATTTATCTTCGTGTTTCAGTGCAATAAAGGAAATTATATGAGTGCCTGAAATATGAATGGGAAAACTAGCCGTGCAAGTGCCTCGTCATGCTCAATATAGTTTCTAATAGTATATAATTATCTCCATCTCCCAACTCGAACTGGACTGGAAGTGGCTACTTGTTTGGTGAACAATTCATTCATATCCATGCAGGAAGGGCCCCTACATCACAAGACAAGTACTTAAACTGAACAATAAACACATACCACAGGATTTGGATTGGTCCAAATAGGTCGCCCATTTTGGCAATCTTATATAATTAAGTTGGATTTACATAGGAAAAAGAGTTATAATTATATATATATATATATATATATATATATATATATATATATAATATTTGTGTATATAATTAGTGGCGGAACCAGAATATTTTTAGAGGTGAGTCAAAATTTATTAATAAAAAAAATTATTTATTGACGCTTGAAGTGTTTTTTTTTAAATTTATTTTACCTAATTATAGTATTTCATTATCTATAAGTGTCATCGAAAATGCAGCAACTCAACAATCGTGTACCATATAACTTCAACACGTTTCTATAAAATTACCCGAACTGTACATTTTGAATTGCTTAGAATTTTTGTAAGGTACAAATCATTCTGGGCGGCTACTCGATCTCACAATTATGTTATGTGTCCCATTATGAATGTCAATATATATCTCTCTTTCTCTCTGCTAGATGCTAATAAGGTAGGGGAGTAGATAACATGGACCAGTACTCTTGAAAATTCTTGAAATAGATAATATGACAAAGTATCCACCTCCAATAGTAGAGCTAACTATTAACCCCATCTCTCTCTCTTCCTTTCTTTTCTTCACTCCACATCGTACATGCACTTTCTTTTTACTCCATCACTTTCCTTCAATAATTGATTCTCTACTCCATCATTTTCCTCTATTCACATTCTCGATCTCATCATCTCTCCTCCAGACCCCCACCAAGCTACTACTAGTCTCACTTCTTTTTTACTCCTCTAATTAATTTTAGCTCATATATACTTGTTCTTGATTTATTAGAACAAAAAATGAACCGATTTGTTGATTTGGAATGTTAGAATTTAAGAACGAATAAAATTGTAATCACACAAATATTATATGAAAGATGAAAATATAAGAACACGCGATATACCAGGTTCACCAATTTGACTAGTCATGCTTTTCTGATGTATTCATTAAATGTCTCACACGCTATACAATGATTCACACACCAAACAATATTTTTATAATAATTAGAAAAATTTTAGGTGCTATAATATGAGCTCTAACACATGAGGCTCAATACATTTGTAAAATCCAAGACCGGACTACTAATAAATCTCCAAACCCAATTGTATTTTGCGCTTGTTTTTCAGGGGGTGTTCCCCCTTGCAACCTCCGCTAGCTTATCGACGAGTTGGACAACCGCTCGCTCATCGAAGTCATTCGTCAAACCCGGAGAAGTATTAGTGAATCCTAACATTGGAAAAGCAAGAAAAACTCACTACCTAGGAATGAATAGTAAGATGATGGGGACAAAACAAACAAACGAAGTAATGGTTTTGGTTCGGGGGACGCAACATTTGTTGAAAAATTCCAAAAGATGTTCAAATGTTAGCCGCCCTATTAAGCGAACCCAATACTCCCACGTTTAATGAAAATGTTTGTTTCAATTTATATGCATTGCATGGTAATTGGTATAGTCATTAGTCAAAGCACGCTTCTTGAATATACTAGTAGAATCAATCTATGAACAAAAGAACATAAAAAGACTCGCAACTCATGAATCATTTTCAACCCCTTGTCTTTTTTTCTTCTTTTTTCTTTATATATATATATATATATATATATATATATATATATATAAAATGAAAGGTATTTCTATTTTATCATTTTCATTTTACTATATTATTTTTAGATGGTCAATTAATTAATGTGATATGTAGTTGTTAATTTTTCATGCGATATATACTACTAGTAATTCTTGCTTGGTGCAAACGTGACCAAGGGTGTGTACCAACAACCAAAGTAAGAGCCCGGTTAAAATCAAGAAAGAAAGTAGGTCCATTCAAAAGGAGTCTAGTAGACTTAGATGCTCATGCAAAGAGCATTACTCTTTTTCTACTCAATTGCGCATATCACATCAGAAAGTGATATAAGAAAATTCCAATTGAGTTAATATCAGAAAGCGATAATCATCATGTGGTGAAACTTTTACTGGGGTCTACTTTCTTTATTTCTTCTTTAAACATATACTACTTCCAAAATTAGAGTATTTAATTTACATAGAATAAATGTAAAAGTTATATTAGGAATTTCCTGAGATTTTATAATGTAAAAATATAAATGAATATGTAATTTTAAAACGGACTCAAAAAAGTAATATAAAAATATTCAAGAACACCCTTTCATGGTCCTATAAATATCTACTTGACCTTGGATTCTCATTCATTCATATATACTTGAGCGACTCTTCATTACAATTCCTTCTCATATAACATGTCCAGTACTCGTAGTGAAGAAGAATCTGATCATCTAAGAAGAGGACCATGGACTTTTGAAGAAGACTCTATGCTTACTCATTACATCACTAGTCATGGAGAAGGCCGCTGGAATTTGTTAGCAAAATGTGCAGGTAAAAAGTTCATCCGTATACATGGCACGAATATATTACTACCCTTAATTCTTTCTCTTCTGTTTCAAATATTATTTCCCCTATATACATTAATTTGCAGGGCTAAAGAGAACAGGAAAAAGTTGTAGACTGAGATGGCTCAACTATTTAAAACCGGATATTAAGCGTGGAAATCTTACCCCACAAGAACAACTCTTAATCCTTGAACTCCACTCCAAATGGGGTAATAGGTCAGTCAGTATTTATTTAAACTACTAGCAATCTAGCATATCAAACACATGCAATAAACAATATGCATGTTGCTAGTACTAAAAGTATGCATCTACTATTGAATAAATTACTGATTCTGGACATGTTAATTTTGGTGATACCAGGTGGTCTAAAATAGCAACGCATCTGCCAGGAAGAACAGACAATGAAATCAAGAACTATTGGAGAACAAGAGTTCAAAAGCAGGCGCGCCAACTTAAGATCGACTCTAATAGCAACAAGTTCTTTGAAGCGCTTAAACGTTTTTGGATGCCCCGATTGCTCGAAAAAATAGAGCAAAATGCATCACAATCATCATCATTTTCTTCTGCCTCGAGCGCGAAAACTCTAAACTCTGAAAGCCCTTCTGTACTAACCATTTCAGCCCCCATGGCATTATCATCTGAACAACCAAGCAAAGAAATGAAAAGTTCCAATCAAATAAACCACAAGTACAGTTCAACAGAGTCCATGAGAATCTCAGAGCAGCCAGAAAATTTAGACTACAAGAATCCACTTATAAATGACTGTTACCATGTGGATATTAGTAGCTTTGATATTGAGTATTTCAGCCAGCTAGACTTGTCAGTTAAGGGGTCTGGTGAAATTTCAATATCCGATTGCCAGATGGCAGAAATTGATTGGATGAATAGCGATGCTGAAGGTACTTTATGGAGCATGGATGAATTGTGGGAGTTGTAGGAAGTAGAAGAGGTGGGCATAGCATATAATCTAGAGACTAGAGTGGCCTTTGCTATTATTAAGGGGCCTTTTAATGATATGTAATGCAAATATTGATACTTAGCCTGTTTATGTTGGGGTGCATGTATATGGTAATTGTACATAGAAAAGTTGTTTATGAATTATATGTATTGCAGATTTTGAGTCTAATTTATGGTTCTCTCTCTATTATTGATTTCTTTTGAGAAAATTAGTCTTTAATTAGTTAAAGATGGTGTTCAACCTAGAATAGGACTGCTGCAGGCCTGTTGCGTACAAAATGTATATATATATATATGTATATATGAAAAAATGGAGGTACACAACTGTGTAAATTTTAAATTTACACAATGTACGATCGTAGAGTTAAATCACCTTACGATCGTAAAGTCACTGACTGATAGTAGAGTAGTCACTCTACGTCACTCAGATAGTAGAGTGACTACTCTACGATCGTAGAGTAAAGAATCGTAGAGTGACTTTACTCTACGTAGACTGTGTACATTTGAGAGTTTATACATATGAGTAGCTCCATTAACCCCATATATATATATATATATATATATATATATATATATATATATATATATCCAATGTTAACTAAAATATCAAAGGTAATATGGTCCATTAGAACAACTTGATTGAGTTAGGAAAAATATTGTCTATTCATCTAATAGTAATAGGAGGGATGCACAGAGTTAACATGAATGTTAGTTATGAGAGAGAGCGGGAGACAGATATGTAGGGGTAGGTCTATAACACCTTAACTAAGAAAAGAAGATGATTTTCTAAGAGAATGAGCAAAATCCAAAATGATCGGTGAATGTAGGAAATTATTGAGCTAGGATTTTTAACTGCAATTCCTTTATAAACTTGCAACTTGAAAGTAACCTCATGATCAAAACTCATGAACATTTATTATTAAGTTATTCGTTCCCTAAGAAGCCAATATGCCACAGCTCAAATTGGCTAAAAGACTTGTAAAATCCCAGGCATTTTGCTGTTGATTATTCTAGAGGAAGGTTGTAGAACTAGCAGCTTCTCCTTCAATAGCTTTTAGATGACTAAATGGCACAACAGTCCTAATAATGTGATGCTAGCGAAAAGTAATTGATCTTGGCTGCTTAATTAATGGAAGAGAAATTATTC
The DNA here is from genome assembly GCA_020205605.1 of Panax ginseng. Lineage (NCBI taxonomy): Eukaryota > Viridiplantae > Streptophyta > Magnoliopsida > Apiales > Araliaceae > Panax > Panax ginseng. The sequence continues at coordinate 136,442,321 of CM035135.1, read as the reverse complement.
TAATTCAATCATATAAACATGTAAAGAAACATCGAGTCGCGATCATGGATGAAGAAAAAATCAGTGGTAGATGAACTCCGGAAAAGGTCACAAAGAGGGGTGAGGGGAGAGGAGTGGGGGGAAGGCTAATGGCTATGTTGGGTTGAAGTTGTTTTGATAGTGACCAAGTGGAAGATTGAATATGATCTGATGTTAGACTAGACTAACATGAGTAATCAAATCGCCGACCACTATACAACCCCAAATTGGTTGACCATTTTACTGGTTTAATATTAGTTAGTATCCATAAAAGTTATCCTCATGTACTCCAATCCATTTTGCCTTTGTATGTATGTTTTGGCTTTGTACTATGACCGCTCGCCAAATCATTAAATAGTAAATTTAAAACTTACACCGGGAACAAATAAATACACCAAAAAACTTAACACTTAGGATCATCGCTCTGGTAACCAAATTAAAACCGAAACCGCACTAAAAATCGCACAAACTGAGCCAATTAAAATCGTATCAACAGTTCCGGCGTATGTGACGGTTTTAGGTGGGTTGAAAAACCAAATTTTTCGATTTTGGTTTGGTTACTAGCCAAAACCGCACGCATAAAACCAAAACCAAACTGCACCATAAAAATTAATTCCTATTACAGGAGAGATGTTTCAATTAGCCTTGTGTAATGAAAAAATTAAGCTACTAATTCTGAATTTGCATGGTATCGATCTACATGGTCACCATCACCATACAAATCTCATACAATTATCCCTTAATTGTAAAAAAATTATTGGACTACACACTGCTTGAACATATATATATACTTCATAAATATATATATATATATATATATATATATATATATATATATATATATATATTTAGATTCAATATCTTTTATGGTTAAAAGAATTGAAGTTATTGGAATTAGACAAATCATGATGCAACCCTCTTGGGTGAAGTAGTACTGAATATTCTTCTTCCTGCTTGTTTTTCCTTTTTGGTTGTGTAGAACGAGGGATAAAAACTCTAGTGCATTTGCTTTGTTTTCTTTTACAACTTTAATATTGTGTGATGCGCTAAATTGTTAATTTAAATTGCATAAAATTTTGTTGTTTTAATTGGTTTTGAAACCGAAATCGCACCAAATGAACCGCACCACACTAATCACAAGTGATTTTATGTGCGGTTTTAAATTTATTAAACTGCACCTAAGCAGTTTCGTGTGCGGTTTGGGCTTTAAATTGCACCATGCTCACCCCTAGTGTACCTTGAATTTGGATCATAACTGTATTTATAACTTTATCGCACTGCCTCAATTCACCACACTCGTCCCCGAATCGGACTAAAAGTCCTATGTAGAGGTTCTTTATAACTACAAATCTAATAATTGAATAGGACTTGACTTCCTTAAAAATAAGAAGTCAAATAAGTCAAGGGATCACAAGTCAATCTGACATTCCGACCACGTGGCGTGGAACCCCCCCAAATACCTCGAACCCATCAAACCATATTCCAACATTGCTCCCACTCTCTTATTATAAGAAATTTAAAATAAAAAAGTATAAATAATATAACAATTAATTCAGTAAGTCATATACGTACTTTACCACAAAAGACAAATTGTTAACTCAAAACGTAACTGACAAAACCCCCCAACTTCATCATTATGTCGTAAATGGAAAAATGTGCCCTTATCACACGCACGATACTTCATCCCTTTAAACCTCCTACTTAAGTATCTAGACCATCACTTCTCATCTGCACATTTAAAAATAATACTTTGCAGAGAGCATAAACACCATCTCCCATTGATACTCTGCCCATCTCGTCAAATTATAGTGTTTACTTCTACCGCCAGAAATCCTCCCTTCACCATGTCCGGTGAACATCCTGTCAATCCTACACCATCCATCGACCAAACCCTCATCGCTATCACTTTAACTACTCAAATAACTTCATTCACCACATAATCAACTGAGATGACACCATCCACTAACATCGATAAACAGAAATAACCCGCCCAACCTACGGAAAAAACAATGACTTTTATCGATGATATCATCCCCCTCCTTGTAACTCAGTCCACTGTCAGCACCGTTGTTGACTCCACCCTTCAAACCTCTTTCACACCTATAACTGAAGATCCCCCCTATCTTTTAAGATGAGTGAGGCCGAAGCTAGGGAGATGGGCATTCGGGAACATTACAAGTCCGACAAATCCTACGCTCATATCAACATCAAATCCTCTATATCTAAATGCCTTCTCCCCAATCTTCTCCCCAATACCAGATCCCAAATCAGTACGAACTTTAGCCTCCAATTTTATTAAAGATAATGTACTGGTGCCCGAAGGATGAATGGGTCGTTGTTCCTATATATGCCTTGAGGTACGAAGTAAGATTTTGATCTCTCCACGAATTTATCTCCTCATTTTTAAGTTTTGTTGGGATTGAGTTCGCACAAATGGTGTCAAACTCCTATATTCATTTAATATGATTCATAACCTCCCTCCCTAGACTTCTTCTTCGCCATATTCACCCTAGGTCGCTCGAAGGAATATGGATATCTCTAGTTAAACAAGCAACCTAGCAAATGTGATAGATGTAAACCCCCTACAGCAATAAAGGGTGGCATTTATACTGTGTATACATCAAGGGCCCCGACACTCACCTGTTCCTGAACTGGGGCGAATCCTCGAAGACCACCTTTGGGTTCGACTCTGCCCCCTAGGACCGAGAAAAAGAATTCAAGGCCTTTTACGCCAAGATGTCGAAAACGTGATGGCCTATAGATCTGTTATTCGACCAATTTTGGCTCTTCAACCACAAATATAAGTCTTAACTCTAATGTGATACAATATATACAAAATCGTTTAATCTTAGCTCTTACTAATTTTCACTTGACTTCAGTGACCATCTTCAAGCCGCAACCGATTTCCTAAATAGGAGCACAACCCTTTATCAATATCATACCAGCCGAAGGGCTCCCGGAATCGACCTCTGAGACCCACCCCAAAGATACCCAACAATTGGGGAAACTAATCACAATAATACCTCTATCATCAATCCTTATGCATAACCTTGTGCAAACACCAAAGAATGCACTAGAATTCAACGATGAGGAGAAAAGGACGTTAGCAAAAAAGGAAAAACAAATGAAAAACTAGTCAAGGCTTCATCAAAAATAACTGCCAAGTCGTCGACCCTACCTGTTGATCTTCCACAAGGAATTGTCCCCAAAACGATCTTATCCTCTAAATTCTGAAGCCATACAAAGAACGATTATGTCCATGACAAACAAAATGAACTCGAAGGACAAATTCCTGACCCTTCATCAACCAAGAAACCTCTCTAAAAACGGCATCTCTAATACCCGTTGACTCATCCCAATACCTACCTCCCCCCCTGCTTTGCTTGATTCCCCACCAACCAATCTGGGCACTGACTGAAATGGATAACCCTACCACCATCTACTCTCTAGCCCGAAGATGTTCAGAATGATTATTATATCGAGTTATTCGACGTTTTCATCCTTCCAACCGATAACAAAAAAATTTGAATGATTAACCTATCAACAACTTATCATCAGTAGCACGACTCATGGGTATTAGGTAAGTGTTGCATACATACTTTTCTCTTCCTTTCCATACTTATTATTTTCGTAAACTAAGTGCATTGCTTTCTGTCTCAGGTACTTTCTGCTTTCGGGCGACTACTTCATATGTTTAACGAAGTAACTTCACAAGAAAAAGAATTGAATTCTGAAATTGAACGTCCTTGAGAGGAAATTAAAGTTCTAAAAGCCAAACTTCAAAAGGAGCAAGATCACAACTCCCACTCCATAATCAACTCCCAAAAGATGTTGCGATAATTAAAAACTTTAAGATGGCAAAGCTCTGAGCTAGTCGAACACTGACAAAAGCTTTTAAAGGACAGGATTGAGCTCAAAGAAGAGAATAAAGAGTTGAAAAAGACTATGAATTATTATGAAAACAAACTTTGGGACAAACATAACTAGATAAAGGACGTGATAAAAGACACCTCCCAACTAAAGAGAGAAATAAACAAAATTCGGGCCCAAAATAAGTAGATCACTGGACTGGTTATCGAATTTATCCAAAATTGGGCATCAGACTTAGTAATTAGCCGATCAGAATGCAGTGCAGATCGATTTTTATCATTTTATACTAGGGTATTTTTTTTTAATTTTGCTCAACATCCCCAATCTTCTCTCTCCTCATCCTACTCTTTACCAAGTCCAAGTTCCATCATGTTTTCTGACTCTTTTTTCTCACTTTACCCTTCCAAGTTCCATCTCCCCCTTTTCTCTTTCTTCTTTCCCTTCTCCCCAAACCTTAATTTCCTCTCCCACCTTACTTTGCCTCCAAAACCTTACCCTCCCGCCTCCTCTTCCTCTTCCTCGTCTCTTCCTCGAGATCTAAAGTTCGAAAAAAATAAGTCAAGATTTGTTAGTTTGTTTCAATGTTCAATTAATGTTTTTGCCATGTATTTGATTTTGAATCGAAAAGTTTGGGTTTTTGGGATTAAGATGGTTGGTGATGAGGAAGATGATGTTGGGGGTGAATATAAAGCTGATGAAGGAGATATGTTGTGATTGATGATGCACATTACATATCGATTAGGATCAAGTCATACTTATCTTATCTTCATCAATTCTACTTTGACTTTAGCGGACGGACGACGGCGATTCGGTCATCTGGCGTCGTTCATACTTTTAATGACGCTATATGTTGTCGTCGCTAAAAGTATGTATTTACGGTTGTATGACAAAAACCGTCACGGTCCCGTCATTAAAAGGGGGTGAGCAGGTAAGTGAAGATAAAAGTATACTGAACGATCTACTCATATATAATAATGATGAAGGAGGTTTGTTGTGATTTCTAATCGAAAAGTTTGGGTTTGTTGTGATTGATCTACTGTGGTTTGTTATCAGTGTTTCGTTTGGGTTCTTGATTTCGTTTGGGATATTAGCTTAACCGGTACAACCGGCTCGGTTCTGAACCAGCCAAACAACATCCCGTTCCCCGTCCCGAAAATCCTGTATATACCGATTTCGTGTACCGAACCCGAATCGGTTAACAGTTGTCCCGAACTGGCTAGTTCGAACTAGTTCGTTATGGACAAAAACCGAAAAAATCAAAAATTTTGAACACCCCTAACTTCAGGTTAACCAATAATTGGTTTGTCTGAGCCGCAACCGATATTTTCTGCTCCAACTCTATGAATTTTTGCATTATGGAATTGGTATCCCTTTCAAGGGAGTTCCTTCGCGACAATCCCGAAAATAATCCGGTTGCTTCGTCGATTGGACCGTACTCGTCCCTCCTCCGATTCCTTCCTTTCGGTGAGCCTATCGATCAGTGAGTCCGCGATAAGCTTTGCGACGTTGATTTTTGACACCCATGCCGAGTTGGGGAAACCTCTCCCCTTCTTTCCAATTTCGCCAACTATGCATCCCATTCTTTCTATTGGAGGCGTAAGGTCTCCAAATCCTCTTTTGCTTGTTAGATCTTATGTAACCGAAACAACTCTCGCATGTCATGCCCCTGTAGTCCCGATCCTAATCCTGATCATTGTGAATATGGGTTTGGGACTGGTCTTCTGTCTCGCGCCTATAAGGATCAAGAGCTTTTTAGCTTGTAGAGAATAATTGTCGTCAAACCAGGGCCGACTGGGCTTTTACTGGGACCGATTTGGGGTTATTGGGTCTGTCTTTGACCAACTTGCGAACTTGGTGCATTATCGAGATGACTGAGGGCCTCTCCTGGTCAGGAACTATCTTTCTCTTACCCGTCATCCGTTTAACTTGAAAGTAAATTGTTGATTTCAATTTAACACTAAAACAAACCTTCCTTCTAGTGTCAATGTTTTGCCAAATTACCAAAACATTGACACTAGAAGGAACTTAAAACATGTGCAACAAACAAACTAACTCACCAAAAAGTTTGACGGTCGGAGCAGCCGAGAGATTACTTCAGTGTGAGAATAAGTACATGCCAGAAACTTAACAATTAAGGTATGAAACTGCTTTAGCGTATAAGAGTAAATAATATGTGTGTACCTTGAACTTGGATCATTGTTGTATTTATAACTTGATCGCATCTCCTCAATTCAGTACACTCCTCCCCGAATTGAAATAAGAGTCTTATGTAGAGATTCCTTATAGCTGCGAGTCTCATAATTGAATAGAATTTGATTTCTTTAAAAATAGAAAGTCAAATAAAATAAGGGCTCACAAGTTAATTTGGACTTCAACTTCAATCCATCAATACAGTCGTTGAGCCACTTGGCGTGAGCCCCCGAATCCATGAGACCCATCAAGCTACACTCCAACAGTAGGTATGTAATAAAGGCTGTGGGATGCTTGGAAATTGGAATCAAGCTATTGGAAGGCCTTCTTATTTTGTGTCAATGTGGCGGAACAAGCTAAGTTTCCATGTGAGATGTGAAGTTTGAAAGCAAAGATAGATTAGATATCTTCTCCCTTTTCCAAATTCCATCCAATCGTCCTTTCCTTTTCACTATCACACACTAACGTGAAGAGACTAAACTCTTTTCTTTTAGTAACCGAGGATGTACGTTCTCCTTTTCTTCTCTTCTTTATGGTCATGGTCATTTAAGGTGGTAGAGTTCTCTTAAGAATATGTCAAACGAAAAATGAGAATGTATGAAGTGTTTGATTCTCCAAAGTGGATGAAAAGTACCTTATCAGCCTCCATTAATACTCTTCCCAGCATATATTATTGCTACTATGTTAATTACCTCAGTTTTTGTTTCTTTCCTTCCTATGTACCTTGAATACAAATATTATTAGACAAACCAACCTTGAACTGAAATTTTGCCTATACATCTACTTCCATAATGAGGGACTGTTAAAATATATAGGAAGTTAGGAACAAAACCTTCAGGCTGCCCCTTGATAGTTATCGGACAATGTTTAGGATCAAAGTTTTTTTCTTAAAATTGTCTCAAAGTAAATGTCATTCTCTCTTTATAATTAGTTGTGACTATATATTATTAAAAAATTCAATATCACGTTATTTAAGATCCAATTGAAAATTACACAAGCCTATAAATTGCTGTCATTGCTGCTTTCCCGACCCTTTCACCTTTTGAAGGCAATCACTTCCCGCCCTTTCCATAACTGTCTCAAAGCGTGACAGTTCGGTTGAAAACCAGCTTTTCAGTGGTTGAATCCTTATCAACTGTAAAATAACCTACAGTAGTGTAACATTATAAACAGAATTAACTATTAATGTTATGCATAATAATCCATTCTATCAAATATAAGAATATTGAATTGGCAGAGATGAAAAGGAAGCTTTGATAAGGGGAACCACATATGTCAAAAATAATTATATTACAGTAACATGAAGACAAGACCTCAACTTTTTCGAGTTATTCAAGTGCATACAAGTTGAATTTGGATAACTGCAGTAATAACAGAATTTAGAGTTTACAAAGAACACATTAATCTCGTACCTTTAACAAAACAAGCTATGCTAAAATTTTGAATCCTTCTACCTGCTAAAACCGGCCACCAAACTTCAAAATAATGACTCAACATACTTCAAAAGACCGAGTTTCTAATACATGTTTTTAACAATTTCAGTGCCTCATAATACATCCTGAGTTTATGAATAAATTTTTCTTTGAATCCTAAAGAGTTAAAAATTGCAGAATATCATAGAAAGATATATTAGGCAGACCATACTAATCCTTATAGACAGGCTACATCTATGATATAGAAATGTGCCTATCTCAGTATCTCTACGCATTTGAGTTTCACAAAATTAACAACTTTGGGGTTCTTAATTTTACCTAGCCTTTCGAACTGAAAGCTGTCTCCAACTGCAGCATTTCGAAGCGTAGGTACAGCATATGCACATGGCATCACTACTTTAGATTGCGTATTCAAATCACCAAGCCAGTCATCAAGCTCAGCAGGATTCTGGAGGCAATGACAGAAACTGTCAGATAAATTTAGCAATTTAGTAATGGACTCCAGAGAGGAACAATCATCACCAACCTCAGAAAGAAACAATTTGTCAAACAATCTGATTTCCACCTTAAGTGGCTCAACTCCGGGTGAAGGTTCTGCGATCCAGTGCAGAACCCCCTGCGCATAATAGGAAAAAAAATAACAGAATTTTTTTTTGTAAATTTTTTACAACCATGAAAAGATGAAACCATTCACATCTAACAAAAAGCTAATCTTAGTGTGGCCAGACCTTTGGCTTTGTCTTCTTTGAAGGATCATACTCTGCACGAATCTCAAGGACAGTCTCTTTATCCTCATCAAGTACTACTTCAGTGCACTTTATAGGAAATGCATACCTGTATGCAAAGAAAACAACTTTATAGTGTTGAAACCTATATCCGAAGTTGGTTAAGCACATATATTAAGATAGAATGTGGACCTGAGTAGGACAGTTTTTCCAGGAGCAAGCCCATAGTAATCCTTAGAATCTTTAATTCGAAAATCAGTGTGCTCAATGTACACAACATTGGAAAAAGGAACCTAAAGTGATCATATAAAGTTAAGCAGTGAAATAGATTCAACATACTCCCTACATTCATTTGATCATTGCTGAATTTTTAAAGTTAACTTAAGAGATTTTTAAACTCAAAATTGACGTATAGATTCTTTTAAGTTTAATCAATACAATGATGAATTTGTAAACTATCTACAAAGTACTACTCATTGCAAATTCTATAGTATCATAATTTTTAATGAGTCATCTCAATTTTAAGTTTGGAAATATCTCAAATTGACTTTCAAAAGTCAATAATGATCATATAATTCAGAATTGAAGGAGTATAATTTAATATCATTCAGGAATTTATTTTATTATTTTTGATACGTATCTTAAAGGAAAATATATTACAGTGACTTTAGCTTATAGTTGCTTGCTCGCCTTGTAAAAGGAAGATGGGTCATCTGTTTGAGCATCAGGCCATTTCTTTGCATCAAGATCCATTGTTGAACCTGCTTCCAGATTGGTGATAACCACCTGAATGGAGGAAAATCATTGAAAAACAGAAAATTTGTTGACATACCACAGTAAAATTAAATATTAAACAAAAGCTCAAAACATATAATTCAAACAAGATTCCGACCTTAAGTGGATTTATCACAACCATTTTGCGAGGTGCTGATTTGTTTAGCTCTTCCCTTATGTGGTACTCAAGGCGGTCCAAACGTATCATACTAGAGTCACTGCAAGCACATATATCATTACTACAATCACGATAAACAGGAAAATTACATTGCTATGCATGCCTAAATACTGCAAGCAAAAATCAACCTTCGAGTTATTCCGATCCCTCGAACAAAAGCATTTATTGAAGTAGAGGTAACCCCTCGACGTCGTAATCCAGCTAAAGTCATCAAACGAGGATCATCCCAACCATCAACCCCCTTTTCTGTCACAAGACGATTCAACTGAAACAACATAACATGGTCCAACATGAGTATGAATGAATGCACAAGGAAATAATTCAGAAACATTTAATATTAAATTGGAATATTCAGTAGCTGAACTTACCTTGCGTTTTGACATCACTGTATTGGTAATATTCAAGCGTGAGTACTCCCATACAAAAGGTTGGTAAAGGCCAAGTGCATCCAATAACCAATAATATGAAGCACGGCGTGTCTCAAATTCAAGTGTACAGAGCTGCATTAAACACATGTATCTTTAAATTGACAGAATGATAAGGATGGCAGAAGCTTTAAAATCACTTGCCTCCCTGAGGAAGAAAGAGGCAAAAGAAAACTGGCACTACAGACATGACCATTTCAGCTGCATTCAGCACCAATGCAGCTGAAATATACACATACAAAGTATAATTTCTCTATCAAATATAATCTGATTTCACCTAACATCTTGAATTACACAAACATACAAGTAAATAAGAATAGTAAAGCATGGAGATTCCTCTGCATACAGATATACATGTTCAAACATAATTTTCTTCAAAAGATAAAATACATGCCGAGACATATAAACATAGTGCGCATAAGAAGATTTCTTAAATTGATACTGAAAGTGTTCTACAAATTATACCCAGAGAGTATAACATACCGAATGTGTGATATTTTCAAGAGAATCAACAATGCAGTGAGCATAGTCATAACTTGGGTAGATACACCACTTATCACCTGCATGTGGATGAGGAGTAAACTGGACAACAGAAAAATCACCAAAAAATAAGTAATTCCTTCAGTTTCAACAAATAAAAATGTCTAAAGGGGGTTTAACTTGCCTTGATACGATATGCAATGAGGTCATACATATTGAAGTTGTCACTTTGCATGTCTTGTTTCATTCTAAGAGTAGCTTTCCCTTCTTCAATCATGCCTCGTTTCATTTCATCAAACAGTTTCAGCGATTCTGTAATTGGTCTGTCTCTCCAAGGGCTGTTCATCTTTTTTTCCCTGTACTCTTTTATATCTCCAGGTGTCTATATCAGATAGCAAGTAAAATGTTAAAGTGTTGAATACCATTAATGTATAGTAAACGAACTAAAGCAATCCAAAATCTTCAAAAATTGTAAATCATTTTCAGTGGCGTAGAACTAAATGTATACTATAGCTCAAGAACCAGACATGCTATTACCACCATTAACCATTCCATTAGTCCATAAGGGAACAGCTGAAGAAAAGATGGCACTAACAAATTACTTTTGTTAAGTATATGATGATAACAAGTTAACAATAACAAAGATCTGAAAGGATAAAAGTTTAATGCTCATATTACTTATGACTAAGATCTTCAGGCAATAAATGCTATATATAATGCCAATAAGCGACCTGGTGATCAACATAAGCATGGCCTTTTCGTATCAGCTCCACAGCTAGATCATAAAGATCTTGAAAGTAATCACTGGTGTATGTGATCTGCAAAATTCCAACAAGTATCAGATGCTGCCAAGGCACAGAAACCACCTTTAATGAAAACCCAAAATTGTACCTTAAACGGTACCCAGCCCATCCACTGTACAATTTCTTCAATATGATCAATATATTCTTTCTTCTCAGCTTCAGGGTTAGTATCATCATACCTAACAGTTCCATATATCAGCATTAAGTTTATCAAGAGCATTAGAAAACTCTGCATCTTTCTTTAGTGAAAAATGAATCCAAACTTGTGCATAGTCTTCATTTAGAAAAAGAAAAGGAAAAATTGGAACTCTGCACGCTTCCGTTGCAGATTCTAAGTTATATGAAGATTATAAAGATCACCACATTGCATAAATATATTCAGGTAGACCATAACAAACATTTTATTTTATTTAACTCAACAACATCTTCTATCCCAAACTAGTTGGGGTAGCAAACGATTATTTTATTACAACATAAAAAGCATAGAAATCAATTGATTAAATTATCATTAATTCTAAATACAATAAAGAAAAATATACATATAAAGAAAGTAAGTTCTCATCACCAAGAACATATAAGCGACTCCTATGTTGAATTTATATGGACTCGGTTAAACAAATCTGGTTTTGCCATATCATTTGTCCAGAAACTACTTTTCGTTTTACATGAATCCCATTCTCAGTCAAGCTTCAAAACTTTAGTAAATCAAATATTTTTTTGAAGTAGTCTGGCATACAACTTAACACTTGCACAATTCTGTTTACTATAGTCATTCTGTAAAGTTATATATAAAAAATGGAGAATAAAATAAAATAAAAGGTTTCACTAGTATAATTGGTTAGATTCAAGTGAGGACAAAATTACCAAGTAAATAAACAGCTTTCCTACGTCAAACAACAACAAGCCCAAGAGTAGTAACTAATGAACTGCAACAGTATCATCAATTTAATGCCAAAAGAGTAACTAATTCATAGAAAAGTAACTCTTATAGGCAAGTATTATTCTTAAGGACATGCCAGTTCTAAATGCATGCTAAATCACATGAGGAAAATGTTATAGGCGACACATGCAGTATTTGAAAATACAAATAACAAATCATTATTTTTCTCAATTTCAAAGGAAGTACATTTTGCAAGAAGGCCAACGCCAGACACCTAGAAAACATACTTTAAAAACATAACAGAATAGTAATATATATATATATATATATATATATATATATATCAGTATTCTATGATAGAAATCACACCTTAGGTAGCAGCCTCCACCTCTTTCTTTTGCCAGACCAAAGTCAACAAACATAGCCTGGAGATTTGTTTATTAGATGACAGCAAGGGCTAGAAATCTTAAGCACCAAAAGGTCCAAAACAGATAGGCTAGAAGAAAAAAGAATAAAAGAGAGAAATCTTTGAAAGGAAAGAGAGAGATAACAGCAATTCATTATAATCATGATTACCTTGGCATGACCTATATGCAGGTAACCATTTGGTTCTGGTGGAAAGCGCGTTAAAATTTTTCCACCTGTTGCCTTCAAATGCTTTGCAAGTATTTCCTTTGAATTGCATGCTCTGAGCACAGGCCGGTCGCTGAAAAAAACTTCAGTATGCACCTAGGGATAGAGAGAGATAGTTACACTTTCCAAAATACAAGTACACATAGCAGGTGGATATAGTTGATGGAGTTACTCAACATAAAAGAAATAATGTACTTGGGAATAGAAAGATAGTCATAAAGTCCAACACATACAAATAGCAAGTAAACATACATTTGGGGGAATTAGAGTCAGCATAAGAAAGTACTCCTAAATACAAAATCTAGGACCTTGATGTGATTAAGCACATAATAGTGATTAACATACAAAATTCCTGCATTCATAAGTGAATAACTAGCCTATCAATATCATTTGCAAAAACACAGGTCCCCAGTAACACAGTCACAACTTACAAGTACATTATTCTGTTCATGTCCCCATTTAGAAAGTAAAAATGGGTAACATCACCATGTTAGACGCAACATACAGCTACCATTCAAAGTGTTACCATGGTCTATTCATGCATTTTGTCACTTTCAGTATAATACTTTTCAAGTCTCATGTAGATAGATCGAAGTTAAAGTTAAAAACTCTAAGTGTAAGAGGTTATGAAGCAGTTGGGTACCTTAAAATTTTCCTCCGGTTGAGGGAATATTGCATATGGGTTGAGTTCTTCTTCTGATGATTTTGGCAGAGCAGTATCTTCAAAAGTATTTTTCTCCTACATTAAATGCAAATAAATACTTGTGCACGTATTTCAACTCTGCTTGTAAGTAGCATAGGCAGACAGCATTCAAAGAATGCAGCCATGCTCACCTCTACTTTGACAGGCTTTTCTTTCTTCTTTTTAACAGGCTTCTCATTATCTGCAGCAGTCCTTTCACCAAGTAATGCATACAATTTTGCATCTATGAGTTGCTGTTACAAAAAGAAACACCAGATCAAATTGTTTGAATGCCTAGTTCGTATTCGAGGTAAGTATAGCGTATAAGAGGGCCAAAATCAATGATTAGGACAGCGCCCATAATTGCAGGACTTATGTGCCCCTTAAGGGAGGGGACGAGAAAAGTGTAATCGCTACCTTAACAATCTTTGGATCCGCCCATGGCTGCCTCTTCCGAACTTGACCAAAAATTTCGCCAACTAGACAAAAAGCAATTGCAAAGGTATAATGTTGCTCTAAAAGTATAGACATCCAAGGCTGATAGGAAAAACTAGACTATGCACCATCATGATGTATAACAGCCAAGTTACTAGAATAATCAGGTTGCTAATAACGTATTCAGGTGAAGGAATGTCACCGTGAATGAAGATTTTTTAGGTAAAACTGAAAATAAGAATGCCATCCAAATGATGATATTATATATATCAAGAATCTAAATCTCCTAACCAACAAAAGGAAGGATGCCAGTTTCTATATTATGCCTGGGAAAGCATGGAAAAAATAATCTATAAAAAATGAGGAAAACAACTTCATGAGCATTACATTCAAGAAACACCTACCATTTGTTCGATATCTTTGCTCAAATATAGTGTTCTTGTTGTCTTCAAGGACTTCATCTACCGTTTGTTCCGTGTCCGCTAGGGATACCTCAATTCCTGTAACCAAATGAAAAGTTTCATTCTCTAGCCTATATGAGAGAGGACAAAAAATTATGAAATAATATTAAACCAATCAAATTTCAACAATATACACCAAGAAACCCGAGTCTTAAGTTCTCCACAAAACTAGGTAGATAACAGTTTGTAGGTGTGGTTAACTTGTTAAGGGACTGAAGCCAATAAGTTCAGTATAAAAACCAATGTTTTTAGAACAAAATAAACTGGCGTGCATAACTGGCAAAGCTGCTCCTTCACAATCGCATGGACCTATTCATACAAGTCTATGTCGAATTGCAATGCATGAAAAAATTATGCAATTCAAACTCAGTTTAGTCATAAATCCAGGCAAACCGTCTAGGATAATAAAGAGGAATTACATATCCATAACATCAAAAGTCCATAAATCTCAAAGTCTCCGTACCAAGCCACAACATGAACTATAATAAACCAAATCCAGCTATGATATATATTTAGAAGGCATGGTACACAAAAATTGTTAAATACCCCAACATCAGATATTTGCAAAAACAACTTCTCTGTTCCATCAATTTTTTTTCCATTTAGCATGATGGAAACAACGATCTTGTATCACTATGTACGCACATCTGTACAGACAAGGGATCAGGTGGATATGGTGGTTTATTAGCAAAGTCCAACATATGAAATCTCATAAGGCGAGGTATTGTATAAAAGAGGGCTCCTTAATTGCTAGACCAGCACATTTCCAGCCCAACCAACTTTAAAGGGATCATAAATGACATATATAGTTACATATACATGATTGGATCTAATAAAACACACAGATACACACAAGTTCCAGGTGTTACCAAAGGCATTGATTATACTTCTCGAATTCATGTTTATAACAGTAATTTAACCAATTATAAGAGTTGCAATAAAGTCAATATAATGACTGATTATCGTATTCATACCAACTCCACAAGCCTCTTCAAATTCATTGAGCTTCAAATTCTCCGAAGCAGTAGCTGAAAGAAATGTAAAAGCAGCCTCTAACTGGGCTGGAGTTTTAATCTGCAATAGTGCAACTCTGAAATGAATACTAGACCAACGTGTTTCTCTGAAGATCTAGTTCGTAATTAGCAAAGCACAGGTATTTTTTTTTATTTTTGTTTTTGTTTTTTCTTCTTTTGGAATCACCTTAAGGGTATACTGGAAAAATAAGGACTGGTGGAAATACAATAAGAAAATTGACTTACAGACCTTCAACGTGACAATGTATCTAAGCAGTGTCGGCCTATGCACAAGGGCGTTAGCTGGGAACTTCGTAGCAACCTGTAATTTGAAATTAATTAATCCACCAGTATCTTAAGTTTTCACTTCGCATGCAAAAATCTAAATCAAACAAACGGTGTGTACCGTGTAAATAAGATTTCCAATAGATCTTTCACATCCATCAGTTACAGCTGCCTGAAAAGAAAAAATAGCCAAAAAAATTTATCTTTTAGGTAGGAAATTGAAATATTCAAATAATTATAAAAATCGAATCCAAAACCATAAAAGAAGACCAATATAACAAAGAACTACACCAATGTGAAATTATAAGAGTAAAATGGAAATTTTATTACAACCTAGCTTTTCCTTCTCACTTTTTTCTGTTCTTACTCCTCAACTCTCTTTCCTAATTCGATATTAGGGCAATACATATATATATATATATATATATATATGCACGCGTGTGTGAATTGAAGTGAGAATTAAAGGTACCTCGTTTATGACGGCCAAGAGATTGACAGTAACCTTGTTATTCGCCACAGTATTCTTCGCCGTACGCTCATCTAATCCGATTTTCAGAAACAGTTCCACAGCTTTATCACTCCCTACCACCATTTTTCCCCAAAACTTCCTGGTGTTGAGGGCTAAACCCTAATCACAGAAAAAGCTGATGCCAGACTACAAGTGAAGTGCGATAAGAGTTACATGTAGTAATATTCTTTTTAAGTGTGTTTTTGATAGTTAACATGAAAATATCAAAAAATTGATTTGAAAATAGTGTTCGAAAATTCTTACATGTTTCTTTTATAGGTGGTGGAAGAATCTTGTTCTCTCGGATTATGGGGGATTAGGGATACTAATATTTGTGGCCCATATTATGTTTGTAATTTTTTTAAAAAAAAATAGTATGAGAAAGTATGATAGAGAATACACTAGTTTTGAATTTTCTATTGGCAACTTTTCGTGTTTCTGAAAGGATTGAATTAATTTTTTAAATTCATTGAATCCAGCAATATAAAAATGTTTCTTAATATGTAGAAGGATCCACAAGATTATAAGAAGATTTCAGAGAAAATAAGGTATAGGTTGAATCTATTATCTGTTATATATATTAAATCACAGTACATGACACAATAAATTGACATATGTCATTCTATAAAATTGACACATGTCCATCACAATTAATGCTTCTTATTGCTCTTGACAAAAATACCCTTAACAATTACTTTGATATATATATTGATCACCTTATTTTATAGATATTATCAATAATCACGTTATTTTAGGATCCATTAATTAAGTAACTCTCTTATGCAACAACCTGATTGGATCAATTTAAACACGATAGGGTCAACTTACTTTTTATGAAAAAATAGTTTTAATTATTTAAAAAATAAATTTCCTTTAATATTAGACTTTTATTTATTTTACCTACTTTTCATAGTTCCATGCAATTAAAAATTATTTTCATTTTCATTTTAAAACTTCAATCTATTAGCTTCCAAAAATTCTTCCAATTATTTGAACCACGCTAATTGATTCTAAAGATATGAAAATTTATTTGCTTAACCAATTTATGGAAAACTCAATCAATTTAAAATTCATGTGAATATTTATTTTTATATTTAAAATAATAATTTTGTAGTAACTGATATTTTTTAAAGTAATTCAAGAAATCAACTATTACATTATCAAATTAATTTACATGAATTGAAATTGTAATTTTCACTAATTGATTAGTAAAAGAATCTAAACCGGGTTTTTTTATGGGATCTTTGGAAGTATAATTAATTTTGTCATGAAACTTGAAATTAGTTTAATTATTTTATTAAAATGAAATGAACAATTTACGTGAGTTCATATGAGGTTGTGCTAATGTGGTAAGATTTTGAATGGAATCTATCTATTATTTATTATCTATTATCTGTTATCTACATAGCACCATTGAATGACATGTGCTTTTTCCACATTGTAACACATGTTCTATATAATTAATGTGCATCCCACACTAATTTAATTATATTGCAACATAATATTATACAATTTATAATTATATTACAACATAATATTATATTGTTTAAAACATTTAAAATAATTATATCCTAAAATTACTACTTTTCTAATATTATACCATTCATAATTATACCATACATTATATCATACATGTATGGTATAATATTATAATACACGATATAACAAAATAATTACTTATCTAAATCGTGCGGATATTATCATTACTAATTTAATTATATTACAAAGATAATATTATACCATTTATAATTATATTACAACATAATATTATATGATTTAAAACATTTAAAACAATATTAAAATAACAAATAATATCAATCATAACTTACTATGTTTATTTTATAATCTCATAAATCACTATTTTCTCAATCTAAACGGTTTTTTATATTATTATTATTATTTTGATTTTATAATCCACTAAATCACTACAAAATCTAAACTGTTCTGATAATGTTAACTGTTCTAATATTATCATTACTAAATTAATTATTAACTTTTAAAATCACTATTTTTTTAATTCCAAAATAATATTTTAAATTTATAATTCACTAAATCACTACAAATCTAAATTATTTTGGTAATGTCAACTGTTCTGATATTATCATTTCTACTTTAATTATTATCTCCTAAAAGCAATATTTTTTAATCCCAAATTAATATTTTGATTTTATAATCCCCTAAATCACTACAAATCTAAATTGTTCTGATAATGTTAATTGTTCTAATATTAGCATTACTAAATTAATTATTATCTCCTAAAATCGCTACTTTTGTAGTCCCAAATTAATATTTTAAATTTATAACCCACTAAATCACTACAAATCTAAATTATTTTAGTAATGTCAACTGTTCTGATTTTATCCTTTTTAATTTAATTATTATATCTTAAAATCACTTTTTTAATCCCAAATTAATATTTTTATTTTATAATCCCCTAAAATCCACTACTTTTATAATACTAATTTAATTATGTTAAAACATAATTATTGTATCCTAAAATAATTACTTTTCTAATATTATAACATCCATAATTATACCATACATTATATCATACATATATGGTATAATATTATATAATACACGATATAATAAAATCACTACCTATCTAAACTCAAATGCGAGATATTATCATTACTAATTTAATTATATTACAACATAATATTATACCATTTATAATTATATTAAAAAATAATATTATACAATTAAAATATTTAAAACAAATTAAAATAACAAATAATATAAATCATAAGTTACTATGTTGATTTTATAATCCACTAAATCACTACTTTTTCAATCTAAACGATTTTTATATTATCATAACGTAATTATTATCTTCTAAAATTATTACTTTTTAATCCTACATTATTATTTTGATTTTATAATCCACTCAATCACTATACATCTAGACTGTTCTAATAATGTTAACTGTTTTAATATTATCATTACTAAATTAATTATTATCTTCTAAAATCATAATTTTTTTTAATCCCAAATGTGACACCCCCAAAATAGGTATACATCACTCATTCTAAGTTGTCAATACACGGTACAGAAACAACTACAACTTTATTATTACAACAGTAAAACTGTGAGTTTAAATACAGATATTGTCATCTAAACAATATCCACATACAAATAAATCCTCATCATAATTATTGATACATTATTTTATAAAAATGGTGAGGACTACTAAACAACTCTCTAAAACCATCTTTCCATACCCCGACTCGTACTGCATTTACATTCTCGCCTCCCCGAGAAGACAAATGGAACAAAAAGGAAAAGGGTGAGCTCAACTAGCCCAAGAAGAATATTATGACTAAGATAATATACAACAAATTATCGTTAGTCTTCAACAGGAAAAATTTAATAGAATACAATAGACAACAAGTTTTAAATCAATACTGCAATGGAAAATATTAATTCATGTAAGAGTTACGTAGAGGATGAAATCTACTAATATCTATGAATTTAACGATAAATTCATCATCAATATTTTTATCCCTATAACATCAATCAATATATATCCGGAATCATATATTCATCCTCGACTATGTGCCAAGGACATTCACCAATTGGTCATGTTCATCTAAAACACTGCTCATCTTTGCACTACGGCCAAAGATATTCATCGTAAATCATTCATTTTTTGCACTATGTGCCAAAGATATTCATCGAAATCATTCATCTTCAGACTACGTGCCAAAGATATTCAATAATATCATCATTTAAGATCGAGGATGATGAAAAATATATATATTTTTTTTAAAGAAACGAATCCAGTGAAACAAAATGACAAGGATTAAGGATTCGTACTTTGTTTTATCCACGTCCAAAAATACCTCAAAAATAATCATAGTGTTGTAAAATTCAAGAATGATCAAAACATGGATACAATCAAAGCTAGTATCCATAATATATATTTTGGACAAAAAGAAGAAATTTTATTTTTTGGTGAATAGTGCCGTATTCGTGAATAGTGTCGTATACGTGAATAATGCCGTATACGTGAATAGTAACTCCGACACCAAAAGATAGAAATTTCACGGAAAAAAAATCTTCACGCTTCGTGAATAGTAACTCGTGAATAGTAACTCATGAATAGTAATCCCGACATGAAAAAGTTCCAAATTTGATAAAAACTTCATATCAATATTTCAGCTTAATGATATTGAAGAAATAATATCATTACGAAAAAAAATAATATCCCTTACCCTCGGAAAAGACAAAGATTTAACCGAATAATCTTTGGATATAGGCTATAACTTGAACTTTCACCGTAGATAAATAATACTCAAAATACTCACAAAAATATTTCGATAATATATAGAGAGAAAACTTCAGTTTACGGTGTGATTTTCAATTCTAACCCAAGACCTATTTATATGAAATTGCTTAGAACACCAAAGCAGAAAATTTAATAAAATATTAATATATAATTATTAAATTCTTACGCACACTTTTTATCAGCTGAATTCAACATTCAACACAAGTAGCCCACCTCACAAAACTTTTAAAAAACGTTTTTGTTATTTTAAACAATTAAAACTTCCAAATATCAATTATTTCGGAACTCTGGAACTTCAATAATTCACAATAAATAATCCTTTTGTCAGAAAATTTGAATCTCGTGAGTTTTTATAGGAAATTCAATTCTCTACAACTTTGCAGAAGAAAGTTTTTCCAAATTCCAAACAGAGATTGACCGAAATCCATAAACGGATGATTTTAGAGGCTATAATCAAATTTCAGTCAATAAATGGGGTCCACCGACATGTTTAACATGTTTTAAACATTTATTGCAACAAAAATACTCTTCCTCCTCGTATACTCATATATCCTACATTCGTTGTAAAAATATCACCATTATTATATTATTAAAATATAATAATATATATATATATATATATTTAAATGAATTATTTTATCAGAAAAAGATAAAATTTCAATTTTCAACAATTGTCACATTAAAAATTTTTCCCCATCTATATCCACATAAAATTAATATTTTTCTCATCATATGAATCAATAATTAATTATTCACAAATAATATTACTGAGAATCACAATATCGACAAACCAGCAGTGAGTTCCCAAGAAAGAGGGGCTTTTCAATAAGAATTTCTTTTCTTGGCGCCGCAATTAGGTGACCAAACCTCTCCTTATGCAGAACTTTCTAGACATTGTCAATAATGTTATCTAATAATATTATTCAGATAATATGAATTATTCGCTTCGATAATGAAAAAATCTTGTGTAATGACAATTATTGAAACAAACAAAGAATATAAAATATCAACGCAACAATTATTGAACCAATAAAATAAAATATCGAGCAGTAATTATCGTAACCATTATTGAGTAATGCCTTCTTACGTAAGAGTCAATAATTGGTGCAATACCACACGCGCTACTTATCGCAACAACGCCAGACATCGTGTTTTAAACCGGGTATTCCAACAATGTAAATCCAGAATAACTACGCCGTTATTTTTAAACAACTTATATTTGTCGTTTTTTTCCTCCAATCGCTTTCGTTATGGGGCCCCACATGGTTGCTACTAGTCGCATTTAATATTCTACGACAAGATTTAATATTCCACGACCAAACGAATATTCTCCGACAACAATGAATATTTTATAACCACTTGCTTATTTTAAAATATTTGCGTATTTTACCCATAACTATCCACATTAATTACATTAACCCTTACTATTTCAAAATAATAAATAGAGGAAATTAAATTTTATTTATTAATTATTTGGAGTCTTACACCAAATTAATATTTTAAATGTCTAACCCTCTAAATCACTACAAATCTAAACTATTTTGGTAATGTAAACTGTTCTGATATTATACTTTTTAATTTAATTATTATCTCCTAAAATCACTACTTTGTGATATTATCATTACTGAGCTATTATCATTACTCTCCGTTAGTTATCCAAATTTTCTTATAAAATATCCGATCAATCCCCTTGCAACAATTGTTGATATCACATATCCTAATTTATTGAAAAAAATTTGACAATGACTTTTATTTCCAAGACCAAGCCATCCTTGCTCCTACACTTGATGCTATAAATAAGGTGAACGAATATGTGATGTATTTATGGCCAGGTTATGAAATACCATATCTAAGATGTCCTATGTAAGGTTGATGAAAACTCAAACAGCTATGAAGGCATTTACACCCTATAATTTTTTAATAGCATTACATCTTCTGGAATGTCAAACCACAAGATAACGTTGAAGATTGGGATTCCTGTAATGTTGCTCCGAAATATAGATCAGTGATTTGGTTTGTGCAATGTCACGAGATTAATAATAACTCAATTGGAAAAACATCTGATAGAAGCAAAAGTAATTTCAGTCAGCAATTTTGGACACAAAGTTTTCATACCTCGCTTGGTCTTAACACCGTCAAACATTAGATTACCTTTTAAATTCCAACAAAGACAATTTCCTTTGGTTGTTTGCTTTTTTATGACAATTAATAAGAGTCGGGGGCAATCTCTCTCACACATGTTGGATCAGTGATCATCACGCCCAGTTTTAGTCATGACCAATTGTATGTAGTAAAGATCAAGAGTTACAAGCAAGAGTGGAGTAAAAATACTAATTTGTGACAAAATGGACAAACATACAATACTACAAAGAATGTAGTTTTTCGTAAAGTTTTCACAATTTAATGTATAAAGGTTTTGATTGCTTCGCTATTATCTTTTGTTGCTCATTATTAGTGTAAACCCCGATTATTTTATTATTATATCTCATGAAATTTTACTATAATCTATTTGAATCTTTTAGGTAAATTTATGATTTGCATTTACAAAGCTATCTCGATCGAGCCAAATTTCAGTTGCAAAGACAAAAATAAACCGACAAACTCTCAACACTACCCCCAACAAAATTGTTTAGTTTTATGTATATTCATTTTTTTGTCTGTGTATATATATTCATGTATAACCATTGAAAAACTTTTAAATAAGAGTATAATAGGTTTGTCTTTTACTTTTTGGATGACAGTATTTGAAATTCTATGTAAGTCCATTTCATATGTGTTTTACTCTAATTCTTTTCATTTTTATTTAATATAGGAGCTAAATTCCTTTATGTTCTGTTAGTTTTCAATCCGACAAACACATGAATTTTTAGCTAAGTGTGAGACTTTTTTTTTTATCTCGGGCAATACTATTTCCTATAAAAGAGTTGTGGAAATATAATTATTTATTTGGTTGATAGTTTATGCAATGTTGAAATCAACTATTAAGTATGTCTAAATTCTTATATTTCACTATTGTCCGATTCTCGTCAGAATATTTATAAGATTGCAACGATCATTAAAAAAAATTATTTAAGTGCTAATTTTTGTTTGTGTGAATATATTGCACATTCAATAAATATAACTGGATTGAAGACCTAAACTGGAAGAAGCTTAAATGTGATAATCCTGATACCTATGGTTCAATGGTAATGTGACAATGAATTTGGTGTATGCAGTTCTTAGCAGAGTTAAATTTTTGTTGGCATGTTTCTTGCATTATTTCAGGTGCATCATGGATTTTATTCTGCTTAGCACAACAAAATTTTACGCCTTACAATTCTAAATATTGTTGAAAGTGCAAATGAGTTATATGAAGACCTTCAGATTATGGGACAATGCATTCAATGGGAGGGGATATAGCTTTATTTTGTGGACTATATCCCATGGTGTTTATATTTGTGGCTTCTTCATTTATTGCATTCTATTTTATAGATTGTGGCTTTGCATGATTTGTTAAGTACTAGCATCTGGTAAATTATTTTCATCATCATTAATATATTTTTTTTGTATTATGATAATACTGTGAGTGCCTATACAATTGTCAAAAATTGATAAAAAAAAAAACTAATGAGGTATGTATTCGTTTTTTAACTATAACATTGTGTTATGTATGACACGGCTATACTGCTATGTTTTTGGACATGGTGTTTGTTTGACATGAAGATCCAACATAATTATTAATTCTCGTGCTTTTCAGTTTTCGCATGTAACATGTGCTTTCCCTTCATGTCTGAGGACTGAAACTGAGACATTCTTTCGTTGTTTTCCCTTTCGTTTGGATGTTAGAATTCTGATGCAAGTAATTAGCGTATACGATACATGGACTCTTCAAAATGCATCAAGTACATGTGTCAGATATTTAAAGCTTGATGAGATTTGTGTAATGTGTAACAGACTTCAAATATACCACTAGCAATCATATTAATATAATAATTCGATGGCATTGTGCATCACACTTTCTAAATGAAAGAGTTACCCATTTTTAACCATATTGGTTACATTATAAATATTTTTATCAAGACATTAATATATATATATATATATATATATATATATATATATATACACACACACACACACACACACACACAAACACACATAACTGTTATGTAATGTTCAGGGGTTTAGTGATCAGATTAATTATATACTTGGATATATATTTGCACATAAAATTTTTATGCAATACTATATAACATATGCTATTAAAATTTGATAATCGCACAACAATCTACCATCTTCTTATTATATTTTAATTTATTAATTGCATGTATAAATTTATTATTAACAAAATGATTAATTCCGCCGCAAAGCGCGGGGTTGTATCTAATTTTAGTACTATGAATGAAACATTATTAAACGAGGCAAAGGGATTTTTTATTCTTTTTAGAATGTCAATATTAAATTTCAGGATGACTAAATTATTAAATATAAATAATATTTTTGTCTAAATAAAAATTTCAGGATGACTACGTGGTAATCTTAGATCTTCCAAAGCAAATTACACCCATTTTCCACAAAGTCTCAAATCTTCTCAATTTTACTAGCCAAAATTACCAGAAAACCCATTGTTCCGAGGCTTATCATTGCCCTCAAGAAATCAAGAGAAGGACTTCAATCTCCTCAAGCATTCTTATTATTTGTTACATGAGAAAGCTATTCAAGAAGAGAAGTCATAAAGATTTGTGTTCCATTTTCTTTCTGTCTAAATGTTTAGGGAGGATCAAGGAGTAGATCATCCTGGAATTGATAATTATCAATTGGAAGCTGCTGCAATGATTGAAGAATTGATTGAGTTTCCTGTGGATGAGAGATTTATTGAAATATTTTATCAAGAGATGAGAATGCAGAAGAAGGAAACACTTGAGCAGCTTGGTGGGATGAATTAATAATGCATTTGATGTTTATTTAAGGAGGAATATTATTCCTTTTGCCATATATGTTCTTAATTTCCACATAATTTTAAGTTCTATATATAGAATTATATATTAATTGTTCATTGAATTTTGTTTTTAACATTTGCATATTTATATACATATATATATATATATATATAATGGATGATTAGTTTGAAATATTAATAATTTGTTTTTCGATGTTTCATTAAAATATTAAAATTATACATTATGCAACCAATATGTTTTTTTTTCTTTTCAATATTTATATTAATATTATGCTCTTTGAACTGGAATAAAGTGTGATTATAACTATTATAATATACTTTCTTGTTAATAATATTTATGTATATTATGTTCTTTGTACATGAATATTTTGTTCATAAACATGAAATAAGTTGTCAATTGTATGGTGATATTTTAGACAGAAGTCGGGAGAGCATATTTACAAGAGTGGGGAGTGGGGAATTTTATTAGGGATAATATCACTTCCTGCAAATAAATTCCACTTAATGCTTATAAATGTACAAGAACATGTAGTTTAATGCATAGACTCAAAGCTATTTGCACTTTAGTAAGCCTCAAAGCATGGTGTATCATTTTATATAAGTAAAAACTTATAACATATTTTTATTTATGGTTGAATGGTTATAATTAATAGAAGGATAAATTTATAAAAGTGATATTTTTTTTTATTGGAATTTAAAAACGTAAGAAAAGAAAATTTTTAAATTTTCTATTTTTTTTATTAAAAACTCAGAAATAATATAATAGAAAACTTCAAATTTTTTATTTTTTTCTTTCATATTCTAATTTTAATTTTTTATTATTTTTTTTCGGTCCAAAACTCAGTAAAAGTATGTTTGTGTAATATAAATATTTTTATTAAGAGTAAAATTGAAAATAAAAAATCATCTTAAAATGTACAAGTACTACAATAGTATGAATTTTAAAGTATATCAAACCAATTCCGTTCAACATTCTAAGTAAATCCTAGTACGTATCTTTACGTTATTCAATTAAGATTTATTAACACAAATTTCTTTAAAATGGAGAGAACAACATTTTTGTAAAAGAATTTGCCCTAAAAAATATAATCTAAATTATATGCTAACACATTTGGACAGAGAACAATATTTTAATATCAATTTCTAATTACTACTGTAAAATATGCGTTTTATTTATTATCTACAATTTTATAAACCTTCACTGACTGTCTTTGGGCCTTCAAAGCTAATTGAACCATCATAGATACATAGACGATAAGGGCTAGGGTTTTGGTTTCTGCAGCAGTAACAATTGGTTGCAGAGATCGAGGTAGAGAGTGAGAAATGGCCAGAGAACAAGAGGAATTTCAGGTGTATAACACTTTAACGAAGCAGAAAGAGGTCTTTAAGCCCAAAGTTCCGGGCAAGGTTGGCATTTATGTCTGCGGCGTTACCGCCTATGATTTCAGCCATATCGGCCATGCTCGTGCTTATGTTGCTTTCGATATCCTTTACAGGTCTGATTCTCCTTTTTCTCTATATCTCTCTCTGATATTTATGATGTACAAGTCTAGGAATGTGTGTCATTTAATTTTCATAAATTTCACTTATTATGGAATTTTTAAAAACGTTGATGAACTGAATCGCTTGCTTATTTAATCTGATTATCTCTTATTGGAAATAATATATATCTTTTTGTGCGTGTGTTATTTGTCGGTTGGGGCAAGGAAAATGACTATATTTTTGGGTGATAAAAATTAGAGCTTTATCAGTTTTTTCAAGCAATCATTCACTTGATTGAGTAGTCCTGGTGACTATATTTGCCACGAGATTTAGTTCTTGGAGAATTTGGAAAAAGACAAGTCTTTGTCTCAATTTGTGTTTGTGAGCTTGATGGGTAAGGAAATGAAAAATAATGAAGAGATAGTAACCCATACTTGTAACCCTGAGATATAAGATATCTATTAATTCTCTGATAGCAACATTTCCAAACGTTCTAGTGAAATTTTCATCTTGATTACTTATTAATTATGAAATAAAACCACAAATAGATTCAATCAGAAATAATTAAAGCAATGACCCATGAATAAATGGAGCCTTCCTGTGGAGAAAAGCTTGGATTATCACTATGTATCCAGCTGCGTCTTTGGCTGCATACCATCCTGCCCCCTGTAACTATTATCCACATTAAAACTTAAGAATGTGAGGAAGGGGTTAGCTCAAGTTGTAGTGAGGCTAGTGATAAGTGCCTTTCAAGGCATATATCATGGGTTTAATACTCTGCAAAGGCAATGATCCCCTTGCGGCCACCCACACATAATTTACAGTGGGATTCCTCGGCGTGGTTGATGGAGTATTATGTGCATGCGGTGGTGTATATAGTGCACTGTGCACACTTGAACAGCTGTAGCTGCGGAGTGAATAAATTTTTTTTAGGAAGGGCTAAAATCTATCTTTGCATTTTTCTTTTTTTCTTCATTTAAAAACTCTCAATCAAACCTTAGCGCCATGTGTCATAGAATTGGTTAGAAACCTTTCCAATCTAAGAAGTCAAGTGTTGTCTTGTTGAAGGGTATGACACTTGTTGGTTGTGGGTAGTAACATATTATATTAATTCCATGAATCCTTCATTACAGGAAGTTTTAACATCCCATTTTTTTGTAGAAATGTTATATTATCTGTTTTTTGGTATGTAGTAGTGTGTAGAACATCACGAAGTACATTAATTTCTTTGACGACATATTTGCAAGACTTCTTTTCACACATTTCTGTTAATGTTTAATCACTAATCTCAGACCTGGTGTAAGACTCCCCCAGAATACCTTGAAGTGCAAAGTGCTTTTGAATTAATTGGTCCATGAAGAAGATGAAATAAGTCTAAGCAGTGATTGAGATAAACATCTCATACCAGAAAGTTTACAACTTTACATGCATTTGCTTTTCAATCTCAATTAAGCATCAGGGGTTTGAGTTAAGGTGTTATTGTGCTCATCATTAGTTTGAATCCTTTCTAAACTTTGTAAATTCATTTCTGGATTCTGAATGGTGCAGGTATTTAAAACATTTGGGCTATGAAGTTGCATATGTTCGAAATTTCACTGATGTTGATGACAAGGTGAGAAGGTTTATGCACTTTGAGTATCAATATATCTACAGGAAAGTAGTCCTAGTTATAAAGAGATTCAATATTCCCCCTACTCTGTAAGGAATACCGAATATTCCTTGTAGCGTAGTCAAGACTCATAACTGATGTACATGGATCCAAGGTATAATTTTTATATGAGAATTGAATATTAAGAAGAGAATTTGGACTATAAGCTTGAATTGATTGAAGTTGGAAGTTGTACTCTTTGAGATTCTTGATTCTGGCACGCACCATGAAATGTTTTCTTGATTTTGAAATTTGGGCTTACAATTGTGTTTGACTTCCCCTTTTGAATACTATTTAGTGGAAGATGAAAAAACACTTGGCATGTTGGTTGATCAATATTTTAGTTGAGAAAGTTTGAATTGAATTCAGTTCTTAATCAAGCTATGAATTCAGTGTTTTAGGAAAAAAGGGTAATATATATAGACACATAAGTTTAGAGCAACAGTAAACAAGCTAAAGTTAGAGGAGGTATCTAAATGTGTATATTTTCGTATCACAGATCCAATAGTTAATAAAAACATATGCGTGCCCAAAAGTTCATGGTTAAATCATCTTGCAGATTCTACAGCAGCCCCATTTTTGGGGAATATGATATTAAGGAGATGGAAAGCCAAGAACAGTATTAGGATAAGTTTAGTATGTTATAAAACTAATCTTTTGAGTACTGCAGATTCAATTTCAACATTGCTATTGATATGGACATCACATTTTTTATTTCGGATTGTGGAACTTTCTCTTAGCTTGATATCTCTGTGTCATATTAAAGGATTCTGTTTTGGTTGCTAATTTTGGATCTCTGCAGATTATTAAAAGAGCGAATGAGCGTGGGGTGAATCCCATATCTTTGAGTGCTGAGTTTTGCCAAGAATTCCTTGATGACATGGCTGATCTTCAGTGCCTACCCCCTACCCAACAGCCACGCGTTTCTGATCATATGGAACAAATCAAAGATATGATTGCTCAGGTGCTTTCTTTAAAAAATTTCCTAATTTTTTATATCTCAGTTATGAGGATCTCTATCTATTTGAAACAAAATTGACAAATGCATGCATGCATGGGAGATCTCAGAAACATGGACACTCATAGCCTATGTACGCTGAGATACTCAGGGTTTCTTATGTTTATGTTAGAACTCTTTTTCAGAACATGCTCCTAACAGTAGCTATTGCTACTGCAATTTTAGAAATCCGAACTCCATAGATCCGAAAAGTTACTCTAGGTCCGCAGTTTCTTTATTCTCTTCGTTGTTGTTCTTGTGTAATTTTTTTTCCCCGATCAAGCATTATTGAATCCCCGACCTCATTGCTGGTATGATTTTTATCCTTGACCTCAGAAGGGACTGTTTAGTTAAATTGTTTGTTTGGGATTTTCTCTTTGGTTTCTTTAGGGGATGTTGGACAAGATATTAATGGGAGATACAAATTGTAAAGTGAGAGTTTGAGCTTCTTGCTCCTTTACTGGGAGGGGACATGGATTCAATCAGGTGATCAGGTTGGAGAAGAGTGGGATTTTATAAAGAGCATTGAAGGAGGTGAATGGTTGACCCAGTTAACTTGATGTGGATGATTTGATAGAGAGAAATAGTATATGTTAGCTTTTTTTGATAAAGATTATGTTGATTTTGAGATATCTTGAAGATGTGATTATGGGTTCAATTGTTTTTTCTGTAGAATTCTTTGGAGCTTTTTGATTTGTGGGTTTTCTTGTGACATTGTTTTTTGCGTCTAATATTATTTGAAAGTGTAGGTTTCCTTTGTGTAAACATCATATTTATTGGGTTTATACCTCTTGGTCCGATTCTAGTATTGCTATTCTTGTATTTTTTTTAAAAAATCTTGGAGTTGTGCAGATAGAGAGTAATGGTTGTGCTTATAGAGTTGACGGGGATGTGTACTTCTCTGTTGATGGTTTCCCAAACTATGGTCGGTTATCTGGACGGAAGCTGGAAGATAATAGAGCTGGTGAACGGATTGCTGTTGATCCAAGAAAGCGATATCATGCTGATTTTGCTCTGTGGAAGGTTCCCCCCCCAAATAACTTTCCGTCTTTATGATATATTCTCCCATAAGATTCCTATACATATATTAACTTGTTTCAGGCTGCAAAGGACGGTGAACCAAGTTGGGATAGCCCCTGGGGTCCTGGAAGACCAGGATGGCACATAGAGTGCAGTGCAATGAGTGCTCATTATCTAACATCCTCATTTGATATTCATGGTGGTGGGATGGATTTGATCTTTCCACACCACGAAAATGAGATTGCCCAGAGTTGTGCTGCCTGCCCAGAGAGCAATGTGAGTTATTGGATGCATAATGGGTTTGTTACAGCAAACGATGAGAAAATGTCAAAATCACTGAAGAACTTCTTCACCATTCGCGAGGTAAACCGACAAATTGTCTGATTGTTTTTTCACATAATTGTTGAAGCATTGTCTGCAATCCATTAAAAATATTCTGGATGCAACATCCATCTGTCTCTTTTTGTAGGTTACAAAACTATACCACCCACTGGCTTTGAGGCATTTCTTGTTGGGAACACATTATCGATCTCCGGTCAATTACTCAATTTCACAGATAGAAATTGCTTCTGAGGCTGTTTATCGTATATATCAGGTAGATTGAATTTCTAAGCCCAAAAGTTTTCCACTGGTTTTGTACTGACACAGTTATGCTATATTTGGATTGAGGGAATGGAATTGAATGAAAAATAGTGTATTTGATGATCATTTTGAAGGATATACCATTCCAATGGAATAAAAATTCATTCCCTCCCTTTGTTTTGTATTCCATGTGGGAGGTGATGGAATAGAATTCATTGAATAGATATATGCAATAATTTTGCCATCATATTACACCACCCACCACCATCAACAACAAAACTTAAACTTGAAATCCCGTTCCTTCAATTCAAACGCAACATTAGTATATAAGCTCCAACTGTGAAGCTCTATAAGTTGTGTTGTTGAAAGTATATTTGTTGAAAAATATTCCTAGGGCCAAATTTACCTACTTTCTCAATTCCATTTTATAGGATCCATTTAGACTTTTTGAAGTTAATTTGAAATATTTTCAAATTCAAAATTGATACAAAATTTATTTAATTTTAGACAATACAATCATGGAAATTGTCAACTATCTAAAAAGTACTACTACCAATTACATGATATATTAACTTTAGTGCATCACATCCATATTGGATTCGAAAATATCTCAAATTAACTTGGAAAAGTCAAAATTGATCTTATATTTCGGAACGGACGGACTACTAAAAAGAAGAAGAAATATAATCACGACTGAGAAGCAATTGTATTTCAAGATAGTTTTGTCCTGCTTTTACAATTTGAGATGCTGCCTGTTTATTTGACATTTTCTAGTCCCATGATGTCACTACTCATGGAGACTCAAAGAAAACAACACTTTCTGTTTGGATGAATTACGTGATTGATAGACTATACTGTGATTAATAGACGTTGCAAGATTGTGAAGATGCTTTGTCGTTATTTCGGGAAGGAAGTGCGAGTGAAGTAACTGAACCAAGAGTAAAAACAGTTTGCATTACTGATGCTGCCCAAGAATGTATCCGTAACTTACGAAATGATGTTACCAAAATGTCAGATGATTTGCACACATTTTCCATTCTGAATTCTGGTTTGCCAGAAGCTCTGAAATTAATGAATAATTCCTTGAGCCTGCTTAAGGTACTACTCATTTGGATTGGTTTGAACCTCTTTTTTTTTGTTGTGTGTGTTTCTCTGATGGAGTAGCTAATAAGATATGTAATTCTGAATATTTCCAGAAGAAGCAACAAAGACAAAAACAGCTTTCAGTTATTCAATCCCTCACTGAACTAGAGAAAGAAGTCAGGGAAGCTTTGGACATTTTGGGATTACTCTCCGGATTAGGTTATTCTGAGGTACTAGTATGAATATTGTTGGCATGTTTATACAATTTTAGATAGATGCTGAAGATGAAAATTATCTTCAAAGTTTGCATGATTTTGTTGAACAGGTTTTGGGACAATTGAAAAGTAAAGCATTAAAGAGGTCAGGTTTTGGAGATGATTACATAGAGGATCAGATCAAGGAAAGAGCATTGGCAAGGAAAAACAAAGATTTTTCGAAAGGAGATAAAATTAGGAGTGACCTGGCTGCAAAGGGTATTGCTCTAATGGATGTGGGCAATGAAACTGTTTGGAGGCCATGCATGCCGGTTCAACAAGAAGAGCCATGTGTGCCAAAACAAGCAGAGCCATGTTTGGTTGCTGAGAAAGAACAGCAGGCTACGTCTGTTCCAGTTGAGCAACAGCAGCCAGGTATGCCAAATGAACAAAGATAAGACGAGAGTGGAAGCCAAGGAAGAACAGCAGGCACCACCTACAAAAACTTGATGTTGAATATCCTATTATACTAGTTTCTTTTTCAAGATTTGAATTTACTTAGAAAATTCATGTTAGCGGTCTTAATTAATACATGTAACATCCGCTGTTTAACAACTTACAACCCTTGTTGGGATTATAATTCATGTTTGTCCGTACTAGTGTGATATCTTCTGAAGTCTGAGATGCTACTTGTTTTGTTGGAGGTCTGGAGTTTGTTTCCGATAGAGTGGAACCAATTAATTAATATGCATGTATCTGAGGCTGAAATGATAAATGCGGTCTGTTTTTTAATATAGGTCGTTTTAGAGTTGTGCACAAATATTAAGGAAATGATTGTATAGTATTAATTATAATATTAATTGTTTATATTGTACTTGTATTGGAAGAAGAGGTTGTTATTTATTGGACAGAAAATAGTGAGAGAATCAAAGTTATATTTAATACTTTGGGTAATATTGAAAATTAAGTAATTAATGCTTACTTGAAATTCTGAAGC
Organism: Panax ginseng; assembly: GCA_020205605.1. NCBI lineage: Eukaryota > Viridiplantae > Streptophyta > Magnoliopsida > Apiales > Araliaceae > Panax > Panax ginseng. Next base: position 136,409,298 of record CM035135.1, on the reverse strand, counting down.
GACTTATATTAAGGAATAAAAATATTTTTTTAAAATGACTTATATTAAGAACAGAAGTATCAATGAATTATTTAGGTAGCATGTCACATGGTTAGGTTAGGTTTCAAGTAGTAGACTACGGACGACATCTGTGTGGGTCTATTGGATTCCTTAAAATGGTATTGAGGAAAAGAGAGACTTGTCATTGTTTTGGTTAACAAAGGGCTGGCTGGCTGGCTTGTACCACTTACTACCTAACTACTACTAGTAGTATTCATTACATTACATTACATTATGAAAATGCAAATGCAAATGCAAATGCAAATTCAAATTCAAGTACTCACCAGAATTAGCTAGATGATTGATTGGACGAATCGAAACCGTGAGGCGTGACAAAGAAATCAGTACTAGTACGTACGCAGCCGGTAGCACCAAGTTTAAAATCATCATTAAATTAATTATTTCATTCTTAATACGTTGGTTCTAAAATCTATAGACAAACAAAGTTTCCAAGTTAAATATTAACAACATAATTATATTCTATGATCCAAAAAAAAAAACATATCTTTTCTGTACGTCTCAGACATGAAGAGGTGCGATCGCAACCCCACCTTGAATTATTTATATATACATACATACTAGTAGTACTAATATATCTATGCACCGAAAATATTGCATGATCTCCCCTTTTGACCACTTTAACCAAAACTTTTAATTGTTTTCCCAACAAATTCTCTACTCTTTCTAGCAGTTTTGTTTAGACAGACAGCTACTCACTAAGCATTAAATTTGTCAATGAATTAAAGATTACTTGGAAGTTAATCCATTTATTTATTAAGTGTGTGGATCTCTCTCTCTCTCTCTCTCTCTAACATCAACAAATATTAATTAGTCCTTAATTGGAGTATGATCAGTTTTCAAGGTTAAATGAAATGTTATTAAAATGTAGGCACTTGATACAACCATCAACCATGCATGCGTCAACCTTGCTCTTGTGCTTTTTTCCTCTTCGTCTGCATGGTCTAATACAAGTAAATTGAATATTATCATAATTATTGATATACCACTTTACTTGCTACAAGTCTTAACAAATATGTTTCTAAAAAATAATTAAGTACGTACGTAGTAAGAAATAATTTATCATTTCACAAGAATTGATTTCAAAGCAAGTAAAGTACGTAGTTGAAATAATTAAACTGTCATAACTAAAAAATTAAGACTAAGATATTAAGAAGAAGATTCAAAAAGCTATTGGAGTGGAGTATTATTTAATCAATGCCTACGTACTTTATGAAACCACGTCAAGCTAGAGCCGGTGACACGACTCATTAACAAAGACAATTACTACTGCTACTCTGGTCTGGTCTGGTCTGTGATCTGGTCTCTGGTCTGCTACTTATAAAATTCTTATACATAATTTTTTTTTAAGTCGAGTGTATATATATTTTTTATCATACTACTATATATATATATATATATATATATATATTGGGAAATAAATAATTAAATAATGCATGGTTTTGGTAATGTATTATTGCAAAATAAGTATGATTTAAACTTTCATTCATTAGATTAGATCCCTTGAAATTATTAATGAATTAAATAAATCATACACTAACATTTTTTGAGTGAGGAGGAAATTAACATCAGCTTCCCACCGGCTGAGCTGACAGTAACAGATCCCACCCAGCCGCAAAGCCGACTCTCCAAAACTACTACTCTAGTCATTTACTACTACTACTACTACCTACCCACTACTAACCCTAGTAGTCAAGGAGCTGCTGGCGCCAGCCTCAGATGCAAATCCAAGCCGAAAGCATCGTCAAAAGTGGGCCCACCATCCCCTCTGGAGAACCTACTCAATGAAGGCCCATCATGATGACGGGCTCGTCCCTGCTGAGGCCCAACGCTCGTCAATGTTGACTCGGCTATACCACCCCCAGTATACGATAGCACCCCTGGCCCTCTCCCCGAAGGAAAAACACAACCGTGCGACACCTGGAACGGAGGAGCGGCGCGTGGCACGTACACCCACGATGGGGACGTCGTCCCCGCAGCAGGCTGAATAACCATGGGTCCATTTGGAGCCAGGAGGTGCGGCGGCGGAGCGAAAGCGGAAACTATGGGGTTACGGATGTAGGAAACGGCAGCGTTGCGAGTAGCTTGCATTTGAGCACGTTTGAGCTGTTGCCTCTCTTTCTTGTGAGCGTTTTGGTGGCCACCTAATGCTTGTGAGTTGGCGAATTCACGGAAGCAATACTGGCACTCGTATTTCCGGCCGTCGTGGGGAGGCGGGAAAACGCCGGAGTCAGATGAGGCGGAGGGTGTTTTGGTAGAGTCTTGATCTTCTTCTTCTATTACGTTGAAACCAAAGAGCTTTAAGCGTCCATTAGTAGTGGTGATGGTGTTATTATTGTTTGGTTGATGAGTTTGAAACTCTACTTCTTCCATATTAATTAATTATACTCCCACTATTCTATATTTATATGGAGAGGGAGATCGAGAAAGAGAAATGCAAAGGGAAATTTGGTTGGTTATGTGCTTGAAATAGAGAGTTGGGAATTAGAAATAGCCAGAGACAGAATGGAGAGAAATAAGCAAATGGGCGGGGATGAGTTAAGAGAGTTGTTGCATGCGTGGGGTATTTATAATACGGATCTAGCTAAAAGGCCTGTCCTTCAAGTTTTGTGGGCACTTCTTACTTATAATTAACTCTACTGTATTTATATATAATCCTATAGACAGACGCACAGACAGAGAATTAAGAGACAGATGATTGCGCGTGGACATCCCGAGAAGAAGAAGAAGAAGAAATTAAGGGTAAGAAGTGTAAATAGGGAACACGACCCAACAACACTTGGGGACCTAACCCTAATGGATTGCATTTGTCTTCAGGGCATCATCATCTATTCATCTTCTTATGCAGCCAAATTACACAAATACCCTCCGGACATCGTTAATTATTCCTTCTTTTTATTATAATAAATATAAATATATAAAACAAGAAAAAAACATAGTACTTTATTTATTTTGGCAGTGAGTTTGGGACATCTATATATATACTCCATCCGTCCAAGATAAAAGTTTTTATTATTATTTTAGATAGTCACAAGTTAAAATATCTATTTATTTTAAATGATTTATTTTTACAATAATTTGTCTATAATATCCTTATTATTAATTGTTATATTTCTATTCTCTATGCATATTTATGACGTATTACTAGTAATATATAAAAAACTATGTAATTAAATAAAAATTTAAATATGATTTTATCATTTTAATCCTCTTTTTTAATATACATAAAAAGTTAATCAGGATTTTTATGCTGAAGGGATTATTATTTAAGCGGTGGAAGTACGTACCCACTAGGTAGGCTCATAATAATTAGAGTACTTGAATCTGAGTAGGGAAGTGTCATCTCATTTGGTGCTTTTGTTTTTATTCGATGTTGTACTCTCCTGCACTGATCATCCATCCTACTACAACTAATAAGCTGCTACGAGTGGTTTGAGCTAGCTAGTTGTAAGATTCAAGAAGAAGATGAATAATGTACTTATTACCTGCAGGATCATATATATAGTATATATATGCATGTGAGTTTTGTAGGGTTGTTCAACTTTCTTATGATTGCGTTGGTTTACTAATTCTAATTGCATCAATCAATTAATATATGTTCGTTTTTCTTTCTCTAGATCTTTCTTGTTTGCTTCATCCCACAAATAAAAATTACGTACTCTCTTCGATTTATATATTAATTAATTATACTACTCCAAGGAAAATAAATAGATTTGTAAGAAATGACAAATGCACTCTATTTTTTTTTAACGTTTGGCACTCTTAAAATAAAGCAATATTTAAAAGCAAAAGCAATTGGCAAATATATAGATGTATGTATGTTTGTGGGCTCACACGATTAGTTCATTTCGTGTGTAATGTGCTGTCTTCGTTAAATGAATTCTTAAGAAATTGTATATTGCAAAGGGTCAGTCCACTATGGTCCTCGGGGATACTTGCAACTGTCGAGAAATGTAAGTATGCCCTTATACGATCCAATCACAACTTGACAAGGCTTATACTACCACTAGTGTATGAGTATTATAAGTACAAACTTTTCTGATATATAGGAATTAGCCACAAGGATGCTTTAGTACACACACACACACATATATATATATAGGAATGGTACTTTTATTTATGATGGAACGAGCCCCAATGATCTAACCGTGAAGCCCATCTCCCTGTACCCTGACTCTTCTCTGCCATGCATGAGATGATACCAACTGCTTCAAATGCATGCTTCTTCTTTCTACTTCTTAATTATATATATAGCGGTGAATAATTAATTTTTTTATAAATTTATCTTTTGAACTCCATCCATCGTGGATATTCAAATTTATTCAGTTTTAATCCTAGGAAAAAAACAACTAAGTAAAAAATTTAAGCAAATTAATTTCTCAAGTCCACATACATACGTGTATATATATATATATATATATATATATATATATATATATATATAGACGGTATCTGATAATTAATTAAAATATATTTATTCGAGTCCTTTAGAGTTCTTAAAATATATATTTTAAATTTTGAATAGGATTAGATTTCATGAATTTTCTTTCTCTGACGTCTTATTTGAATCTAACTATATCGTACTTAAAACGCTAGCCAGCTGCCTTGGCTAGCTTGATATCAGGAGACGACACCACCCACCACCAATCGATCTTTCATTTAAAAAAAAGTCAAAACATTGATCCCATGCATGAATTAAATCTACAAAAACACAATTCTCTCTCTCTCTCTCTCTCATGATTATAATCTGCGTAAGAAAAGTATCTAAGCTTACATGATGCATATATATTTGAAAGAGATGTATCAAGCTAGCTAACTATGAAGCACCGTCGGTCCAACTTAATGATCACTCCTGCATGGACCCACGTGTCACCAGCATATCCACCCTCCATATCTAGCTTTAGTCACGCATGTTTCACACACTACAAAGCTAATTTCATCCAATCTTTATTCTCATTCAGTCACTAATATATATATATATATATATATATATATAGCATTAATATAGAGGTGCTGGGAGTAGAATTAAGCTTGTTTGAATGTTCAGGTGTTACAACTTAGAAAAGACCCCACCATTACGTGTTGATGATGAATTATTGTTTGGGATGTTTGCGTGATTGAAGTTAAGTTTTTTTTCTTTACTATATTTTTATGTGGTTTCTTTCAATGGGAAGAGATCTCCCCGAATCTTACTAACTACTCCAACATACTTATAATATACATACATACATCCATCCATCCATCCACACACACACACATATATATATATATATATATCACATATATGTATGTATAGGTGGAGAGATATATAGAGAGATCAATTAATCACTTGATAAGAAAAGCATAGTTACATAGACCAGTTGTACAAGTTAAGTTTAAATGTATCAAATCAAAAGCTCTTCCGAAGTCTTCACCACAACTCCATATATGATCACCCACTTGTCTCCCCTTTCTTATGTGTGCTCTTTTCATACAAACCTAGCTAACTACTCTCTCTCTCTCTCTCTCTCCCTTAAAAGTCAATATTTCCCATTCAAGAATATATGACCCACCTTGTCTCCCCTTTCTTATGTGTGCTCTTTTCATATAAACCTAGTTAACTTCTCTCTCTCTCCCCTTAAAAGTCAATATTTCCCGTTCAATATAACTTAATCCCCTAATCTTTAGCTGAAAGTTTAATCTTTTTTGACCGTTGGATTCCTAGATGATTGATCATAATTACTGCCACTAATATCTATTCCATTTGTCCTCAAAAGGATAACTCAAAGTACAAATTTTTTTATCCTCAAATGAATGAATTGAAAAGTTGTTTGATTAGTATTGAATGACTGACCGATGTAATCATTCAGTTCGTTTGTTTCGAATAAAAATTGTCTGAATATCTGAATCGGTCAACTATTCAAACGATTTGGGTTGAATAGCTAAATCTCATTTTTTTTGCCTGAATATATGGGCTGAATAGCGGAATGATTTTTTTTTACAATATTAACTATTATAAAATAAATTTACAACAATTTTGAATTTTTTCAGAGGGATAAAATTATAAAAATTTGTTATTCAGATGTTTCAGACATATCAATTATCAAATAATTTTTTTCATTCAAATTCAGATTCAGCTTATTTAGATTCAGATTGATTTAGTTTTTATCAAACACCCCTAAAATACATAAAATAAAAGATAAATATATCATTTAGTACAATCTATTAGTATAGAATAGGGGAATGATATTTTTACATGAAAAATTGATATTTCCTCATGATTCTTCTCACCTAATGAGTGGGTGTCCCACATTCATATAAAAGAGACTCATGTGGAAATTAAATATCATTTTTTCATGTAAAAATATCAATTTCCTAAAATATAAGACTCATCGATTTAAGTATTATTCTTGTAGGGCCACAAAAGATAAATTTAATTTTGTTTTATTCTTTTTTCTCTATTTTATTTTTCTTAATTGTATGAAAAATGTACTTAATTTATTTATTTTTAGGTCGGAGGGGGTGTGTATATATAGTTGGTGGTTTGTTTGGTTAGAATTCCTAGGATTACTTGTCAAGACAAAGGAAATAAAGAAGAAGAAAAAACTAGTTTTTGTTTGCCTACAACATAGCTTAAGTTCACATTGCTTCGGCCTATTGCTACAATAAGTAATTGATCCCAACAATTTTATTACAAGCACAAGTGCACGACATAAAATCACATGATCATGATCGATGATTATTATGTATAAGGTAGAGTTGCTTTAATTATAAAATTAATAGTATAATTGTATATAAAGTCAACATAATCGAATCATAATGATTTTATATATTTTGGCAAAAATTCTTCTCAATTATCTGCTAAGATGATCAGGAGGTGGGAGATCAATGGGATGACTTTGAGCAGCCATTCATGCATCATGATCATATATATGCATGTGGACCAAACCAAGTACTAGCTAGCTAATGGTGGAATTTTAAGTCCATATATAACATATACTGCTAAGGAACCTGAAATTATGGTTTTTATATATATATATATATATATATATATATATATATATATATATATATATATATATATATATGTAGGTCATAGATTAGGATCCCCAAGAGAAATCATCTCTCTCAAACTTACCCACCTTTTCACTTTATTATGTGGATCCAAGGGATTTCAAATTATTTTTTAATTCTCCTTGCTTCTTTAATTAATTTTTCTTCTACCTTTGGGATGCTTGCTGGAAACTAGCTAGGTTGGGCCACCATCACCCACCATGGGGCTCAAGAATTGTTGATATATGTATAAAAGAAATCATTATATATATATATATATATATATATATATATATATATATATATATATATAATTGAAGTGACCTTCTGAAATTAGTGCAGGTTAGTTGCTAGTCATACCCATATTGAAGTTTTGAACTTAACATATAATTGGTGAGACTCTTGTAGAAAGTAGCCAATTAAGTAAAACTCCTTATTGCCTACTGTCCTTTGCTTTTTCTAACATCATCTTTCATTTCATGGTTTTGCCAAAAGTAAGCTCACGAGTTTAATTAGAGACGAAGCTGCATGCATGCCAGTCAAATTAGGAATTCAAAAATCTGTTAAACCCTAATGAGAATTTCTCGGCACGAGTACGCATTGCCCAAAATTTAACTTCCGTATAGCTAGGTATACATAGTCGTCAGTTAATTTGGCACCAAACCAATTAAGCTGCGGTCGAGCAAGCGACGTTAATTGTTCAAAATAAAATTAAAACGTCAGCCACAATTATTAATAAAAAAATTCGCTTCTAATTAAGAAGAATTAGAGTAATTAGTTTTTTTGTTGTTTGGTTATTATAAATTTTGATTTCTTTCATAGAAAGGGATCAATTAATTTCATGCATGATACCTAGCCAGCTTTATAGGGTTGTTATGCTTTAATGAATTAATTAAATATATATACACAAATTTTTATTACACAATGTATTAAGAATCAGATAAATCGTCATTACATAGATCAAATATCTATGGCTAAGAATCATAAATATATTACACACTATGTATATACATTTTTTTATATATATATATATATATATATATATATATATATATATATATATATATATATATATATCAGCCCTCCTCCCTCTAGGGAAACATGGCACAACCAAACTGAAATTCCATGACATTATATAATGAAACATGCTAGGCTTGGGAGTGGTATACTGCATGCACTATATATATATATATATGCAGCAGCGACTGTCTGGCTAGCTGAGCTGCTGAGGAGCTATATATATATATATATATATATATATATAGGAGTAGTGAAGCACATGGTCACCCCACTGATGAAGGAAAACATGTGAAGATGCAAATGGAAATTGTGCATCCAATAGGTCTCTCACTGTTCGAGCAAAACAATATTTTCTTGATTATTGTTGGGGCCACATGTGCTTAGAGGTCCCACAATCAAGAACTGCTAGACTTTCTCAAGAAAATATATAAGCAGCTAGCTATAGCTGTTTAATGAATGAATTAGCTAGGGTGGTAATTAAATTAATGGTGATTAGCAATGTCCTATCAAACTTGACAAACATGTTCAATAATCAACATGTCTATAAATTATGGGTTTTGAGTGTTGTAATGGTTTCCACCATCCAAAAAATAAAATAATATATATAATAATAATAATTAATATCATTAATTCGATCTCTCTTTTTTAGGGTTCGTGACCTTAATCATACTTTATTTATTTAATGTTGATTGAGGTGATGCCCATATTATCGTTTTAAGATCTCCTAAATCCCGACTACGGCCCACCAAATATTTAACTTACATATCATCCTTTCATGCATATTACAACTCTCCATTAACCTTATAATCATCTTTCTTCCATTTTTGCAACCATCATTTTGGAAGGATCCCAAAAATAAATATATACTTATATTATAAAAGTTAATAAAAATAAAAACTCCCAATTATATATATATATATATATATATATATATAACTTAGTTGTAATTCCTTTTTTGGGATATGTTCGTTTTAAGCAATTTAAATATTCCAAACAATGTGGGTATATATGACAAAATAAGTCACTCTATGTATTCCAAGTGACACTACCTACTTCTTTTAAATATTGGAAAGCTAGTATTTGGTGGAGTTAGCTTTAAGTCATATGATTTTTGGACTATCTTTCTCTCTCCTCAATTAGATACATGTATATGTATATAATATTAAAATAATCTTAAGCCTAGATTATATTCTAGAATGTCTAGAATATTAAAAGAAATTAATTCATGTTAATGAATTTATAATTTGAAATAATTAACACAAATAGAAATCCCGTGAGTTGAGGTTAAGGGTGGTGGTGACTTGGTCAATCAATGAGACAAATTTAATGTGTTTTTCTTCTTCTTATTTTTATATTTTTTTTTGTTTTGGGGTGGGGGGGGGACTAGGGGGTTTTGCAATTAAATAAAAAGTAGATGTTTAAACGGCTACATAAACACCACACAACATGTAACACAAACACACTAATCGGCAGACATCTGCACATGACTCGTCGAATTAAAATTCTCATCTTTTTTTTTTCTATACATTTTTTATTAATTTATATGTTCTAATCCACAATTCCACTAATTGTCTTAATCTTTCCTGCTTAGCACATTTTAATTTTCGTCCACGTGAGCTAGTATTGCCATACCCATGTTATCCATTTGACAAATTCTTTAACATGCCACATATACATGTTTATTGTGAGTTTGTGACTATCCACATTATCGTAATAATCATAAATTTCTCTCTCATCCTTTTTTTTTTTTTTTTTTTTTAAATTCTCCCTACTTTAAAAGCAGACGGCCAAAATAAAATTAACTAAAAATTAAGTGAGTATTAATTACCGATTGAAGGAATCCCCCATTTCTTTATTTAGGAATATTTTTATATTTCACATATAGACATTTTGGACCCATATTTATTTACCTGAAAAACTACACTTAATTTAAAAACCTAGGGTTTTTTTTTTATTTGGAGTTAAAATTTATCGCTAATAACATTTTATAAGAACATTTCAGGGAAAATAATAATAATAAAATATTAACAATCATGTCAATTGTACACGCGCGTCACATAATTAAATAAAATATCTACCAAGTTACATCTTAATTACAAGGAATCTAACTAATACTACTACTAATTAACCCAATTAAGTAGATGCAATCCAATTGGTCTTAACGAGACGCAAACTTTTGGCAACATGAAGGAATAAAATTAGAAATGTAGTTGTTGTTCAAAGGAGATAAGATATACATGTGATGCATACATATATAATTTTATAATTATGTGAATATAGTTATGGGTTTAATATAACTAATTTCTTCCTTGTTTAACCTATTTTTGCAAGTTTAATTTAATAATTACTAATCTAAAAATGTTTGGGCGATTGTGAATAGTACACACACCATTGTTGATAATATTGTTTGGGTTTTCGCATCTTAATTTTTTCAAATATAAAATTCATGATTTCTACCAAAAATGAAAAATAAACCCAACCCACGTCAAGGGATAATCCCACAGGTTAACATTAATAATTGAGGTAGCCGTAGTTGAATATCCAGTCAATTTGAAATGCGATGAGCACTCACTTGTGCAAGAAAGAATTATGAGCTTACAGTTCAACCAATTCTGCCATATGATATCAACTTGAGAAGTTCCGGTACAGTAAAATATTTTATAGAAAAAAGAAATACACGTACAACTAACTTTCATACTTTCCAATCATGCACAGCATAATGACGCAGAAAAAAATTGAACACCGGACTATTAACAACAACTCATCTTCAACCAACCTTTTTATCTGATCCTTTCAAGTTGAGATTGAACCATTTCTTTTTAGAACATTTATCCTTCCCATCTGACATACCATCTTCCCCAGGGCTCTCAGCCTTGAACTCTTCACCAGCCGCTTTGCTACTACTCCCGTTACTAACACTAGAACTACTCCCATTACTTTGAATAACTGACCTGCTTACCGTGAACGTAGAATGTATGCTGTCTCGTTGTTTCAGTAGCTCATCCACCTGAGAAAGCACAAATAAATTCTTGTCTAAATTGAGATTCATCATGGTAACTGTAAGTAGCAGAAACACCCAGTAATATCCATAGTATATTTCTAATAAGTAAAAGATCAAACCAACAATATCACATGGTATTAGCACTAGAATCTAATATTGAACGGTAATCTAAATATAAATGCATGAAACAGGAAGAACAAAAGCCATCTTCTTTGAGGTGCAAAAGATGTTAGTCTGTGAGCATATTATACTTTATGTTTCTCTTTGTTTTGAGTAAGGGGATAAACGAGTCGAACCGGAGCGAACAGAGAACTACTCGAATTCGACTCGAAATAATAAATTCGTACTCGAATTCGGCTCGAATTCGAATTATATTTGAAAAATCCTACTCAGATTCGACTCGACTCGAATATTTATTACTCGAATCAATTCGATCCGACTCGACTCGAATATTTTTTCAAACTACTCGCGAGCTTCAAATTCAAGCTCGAATTCGAGTCTCCACATAATAACTAGTTTTATAATAAATATAAGTATAAATTGAATTTATTATTTTTCTTAAAAATGAGAAAATATATTTATTATTACACTTTGCAAATATAAAATCACAATTAAAATTAAAAACAAAACAAAATAATAACTAATTATTTGATTTAAATTTGTATATATTATAAGAGAATGTATCGAACATCTAATCGAATATGTATTAACCGAGTATGTATCGAATCACAATCAAAAATTCGAGTGGTTTGAATTTTAAACGAGTCGAGTATAACCTTGCTCAGATTCTACTTATATTTTTATTCGAACTATTTTTAATGCTCAGATTTGAATCATATTATTAACGAATCCGAGTCTCGCTCATATTTTTTCGAATCGAGCCCGAACTGTGTTGGTTCGTTTACAGCCTTAGTTTTGAGCCATTTCAAATTTTTATTACTTTTAGTATGTCCTTGTTTGTCTATATGAAGGGGAAAAAATCACTTGTCCTACAAGTATTATGTTACAAGGGCTACAAGAGGAGAAAACTTACAGATTGCTTTTCCTGGCTGTATCTGTTGGTCACTTCTTGGAAGCGTGCCAATGCCTAAAGAACGTCAAATTAGGAATGCATGAACAAGCATTACATTGCCAAACATATTTAACCATCACGACCAAATGAAGAAGCTATTACCTTTCTATATTCCGTCTCAAATTGGCGTAGCTCAGTTCTCTTTCTTAAAATTTGAGCCTCGATATCCTTAAGCTTATCTGTTGTATCCTCATATGACTTTGCACAAAGAGCCTCAATTGTATAGCTAGCAGTTTTAAAGAAGTTATCTCCTGCATAAATCAAAGTAGATGTCAGTTATAATGAATTTTGTTCTTTCCAGAAGCAGGCCTATTAGATCATAGACACTGGATACAAAAAGGATGAATCTGAAAACAAGCTTCCGATCAGATATCTGCAAATATGTGAGTGCCAGCTTTTAATTCTGAGACCTCACAAGGTTGTAGGCCTTCCAACCTTTTGAAGAAAGCAGCTTCGGGGTCCTTAGCCATCGCTAACTGCACCACATTATATTTATTAACTCATTGAATCAGGAGCTGGACAATACAAACCTATTTAGAAGAAAATGTAAAAGGGCAATGGAACTCACATACCGCATTTACAGTTGAATCCATTCTGTAGACTTGAAAATGTAAGAAATACATCCCCGCAGATGTCACCTTGCCAGCCTTCTCACTATCTTCCTGTACACATAAAATTACAGTAAGTGTTTCTCTTTTTGATAAGTCAGAGAATCAGAATTACAGCTAGTGTTGACGTATTGAATAAACACCAAGGAAAGCGACACAGACTGAATGCTGACAACTCCACTCAAGGAGAGTTTAAAGTATAAAAGACTAATAATTTGAAATTTTTTCAAAACAGTGAATACATAATCGAATATTTAAAATATAGTCGAAAGGAATTCAATTTCATACAATAAAAAAGTTGTTTTTGAAAATTCCAGCCGAGTAAGAAGCAAATTTGCAATTGCAGTAACAATATAGCCTCGGAATGGATGCTACTACAGAGTTAATTGTGTTATATATGAAATCATGAAAGATAAATCGCATTGTCAGAGAATTTGCTTCCATTAAAGAAAGGCCAATTTTTTTTAATTTCAATCAAAAAATTCAACAGATTGTTCGAAAATAAAGGAAACATTGCAAATCACAGCACCACATCATAAAAGAGATAAATATAAAATAAGTGAAGTTAAGTAATCAACAAAGTAGGAAATACGAGAAAACTAGTTAAGAGAGTAGCGTGCATATCTTGGGAGCCGCATCTCATCATGCAATGCAAAGATTTCTACAACAGAACACAATGTCGGAATTGGCCAAACTATGAAAGCATAGAGCATATGCCACCAAGAAATGTCAGTTAAGAGGCTAAGAAAATGAAAATACTTTTATTATTTATCTAATCTTTTTATTATGAATATTTTTTTTAATAAACATACAGCAAACAAATTGGATTTCATAAACGTCATTAGTTTGCAATCAAGTCTTTGCTAGCTAGCAATAGCATGAATCTAAAATTTAAAATTCAGTTTTGTTTTAGAGCTGCAGATTAGCATAGCTCCCTCTAATGGTCATATTGCATACGCAATACCATTTATTTGATAAACAGAAAAAATGGCATATTGCCGGTATGTTGAACAAACTAAAAATTAGAAAATATAGAATATGCAACTAAAAGTATAGTACCTGTAAAGCCAAACCATAACCACCATTGACATCATGTTCAAAGTAAAGTAGCTGCAAAATCACATTTATATACACGTATTAATATGACACTCCCTGCAAGATGTAGGTTTTTATTGTTACGGGGGAGAGGTATGGAATGAGAGAGAGAGACTGAGAGAGAAAGAGTTTTGTATATTAAAATAAGTAATAATTTCATTCTGCATGTCATAGTACCTTGAATTTGCTTTGTGCAGCTGAAGTAACTCTAACCACTATCCCTGACTCAGCTTGTTCCTCACTAATAGTAACGCCAAAAAGTGTGTGTGCATTGCTTTTCCACCTATACAGGAACATAGAGATCAGTACATCTGAAGAGAATGACTTAATCCAGCTACAAGCAAGTGTGCACCTTTCCGCTGACTGATGTTCCAATTGGAAGGGGTCTGACGGTGACAGTTCCATTCAATGCTTCTTCAAGAACGTTAGCAGAAATGGTAGTCTTGATAGGAACACCCAGCTTGCTAAAAACAAATAGAATGATTGACTATAATAGTTCGCTATGATACTTAAACTCCCAACATTTCATAAAGAAAGTTACCTAAATAATGCGGCAAACATTGTATTGACAGTTCCAAGGTTAGACAAATCAATTTCCATATCCATACCTTCCGCATCAATAGCCTATTTGAAGCAATCAATGGTCAACAAATTTGAAAAGAAGAAACAGCTAGTTTACAAGACTTCAGAAGACATTAAATGGAAACTCTCAGGATAAGGTACAAGGAGTAACAATATAAAGAGTGAATTAAAGCCGTGATAAAAAAGAAAAGGCAACCAAAATATCTTATTAAACATCGAAAAGATGAATTCCGTTGGACATGAATTATACTTATTAAAACAAAAAATAATATCTTTTCTTGGCAAAAAAATATTATAAACTGATAAGTGCATTATAGGAAAGATCAGTTCCTAATGTTAGAATAAAATGCTCACAAATATCAAATATGCATTAGCATTTCAAGTTTAAAGTTCCAATACTCGGGCTAAAAGTAGTATAAAGAGAAATACACAGTAAGTGAAGACGTGCAAGCAAGCACAACCACTAAGAATCTGGTGAAGATAAGATTACAAATACACCACCCTTATCAGATAGTAAGTTACCCCATCAAACCAATTACACTTTGAAGGGGTAGACTAAGGTACAGATGTATGCTGATCAAACACTTGACATGGACTGATGAAACTGACTGGAAGATTGAACTATTTGCCAACTTTCATTTGTATAATCTACAGTAGATACGACGACAAAAAAAAGATCTTATATATGCTATAAATCACAAGGAGAAACCTACATCCTCTCTACATCAGTCACTCATGTCCATTAATTAGGCTACTAAGTGACAACTGACACATAAATATATGAGGACATATTATTTATGACAAAGCGTAAGTACAACTAAAGAGGACAAGAAGCCCTCAAAGCTCAGTTATCATAGTACTAGTCTCTTTTAAACAGGACTTATACGTGCAGAAGGAATAAAAGTACCTCAAACCCGGAATTATCATATTGCCTTCTTTTCTCTGCGTCAGATAAAATACTGTAAGAATAAGCAACCTCTTTGAAAAGTTCCGAAGCTTCAGGATTGTTGACATTCTTGTCAGGGTGATACCTGTTAACATGAAGTTTATAAGACACTAAGTAAATTTTGCAAATAAAATAAAAATCATCAAGTATCATTTTTGTTTATTTGACAAGTTCAGTATCGTTATTATAACCATCATCAGTGCCAACGTTCTTGTTCATAAAAATGTATGATTTTTTAAGACCTTGTGACATGAGTGAACTCAATTCTGTACAGAGATGAAGGCAACAACAAATGAGCTCAAACAAATAAATTAGGTGAAATCAAAGGGAGATAACTTAGCATTTATCTTTCCAAGATTATTCTCTTTAGAATTTGTAGCACAGAACTTATTTCCAAATCAGGCAACCATTCAAGCACATTAACCAGACAGACACATCATATGTTCATAACCAATAAAGCAATTAAGCAGCAATTGTGCTTCTGAATGAGTTCAATTGCCTCATTTCCAGTAAAAACATATCCCATAATTTTCAAATATGTTGATGAACAAGGATTAAAACACCCCAAGTTTCACAAAATCTAAAAGATGGTACAAGTGTAAGTAAAAGCAAAAATAGAAAGGGATTGAGAAGTTACTTGAGAGCAAGCTTCCTATAAGCTGTTTTGATCTCCTGCTCAGATGAATCCCTAGACACGCTCAACACCTCATACGGGTCACGACGAAGCACCGGGGCAGAAGACCCCTCCACGTTCGAACCACTCATCCCACTAGTCTCGTATCTCTCTCCCTCTACCTGTAAATCTTATGTTTCTCTGTCTATATATTTACAATATTTGTAAAGCTATACCATCTGAATTGACACCTTAGTGCACCTCTTTTTTCACCAAATCTACAATCAGAGTCGAGAGAATATTCAAATTTAGGAGAAAGGGAAAGTAAAAATTTGATCTTTACCCAATACTACACGATATTCAATGTATTGCATCACTTTCTTCTTTGTTGGGATAGATGCAGGAAACAATAATCAATTGAAGAAGGAACGATTGGAAGCCAAAACATAAAGATCTATACAATAAAAATAAATACTAGTACACTAGGATATACAGAGAGAGAGAGAGAGAGAGAATGAATAAAAAGGTAGGGTTTTTGAAATATACAGAGAGTCGAAGAGGGACAAGACAAGCTTTTACCTCTATTTCTCTCTTCTTCGGTGGCAAAACGTAATTTCAGCTGAACCAGATTAAAAACGATGATGTTAAATACTCCATTTGAACTCCAAACTCCGTAAAAACACCTGCTCTGCGTGTATCTGTCTATCTATACGCACGCATGTAGCAAGCAGCTCAGAATCATCACTTGAATGTACTCCAATCCCGGGCAGTGGGTTCGAGTGTTTGACCAGCTTAAAGCGTCTGGTTTGGATAACTTGCTATAATTTGAGCTCATTTGAACTATTATTGGGGACTAATTCTTAAGTTAATAATTCAAATCTTCCCCTTTTAAATTTTTTTTTAAAAAAAAGAAAAGAAAAAAAGATATGAGGGTTAATAATTCACGCACAGATTCTCAAAATAATGTCTGTTTTGCATAATTTAATATACTTTCCAATATTATGTGCAAAATAATATTTTTATAATTTTTCAAACATTGTTATTATAAAGAATACTTTATGCAACAACCTCCTCTCTCAATACCTGATTTTCCTCCCTCTTCACTTAAAAAACAATCCTGTTTAAACATTTTATTAAAACAATGCAAAAACATTATATTATTTGATGCAAAGACTTTATTATTTTATGGTCATACTTATTTATTTAGCAATATAAAAGAAATTAATGTATATACAGATTAATAATGAAACATTCTATTAAGTTTAAAAATATAATATACATGTTCAGAACTTTGAGAATAAAGTCATGATAATACTACTTGAAAAGAAAAACAAGATCAAACCGGGAGATAAATCATATCATGCTTATTTTTGGATGAAATGTAGATTTATTATAAAGATAAAAATGTGATTAAAAGAACACCTCCCCTTGTTACATTTTTTGTAAATGCAAACTTCGTAGATTCTAAACTCTTGATTATTTGAAAAATCCTAATATTCTTTAAATGATTTTGATGACTCTTTAAACTATGCCTTCACAAAATTATTTCAGCCCTCTTGAAGAATTAAAGGATACTACAAGCAAGAAAATATATTAATCAATTATTTTCAGAAATAGTATAATATATTATATATATATATATATATATGAATAAAATTCCACTAAAACCTAGCTATGGGCAATTTGCCATAGCTAGCTTAAATCTAGGTCCGCCTCTGATCCCAAGATCCAAAAACGTAACCACTTATATATCCTCATGTACTGATGGAACAACCGGAATAGCACAAAATTTGCAGAACGCCTGAACTATACAATTTACAAAGCTATGTAGATTTAGATTTACGATTACGTAGTTTTCATCATTAACCCATAATTTTTTTACAAGCCTCAACAACACTAGAGAGATCAAGTGCCTTCACTGGCTAACTTAATTCAAACAATTTGGGTCTCTGTCAACCTTGATTACTCTTGTATTGTAGGATCCACATAACCCACACTTGTGATATAGCCAGTGAAAGGGTGCAGTTCCTTTTTTATCACAATCATTACACAGTATATCCTGGATAACCAAAAGTGAAGTATCAGCTTTGTCAAACACCTGGCTCCAATACTATTAACTAGAAATACAAGAAAGATGCTTAACCTGGCAGCGGTTCCGATATTCTTCTGGCAGCACCTCAGAAGCCATTAAAGCATCAAGCATCCCAAAGTACACCTGATGAACATTAGTAAGGAACAGGGGCATTAATAGAGTAAAAGTTCTCTACAATTCCTGGATGATAATTAAATAACAGTGTACAAGAAGCAGCACAAATTTGCTATTTCAAGGAGTTAATAGGAAATCATGTAAGTAAGAAAGACGATCTCGCAGTGTCATGTAACCAACCCCCCAAGTTTTGATAGAAAAAAAAAAAAAACAAAAACCCACCACCTCCACCCAAAAATAAGAACAAAAAAATACATCAGCATGTTAGAAGATGTTCACAACACAAGAACAGACATGGGCCACGGATAAGACAAAACACATATACAACACATTTCATTTCATCAAATATGCAGGGCATGGAAATATTGAGACCACATTTGTATATGTATATATAATATCATATATTTATTTTATATAAAAAGTTAAATTTTACTAAAATATCAAATATCAAGAGTGCAGAATTTTCTAAATTTAAGAACTGTATCAATAAAATATTAACATATTACAAAATAGCTAGGGATGTACATCTATAGATTAAGTTTGATGATGTATATGTGAATATTTGAAATAAGTAATGTAGTACTATTTTTATGCCTTACCTGTTACTTAAACCAGTTTCACTTGTCATAGTTTTGTTATGATACAACATTCAGTATGCTTATTTTAACAATAATACTTCTTTGATTAATATCTAAGAATCTTGACACAGTGAGACAAATGCCCGCAAGTGTTGAATAAAGTCTAAACAAGATTTTTTGTATCTATCTACAACAGATAAGGACATATAAATCCGGCCTGAACCTTTTTGGGTAGGCTCTGCAGAAGAAAGTGTTGGACATGTATCAGACAATATCCTGGGTATAGGACAAACATGTGTCAATAGGGTCACTTTGACATTGTGTTAGTGTCTGTGCTTCGTAGGCATACAATATCCTCATTCAAATATTTCAATGACTAAATCAAATAAGTATCTACATTATTTCTACTTTTCTGCTTTATTTTGTGTCCAAATGCCCAAAAATGAAGGCACATAAGAGTGCATAATGGATGAGCTTATCCCATAGCATAGTTTATTAAGAAAGATCATCTCCTTACAGACATATCTCCCATGGATTTGCTGCAAATTGGACATATGTAATGAGTGCAAGCATATGCCTGCAGAAAGGAAGATACAAAGGTCAACCTTTTACCCAAAAGAACAGAAAAGAGGAGATATACTTGCCAAATAACAAATGGAATCCTCCAATAAAAAATATCAAACCTGGAAGCAAGCTGAATGCATATAATGGCCACAAGGAAGAGCTCTGACAGTTTCACTTGATGTGAACATAAACTCGCAGCATATTGGGCAGTTCGTTTCCAGACCTTTCTCCCTGCATTTGTGGTCCAACAATTTTATTCCCAGACAACAATTGCAGGTCATACAATGAAAGAAGTCAACACCAAGCCCTCTTCCCAGGCGGCATAAATTGCAAAAGGGGCAATGATAAACTGTCCTGGAGTAAGAAAATTAAAAAGAAAAGTCAAAATTCAGAACAATAGTAATATCCATGTATTGTAATATCATCAAGTTCATAACAGCCTGAGCTTCAACAGCTTCAAGATATCCATCGCTTTTGACATTGTTTGAATTGGCAGTTATTAGTTGTTAATTTGTTTTAAGGCAAAAAAAAAAAAATTATGTAGCTCCATGAATAAATTAAGGGCGCATGCTTGATGTTTATGCAACTGCTGACATTCACATATTGAATGGTATTATACACAAATTCATTAAACAGAAACGTAAAAGATAAATAGCCACGAGCTGCTACTTTATTTTTTTGATAAGTGCCTCAAGCTACTTATTCTGTGATAACTATTACTGGTGCCAATGGTATCGTCTTTTATACAAAAAAGCCCCCTTCAACTTTCACAAAAATTGTAATTTAACCCTTGAGCATTTTTCCGTTTCACATTGGACCTTGAAGTACATTTAAAATTTAAATGGGTCAACAATTGGTTCCTTAGACAATTTGCAAAGTTTTTTCTATTTATTTTGCAAGCGTGCCCAACACTAGTGTGGTGCTCATAGATGAACTTCACTTTTATTATCTTCAGAACAATCAAGGCAAAAATATTTTTATATATTTCAGTCGGATTATGACCCAGATGAGATTTTCACAAACTACAAAGGGCTATCTAGTCAATCAAGGCCAAGCACCAAACTGTCAATCAAAAGATACATCATTAATTCACAAATATGTATCATAGCCGGTACTTTAACTTGATTATGAAAACCATTTTTGCTAGCATCGGTAATTGTTACTTAATAAAGTGCAGTACAAACACACGTAGAAATACAAAATAAAAAACAACATTTTACTAACAAGCAAAGTTTTTAGAAAAGATTCTCAAGAATGTACCCGAAAGGTAGCCATGATTGGTAAGTTGACAAGGCACAAATGTGCAAAACTCAAAACCAAATATATACAGAACGAAAAGTATAAATATCATAAATCCTACAGATCATCTCAAAACTATCATCAATTTAATGTCTTTATAAGAGATAATAGTATTGAAACATAAGTTTGAAAGATTCTCAAGAATATACCCGAAAGGTAGCCAAGAGTGGTAAGTTGACAAGGCACATATGCGCAAAACTCGAAACCAGATATATACTGAATGAAAAGTATAAATATCATAAATCCTAGATAATCTCAAAACTATTGTCAATTTAATATCTTTATAAGAGATAATAGTATAACATAAGTTTGTACTGGTGAAACTTTTTCTAATATAGTTATAGGCTGATTTTCCATTTTGAGATGTCCCAATATAAGCTACTTACTATTTATAAAATTTAGTTGGTTCATTGTTTTACTTTTATGCCCTTAGAATAAATATTCAACTATTACTTTTTTTTTGAAGAAACAACATTCAATGTCATTATTTTTATCACCACATTTAGTTAAAATTCTATGGTTATGGACATTAATGGTCAAGACACGTCAATCAATGAAGTTGAGAGTTCCATGGTGATAAGTAAGGAGTAATTAACTTATTCATTAATTCCATATTAAGGGGTATATGTGAAAATTATGTTAAAATTGCCACTTAAACTAATTTTCTTAAACTATGTGCCAAAAGAAATCAGCCTATAACTATGGGACGGAGAGAGTAACACATAAGTAGGTTCTAGCAAAACAAATCAATCACCTTTCATCGTCAAAAAATTTGCAGTAGCTGCAATAGTAGTTTGCCATTGAGAGCATATCGCAAGATGGTGTTGTGCAAATTGGTCCAACCGGCTGAATTTTCAGGCAGTTCATACACATCATCTCAGATGTAGCCTTCCTGTAAATAAAACAAAAACATCAAAAATAATAAAACTTTTTAAAATTGATAAAAGAAGAAAGAATCAATGCCAAAAAAAGTTACCTATCCATAGAGTGGTCACTGACTTTGTCATGGCAGAACCTGCACGTAAATAACTTGCCACAGCAAGCAGCACGGAGTTTGCAATTTCGTTTGTAATGCTCACACCCAAAAACTTGTTTCTCTGTATCCCGATAAGATGGAGAGCATCCAAGTTGATCTTCACCTTCTGAAGCTTCACCAGTTCTTGCCTGAGGTAACTTCTGCTGAGCAGCTATCCAGCTATCCATAATGATCAGGCTAAAATAAGCAAAATATATAAAAGACCATGACACAACAACATGGACGGTGGAATTTATCCCAAATTTTGGGGCCGGTATAATGATCAGGCTAAAATAAGTTGTAAAATATATAAAAGATGGTTATAAGAAAGACAGACCTTGTCATAAGATTTTGGATGAGATAGGCCTTCCTCCTTGGATCAAGAGTTGAATCCCGAGAGACCTTTCTTATCTCTGACTCAAGCTCATTTTGATTCATTCGAAAAATATCTTTCCAACCAGGCTTAAAGGTATTATCACCTTGGTCGAAGGTTTCATGGACATCAGTACCTGAAAATTTAGAAATAATAAGCAACAGCTCTTACACTGTTCAATATTTCATCAAGGGGCAAGCAAACATCACCGATGAAGAGATACAAAAACAGAAACGTATGCAGTGAAAAAAATAATAAATGCACTCTGATTAACAAAAGTTTTGCAAAAAGAACCTTGTGAAATACTATCATCTGATGTCGATGCCGGTGAAGATGCAGCAGGAGTTCCTTCCCACCATTCATTAAGCCATTCACTAAACATTGTGTTCTTGGTCGCTTGCTTCCATGTGTCCATCATTTTATTTTGCTCCTCCTGGGTAAGTGCAGAAGTTACCCATGGCAGCATAGACTGCAGCACCTCCGCACCAGTAGTACCAATTATACGACCAACAAGTTTATCCTGCTCCTCCAAAGAAACATGTCTGTCAAATAATGGCCAAAGCTCAAGTTCTTCACATAAAATATGCTGATCAAGAGTTACTTTTATGGACTTGCACATGCCCTGAACCCTCGTCGCTAGCTCATTGTACTTTCTTAAACTATCATTATGATCCGAAGAAACAAAGTCACGTCTACTTGAATTTATACTCATTATGTTTCGGTGGAGTTCTGAAAGCTCAGCAAGTGTAGATGAAATATCCTCGAATAGTTCCTCTTCCTGCTTGTGATCCAATGTGTAAGAGTGACTAACGTTGTGAAGGGTTTCTCTTGATTCTAATGCAGGGAACACTATATCATCTTCTGCGTTACTATGAGCTCTATATAAGCCCCATAACAAACGAAACCTACCATTAAACTCCCTAAGACTAGCCTCATTACAATCATTAAGTTTTCCAGATTCAACATCCAGAAACTCCAAATCCTTGTGGATGGCTTTATGAAATTTAAATATATTATCGATGGGTCTTGTTACATGCCCGACATTAGTCAAGCTTGTGTCTGTCTCCCAATTAAAAAGACTAGAGTTGAGGGAAGGAGCACTAGGACCAAAGGATAATGCACGCAAAGATTTTGCTGTAATAAGTAGATTATTGCTATTGACTCCTAACCCGGGCACACAACAAGATTGATTAGTGAAAGATACTTTCGAGATATTTACGGGTCCTGAATGATCACTAGCATTGCTTTCTTCCCGTGGCAATGAGTTTCCTCGCTTGACTTGCCTTTGGCGATCATCTCCTTGGGCCGAAGAAACATTTTCAACAGGCTTAACTGAGGTGCAAGCACAAGTTTTATCAGACCCTTCTTTGATTACGGTCAGTAATTTGGCAGGACAGCAACCAATTGCAGTTGAAGACAAACAAACATCCCTTGGACGACCTTTACATGCCCAGCCAGAGAAAAGGGTAACCAGTGCAATGTCTGACGCTGGTGCTGTATCAATAATCACACACAAGTTATGAAAAAAGAAATAAGCCAACAGGCACATCCCTGCCCCAAGCATATCTGTTGTTGACCACAAGTAACGATAGATCTTAACAAAACAATAAAATTGATGTCGAACCTGCCATATGCATATTATAGAGAAAAGACCTTGCTTCCTCTTCACTTAGTGATCCTACCAACCATGGTAAGACACACTCAAGCAGTCTCAGTGGCATCACACACAAGCTCTGATACAGAAGTTCTCGCTGTTTTCTAGGGCTGAAATGTTGTCGGGCAAGTGGAAGAACCTATAAATGAGACAATTAGAAACCCAAAAACTTCTGCAGTAAGTTTCAGTTAGTAGATGCGGAATGAATTTAGATGTTAAGGAGTGTAGAAAACAGATGCCACATCTCCCTCTGTGCAAGTTGAGGTTCTTTAGTGTCTTAGTCTTACCAGCAAAGGATGCAAATTCAAAGGAATAATGTGAAAGTAAGTTTATGAACTTGAAAGATTTATTGAACTAGCATTACTGCTCACCTGAACTTCCTCATTGTGGAAATGCTTCTCTATAGTGCCCATTATATGATCAGCATGTGAACACAACTCTGAATAAAATTCAGCTGAAGATGAGTTGGCTCCGGCACTTTCTATATTTTCAATCAAGCATCTAAACTTGTCAAATTCACTCTCTTCTTCTGCATGCTCCTGTGCAAAAGAAAGTTGTGCATCTACAGCAGGGAATATAACTTTGTCCTCAGCAATGCTGCATTCCAAGTGACAGGAGAAACTCATAAATCAATACAGTATGCGGCATAATCATAGCCAGTAGCAAATGCAAAACCCAAACACAAAATAACTTAATATTGTTTTCCTCTCTTATTCTCCTCTCTTATTCATATGAAATCCAAGAGAAATCTGACGTTATTAGAAACAAGTTAGTTTGAAGATATGACAAAGAAACTGTAAGCAAAACTATCTCCAGTTTCATACGGTGTAACCACTGACAGGTTAAGGCAAGCTTTGTCAAAATATGATGATGTCCACATTCATATCCGCATTCATTCAATGTACTAAGAATATAAAACCTAAGATAGTAATGCACATACTTTAATTTTAAATTCTTTTACAAGAACTCTGACTTCAAAGAATGCTACACCTCGCAAAGGTACATAAATAAACACAAAAATGGGAAATGCATTTCAAGAGGATAAACTAATAGTAGAAAGTCCTTCAGCAAGGCGCATACAATTACCAATCAGCATTCAACATAATAACTATTGACTCAAAGGATACAATCAGTCCAGAAAAGGATTATTTAATAGATGAAACACTAACTGCAGCTAACCTAACATCATTAAGACCCTCCTCCAAATTCTCAAATGTTATGAAATTGCTATACCTAAGACATACCTGTGGAAGATACAAACTTCGGCAATGAACTGCAGCCTCTTATTAAATGTAGATAAATCAAAAAATCTCCAGATAGCTGTATCCTTCTAGCTGCTTCAGCTATGTCATTCAATTCCCTTTTTATTGCCTTGTGCCAATGCAATATTTCATCAACTGGACAGTCCAGAGTGGACTCTGCAGGACTGCAATCTGACACCAAAATCTCTCTTTTACCAGTCCTTGAAGATTCACAAGCACAGTGTCCTTTCTCAATTGAACAGATTGAGGTGCCAACACCGAATCTTTAGAACCTTGAAGCTCAAAATGATCTTCAAAACTTTTACGCTTCTTACTAATTTTTTCCCCATCCATCCAAGAAAATATAATCTTCATTATTGAGAAATCAAAGTCAGCAAAAATATGGTGCTACATAAATTATACATCTGTGGTCACTCTCAAGTGATCTAACCTGTTGAAGAAGCTCCTCTTTTGGGATTACTCTGCAGAACCATTTACGCATATCCTGGCGCTCATCAGAGGAAATACAGGAAGAAAGCCAAGGAAGAAACTCAGCCATCATGTTCACAGGAATGCTGCACAAAAATTGCCACACCAATGAAGCCTGCTCTTCAAATGAGAACTTTTCAATAAGCAAGGGGAAAACCTGACAAATCAAAAGGAACTCAATTGCCTGAGATATTTGAACTTTGAAGACAAGGTCAGAGACTATATATAATGTTCTACATTATACTTCTACATAACTAAATGTACATGAACATGCATATGTAGATCTAAATATCAATAATTCCAAAACAATATTCAGTAAAGACCCAATAGAAGTATCATAAATAAGGACAATGAATAGCTCCCTCTATGTTGTAAGGATTTGAAATAGCTATAGTCATCTGTTATTTCAATGCTATTCAGTAATAAGGCTCTGAATTCACTTATAAAGTATAAGCCATGTCTAAGCTATTACAAACAAACGTAACTTATAAACATCCAGAAAATATCAAGTCTATCGATTTCAAATCCTTGATTCCTAAGTGATATAACAGCTATTCTTAATTTCTTTCTTATATCTCCTTTCATATTAAATTTGATAAAACTTTGAGCATTTCAAATTTACATGAGTCATAGACCAACCCCTCAGTTAGCTTGACTTGCAGTAACATATCTGGTCAGCATTGTTTGATTTTACTCTTTTAGACATACTTTGCATATACATGGATTACTGTACTAATAACTCCAATAATATAAGAAACGTACCCACACTAGTACATGAGACAAGATATTCCATATATCATGTATCCGATATGTTCATACTTCATAATACTGTAGGCTATTATGAGCAAGGGTGATATCATATGAATGAAACAAAAGAAATGAAAAAATTACCTGCTCCTCCTCCTTGGACATATGCTGGCTAATTGATGTCTCTAGAGCTCCTGTACATGAGGCCAACTCTCTCCTGCAACTTTCTTCATTTTGCATATTTGGATCAAGCAGTGTAAAGAGTTGATCAAAAAGAACACTTTCTCCCTCATGCTCAAGGGAGTAAGTTCGTGCCACATTCTTCACACGAATATCAAGAGCTGGAAATATGACCTGCCAATCAAAAGACAAATATATGATAATCCCATACATCACCATAATTTTTTAACTAATATAAATATATTATCAAGCCCAAGATAGATATTATAGATTCAAGTTCATAGTTCATACCCTCAGGGCCAACTGCAGTAAATAGTTTCAAAATCAGTCCTAATTGCTTTGCTTTTATTGAGTTTATCCTTGTGGGAGGAACAAATCCATTTATTGATACATGTAGACCCACCAATTTCAGCATAGATTCATGATAAAAAAAATATTGATAAGTAACATAGATCAATGACATAATTCACTGAATCACGTGGTGAAGAAAATCTACTTAGCTTGGTATAATTATTATTAACTAGGATGACAGTTAAAATACTCCCTCTGTTATAATTTGAATGGCATTATTGGAAATTGTGTTTGTGCCAAATATTTTTATTTAAAATTGCACTTTAGATGTGAAACAATAATTTAGATAAATTATATTACAAAATATTGTTTCTGATTACTCCCCCTCACTTCCAAAATATAAGAGTAAAATGACTTTTAGTTTAGTTCAAAACATATGAGAAAAACGACTTTTGAAAGTTAGTATAGTGAAATCAACAATTCAGAGATATTCATTTAGATTTTGATCATTATGTAATTAATCCCCGAGACCTTTTTTATTTTTTGGGTAAAATATACATTAATGTAACAAAGATTATCCAAATGATAATTCCATGCCAGGATGCTACGCATCATGTCAACACGCACTGACATAAAGCGCGATATAAACTCAAATAAAGTAAATAAGATCAATCATATGCTACATCAAAGAAGAGGAAAATTTAGAAACGTATTGATACTTCATAAATGAAAACATAGACGATCACAATATAAATTTCCAACTCCAGATGACTGATAAAGAAAATCATCACAAGTGAGAAAACATGTGACATAATTAAATATATATATATATATATCTTGCCTTAATTAAAAAACTTCTAAATTTTGTTGATGTTCAAAAGCAACCCTCGAAGAGTATGTGTGTTTTCTTTCAATAATTAGTTAATTACAGATGTTAACCCTATAAAATTAAAATTTTCTACTTTCTTTATAATATAAATAAGAAAATCATATGAAATACTAGCACGGATTTTTAGATGAACAGAACCTCTTTTACGACAGTCAACGGTCAGGAGTAAGTGTCATGTCAATGCTCAAGACTTGGTACCAAATCAATACAGCCAATCATCAATGCTAAAAGCGACACCTCTAAAAAAATTCATTACTCCATTAAAGAAACCATAGATGATTCTAACTTTATTTGGAAAATCAATATCCTACTCCAAAATATTATGAAAGTTTGATCGTCACCGGTGGAAACGCGTTACAAACAAAAAACATTCTCTTGTCCTAATTAAAGAGCTTCTACACAAATGTGTAACATAGTGTGTGGACTTTGACACCCGAGGCGTAAAGGGAGAAAAAAAGGTCAAATATTCAAGCATCACATTGCTCCAACTAACCATGGCTTGATGCCACATCTTCTTTTTGATAATAAAAGAAGTTTTAGGAAGACGAGGAGTATCAAGAAAAATCCTTAAAATGTAGGATGGCGTGCCACTCTCTTTAATTAATAGATAGAGGCACCCTTAAATGCCCTCATGGCCGAACCCCAATGAGAAGGGTTAACCATATCCCAAAACAAATGTGAGGTCACAAAAGATGCTTGCATTCCTCTCCGAATCCCCAAAGAATGGCAAAACATGCAGAACGTCACACCATAGTTGTTAAAAAGGCGAGGTGAGGCGCACTTTTGGACCATGCGGCACAGTTGAGACGCTCGCCTCTTGAAAATTCAACCAAATTAATCTCAATTATCCATTTAAAATGTAACCTATACCTACTATAATCTTAGACGTTCATACCCACTTTGAACTTGACAAAAACAAATGATAAGACAGAGATTTCTTTGATAGGAAAAATGGTCCTAAACTACTAATGTATCCATGATGGATGACAACAATTTTTTCAATTATTTTATCTTTTGATAGTTAGGCAGTTCTTAATGGCTTCCATTTAGTCCAAAATCCAAACAACACATGAGCCATAGTCCGAAATGTAATAAAATAGGTAGTTAATATCTACAGTTTAGTGTTATTTTCTTTAAATTACAATTTCATATTATAAATTATACTTTTATTCAAGTTTTGATAAGATTATTATTAGTACATTTGGTCAAGATTTCTTTTTATTGTAATTTCATTAATTATATTATTCAAGCCATAATAAGATTATTATGATTAATTGAATTATTTTTGTTGAATTATCTACTTGATGAAGTGACAACATACTTGATACTTATTAGTTTATAAATACCTTTTTTATAAGTTGTAATTGTTTAGGAGCTTATATAATAAATTTAGATATAGTTATATAAATATTTTTGTATTTTTTGAGCATGTGCGCCTCACTTCGATAAGGCGCGCCTTGCCTTGCGCCTAGGCCCCAGGGAGATTTAATAACCCTGGCCACAATACCTTGTCATACTTACGTTGTGTTGATAAAACTAAGTAATTAAATACATCTTAATAAATTAGATCATCTGAATGAAATAGTATATGAATCTAAAAAACTGTTTGATAACTAAGAAGAGTAAAACATCTTAATGACACTATTTTACCATTTAAACACTGTGAGTTAAAAAATTTATTTGAATGATCTTAAAATTAAAATTTGAAATTGAATGAGTACAATATTTATTGAGGCTATTTTTGTCCATAAGAGGCATTCAGACACAAACAAACACCACCTTACTCCTGCCAAAGCCCCACAATCCAATCTGCAACAGGCCCTACAATGTTCAAAATTGAATTTTGCTAATTTCTTGTTGTAATTGTCCTATTCTCCCCCGATTCCAACTACCCCTTCCTTTGTGCCAAGTCTATCTATATTACTAGAGGAGAGAACATGTGATGGCCTATGCACATCCACGTAATTGACAAACTAAAAGATGGATAAATACTTGAAAAGTGGTACTAAACGTAAATGATACCAAATCGAAAAAAATACATACAACCAATCATCAATGTACGAAAGTAACAGAACATACATTGCTTCCTAAAAAAAAGCCATTGATGATACTTCATCCACTAAATAATTATTCAACTCTGGAAGATTATTAAAGAATTGTCACAAGTGGAAACACAAGTAACAGACAACTAAGCAGATTCTCTTGCCATAATGAAATATGACTTACAAATAACTGTTCAGTATCAAGTGCCAATTTCAAAAACCTAGGAATACGAAAGAAATTCTATTTATACAAGTTTAGATAGGACACAAGGAAAAACGACAAGGATCACATTTCTCTAACTTACTAATGAGTGATAATGTGCACAAAGTTTAACTTGATAACCTGTTTTAAGTTACCTTCAACATCCCATCCCCAGAATTTTTGGAGAAAGGAAACCTGCAAGCTACCAAACACATACAGAGATAGAAAGTTTCATACCACTCTCCACCATTGAAATATGATAACCAAATTCAATTGTTTGCACAAGAAAACATAATAATTACTTTAGGGGTCTATGAAGCAACAGACTTTTCCTAGTACAAATTTTGCAAATATTTGCAGGTAAAAGACAATTCCGTTATCAACATGAAAGTAACACTCCTCAAATCCATCAGAAGAACACACACAAACATACATCAAATATGAAAAAGGAAGGAGAAATGACAATTCAATCTACAAAAACGAGAAGTACGAACTATTCAATCCCGAAAGTTAATACAATACATAATATTGCGTGCATACATACTGTTAACGCCTAATTTTGTACGCCTGACGAAATCACCAAAACAGCAGGCCAAAATAGCGCCAACGGTTGATGGAGTAATTGTTGTGAAATCAAACTCACGAAATAAACTCACATAAACATAAATAAAGAAATATAATGTATGAACACAAGAATTTACGTGGAAACCCAATTGGGGAAAAACCACGGAGAGATAGAGTAATCCACTATAATAATATTGGGAGTACAAGTTGTGTATATGGAGAGTACAAGTTGTTGTGTTCTATGATCTTCTCCCCTCAAACCCTAGCTTATAGCCATATATATAGAAGCCACCTCCACCCGTATCCTACTAGGAGAAGGACTCCTTATCCCTCCAAATAAGGAAACACAATCCTATTTTAATAAGGACTCTTCCATTGTCATAATAAATACATATGGGCCATCATCAGATCCGGACCATTAAATAGGCTGGGTCGCACCATGGCTAGACCCAAATAATCACATTCCAACATTGCCCCCCAGTCTCTTATTTATAAGGAACTTATAAATGAGAGACTATACAAGTTTATCCCAACAAAAAACGACCATATTTGTCAAAGACAAAATATCACAGCTGAACTCCATGTGCCGAACTAAAATTGTTAAAGAACCAACATTATTCCAACCGAACCAACCTTATCACAACCGAATATATAAAGAATCAACCTTATACCAACCGAACCAACCTTATCACAACCGAATACAGAGAACCAACCTTATCCTAACCGAACTAACCTTATACCAATAGAACCAACCTTATCACAACCGAATATAGAGAACCAACCTTATACCAACCGAACCAACCTTATCACAACCGAACACCAATTATAAAGTTCGTTCCGGGGAACTAAATGTATTCGTTCTAAAGAATCTGCACAAATGTTTATTCTCGACTGAATTCGGGAGGGACGTTGGTCCGTCCCAAAGGATATTGTCCGATTGAGAGGGCGATGGTAAAATCCCAAGGATGTTCGATTCGCTCGGGAGGACGTTTGTCCGACCTTATGCCCCCCAGTCTCTTATTTATAAGAGAACCTTATTGATAAGAGACTATTCATAAAGTATCCATAGGATTTTTATCCTCGGGATTTACATCCTCGAGACTTTTATCCTCGGGACTTTTATCCTCGGGATTTATATCCTCGCGATTTATATCCTCTGGATTTTATCCTCGGGATTTTTATCCGTTGGATTTTTATCCTCGGGATTTTATCCTCGGGATTTATATCCTCGGGATTTATATCCTCGGGACTTACATCCTCGGGACTTATATCCTCGAGATTTACATCCTCGGGATTTTTCATCCTTTCGGGAGATCAAAGCCTTCCCGAAGGACGTTTCCGACCTTATAACCCCTGCAACCTTATGCCGCCATAATATCCGTCCCGACCCCTATGGGAGGCTTGACTGTTTGGGAGGACGTTGGTCCGTCCCGAAGGATATAAACCGTTCGGGAGGACGTTTGTCCGTCCCGAAGGATGTTGACCTTCCTTATAACCCCCCGACCTTATGCCGCCATAATATCCGTAGAATGTTCATCCTTTCGGGAGATCAAAGCCTTCCCGAAGGACGTTTGTCCGACCTTATGACCCCCCAGACCTTATGCCACCATAATATCCGCCCCGACCCCTAAGCGGAGGCTTTAATCGACTTTATATCTCGCCAAAGTAAATAAATAAGATATGATGAAACCCCAGATGATATAGTCCGAGGTAAACCGCAATTATCCAAGCGGATTGTTATCGCTCAAGTGAGTCAGGCCCAAAGTGTCACGAGTAAACATCTTGAACAATCGAGCTCATACAAGACAAGTGTATCTTCTTATTGGTATTTGGCATCTCATTAGTATACAAACTCAGATACTTTTTGTGGAAAAAGGGTTTTGGAAAGTACCATGTCAGATTCACCCATCCACCAGACAGATCACCACCTCCATAAATGTAGTCATTCATATTTCCTTTCAATCGATCAACCCAATGAATGCGTGGAACAAATCCTACCATCAGCATCCGTGCACTTTGCCAAGACCGAAAGCAAAGTTCACACGAGGAACATGGAAAATAATATCATCATCGATAGAGAAGACATGACATCCACCTTCAAATCCTTAATTTCTTTAAATCTATTGTTCAAACTATCTTCCTTGTTTATATCAATTTCAATTCAATTTGTCGACTCAATCATCATTGTTATTCCGCTCGCATGGTACGCACGGTTGATTTGGGAATATTGATACATCTGGCCAACAGAAGACAAACTGTAATGCACTTCTTTTGGCATGACCTGTTAATAGGAAGAGCAATTATCGTACTCTTGTTCATCTCTTCAGCAGATACAACCAGTATGTTCAGGTCACGCAACATCAAATAGCAGTAGCAGTGGTGTAGAGGAGAATCATCCAGCTAGTTGTAGTGGAGTTCGAGGCCCATTCATGAAATTCCGGCATCAATACAACAAAATATAGTATAATTCGTCCTCCAACTGATTGAACGAGAGCGAATAATTAAAGCTTCAAAATTAATACAGGCGAAATTGGTGTGAGATTGAAGCAAGTAACGGCCTTCGATCGAAAATATGCAAATCGATTGAATAAATTGGTAGCACCCAATTCGTCGATGACCTAGTTATCGCTATCTAGGTCGATAATAGTCTTGTCGAAGTCAAAAACCACCACGATTCTGCCACCTATTTTCGGCAACCCAAATAAAACCAAAGGACTTGATAATTGTTGTAGCCCTTGAAGCAGACGCAGACGCAACAATGGCGGGTAAGAAATTCTTCTTTTCCTTGATAATCAGACTTGATTGCCTTTGAGTTGGTCCAGAAAACCCTTCACTCATATTCAATTTTTAAGCATCTGATCATAGGACTTCTTAGAATCTTAGACGTTTCTTGTTTCACATCCCGGCGCCCATTTTTTTTTTTTTCCAGTAGGTCAGAATGGATGAAGCCTATAAATCAAGTGAGATGCTCCACGAAAGTGTTGGATTTCTCTACGAGAAAATATATGAAAAAACGCAGAAATCAAGCGACCTGTAGTGTACTGGTTTTGGTGGTGGGTGAGAGAATAATCTTTTATGGAGTAATTAATAAACTAGTCTCTTTACTTTATGCGATTGTCATCAATTTGGTCGATGTTGAGTCATGAATGTTTATAGGAAAAATACTACTACTACTACTTTATCCTTTTATTAAGTCAGGTTCAACAATTTGTTGTCTTCATGCATATAAAATATTTACCGCATGCATAATCGATGAAGTATAATATTTAAATTAAAACGAGAAAAATGGGGGACTTAGCTTTAGTTGAATTAGTGATGATTCTGCAGTGATCCGGATCAAATACTTCAAATAATTGCGTCGTCCTCATTATATCCCGATAATTGGTGATTAAAGAATAACAGTATAACAACGTTTCCCACAGACGGCGCCAATGTTAACGCCTGATTTTGTACGCCTGACGAAATCACCAAAATAGCGCCAACGGTTGATGGAGTAATTGTTGTGAAATCAAACTCACGAAATAAACTCACATAAACATAAATAAAGAAATATAATGTATGAACACAAGAATTTACGTGAAAACCCAATTGGGGAAAAACCACGGAGAGATAGAGTAATCTACTATAATAATATTGGAGTACAAGTTGTGTATATGGAGAGTACAAGTTGTTGTGTTCTATGATCTTCTCCCCTCAAACCCTAGCTTGTAGCCATATATATAGAAGCCACCTCCACCCGTATCCTACTAGGAGAAGGACTCCTTATCCCTCCAAATAAGGAAACACAATCCTATTTTAATAAGGACTCTTCCATTGTCATAATAAATACATATGGGCCATCATCAGATCCGGACCATTAAATAGGCTGGGTCGCACCATGGCTAAACCCAAATAATCACATCCCAACACATACATAAATATATCAAATTCTAGGGATTTCAGAAAATAGAAATTAAAGCGATTGCAACACAGACCTCGTCCTCAGCATTGCAGTGGTGCTTGTAAATTGAGCGAAGGAAGTGATACCGCTCCAGCAAGGGCTTAATATCACTGTGAGGATTAGTCGCGAAGGCCATGGCGGCTCGGTGGAGCGCATCGAGCTCGGACCTAATGGCTTTGTGAAAGAACAGAAATATTCGAATTGGCGATGAGGTCTTCAAGCTCCTCTTGTTGGACAATCCAGATGAATCGAGCTGGCTCACTGGCCCAGCCATTACAGCTACGCCCCCTCCGTCCCTGTGTTGTATCCCCGACAATGGCGTCGCCATTTTAATATATGTATATATATATATATAGTCAGAAAGAAAAGGTAATATCTATAATGAGTTTGTGTTTTGCAGATTCAGATTACATAAACCCTAGATGTCTCCATTGTCGCCAAATTTCATCTTTTTTATCTCTGTGTAGGTGTTTGTATATATCTGAATACCAATTTGTATATCTTTATTTATTTATGTAGCGGACAGAGAAAAGTACACGTCCCCAACTGGTTCGCTCTTAGAAACGACCGGAGAGGAGAAATTTTGCGAAAATATAAAAGTCGGGCCACGTGGAAATGAATTGGCAGGTAGAAAGGAGAAAATTAATAAAAATAAATAGATTAAACTAGATGGACCCACTGTATGTATGTTGAAAGTTATGGACCACATTCATAAAATTAAAAATATTTTATCGTAATATATTTAGACTTTTAAATATTGCATTTGTATGTTATAAAAGTTGCATTTATTTTGAAATAAATAAAATTTATATTTCTACAAGACCAATAATTTATTAGTTGACTTACGAATGGTCGAGTTATTTATAACAATCCATTTCATTAATTAAATAATACTCCAGTAAAATAGTTCTGAAGGTGGGACAGAGAGATAATCGAGTCAGGTACGTGTTGGCATGTGATATAACCGTGTCCGATTGGCATCCAGACTCCACTCAACTGTACAAGTTGGAACCCCACCACTGGGACCCACTACCCCTATTGAATTTTTGACCTTGAGCTAGCTAGCGATCGATTGTACTACTACATGACTGCTACTTTACAATTTCACTTATCATGTTGGAGTTCATCCCGATCATACACACCGACACCGTGACATAAAATACCC